>LR738715.1:366314290-366338737 GCA_902687465.1 Secale cereale
TATGCTATGTATACTTCATGTCCATGCTATTTATATACTTAGTAGAGTTGATATGCTTGTTGTTTTGTGCCTCCGAAGGCAGCATCATGATGATGTTTTTGCCTTCCCAGATTTTGGCTAAGTCTGGATAATTTTATTGCAACTTTCCATCCTTGTTTAAGTGTGTTCCAGCAAGATTTTGGGTGTGTTCTTAGTTCATGCTTGTTAAGTATCATGTCTACTTCACATCCATGCTTCTTGTTATCATGTTTGGGTGATGTAGCTTATATATATCTTGCTCCAAAGTTGCTATGTGGCTGTTAACTTCAGCTTTGCATTGTATCTTGTTTCGTGTGTATGTGTTGAACCGTTGATCCGTTTTGAGTGTGTCCTATATGAAACATGTGTGATTTTGCATGTTGAAGCATAGTATCATGTTGTTTACATGTTTGGAGTGTGTTTGCTTGATGTTTGGGTGCATCTTGCACCGTTGCCTTGCTTGTCTTGTTTTGCTCATATCTTCTATGCCGTAGCTCGGAATTAAACAAACTTTATATGAAACTTGACTAGAATTTTGTGTAGATCATCATGGTGCATGTTAACCTGCTGTTTAGCAACTCTAACTTAAGGTTTGTTCAGATCTGGACTAATTTCAAATTATGCATATGAGGGCTTACCAGATTTGTTATATGTTGATTCCGGCCTCATTTAAACTTGTTGTTTGGTGTAGGTCTTGTGTGCTTCATTCCTTGCCTGGTCTTGCATCGTACTTGGTTGAGCATCTTGTCATGTTCTTGTGTTGTGTGTTTACCTTTTTGTGTGCTTTCTTCTCGCTAGTTCTTTTCCGTTGCGATCGTGAGGATTCGCTCGACTACACGTGGTTCGTCTTCAAGGCTTCTTCTTCGTCTTCTTCATGGATCAGTTCTTCTTCCTTGCGGGATCTCAGGCAAGATGACCATCACCTTGGATACCTTTACTATCATTACCATGCTTAGATGTCTCGATGCTATCGTTACATGTCGCGCCACCCATCATTTATTGTTAGCCTCTCCTTGTTGCCATGAAACCTCTAACCTTTGACACCTTCTTAGCAAACCATTGTTTGGCTATGTTACCCGCTTGCTCAGCCCCTCTTATAGCGTTGTTAGTTGCAGGCGAAGATGAAGTTCGTTCCATGTTGGAACTTGCTGTTGGAATATCACAATATGTCTATATATATTAACACACCTATATACCTGGCTTGGGTGGAAGGCTTGGCCTTTTGCTCGGTGTTTTGTTCCACTCATGCCACCTTAGGAGCCGATAAACCGGCATTATGTTCCTTGATTTTGCATTCCTTACACGGTTGGGTATATGGCGACCCCTTGACAGTTCGTCTTTGAATAAAACTCCTCCAGCAAGACCC
The DNA here is from genome assembly GCA_902687465.1 of Secale cereale. Taxonomy (NCBI): domain Eukaryota; kingdom Viridiplantae; phylum Streptophyta; class Magnoliopsida; order Poales; family Poaceae; genus Secale; species Secale cereale. The sequence continues at coordinate 366,315,675 of LR738715.1, forward strand.
AACATTGGTTTTAATTTGCAGCATAATAAAAACTTAATTAATTAATTAATTAATTGCATAGGGAGTTAGCGCTACCCGAGGATTCTTTCTACATAGCAGGGGGCCAGTGCTGATGGTGTTGGTCCCAAACGGGGAGACTGCGGGGCCGCCATGGGGAAACTCGAGGTATCTGGCTCCCGTAGGATCACCTATTCGGTTGTGGCCTGAGACGAGATACGCGCGACTACTATCAGGGTGTCGGCACGCCGGGAGGTCTTGCTGGACTTGTTTTACCATTGTCGAAATGTCTTGTGCACCGGGATACCGAGCCTGATCGGATTGTCCCTAAGATAAGGGGTGATAATATTATTATTACTTCTGCTGATCGTGAGAGCTTGTGATGGGCTAAGTTGGGACACCCCTGCAGGGTTATGATATTTCGAAAGCCGTGCCCGCGGTTATGTGGCAGATTGGAATTTGTTAATGTCCGGCTGTAGAACACTTGACTGAGGATCCGAGGTAAAACACACAACTATGTGAGTAACCGTGACGGTCTCTTTTCACTTTGAGAAGAGAACACGGTGGGGTTATGTTTGACTCGTAGGTAGTTCAGGATCTTTAGCGATCAATAATAGTTGATGACCGTTTGCATAGATGCTCATCTTATTCTTGTACTCGTAAGTTAGCCACCATATATATTGCTTAGCCGCTGCTGCAACCTCACCACTTTACCTCTCCTTACCCATTAAGCTTTGCTAGTCTTGTTACCCATGGTTACGGGATTGTTGAGTCCTCGTGGATCACAAATACTACAACAACAGTTGCAGGTGCAGGTTTCCGATGTCTTGACGTGAGAGCGATGATCATTGTGTTGGAGTTCTTTCTTCTTCTTCTTCTTCAGTCTTGGGTTAGGTTCCGGGTCGGCAGCCTGGGATAGCAGATGGATGTTGTTGTGCTTTTCATGTTTGCATCCGTAGTCGGATGCCTTGTATTGATGATGTTGTATCCGTGTGACTTGTATGAATTGTTGTATCCCCATGTATGTATGTAATGGTACGATGTAATGATATCCATCTTGCTAAGCACCCGAAATGCGGTTGTGCCCCAATCACGTAAGTGTCACGTGATTGGGATATAATCGCATCTTGGGCCTGACAAGTTGGTATCAGAGCCTCGACCGACCATAGGAGCCCCCTTGATTGATCGTAGTTTGGCCTTTGTCGAGTCTAGCAGAAAACTTTTTCAGAGTCTAGTTATATCGGAGAGTAGGAATTCTTTCTACTCCTCAGGCCCTTCGTCGCTCTGGTGAGCAATCTGGACGTAGGTGTTTTGAATTACTCCTCTTCCCCTTCAACTTTTTTTAGAATCACGCGGTTAGTTTTCATTTGTTGCGTCGTCTGTTCTTTCATGTGGTGCATATCTCGTCAAGTGGACTCGACCCTCTTCTTCTTTACAAGTCAACCCTCAGTTCTTTTCAACCGACGGTGTTTTCCTCGTCCGATGTGGTCTTTTCTTTTCCCACCCGCCCACCCTTTTTGCTTTTCGGACTGGAGTCCTTAATCGAGTATCCATCCTACTCGTGTGATCCTTTGCTTTCTTCATCAATTATTTCAACTGGTGGATTCTCGTCTAGCTCGTCATCATTCTTCTCTTTTCTTCTCCCGATGAATTCTCCTCTCGTTAGATATTCTTCATCTCTTTTCTTTTCGGTGGGTCCAATTCAATTACTATCTGGTGTTCTTCATATTCTTTTCCCTCTGCTCAAATGTTTTTCACCTTGCTCGTTTACCTCTCGCCATTTAATTGTTCTGGTGTTCCAAAGACATCTCAGGAGTCGTTTGTGTTCTAATTTAATTCAAGGTTGTCACCTCACTCGAGTCATTCAATCGTTCTGGTGCACCATATCCTTTTCAATCCTTTCCGACGGAGTTTTCTCTTCGATGGGCTCATAACCCACAGGTTTATTCCCAGGATCTTACCTGACTCTTTTAATTTCCGGAGCTATTCTCAAATTATTTCAAAGTGTGACGTAAGTATGGATTCCATCAGTCATATGCCTTCTCCGAGACCGCTTTCAAATTCTTTCAAGTTTGGTTCAACCTTTCCTCTTTTAATTCTTCCGGAGTATCTCAATAATTTTGGTTGTGTTCCTTGTCGTCATCTGAAGACCGAAGAAGTTTTTTCCTCTAAATCTTGTACGTTCTCTCGAAGATTCTTCGTTCAAGATCGTTGCTATCTCCTTAATTGTTCCGATCATCAAGACTTCTTTTCTTCAACCGTCCGGAGCATTTCATGAATTCTTTTTCTTTGTGTTCCTCCGAAGGCCATCATTTCAGAAGATTTATTCATTCTCAGTTTTCAACTTCGTCCTCCAAATATTCTTCATTGTTGCCTCTTTGTTCGCCTCCATATTCTTCCGGTGCTTTATTCCAGTATTCTGTAATCAAATCGCGATCTCTTCGCTCTCGTCATCAAATTTTCCTCAAGTGCTTTATTCTTCCAAGAGATTCATTCTCTTGTATTCACTCAATTTCATTCCTTATAGTGGTTTGTTCTTTTCATTGTTCGATTTTAATTCCTTACGGTGGTTCGTTCCTTTTCTTCACTCGGCTTCAATTCTTACGGTGGTTCGCTCAAGAGTTCTTTTCCGGTGTTATCATACCAATCCATTCATTTTATTCCAATCCTACCGGTGTTCATGAAGATTTTCGCAAGTTCGCGATATATCCCTCTTTAATCATTTCAAGTGAATAAGTGATATGCAAGTCCATTGCTTTCATCAATTTAACAGATGAAGGACGAGCATACCATAAGTCTTATTCATTCTCGTCAAGCTGATTTATTCCTTCCTTCGGAGTTTATTCTTGATGATTAAATTCTAATCCCAAGTGCTTTCATCTTTTCTTCCCGGAGTTCAAAGTTTTTCTCGGCTATCTCGTCGGAACCCCGACTAATCATCGAAAGGCTTATTCTTATTCTTCATCCTTCATCATCCTTTTGTTACCGGAGTTCTTCATTGTGGTTCTTCATCATTTAATTCACTCTTCAAGTATTCATCAAATCCTTCTGGAATAGCTGAAGCATTCTTATTCGTTCCTCTCGAGTGCAAATAATTCTCCGTATTCTTTTGAAGTGGAGTTTTGCATTTCGTTCTTCTTCTCATCTAGTCAATATTTGGTTGCGGCATAATTCACCACAAGTGTGAGATGGTTTTAATAAGTCCACAACTAGTTAATTCTTTTGTTGTTGATTTTTCCAACAACTCCGTTCGTTCCGTCTTCGCAAGGATGTTTTCAAATTCTTTTGTGCTAGAAGATGTTGTTCTTCTCCCTTCTTCTCATTCCATTCTTCAATTCTTCTGGAGGCATTGTGTTATTCATCTCGTCAAGTATTGTTCCATATTCTGAACTTCATGTTCTATTCCTTCCATTTTCAGCCGGAGTGCTGCCCGAATTCCTTCGTGGAGATTCCTGTCTATCTCTTATCAACCGGGGTGGTTTTGAATTCATTCTTGTTCCTTCAGCTCTTGTTTTGTGCCTTTCAACCTCCTTGATTCTCATCCTATACCTTGTTCCTTCTACTTGACGAAGTCTTTGTAACTTCGTTCATCTCCATTGTATCCTTTCTTTCAAGTTGCTCAAGATCCCAAGGTTCTTTGGTTTCACTCTTTGTCCTCAAAGAACTTTGTTCTTCCTTTTTCATCTTCCGTCTCGTTCCTAAGATCTCGGGACGAGATCTCTTGTTAGTAGGGGAGTGTTGTGACACCCCGAGACCGGTGAGCCAGGTGTCATCCAGTTATGCGTTGCCTTTGCCATGTCATCTACTTGCGTGTTGCATCTTTGCCTTGTCATCATGTGTGTTGCATCCTCATGTTTTCAAAACTTGCATCCGGTCGAACCACCTCGTCCTTTCCGTTGTCCGTTCTGAGCCCAAACACTTACACGTGCCCGCGGCACCTCCGTATATTTATTTTATGAATGGCCAGAAAATGCTCTCGGAATGGGTTGAAACTTGGCGTGTGGTCTTATTATAGCATAGGTAGACCGCCTATCAATTTTCGTCACATTCGGAGTTCGTTTGATAGCCCAACGGTTAACTGTGTTAACCGCCGGAAGCCTTTTCTATTTTGGCCCAGCACCCCTTTCACAACAGCCCCCAAGCCCATTCTAACCCCATCCATGCTCTTGGCCGTTTGATCAGGATCGCGTGGCCGCTCCTTATTTGGACTCTCCAAGCTCCCTCTACCTATATATGTGTGCCTACCCCCGAAATTCTCGCAGAAGAAACCCTAACCCTCTTCCCTCCGCGCTGCCGTACACTTCTTCCACACAAACGGACATGTCCAGCCGCCCCCGCAGCCAATCCGCTGCTGCCACCTGTCCCGCCGCCGCTGCCGGCTCTGCGGGCCTAGGCTCGTCCCGCCCGTCCCGAGCCGCCGCCGCCGCGAGGCCGAGCGCCCCGGCTGCCCTTGCCGGCGCCTTCGGCTGCTCCGGCCGCCCCCGCTCGCCGGAGCAGTCTCCCGCCGCCGCTGCACCGTGGCTCTGCATCGCCCCGGCCACCAAGCTCCGCCGCCGTCCTGGAGGTTCGCCGCCGCCGCCACAGAGGACCCGCCCCGGCCAGATCCGGCGAGGGGCCGCCGAATCCGGTCGGCCCCGTTCTGCTCCGACCCCTCTGGCAACTTGCATCCTCGCCGCGCGCCGCCGGCGATAAGCAGCCGCTGCTGCTGGTTCATCCTCACGCGAGTGGACCGCGACGACCCAGCCCCGCCGCCTCATGGGCCGGCCTAGCCCCAAGGCCCACCCGAGGCCTACCACTTCCAGCCCAGTCAGCCTTTTTCCTCCTCCACAGCGCCCGGCCCGACAGGCCTACCTCCAGCCTCCTCCACAGTTCTGGGCCCGGCCCAATGGTGAGCGCCCTGCTATCCTCTGCCTAGTGCATAATGTAGTATCTTGCGCTCAATTTTTCTTTTAAAAAATGGCTAAGTCCCAGAAATTGCTTAAAATGTTGCATGTTTGCATGGCTGTAACTATTTGTGTGTATGTCCAAATTGAGTGAATAATATGTCTATATGTTTTAGAAGCACAATCTGAAAGTGCAACTAATCCCCGGGTGGTTTTGGCAATTAATAACAACATATATATCATTGAACTAATAGTTACTTGAGAATCATTTCAGAGAAGTTCAGTGATATGGGTATGGCAATGTCTGAAGAAGTGGACCCCTCAAAATGCTAAGGCAAGCATTGGCAAAAGCTCAAGACTCCATTTTTTGGTTTAGTGATCCAAGATCACATTGAGTCCATAGGAAAAGCCAATACTATTAAAAGGGGATGAGGTTGTGTTGATGATCTGGTTGCTCAAGTGCTTAGTGATATATCTCCTTTAACTATCAGCAACTTTCACTACCAAACACACTCATAAGTAATCTCGGACCAACCGATTTTCCAAACTCAGTCCCACCGAGATGAACCACCTCAGCCATAAGCCAAACCCTAGAAAAATCGGTCAATCCGAGCTTGAGATCGATCTCACCGAAATACGGGCTGCCAAGCTTCTGTAACCGTTTGTCCTCAAATCGGAAGAACCGAGTTGATGATTTCGGTCTCACCGAAACTGGCAAGTTCCTATCTTGACTCAAATCGGACAAACCGAGATGGTATTTTCGGTCCCACCGAAAACCCCAACGTTCACTATATTTGAACTTTCGGTCTGACCGAGTTTCCACTTCGGTCTCACCGAGATTGCTCAATTATGTGTGTAACGGTTGGATTTTGTGTGGAGGCTATATATACCCCTCCACCCCCTCTTCATTCGTGGAGAGAGCCATCAGAAAGTACTACCACTCCTACCTTACACTTTCTGAGAAGAGAACTACCTACCCTTGTGTTGAGATCAAGTTGGTCCATTCCTACCATATGAAACTTGATTTCTAACCTTCCCAAGTTGCTTTCCACTCAATCCTTTCTTCCACCACAGCCATATCAGTGAGGAGAGTTGAGTGTTGGGGAGATTATCATTTGAAGCACAAGAGCAAGGAGTTCATCATCATCTACAACATCTATTACCTTTTGGAGGGTGGTGCCTCCTAGATTGGTTAGGTGTCGCTTGGGAGCCTCCGTCATCGAGATGTGGAGTTGAACCAAGAAGTTTGTAAGGGCAAGGAGATCGCCTACTTCGTGAAGATCTACCCCGAGTAAGGCTAGCCCTCCGTGGGTGTAGGCCATGATGGAATAGACAAGGTTGCTTCTTCGTGGACCCTTCGTGGGTGAAGCCCTCCGTGGACTCGCGCAGCCGTTACCCTCTGTGGGTTGAAGTCTCCATCAACGTGGATGTACGATAGCACTACCTATCGGAACCACGGGAAAAATCATTGCGTCTCCAAATTGCGTTTGATCTTCTCCACCTCTCTTTACTACATGTGCAATTTACTTTCCGCTGCTTATACTCTAGAATTGCATGTGTAGGGTGATGCTTGACTTGATCATAATTGAGAAACTACCAAAAACTGTTCTTTGTCTAAAGGCAGAATTTTTATATTTACAAGTAGTCTAATCACCCCCCCTCTAGACATACTTTCGATCCTACAAGTGGTATCGGAGCTTTGGTCTCCATTGTTTTGGTTTCCATTGCATTGGACTCCATAAGCTTGGTTTCACAACCTAGGAGAGTATGGCGTCTAGTGAGGGTAATTATCGTAGAGGTCCTTACTTTGATGGTACAAATTTTGCTAGTTGGAAGCATAAAATGAAAATGCATATTCTTGGTCATAACCCAGCCGCATGGGGCATTATTTGTGTTGGCATGCAAGGTGAATTCTTCGAGGAAGGAAAAGTTCCGGATCGCGAAGCTACACCGGAAGAGTTGCGGATGTTGCAAAACAATGCTCAAGCTTGTGACATTCTCTTCAATGCTTTGTGTCCCGAGGAGTTCAACAAAATCAGTCGTCTTGAGAATGCTAAAGAGATTTGGGATACTTTGGTTGAAATGCACGAAGGTACCGAGTCTGTGAAGGAATCAAAGCTAGATATTCTTCAAGGTCAACTTGACAAGTTCAAGATGAAGGATGGTGAAGGAGTCGCTGAAATGTACTCTAGGCTTGCTCTCATCACAAATGAGATTGCCGGCTTAGGAAGCGAAGAAATGACCGACCGATTCATCATTAAGAAGATTCTCAGAGCTTTGGATGGAAAGTACGACACCGTGTGCACTTTGATCCAAATGATGCCAAACTACAAGACTCTCAAGCCAACTGAAGTCATTGGAAGAATTGTTGCTCATGAGATGACACTTAAGGATAAGGAAGAGCTTCACAACAAGTCAAGCGGTGCTTACAAAGCTACAAGTGATACTCCCACAACCTCAAGTGACAAGTTAATTTCCAATGAAGAGATAAGCCTAATGGTTAAGAACTTCAACAAATTCTACAAGAATAGAGGCAAAGAGAGAAGCTCAAAGTCTAGATCATATGATGAAAAGAGATCTTCTAGTCGTGATCGAAACTGCTACAATTGTGGAAGACCCGGACACTTATCAAATGAGTGTACGGCTCCCCACAAGAGAAGAGAAGAATCTCCAAGAAGAAGATCAAGAGATGAGTCACCTCGGAAAGAGAGAAGGAGTAGAGATGATCGTTATGAACGAAGACCCTCTCGGAGAAGCAAGGATTCGGAGAGGAAAGACAAGTCATCAAGGAGCTACACAAGAAGAAGACATCAAGCTCATGTAGGTGAATGGGTCTCCGGCTCCGACTCCGACAATCAATCCGATGGAAGCTATCACTCCGACTCCGACTACAGTCAAGATGAAGGTGTTGCCGGTCTTGCACTCGTATCCTCCAACTCCAACTCCTACGACTTATTTGATTCACCAAATGAGGGAATTGGAAGATGCTTCATGGCTAAAGGCCCCAAGGTATCACACCCTGAATTCATTGACTTCAATAGTGATGAGGATGACTTGCTTGGTGAAGATGAGCTCTTGCATGATAAATCTAGTGAGCTTAGTAACGATGAAAATGCTAGTAGTCTTTATAGTCGAGAAGAGTCGAATGACAATGCTATGAAGGAGGTTGAGCGTCTAACTAAAGAACTAAACACTCTTAAGTTAGCTCATGAAACAACTCAAGAAGATCATAGAGAGCTCCTAAGATCTCATGAGAAGCTACGCTTCGAGAAGCTCACTCTAGAGCAAGAACATGAGTTTCTAAAAGCGACCAATGACGATCTTCGAAAGAAGAGTTCTTCATATCTTGCCAAACGATTTCTCTTGTCTAATTTCTTGCCACCTATTAAGACTAAGCATGACAAGCATAAGAAAAATTCTTCCTCTAGTAGTAACAATAACCATGTTAAATCTAATGTTGTTACTTCTAGTAGTTCTCTTGATTCCACTAACAATGTTTCAAGCCAAGTTACACTTGAGCAAGAAAATAGCTTATTGAAGGAAATCATAGAGAAAGGTGTCTACAAGAGTCTTGCCGGAAGCAAGAACTTTGAGGAAATTGTTCGCAAGCAAGGGAGGCACCGGAAGAATCAAGGGATTGGTTTTGAGCGAAAGTTCAACACCGAAGGTGTTGAGTGGGAAGAAGGTCAATACCCTACTCCACAGTTTGTTTCTCAAAAGGAGAAGTATGATCCTACTTCTTCCAATGTGGAACAAGCTCAAGATGACCTTCCACCACATGACCACAAGCTAAAAGCCAAGGACAAGCTTCAAGAGGAGATTGATGCATTCATTGAAGCACCTCAAGCCATGGTCAAGTGGGTTCCCAAGGACACGTCAAGTTCTACTTCGTCAAGCTCAACTACAACCCCAAGGATTCCCATCAAGATGATGTGGATCCCGAAGAAGAAGAACTAGAAGGTTCTTGAGGGTGACTCCGCCAACATACTCCACTCACATTCATTTTGGCAACTTGTGCAATCATCTTCCACATCATGCACTAGTTCATGGAGTCACAAACCCTCTTGTTGGTAAGTCAAGGGACAAGGTAATCATTGCTTTCATGGACATCATCTTTTGTGAACTTCAATCTATGTCTATGGATATCCTTGTTTGTTCCTTGTGGGACTAACCCATGTAGGTACTGAAAGTGCCCTAATCCAAAGGATAGCTCCCAACTCTTGATGATCTACATCAACATTGAGCATCCACATCTTCAACATCTACATGAAGTCTTCTACGACAACCCAAGGTCAGTTTGACCCTTTAAAAGGGGTTCTCACATCTAGGGGGAGCTTTGCTCTAAAAATTGAGCTAAAGCATCTTCAAATGATGTGAACACATCAATGCTTTATGTAAAAGTGGTAACCCCACTTGTGCTTAAACGATGAGTATGACCTATGATCAAATGTTCTCATTTGGCTCCTAAGTCAAAATACTCATATATAGATGACCTAGTCATCGACAAAATGTGTGCTAGTAGCTAGAGTGTTGGTTGTGCATGTTTGACACATATTTCATTTGCTATCTTATTGTGTGAGCATGTTGAATGCATGATTTTATCCATTCGAGGACATCCATTTGTTGTTTTGGTTGTTTTGATTTTTCTGGCCAAATGGATGGACAAGAATGCCTAAGTACCTCCCCTAGCTATCTATGCTTTCTTGTCTCAAATTCTATTCATGCTTATATCACAACTTTGAACAAGTCATTTTCGGACCCTCCGAGTGAGGAGCACTCGGAGCCACCGATCCGTCTAAGGCTGACTTCCAAAACCTTCTAAGTAAATTTCGGTCAGACCAACTTCTCCCACTCGGTCAAACCGAAATCACTTAGACTGATCTAGGTTTCATCTCGGTGAAACCGAGTTCTAAATCACGGCGTGACCGATATGCGTAACTGCATAGCAGTTATCCATCTCGGTGTCACCGAGTTTTTCAACTCGGTCCCACCGATAGCAAGGGGATATAAATACCGAGGGCAGCGCGCGTTGATTAATCCTTCAAGCGTTTTCGCTCCCACGTCCCCTGCTGCCATCGCCCTGATCTCCGGATCGTCGCCGTCGTCGCCTGTGCGCCCTCGCCGCAGGTCTCCGCCGCCGTCAACGGCCTTCTCCTCCGCGCCGTTGCCGCCGTAGAGGGACTCCACCAAGTTAGGGTGAGTCTCGATCCCTCTCGTGCTCCCCATCCGATTCATTGCATGTTTGGTTTGCCCTACATCTGGCCACGATTGAAAATTCCTTAACACCAGATCGATTCTAGTTTCGAGTAAAATTCTTAGGTTTAGGTTTCCACGGAACACATCTCGGTGAAACCGGTTTTAAATTTTCGGTGTGACCGATTCGGCCTCTGGCCATTGCACTGCACTTTCGGTCTAACCGAGTCGTGCAAATCGGTGTGACCGAAGTACAGTTTTAGTGAAACCCTAGTTTATCGGCAGGACCGAAACCCATTTCGGTCCAACCGAAAGTGGTGTGTAAGTTTCTGTTATACACTTCGGATTCACCGAAAGTGAAAATCGGTTTGACCGAAATGCATTCTGTGAAAACTTAAAACTAAGATTTGAACTCATTTTGTTTGCAAAAACTTCTGCAGTTTGTGATAACTCTTCTACTCTGCCTATACCTTATCTATTCACAGGTTGTCAGCCATGTCAGATGCCAGTGACAGCCAGAACAGGTCAGAGTCACCTTTTGCAGAGATTCCTGAGGCAGATACTAGTCCTGAGGCTAGTAGCCCTATTGATGATGGTGAGAGGAGTACACCTAGTGGCTTGCCTCCTGCAGTGTCACACCCTGCATTTTGTAACATGTTATTTGTAACTTTGAAGCATGAAAATTTGGACCAGCAAAATTTTTTAGCATCATTTGGCTTTTATTTGGAATTGAGTTTTCTTCAATTGCTTTTCATGTGCTCATTAAAGTCAACTATGACCTCTTGTAGATTTCATCTCCTTATCCAAAACTTCTGCCCAATGATCATGCCAAGTGTTATATAGCAGTATAGTATTTTCTTATAAAATTAATTTGGCCAAAAAGTATTTTATAAATTTAGTTTTCCAAAAACCCCTGAATTGAGATTTGCACTGCAAGTACTTGATTAAGGGTGTGAAAACTTTTTCAAAAGGTTTATTTGAGACCTAGTAGTCATAGGACTCCCATAACCACAAAGGTATAATTTTAAAAGTTATTTTCCTATTTTATTTAAAAGGCTTTTCTTAAGGCCAGAAATGGTCTTTAATAGGGGAAAATTATTTAACTGTTTCAAAAATATTTGCCAAAATTCAGAGAGACTCAGAGGACATATATTGTCCATATATAAGAGTTTCAACACTTGGTCATGTTCAAAATATTGGGCTAAACCCTCTAAAACCCTTTCTGGATACTTCAAGCTTTTGAAATATTTACAAAGGAATTTTTCTCCAAAAATTCCAGGGAAATTCTATCATGTCACATATGACATATGTGATGATCTTGCAAAGCCTCATGCATTGGAGATCAAGGGAACCTCCTCAAACCCCTTCATAACCATTCTGTCCATATTTGAAGTTTGAGCAACTCTACATTGCCAAACTTGTCCAAATGCTCTCAAACTTGGTGCACATGCTAGGATAGCCTAATAAGGCACTTAGACCAAATGGCACAAGATTTGGAATAGAGCAACTTGATCAGATCACCTCAAAACCCTTTCTATTCAAATGCAAATTTGAACAACTTTACATTACCAACTTTTTATCTGGAGCCTCAAACTTTGGGAGCATGATCAATACCCCAAATGATGATGCTACACCAAGTGGTGCATCAAGGGGAGATGATTAGCTTGACTCAATCAAGATGAAACTATTTCTGTTGATTTCTAGGGTTCACCAAAGTTGTATTGGCTAGTTTCTTCAAATGAGCCCAAATTTGGTGAAGCACCCTATTTTCTCATGCCTTTCAACCCTGTCAAGTGCCATGTCAATTGGATCTCATTTACTTGATCAAACCATGATCAAACACCTTCTGCAGAAATCTTAAAACCTCTACTTTTACCACTTTCACCTTTCTCCATGGCCTCAGCTCTTTACCACAGACTCATGGGGTTACTAGCAAACCCCAGTAACTCCCCCAGCACCTCATCTCCATGATTGGGGGGTGAAACCTCAACTTTACCCTGCTGGACATCCCACTTTCACCATTTTTACCAGCACCCTCCCTCTCTATCTACACCACAGAGCATCCAAGGCCTTAGGGCAATTCTTTACTACTCCCTCTACTCACCAGACACTGTTGGGCACGCTGGAATGGACCAAGCCGGCGAGAGCGTGCTGATGCCAGCCATACGCGCGCTCCAGAGCGCGTGAACAGTGCGGCTCACACGCTGGCTCGGGCCAATCGTTGGTCCCCGACCACCTCGAGCCTCCCCCTCGCGCCAGTCGAGGCGCCTCGACGTCCGCAACGTCACCGGCGCTGTCCCCCCTCCTCCTGCGCCCTCCAGTGAGCGTCGCCGCACGCGCACCGGCCGCCCGCTTCGGCCAATCTTCTGCTCCACACGCGCACGCCTCCCTGCTGCTCCCCCGCTCCTCCTCTTGCCTCAGCTGGGCGTGGGACTCGTCCAGCAACACCCCTGGCTCACTCCCGCAGCCTCCCGTGCGCTGTAGCGACGAGCCGGAGCTCGCCGGCGCACTGGACCACGGGTCCTCGTCGGGGCCCTATAAATAGGCCTCCCCGAGCCCTTCCAACACAATCACCAGCCTCACCACTCTTCCCTAGTCCCTCCTGCACCATCAGTTCAGCCCCGGAGCGCCCCTGCGCTCGGGATCGACCGGAGCTCCGCCGCGTCGGGCCGCCGGCGATCTCGAGGTACAGGCCTCCCCGGCCCCTCCTTTCGCCCGTTTTGGAACCGCAGCACGCCACTGACTCTTTCCCCTCTCTTTCCCCCTCTGTCCGCAGTCGGAAACGGCCGCCGCAGCTGACCTCCGACGAGCCTCCGCCGTCGCATCTCGTCGCCGGCGAACCAGGGCTCCCCGCCGAGCCACACCACCACCGTTGTAACCGCAACACGACGCTGAACCCGACCCTGCCCTCCGTTGCCGTCGCCGTGGCCGGAGTCGACGCTGGTGAGCTCGCCGCCGCCGTGACCGCGGGGTTAGGGATGACAGGCGGGCCCCGCCTTTCATCCTCCCACCTCTCTCCCCTCCTCTGAGCCACTGACCCACGGGCCCCGCCCGTCAGGTTTGAAACCTGACGTGCGCGCGCGCTGGCTCCGTGCGGCCAGGCCGAGCCGTTTGGGCCGTGCACTGTGGCCACTTCTGGCCCAGTGCACAGGAACCCTTTTTCTTTTTCTTTTCTGTTAATGTTTCAAACATTTATGCAGAAAAGAATATTGATCCAAATTAATTATTTCCAACTCCAAAAATCTTGTAATATTCCAACCTATTTAATGGTACTACTTTCATTCAAATCCATGAAACTTTTCTGTACTGTACAAATTTAAATTCAAATTTGAGCAGTATAACTCCTGTTCAAAAATCAATATGTCCTATTCTGCAACTCCAAAACTTCAACTAAGATTTTTCCCCATCTTAGAAAACTCTCTAGTATTTTACAAAAATGAGTTGACATTTTTCTGAGCACTTTGGTTTTTCTGTTTTATTTGTATTCTTATTTCTCCGTTATTATTATGCAACGTATAGATCCCGTATTTGACGAAGTTGCTGTGGAAGAAGAAGGAGAAGGACTAGAAGACTTTGAAGACCAAGCTAATCCAGGCAAGCAGCCCTTTGACCATGATACACTTGTTCCTCGGAACCCGTTGGTTTCCGATGCATGATGATTAGGGTTACGATGGTAACCTAGATGAACCACCACATGATGCATGCTTTATTGTTGATCTTGCTACATGCTAGATGACATGCAATAGTTGGTCTTGATGCTCATATGATGCATGTGTGATATGAACCCCCGTAGTGGAAACTTTGCATGAACCCATCGGGTGCCCCTAATGCCCGAGGGTGATGAAGTGTTAGGTCATCACTTGAGGAAGAAGTGATGTGCCAGTAATATCATGTGCATGGTGGAATGATGGATTAGATTTATGTGTGACTACCGTCCCAACCAAACATGTGCAACCACACTACCCCTTATGGGACGGGGCTTTATTGATTACTTAGGTCGATACTAGCATAGTGCCCGCATTACTAGTGACGGGAAGACTTGAGGTCTTTCCCGGGACGGGGTCGTGCTTGGATAGGCGGCCATGACTGTTTTTACAGGGCACCAGACACACCGTTGGTCCCTTCGAGTACGCGTAAACATTGAATTAGGGCATGTCCCGTGATCTATTGTTTGTACCCCAAGGCCGTGTGCCAACGAGTGGACTCTATGTTAGTGTCGTCTAAGGAAAGGTAATGACCAGGTGCTTACCCCGGGTACTTGAGGTACCGCGGGTCGTGGATGACACGGAAGTTCCCCGGATCTTGTGGGTAAAGTGCGCAACCTCTGCAGAGTGTAAAACTATTCGAATAGCCGTGTCCACGGTCATGGACAGTTGGGTGGTGCTACTTAAACTATGTCCAGAATTTTACTTCTTTGGTGATACATTGTGTGTGATGAGTCAAGATGGTGACTTGACTCAGTGAGATGAATTATATTCATGTTGATGTCGGTAACCTGTCTTCGAGGTTACGCGAGGTTATTGATGCATAAGCTTGATGATATCATATTATTCTAGCCTCTTGCTAGGTCGTTCATTATTATCCAAATTGCATTGTTACTTGAACCACATCATGGGTTGCTTGCGAGTACATTCAACGTACTCATTGGCTTGCCACTGGTTATTTAATTGGCCAGGCATGGAAGAGCAGGATTATGAGGAAGAGTTCTTTAGAGACGACCATGCGAACTAGGACGCTATCCCAGTCAGAATGCCTGTAGGGTTAAGGCAGATGGCATGGGTTCTACCCGTTTTATCGAAGACTTCCGCTATTTGAATATTTGCTATTCAGCCCGTGAGGCTCTATCTATGTAAGACTTGGCCATAATGGCCTTAATTCGTGTAAGACTATTTGTATGGATGTAAGACTCTTGTTATTTCAGCTTCTGTGTGTTCAGTGAGCATTAATCTCTGGGATCACTGTACACGTGCATTCGGTGATCTCGACTTCCAAGTCGGGGTCCCCACAGAGCTGGTATCAGAGCCATCCTGACTGTAGGAAGCCTTAGTTAGCATGGGCGTTAGTTAGTTGAGACCCCTTTTTCAAAACCTTCTGAACCTCTCTTCTTTTCTAAACCTGAGATTTCCTCAGCTTATTAACCCCTCCTATTCCACCTTTGTAGATGGCCGCTGTTCCCGAAGAGCACCTGACCACTGGGTTTCCCCTGCTTCTCGAGGATAGCCTCCAGGAGTGTCAGTTCCACCGAGCACCCATCCTCACCTACCACGAGCATTGGGTGAGCGATACTGAGGTGGAGTACCACGTGGAAGTGATTGTGAAGGCAAACGATCCTCCCACAAGTTGGTTCTTCGAGGGACCCCAGATGACGACACTACCACTCGCTGCCAAGGCTGCTGCACTCAAGGCACTAACCCGTCTCCGCGAGCTTCTTCCGGAGATGGCCGCCAAGATGGCAACTCGCTTCTTACCTTACCGGAAGGAAGGTGACGAAGAAAGCAGGGCACTAGCCCCTCCACTGAAGGATGGACTCTCGCTTCGGTTCCAGACCTACTTCAGTCTATGTGCCGACAGCTTGGCACAAGACTTGGCCTCGGAATCAATGAAGCTTCGAGAAGAACTTTACAAGACCAAGGCACTTCTTCGTCGAGCTCAAGAGAAGGCGAGCAGGATTAAGAAGGAAGGAGCACCTTCTGGACAATCCGCTATCGCATATCGAGGCGGAAGACCCTCCGAGGATGTGTCTTCCAAGGGTGAAGAACCACCTCGACGACGCCGGATGACAGCAAGGGAATACCGCAAGCTTTTCCCTGCACCACCGTCGAAGCACCGTCGTATCCAACTCCTCCACTCCCCCACTCCCTCAAGTGACAAGGGAGCTCAGTCAGATGAAGACAAGGAGGAAGACCCAGAAGAGCCGGAATACGCGACCGAGCATTCCGCCGCTTAGGCATTATTCGCTACTCGGATATGCCTATTGTAACCTCTATGGTAGGATAGGTCGTGTAACCCCTATGCGCAGTCGAGTCCTTGTATGGTTCATATGAAACCATCTAGCATTTGCTTTTGTTGTGTCTGGATGTATGTCGTATTCTTCCTTCGGGAATGTGTAAACGACTACATCACCCATTTGGATTTTAATGAATGTGTTTTGGCCTTTCGGCCCTTGCATGATTTGATTTAGTGTCACACCCACCCCCTTACTAGGCACCTATCTATCTTGCTTTTCCTCTTCCGAGTCATGAGACCTTTTACCGCTCCAACAGGATGCCTGTTGTAACTCGTACTGGTACCTCTACCCAGCAGCCCGAAGCCGGAGCATCCTCTCAGCCAGAGGCAGACCACGACCAAACCAACGACCAAGCTCCACCACCTCCTCCAAGCATGGACATGGCTCAGCTTCTCCAAGCTTTCCGAGAGGAACGCCAAGCCAACACTGCAGCTCTTCAGCTGATTTCTCAAGCTGTTGCCAACAACCGCCAGCCGGCGGGGAATGGCAATGGACGTTCCACGTTGGCAGAGTTCAAGAAGCATGCACCGCCAACCTTCATCGAGACTGCTGAACCCCTGGATGCTGATGACTGGGTCCGTTCCATTGAGGAGATTCTGGAACTAGTCGGATGCACCGAAGATCGCGAGAAGGTGGCTTATGCAGCCCACTGCCTCGGGGGAACCACAAGAGCTTGGTGGGATGGGTTCAAGGTCATGCATGCTGAACAAGACATCACTTGGGTTAACTTCAAGGCAGAATTCCGCAAGGCCCACATTCCTTCTGGAGTCATGGCTATCAAAAAGCGCGAGTTCCGAGCCCTGAAGCAAGGAAGTGGCACTGTCAAGGAATACATGCAGAAGTTCAGTATTCTGTCAAGGTATGCCCCTGAGGATGTCAGCACTGATGCTGCCAAAAGGGAGCGCTTCATGGAAGGCCTTAATCAGACTCTGCAATATTCGCTTGTCGTGTGCGACTGCCCGTTTTTCCCTGACCTGGTGAACAAGGCACTTATGCTTGAAGACAAGCGGCGTGCTTTGGAAGACACTCGCAAACGCAAGTTGATCAGTAAGGGAAGTTCCAGCAACCAGAAGCCTCGTTCGTGGCAGTCAGCCCCGGCCAAGCCAACCTATCAGCAGCCGAGAGCTCCTGCACCTCGTGCCAATCCTCAGCCTCAGCAGTATGCCAACCCCAGGCCAGCTTTCAACCCCAATACCAATGGTGGCAACAAGATCAACACTCCAAATCAAGTCACTTGTTTTGGGTGTGGTCAGCCCGGACACATCTCCAGGGTGTGCCCCAACAAGAAGCCTGATGCCCCGCGCCCCAATGCGCAGAACCAGGGACAAGGCCGTGGAATGCCACCAAGGAACCCAGCTCCTCGTAATCCACCGAACTATGGGAAGGGGCGTGTGAATCACGTCACTGCTGAAGAAGCCCAGGAAGACCCGGACGTCATGCTGGGTACGTTCCTTGTCAACTCAGCACCTGCAACTGTCTTGTTTGATTCTGGAGCAACGCATTCATTTGTCACTCAAAGATTTGCATTAAAAAGTGGCATGACCCCTACACCCCTGAATAACCCTATGGTGGTACAAACCCCCGGAGCCGAGATGAGAGCCAAGATAGGCTGTAAAGGAGTCAGTATTACCATTAACGGTGTAGACTTCCTAGCAGACCTTATCGTCCTGAGATCGCAAGGCTTGGATGTGATCTTAGGCATGAATTGGCTCAGCAAGCACCAAGGCTTATTAGACTGTGCCAATCGGACAGTCACTGTGACCAATGACCAAGGTGTAGAAGTCAAGTTTGCCCCCAACTCCTCTTCCGCTCAAGCCGCTAAAATCAACTGTCTGTCTGAAGTTGGGCTAGACCAAGTACCGGTGGTATGTGAGTATCCTGATGTCTTTTCGGATGAACTACCGGGAATGCCCCCTGACCGTGACATTGAGTTCATCATCGAGCTCGTGCCCGGAGCAGGACCCATCTATAAGAAGCCTTATAGAATGGGGACGGAAGAACTAGCCGAGTTGAAGAAGCAGCTAGAAGAGCAGCTAAGGAAAGGATTTATCCGCCCGAGTGCCTCCCCTTGGGGATCTCCTGTTCTGTTTGTGGCAAAGAGGGACGGTACCATCCGCTTATGCATTGACTATCGTTCCCTCAATGAAGTTACAATCAAGAACAAGTACCCACTTCCCAAGATCGAAGATCTGTTTGATCAACTCAGCGGAGCCAAGGTATTCTCCAAGATCGACCTCAGATCTGGATATTACCAGCTGAAGATCAGACCCCAAGATATTCCGAAGACGGCATTCGTAACCAGATATGGCCTGTACGAGTGCACGGTCATGTCTTTTGGGTTAACCAATGCCCCGGCTTACTTCATGTATCTCATGAATAAAGTCTTCATGGAATATTTGGACAAGTTCATTGTTGTCTTCATTGATGACATCCTTGTGTTCTCGAAGTCGGAGGAAGAACATGAGCAACATCTGAGGATGGTCCTAGACAAGCTTCGTGAGCACCAACTGTATGCCAAGTTCAGCAAGTGTGAGTTTTGGCTGCACAAAGTTGGATTCTTAGGTCATGTCCTGACCGAAGAAGGATTATCAGTTGATCCTGCAAAAATCGAAGCCGTGACCCAATGGCAATCTCCAACGACCGTCAAGGAAGTCAGAAGCTTCCTCGGATTGGCGGGCTATTACCGCAAGTTCGTGGAAGGATTCTCTAGCATTGCACGACCAATGACTCAGCTCCTCAAGAAGGACAAGAAATTCGAGTGGACGCCAAAATGCGAAGAGAGCTTCCAAGAGCTCAAGATGAGATTGACCACCGCCCCAGTTCTGGCAACACCTGATATTCACAAGGAGTTCGTGATATATTGTGACGCCTCTCGAACCGGATTGGGAAGCGTTCTAATGCAAGAAGGCCGCGTCATAGCATACCTCTCCAGGCAGCTACGACCTCATGAGGAGAACTACGCTACTCACGATCTTGAGCTAGCGGCAGTAGTTCATGCCTTGAAGACATGGCGGCATTACCTCCTAGGGAAACGGTGTGAGATTTACACAGACCACAAAAGTCTGAAGTATATTTTCACCCAAAAAGAGTTGAACATGAGGCAGCGGAGATGGTTGGAACTCATCAAAGATTATGACCTCAGTGTTCAGTATCACCCTGGGAAGGCTAATGTGGTGGCCGATGCCTTAAGCAGGAAGGCTTGCTCTTTGAATGTCATTATTCAAGAAAGGCAGCCAGCCTTGTTTAAGGAGATCGAACAATTCAGTTTGGAATTGGTCACCCCTGGACTTCTGGATCATTTGGAAGTCAGACCAACCCTGATGGACGACGTCAAGAAGGCTCAAGATGCACACGCAAGCATTGAAGGTATCAAGAGGAAGATGAAGATGGGCAAGGCCCCAGGATTCTCCGAAGACGAGCACGGGATTGTTTGGTACAAAGGTCGTCTCTGCGTACCAAACAGCCCCGAGTTGAAGACGCTGATTCTGCAAGAAGCCCACGACACCCCGTATTCCATCCACCCCGGAGGAACCAAGATGTACCAAGACTTGAAGGCACGATTCTGGTGGCACGGTATGAAGAGAGAGATTGCAACCTATGTTGCAAAATGTGATGTGTGCCAAAAGGTCAAGGCTGAATATCAGCGACCCGCTGGATTGCTTCAACCACTCAAGGTTCCTGAGTGGAAGTGGGACAGAGTCGGAATGGACTTCGTCACTGGATTACCAAGGTCAAATAGAGGACATGACTCCATCTGGGTCATAGTCGATCATTTGACCAAGGTAGCTCATTTCATTCCTGTCAAGACCACTTATGATGGCAACCGGCTGGCAGCTCTCTACATCGACCGAATCGTAAGTCTTCACGGTGTTCCCAAGGAGATTGTGTCAGATCGAGGAACCCAGTTCACCTCAAGGTTCTGGAAGAAGTTCCAAGAAGCCTTGGGAACCAAGTTGTCTTTCAGCACAGCTTTCCACCCACAGACCGGAGGTCAAACTGAGCGAGTCAATCAAATTCTCGAGGACATGCTCCGAGCCTGTGTCCTGGCATATGGAGCCAAGTGGGAAGACTGTCTCCCTTTTGCCGAGTTCTCCTATAACAACAGTTACCAGTCAAGCCTTCAGATGGCACCATTTGAGGCGTTGTACGGATGCAGATGTCGCACCCCCCTCAACTGGTCAGAGACTGGAGAAGGACTAGTCTTTGGACCGGATATTCTCCGCGCAGCAGAAGAGCAAGTCCAACTAGTCAGAGAGCGACTAAAGGCAGCCAAGTCAAGGCAGAAGAGTTATGCTGACACTCGACGCCGAGACATGAGTTTCCATGTTGGGGACCATGTGTACCTGCGGGTGACTCCTCTGAAGGGAACCAAGCGTTTCCATGTCAAGGGGAAGCTCGCACCAAGGTTCATTGGACCCTTTGAGATCACTGCACGACGAGGAGAAGTGGCTTATCAGTTGGAACTACCACCTGAGCTATCCGATGTGCACAATGTGTTCCATGTGTCACAACTCCGGAAATGTCTCCAAGTTCCAGACAAGCCCAATCTCTACAAGGATGCGGATCACCAAGCCATTGATCTGCAGCCTGATTTGACCTACCGCGAGAAGCCTATCCGTATCCTGGACGAAGCAGAACGACGTACGCGGAGCCGTACCATCAAGTACTTCAAGGTCCAGTGGAGCAACCACACCGAAGCAGAAGCAACCTGGGAACGAGAAGACTATCTTAGATCTGAGTTTCCCGACCTCTTTTAAGCCCTAGTTTCGGAATCTCGGGGACGAGATTCTTGTAAGGGGGGTAGGTCTGTCACACCCTGCATTTTGTAACATGTTATTTGTAACTTTGAAGCATGAAAATTTGGACCAGCAAAATTTTTTAGCATCATTTGGCTTTTATTTGGAATTGAGTTTTCTTCAATTGCTTTTCATGTGCTCATTAAAGTCAACTATGACCTCTTGTAGATTTCATCTCCTTATCCAAAACTTCTGCCCAATGATCATGCCAAGTGTTATATAGCAGTATAGTATTTTCTCATAAAATTAATTTGGCCAAAAAGTATTTTATAAATTTAGTTTTCCAAAAACCCCTGAATTGAGATTTGCACTGCAAGTACTTGATTAAGGGTGTGAAAACTTTTTCAAAAGGTTTATTTGAGACCTAGTAGTCATAGGACTCCCATAAACCACAAAGGTATAATTTTAAAAGTTATTTTCCTATTTTATTTAAAAGGCTTTTCTTACGACCAGAAATGGTCTTTAATAGGGGAAAATTATTTAACTGTTTCAAAAATATTTGCCAAAATTCAGAGAGACTCAGAGGACATATATTGTCCATATATAAGAGTTTCAACACTTGGTCATGTTCAAAATATTGGGCTAAACCCTCTAAAACCCTTTCTGGATACTTCAAGCTTTTGAAATATTTACAAAGGAATTTTTCTCCAAAAATTCCAGGGAAATTCTATCATGTCACATATGACATATGTGATGATCTTGCAAAGCCTCATGCATTGGAGATCAAGGGAACCTCCTCAAACCCCTTCATAACCATTCTGTCCATATTTGAAGTTTGAGCAACTCTACATTGCCAAACTTGTCCAAATGCTCTCAAACTTGGTGCACATGCTAGGATAGCCTAATAAGGCACTTAGACCAAATGGCACAAGATTTGGAATAGAGCAACTTGATCAGATCACCTCAAAACCCTTTCTGTTCAAATGCAAATTTGAACAACTTTACATTACCAACTTTTTATGTGGAGCCTCAAACTTTGGGAGCATGATCAATACCCCAAATGATGATGCTACACCAAGTGGTGCATCAAGGGGAGATGATTAGCTTGACTCAATCAAGATGAAACTATTTCTGTTGATTTCTAGGGTTCACCAAAGTTGTATTGGCTAGTTTCTTCAAATGAGCCCAAATTTGGTGAAGCACCCTATTTTCTCATGCCTTTCAACCCTGTCAAGTGCCATGTCAATTGGATCTCATTTACTTGATCAAACCATGATCAAACACCTTCTGCAGAAATCTTAAAACCTCTACTTTTACCACTTTCACCTTTCTCCATGGCCTCAGCTCTTTACCACAGACTCATGGGGTTACTAGCGAACCCCAGTAACTCCCCCAGCACCTCATCTCCATGATTGGGGGGTGAAACCTCAACTTTACCCTGCTGGACATCCCACTTTCACCATTTTTACCAGCACCCTCCCTCTCTCTCTACACCACAGAGCATCCAAGGCCTTAGGGCAATTCTTTACTACTCCCTCTACTCACCAGACACTGTTGGGCACGCTGGAATGGACCAAGCCGGCGAGAGCGTGCTGATGCCAGCCATACGCGCGCTCCAAAGCGCGTGAACAGTGCGGCTCACAAGCTGGCTCGGGCCAATCGTTGGTCCCCGACCACCTCGAGCCTCCCCCTCGTGCCAGTCGAGGCGCCTCGACGTCCGCAACGTCACCGGCGCTGTCCCCCCTCCTCCTGCGCCCTCCAGTGAGCGTCGCCGCACGCGCACCGGCCAATCTTCTGCTCCACACACGCACGCCTCCCTGCTGCTCCCCCGCTCCTCCTCTTGCCTCAGCTGGGCGTGGGACTCGTCCAGCAACACCCCTGGCTCACTCCCGCAGCCTCCCGTGCGCTGTAGCGACGAGCCGGAGCTCGCCGGCGCACTGGACCACGGGTCCTCGTCGGGGCCCTATAAATAGGCCTCCCCGAGCCCTTCCAACACCATCACCAGCCTCACCACTCTTCCCTAGTCCCTCCTGCACCATCAGTTCAGCCCCGGAGCGCCCCTGCGCTCGGGATCGACCGGAGCTCCGCCGCGTCGGGCCGCCGGCGATCTCGAGGTACAGGCCTCCCCGGCCCCTCCTTTCGCCCGTTTTGGAACCGCAGCACGCCACTGACTCTTTCCCCTCTCTTTCCCCCTCTGTCCGCAGTCGGAAACGGCCGCCGCAGCTGACCTCCGACGAGCCTCCGCCG
>LR738715.1:366368522-366401100 GCA_902687465.1 Secale cereale
GGTTTGTTCAGATTTGGACTAATTTCAAATTATGCATATGAGGGCTTACCGGATTTGTTATATGTTGATTCCGGCCTCATTTAAACTTGTTGTTTGGTGTTGTTCTTGTGTGCTTCATCTCTTGCCTTGTCTTGCATCATACTTGGTTGAGCATCTTGTCTTGTTCTTGTGTTGTGTGTTTACCTTGTTGTTTGCTTTCTTCTCGCTAGTTATTTTTCGTTGCGATCGTGAGGATTCGTTCGGCTACACGTGGTTCGTCTTCAAGGCTTCTTCTTCATCTTCTTCATGGATCAGTTCTTCTTCCTTGCGGGATCTCAGGCAAGATGACCATCACCTTGGATACCTTTACTATCATTGCCATGCTTAGTTGTCTCGATGCTATCGTTACATGTCGCGCCACCCATCATTTATTGTCAGCCTCGCCTTGTTGCCATGAAACCTCTAACCTTTGACACCTTCCTAGAAAACCATTGTTTGGCTATGTTACCCGCTTGCTCAGCCCCTCTTATAGCGTTGTTAGTTGCAGGCGAAGATGAAGTTCGTTCCATGTTGGAACTTGCTGTTGGAATATCACAATATGTCTATATATATTAACACACCTATATACCTGGCTTGGGTGGAAGGCTTGGCCTTTTGCTCGGTGTTTTGTTCCACTCATGCCACCTTAGGAGCCGATAAACCGGCATTATGTTCCTTGATTTTGCATTCCTTACACGGTTGGGTATATGGCGACCCCTTGACAGTTCGTCTTTGAATAAAACTCCTCCAGCAAGACCCAACATTGGTTTTAATTTGCAGCATAATAAAAACTTAATTAATTAATTAATTGCATAGGGAGTTAGCGCTACCTGTCGGTGTACAAAAAGGGGGGGGGGTACACTTTTTGTACCCCTTTAACTGTGCACATGCAGTTTGAGCCGCGGGCACCATCACACCAAGCAAGGCAAGGGAGGTGAGCCAGGGTGAGACCGAAGCTTGATGATACTGGAGCGATAACAAAGAACAAGACCACAAAGAGCAAAGGGACGAAGCGGGTTCCCCCGGCAAGATCCTTGCCGGGAGCCAGTTTTAGCAGCTCCGGCAAGATTCTTGCCGGGGCCGGCTTTAGCAGCCCCGGCAAGACCCTTGCCGCGGCAACTCGCCCCACGCTTACGGGGAAAATCACCCTTGAGTTCGCTGCCCCCATGGGGCAAGGATTCGGGAGACATCCCCGTGGTGGCATGCAGATCTTTGTGAAGACATTCAAGATCAGATACGCACTAAGAAGACGACGACACTTGGCGGGATCCTAGCCAAGGAAGACCACAAGACCTCCGGCAAGCACCTTGCTGGGGATGGCAGTAGGCGCCGCGGCAAGACCCTTGCCGGGGCCCCGGCAAGGCCCTTGCCGAGGACATCCGTAGGGCCACCATCAGGCCCACACCAGCTAAACTTCCTTCGTCTTATGCAGCTGCCGACCCAACCAGCTGGGCAGGCACCTGCGTGGCGGCATGCAGATCTTCGTGAAGACCCACCATTGCGCCACCTCAGCTGCCTGCCTACCTACATGGCATCTCAGGCATCGCTGGCCAGGGCGCGTGTCGACAGAAGAAGGAGCGGCGACGGACGAGACAGATCTCTCCCCCGTCGCCGATAAAGCAAGGACACCTAAGCAAGACGCATTAAATGCGCCTTGTCATCTAATGCGAGGGATAACCTCGCATCACTGTACCCTTTCCACCTCATGTGTGCCACTGTGGCAACCCCTTTTCCCTATAAAAGGAGGCCCGAGGCGACCAGGAGGAGGATTCGGCTTTTTGGAGCTCCTCACGCCCCATAGCTAGCTGAAGAACACAGATATACAATCCACCAAAGCAGGAGTAGGGTTTTACGCATCCTCGCGGCCCGAACCTGGGTAAACGAACCGTGTGCTATCTGTTTGATCCGCTCTTCTCTCAACCCCGCGCCCCGCAACCGTAGTTGGGATTTTTGTGATCCCATAGGTGTCGATCCAATACCCTGACACCTTTGGCGCGCCAGGTAGGGGCTGCAGTTGTGAGAATCGGCTCTAGCAGTTAGCCAGCACTCCTTCGTCTTCGTGGCTCTTTGAGAAGGAAGGAGGCTGGAAGATCAGCGCTCGAGCAGCTACAAACAGGAGCTAAGTTACATTGAACCCTGGATATTTCCATTCTATTATATAAAGTTATTATCCTCGGAGTTGTCGTTCTTTGTACAAAAAGAAACCTGTGTACAAATGGGGCTCTTCCCGATCGGCAATGCCTTTGTTCTGTTTCGAGTCCACTCAATGATTCAAATGGCTGCGTTGGAAACGGTAGGGTAGCCTTCCGCAATTGGCAAGGCTCTCGACTCTGATTCGAGTCAAACTCAACAGTTCGAGCGGCTGCGTTAAGGGTGGTAAGGTGGCTCACCCGGCAGCACACTCACCTGGCAGGCCAATGGGGACCCGTCCCCAAGACGCCGCCCTGGGTTTCCGTGCCGGCAAGCCTACCCAGCTAGCATAGGGTGGACGTACAAAGAGGCAACAAATAGGGAAATAGCATGCATAATCCCAAAAGTACTTCAAAGTTATGTTACATCACATCGTTGCTGCGGTTCTAACTAAAGATAAAACTTGTCTTGGTTGGGAACTCGCAGCGGCGAAGAAGAACGGGATGCCTAATACCGGCGCTGGCCTTCCACCCTCTTGATTTCGTCGATGCAGCTGATGACGGGCTTGATGCGCTCCTTGAGCACCGTGAGGTCAGTCCCATCTGGCAAGCTATCCATCGCGGCTTCGAAGTCAAGGTCGGGATTCCAGTACGCCATCTTGGTGAGGACCTTGGTCACGACCCCCCGGCAAAGTTGCCGGGCCTCCCCGGCCAACGTGGCCGCTCTGTTGGAGTGAAGATCAGCCAAGGCTCCAAGGACGCCCTCGAAGAACTTGGTCAGCTTGGCGTTGGCGGTCCCGCTCCACTCAGGGGCATACCTCATGTTTGGCATCCCCATGATGGCCAACTACGAGGTGACCCTGCCGGCGACGTCCTCCAGCCGGCTGATCCATCTGTTCTCGCCCACCACGTATTCCTGGTGGGAGGCGGCCTCGTTTGCCCGCAGCTTCTTCTCCTCCTCCAGGCTCCTGGTCAAGGTCTCCTCCCGAGCCGATCTCTCCGACAACATCTCGAGATTCTTCAGCTTCAGCTTGAAATCTCTGATGGAGTTTTGCACTTCGGAGAGCTCCCCAGCCCTGCTGATGACCGCTCTTTGTGCCTCTACAAAGGCGCAGTTGAGTGTGTTCTTCTCGTCGGACAGCTTGAGGGCCTGTTCCTTCAGCACGTCCCACTCTTCCTACATCTCCTTCACCTTGCCGGCATGGGCCAGAGCCTGGGCATCGAGTTCCTCCTTGTGCCTCTGCTCCAGCTCGCGAGTCCGCCGCACGACAAGGGCCTCGAGCTCCTCATCCTTGCCGCGGAGCGTTGCGGCAAGCTTCGCCTCACGCGCGGAGAGGTCTTCTTCCTGGGAATCCAATGCGGCTTGATGCTGGTTCCGGGCGGCCTCGGCCGCGGCAGCCAAATTCGCTACCTCTTCCTGGGCCTTCTCGGTGTAAGCCATCTTCGTGGTGAGCTCTACATCGCGCTTGGCCAATTCCCCCCTGAAAGGCCCTCTGCTCGTCGCTAGTCTGGTGAAACCAGGCCTGCGTCTCAGCAACGCGCGCCTCGAAATCCATCTCCGCCTTGTCCACCGCTGCCATCCTGGACTCCACCTTGTCCAGACGGGCACGGTAGAGCACTTGGAGCTTTCGGAAATTGGCCCCCATAGCACGAAAAAGCTGCTCTTCTGGAGAACCATCGCTGCCAATGCCCGGTTCATCGACCACCTCAAGCCCGGTGGCGGCGAGCACCTCGCCGTCGAAGACATCCCCCCCCCCCGGCGGGCGCTCGGGAACTTGACGCCCCTGGAAGATGGACGAAAAGATCGTCGCCCACCTTCAGATATCTGCCGGGGCCCGAGGCTGTGCAGGAAGGAGGCTGTTCATCCACCACCTCTTCCTCGGTTGTGGCCTTGCCGGCCTCCCCGACAGGCCCACCGCTGGCGCCCTCGGCAGAAGCCTCGCCGGTCGCCTTGGCGGCCCCCTCAGCGGCGGCCTCATCAACATCCTTGGCGGCCTCCTCGGCGGCAATCCGGTCGGCCTCCGCCGCGGCCTCCTCGGCAATATTCCCAACAACAGTGTGCACGTCCTCCATATCTGCTGAAGGAGGGCCTGGGAAGTAATGGGAGCAATGAAGCCAAGAAAAAGAATAAGGGAAAAATAGAGACGGAGGAGAGGCGACTCACCGGTGCCGGGCTGTGAAGCAGAAGTCCCCTCCCTGCCAGTATTTGGCGCCGTGGCAGAGTCACCAGCGCCTAAGTTCCCCTCTTCCTCCATAGGTGTGGGCTCCGTGCTTGGTGCCCTTGCCGAGGACGCCCCTCGCGGCGGCGTAGTCAATGGGGGTGGTGCGTTGGGGGTGGCCCTCTGCGGCTCCTCCTACTGCCGCTCCCTTCCTACAAACCCGACAAGGTCAGCACCATAGCATCGAACACCTACCACATGTTGAGTAAGAGGAGGGTGGCGAACTTACGCTGGGGGTTGTGCCGGGGGCTGCTGTCCGGGCTGCTCAACACCACCAGTGGCGTCTCTGAGGCCCCAGCCGAAGGCTGACTGCTCGCCGAGGCCTTCGCCCTCTTCACCCTCTGGGCCAACGTCTCTGCATCCCCTGCAAAAGCAAAAGCGGATCAAGATGAGTGTCTTAGTTCAGGAAAATGGAGATGGTAGTAAGGAATGGAGTACTTAGTCGTCGTCCACCTCCTCCTCTTCCACCACTTTCCTTTTTCTCTTCGGGCTGAGAGGCCCGAGATCAAAAGGGAGCTCCGCGTCAACATCCGAGTCGACGTCTGCCGGAGGAGGCAAAGAAGGCGGAGTTTGTGCACACCCAGATGGAGAAGGGGATGTTGCGTTCTTCTTCTCAGCGGCCTTCGTCAGCCTCTTCGCTGCCGTGGCCCTCGTGTGACGCCCGGACCCCTCCAGGGTCAATTGGGGCCGCGTAGCCCTACCGGGCCGGACCGGCTCGCCGGAACTAGCCCGCCGCAGGACTCGCCCTCTTCCCCTGGCTGGCGTCGAGCCCGCTGCCACGTTCTCCTCCGACGATGACTCGTCGGCCGCATCTTCGACAAGCGGAGCTCCAGTACTGGCGCTGCTAGCCTACCCGGCGGCCGCCACCCACCGGGCGAGCTCCTTCTCCTCCGCAGCCGTTGCGGCCTTGTCCTCCACACCCCCGGCACTGCCGGCCTCCATGGCAAGCTGCGCCTCCCTCGCCCTACTGGCGATGTAGTCCAGCTTTGCCTGGGTGGTGTCCATGACAAGCCACCGCTCGGCGTCAGCATTGACATACACCTCAACCATTGAGTCAAAGAATTGCTGCACATCCGCATCCGCCGGCTCCTTCCAGCTCGGTACAGGGTCGTGCATGTTACAGTCCGGCATCATAGCGATGATCTCGGACCGGCGTGAATTATTGCACAACGGGACCACCCCCGCTGGCAGCTTGAAAAACGGCCCCTTGATGGCCTTGCCGGCCTTTGTGGTAGCCCTCGCGGCCTTGCCAGTCCGTTCTACCTCGCCATCACGGCCCACATCAAGCTGAAAAATCCACTGGCAGAAATGGGCATGTTCCATCACCGTGAAGTTGTGGTCGAGGCTGGGGCGGAGTCGCATAACGTCAGCCGGATTCGTAAAGAGCCAGGCTGGCTTCCCCTTGTTGTGCAACGGGGCGATTTTACGGCGAATGAAGTCCGCCCCGATCATCTCAAGGGCGAGTCCAGCCTGTGTGAGCTGGAGAATCCTGGTAGTGGCGACAGTGAGCCTCCCGTCGGCGACATTGACATCGCTCCAGTCACTGCCACGGACCGGCGACGCTCGGCGGACATTGCAGAATCTTGGTGGGTCTTCGTCTTCAATCCAGCACCACCGGCCGCGCCATTCATCCCACCTCTCCTTCACGGCATCGTCCGGGTATGCCCCCTTGGATCTTGGGATCTAGGTGATGCATCCAGAGATGGCACCTCCCGGCTGGGTCCGAGGGGAGAAATAATGGCGGAAAAGCGCCGTGTTGGGCTGCACCCCGACGAAACCTTCGCAAAGGTGCGCATAGAAAGCCATGCACGCCACCGCGTTCGGAGTAAAATCCAAGGGGCGGAAGCCAAAGGTATGCATGATGTCGCAGAAGAAATCGGAGAAAGGGGGACATAACCCGCAAGAAAGATAATCGACGAAGAAGGGATACCGATTTGCGGCAGGACCGGCGCAAGCGGCAGGAATGACGTGCGTCGCCGGATGTCCTGAATTCTCTCCCCCCCCGTCTTCACTCACCATAGAGGCTTGAAGGAGGCCCGGAGCTCGTGGACATCAACCGTCAAGCGGAAGAAGAAGGCGGACTTCGTCCGGTCCCCCAATAGCGCATTCTCCGGCGGCTCCACAGTCCCGGCGCCCTTGGCCACCCCCTTGCCCTTGACGGACTTGGACGCCATGGCGGCTGAGAAAGTTAGAGGACTGAGGGAGGGGGATGGCGAAGCAACGACGACAGGCGACGACAGAAGCTTAGCAAGGAAGGAAGAGAGGAAACGGCGGCTCTGAGATTGGAAAAGGCGCGAGGAAAGAGGGGAAAGTGAGCAGCGCGCCCGCGGTTACTCCTTCTTATGGGGGAAAAACGCGGGCCGCCTCCTTTCACATTAACTGTGACGTGACACATGCGTGCGACCAACCCCACGCATGCCGCCCACGTCACGCACGCCCCTCCGCACCGCGCCACGCGCGCGGATCGTGGGAGGCGCAGCGCGCGGAAGATCTTACCGCGGTAAAAACCGTCCCGCCTGCCCGCGCACCGTTCTGGGCCTAGCCCAACAACGCATCGCGCTTATGTGTGGCCCAGGCCCGGGGGCTCCTGTTGGTGTACAAAAAGGGGGTACACTTTTTGTACCCCTATAACTGTGCACGGGCAGTCTGAGCCGCGGGCACCACCACACCAAGTAAGGCAAGGGAGGTGAGCCAGGGTGAGACCGAAGCTCGATGGGACTGGAGCGACACCAAAGAACAAGACCACAAAGAGCAAAGGGACGAAGCGGGTTCCCCCAGCATGATCCTTGCCAGGAGCCAGTTTTAGCAGCCCCGGCAAGATCCTTGCGGCGGCAACTCGCCCCACGCCTACGGGGCAAATCACCCTTGAGTCCGCTGCCCCCATCACTACTAGGAAAAGGGCTATAGATAGGATTGTTACTAATGGCGCACCAGACATGCGGTGCGCCATTAGTATATACTAATGGCGCACCATGTGTTGGTGCGCCATTAGTATCCAAATACTAATGGCGCACCGTTGATGTGGTGCGCCATTAGTAACAATTTTTTTAATATTTTTTTTCAAAACTAGTAATGGCGCACCAGTGGATAGTGCGCCATTAGTAGTTAAACTACTAATGGCACACCACATCCACGGTGCGCCACTAGTAATTTTTTTTTCAAATTTTGTTTTTTTTAATTTTATTTTCAAAACTACTAATGGCGCACCGTGGGAGTGGTGCGCCATTAGTAGTGAAACTTACTAATGGCGCACCACTCCTACGGTGCGCCATTAGTATTTTTTTCATATTTTATTTTTTTATTTTTTTATTTTTTCAAAACTAGTAATCGCGCACCATGGGAGTGGTGCGCCATTACTAGTTGAACTACTAATGGCGCACCACTCCCACGGTGCGCCATTACTAACTTGGCCATTACTGCAACCCCCCCCCCCTCCTTGTGGACCGCCTTTTCCAGTTCAAAAATAAATAAAAGAAAATGATGTAAATGTCAAAAAAATAAAAGAAAATATGTTTCCCATGTGATATGTGGTCTACTTGTTGGGAAAATTTACAAATATGAATTTTGACTTTATTTGCAAAATATCTCTGGAATTTAGTAAAACGGGCATAACTTTTGCATACGAACTCGGATTAAAAAGTTTTTTATATGAAAAATCATCTACTCGAAAAGTTACATCCGAATTTATCGGGGAAACCATGTTAAACATTTTCAAAATCCCCAAAAACCTAACAGAATAAAAGATACGGGGCTTTTAAGATCTAGAGGCAAAAAAATTCAAAAAATAAAACTTACTAGTGGCGCACCATTTGTTAGGTGCGCCACTAGTAACAGAAAAAAAATTATAAAATTTTCGATTTTTTTTATTTTTTTCCAAAATATGATACGTAATATGACCGGGAAGTTTGAAATATATTTTCAAAATTTCATCATACTCATGAACATTCACAAACTCCTAGACATCAAGAAGGATTAATAGGATTGATATGATAGATATATCAACAAGTGCTTGTGAAGTGAGCTGGTGCTGGGGTTGGATAGAACTACGAAGTTAAGCGTGCTCGGGCTGGAGTAGTGTGAGGATGGGTGACCTTATGGGAAGTTTGACCACAGAGTGCGATTTGACTTGAGATTAAGCAAATTGACCCCATATTAAGCCATAATGACCTGAGATTAAGAAAAAAAGTTTAAAAAAATTGAAAAAAAATTCTGAATTTATTTACTAATGGCGCACATCTATGTAGTGCGCCATTAGTATGCCAAAGCACCTGGGTATATATGCCCCCCTGAGAGGCATACTAATGGCGCACCTGTGGTGTGCCATTAGTATACTAGATACTAATGGCGCACCAGTGGTGCGCCATTAGTAAAAAATACTAATGGCGTGCTACTAATGGCGCACCAGTAGTGCGCCATTAATGGCCAAAACTGGTGCGCCATTAGTAGGACTTTTTCTAGTAGTGCATGGGGCAAGGATTTGGGAGACATCCCCGTGGTGGCATGCAGATCTTTGTGAATACATTCAAGATTAGATACGCACTAAGAAGACGACGACCCTTGGCGGGATCCTAGCCAAGGAAGACCACAAGACCTCCGGCAAGCACCTTGCCGGGGATGGCAGCAGGTGCCGCGGCAAGACCCTTTCCGGGGCCCCGACAAGGCCCTTGCTGAGGACATCCGCAGGGCCACCATCAGGCCCACACCAGCTAAACTTCCACCGCCTTATGCAGTTGCCAACCTAACCAGCTGGGCAGGCACCTGCATGGCGGCATGCAGATCTTCGTGAAGACCCACCATTGCACCACCTCAGCTGCCTGCCTACCTACATGGCATCTCAGGCATCGCTGGCCAGGGCGCGTGTCGACACAAGAAGCAGCGGCGGCGGACGAGACAGATCTCTTCCCCGTCCCCGATAAAGCAAGGACACCTAAGCAAGATGCATTAAATGCGCCTTGTAATATAATGCGAGGGATAACCTCGCATCACTGTACCATTTCCACCTCCTGTGTGCCACTGTGGCAACCGCTTTTCCCTATAAAAGTAACCCCGAGGCGACCAGGAGGAGGATTCGGCTTTTTGGAGCACCTCACGCCCCATAGCTAGCTGAAGAACACAGATATACAATCCACCAAATCAAGAGTAGGGTTTTACGCATCCTCGCGGCCCGAACCTGGGTAAACGAACCGTGTGCTATCTGTTTGATCCGCTCTTCTCTCAACCCCGCGCCCCACAACCGTAGTAGGGATTCTTGTGATCCCATAGGTGTCGATCCAATACACCGACACTACCCGCGGATTCTTTCTACATAGCAGGGGGCCCAGTGCTGATGGTGTTGGTCCCAAACGGGGAGATTGCAGGGACGCCATGGGGAAACTTGAGGTATGTGGCTCCCGTAGGATCACCTATTCTGTTGTGGCCTGAGACGAGATACGCGCGGCTACTATAAAGGTGTCGGCACGCCGGGAGGTCTTGCTGGACTTGTTTTACCATTGTCGAAATGTCTTGTGTACCGGGATACCGAGCCTGATCGGATTGTCCCTAAGATAAGGGGTGATAATATTATTATTACTTCTGCTGATCGTGAGAGCTTGTGATGGGCTAAGTTGGGACACCCCTGGAGGGTTATGATCTTTCGAAAGCCGTGCCCGCGGTTATGTGGCAGATTGGAATTTGTTAATGTCCGGTTGTAGAAAACTTGACAGGTAAAACACACAACTATGTGAGTAACCGTGACTGTCTCTTTTCACTTTGAGAAGAGAACACGGTGGGGTTATGTTTGACTCGTAGGTAGCTCACGATCTTTAGCGATCAATAATAGTTGGCGACCGTTTGCGTAGATGC
Organism: Secale cereale; assembly: GCA_902687465.1. NCBI lineage: Eukaryota > Viridiplantae > Streptophyta > Magnoliopsida > Poales > Poaceae > Secale > Secale cereale. Next base: position 366,378,730 of record LR738715.1, read on the forward strand.
TCATCTTATTCTTGTACTCGTAAGTAGCCACCATATATATTGCTTAGCCGCTGCTGCAACCTCACCACTTTACCTCTCCTTACCCATTAAGCTTTGCTAGTCTTGTTACCCATGGTTATGGGATTGCTGAGTCCTCATGGCTCACAGATACTACAACAACAGTTGCAGGCGCAGGTTTCCGATGTCTTGACGTGAGAGCGATGATCGTTGTGTTGGAGTTCTTTCTTCTTCTTCTTCAGTCTTGGGTTAGGTTCCGGGTCGGCAGCCTGGGATAGCAGATGGATATCGTTGTGCTTTTCATGTTTGCATCCGTAGTCGGATGCCTTGTATTGATGATGTTGTATCCATGTGACTTGTATGAATTGTTGTATCCCCCATGTATGTATGTAATGGTACAATGTAATGATATCCATCTTGCTAAGCACCCGAAATGCGGTTGTGCCCCAATCACGTAAGTGTCACGTGATCGGGATATAATCGCAACTTGGGCCTGAGAGGTTTCTCCGTGAATAACTTACTGTCTATTCATCAATAGTCGTGGCAGTACGGCGAACACGAGACGTGAAAAATAATAAATCTACACGTGCTTAGACCACCTAGTATGACTACTAGGACTAGAGCAAGCCAAAAAGCGCGCCGCCGTCACCCCCTCCTTATCGGCGACGGGAAAACCTTTGTTTTACACAGTCGAGAAGTCATTGTGCTAAGGCCTCACATGCTAAGGCGTTGAATAGAATGTAGATGCTAGTTTACGGAAACAAGTATCGATAATACGTTTGTATCTCCATACTTGTATTTCTTCTCTTATAAAAAAACCGAGTTGGTGATGATGGTACGCGTGCTATCTTGCAATATAGACCGTCCGATCTATAACTGACGGATGGAAATTAAACTAAAAGATACCCGTACCCCTCTCCACATTTACAGACAAGGCCTTCCCTCGTTCAACCTTGTCTCCAACAACCTCATTGTTTTGCAATTAAGAACGGAAGCCTCTGGAACAAACTGCCTGGTGGCCGCTGCCGGCGTCGTCAATCCCCATGCCTCCACTTGGTCCGACCACCAATCACCACCACGCCCCACTCCTCTTCATCTTATCTCCTAGTTCTCGAGATATCATTAGTTTTTACACATGGGATTACTCCCGCATGGGTCAATCACAGCGAGTGTTTTTATAAAAAAATGCATCTTGATGTTCCGTGCAATGCACGGATCTTGCTAGTACTCCTACAGAAGACTAAGTTGGTGATGATGGTGTGTCTGCCATCCGTCGTTTGTAACCGTTAGATCTACCTTTAACGACTGTGAGGTAAGTTGTTGCCTTTTCTCACAAACATCCCACTTGTCTACCAATTTGCAAAAAAACCCATAATTAGTATCTTAAAACCAACCACATCCCTCCCCGACCTCACCAACACAGCCCAAGGAATATATTCTAATTGAAACATAATATATCTCTAGTGATATATGTATATCAAAATTAGAGCGTTTTGTATCAAGTTTGTGAATAAGTATTATTCTAATTATGATTCGTTGCAACACACGTGAACATTGCTAGTATTTCCAACCATGCAATTTCCCCCCTAGTATTCCATAATTTCGAGTTTTCCATCAAGATATTAGTCAATCATGGTTGATATTTACTTTCAATCATGAACACATATGCACTATGTAACTAGCCTTGCTTATTGGGTTCCAAAGCTTAACTTTCACTCCTACTTGCATTATGTAGAGTATTTAACAAAAAACTACCACTTTCAACCAACCCAAGGAAGAATCTATTGTACAAAAAATAGGAAAAACATACCCAAAATTTCTTAATCCACGCCAAAAACTACTACCTACCAATTAGGTTAGTTTAAACCCATTTACGACAGGGTTGCCCCACACGTCCGTGCTGACGAGGCAGCTTAAACCAACACATTTTATTTGACCGTTGACACGAGGGACCCACATCTGACCTTCTATCCTGTTATTCCCCCTCAAATCAATATTTTTCCTGAACATTACTTCAAACAGTAGTGATGCGTGTTCGTCGGTGGCACCTGTAAGTGCATCTAGTGCCCCTTAGTGATTTTGGTGTATTGAAGACTTATAGATTAAGGGACTAATGTGTTTATGAGTGTACACATGTCTATAAGTCTATGAGGAGTCTGATATTTACAGAGAAAGTCGACCCCTAAAAATGAAGTTCTTCGACTGAAGACTTTGGATTCCTGAAGAATTTTTGAAGACTTTGAAAGTGAAGAAATTGGTGTGACCTTGAAAACTTGGTACTCATTTGAGGAACATGAAGCATGAAGACATATGTTTTCGTAGTTTCATTTTTCTCTTTCTTGAGTCATAGGAAACACCATACAATTAAAGGGGGTCGAGGAAATACTAAGGAAAATTTTCCATTTGATGCTCAACTCAAAATCCTACACCTACCAATCCCTTCAAGTGAAGCCATTGGAAATCTCATATTGTTCAGTCATATTCTTCAGTGACAGAGACAAAGTTCTTCTGCTCTCTGAGGAATTTGTTCTGACTGAGGAGTTAGGAATTTGCCAGTGTGGATTGCCTACACAGTGAGGAACATGATAGCCCTGAGGAATTTGATACTCAAATTTCCGACCGTTGCTGTGCTACGCGCCAGGTGTACCAAAATATCTACCTATTTAACGGTCATATCATTAAGGGCATTTATGTCTTATTATGTCGGGCTGCTCCCTAGGCTATAAATAGCCGCCTCCCTAGGCTACTCCAAGAGAAACTGACACTTGTCATAAGAGAAACCCATCCTCCGAGGACTTTGAGTGAAAATCATCAAGTGAGGAAAAACCCAAAACGAAACCCAAACACCTACAAATCCAAAAATGATTGAGCATCACTTAAGAGGTTGATCCTGAGTGGATCCGACGCTTGTTACCTTTGAAGACCGTGCTTCTTCCAGATGGTTAGGCGTCATGGTCTAGAGCATCCAAGAGGAATTGTGGATTGCCGAGTGACCGAGTTGGTGAAGGTTCGGAAGTCACCTGTGAAGACTTACCACGAGTGATTGGGCAAGGTCTTTGTGACCTTAGCTCCAGGGGAATACGGTGAGGACTTGGTGTCCTGGACTGTGTGTCCAGGACTGGGTGTTCGGGACTGTGTGTCCTCAGGTTTAAATACCTAGCCACCCTAACCAGATGTACAACTGAGACATCAGTTGGAACTGGTCTAACAAATCATTGCCTTCACCAAGCTTACTGGTTCTATTTCGTCAACTCTTACATTTCCTCATAACTATGTTGTGTGCTTGTTCATATCTGTTTGAAGACTTTGAATGAAGACTTTCTCAATTTCCTTAGTTCAATTTCTTCAGTCTGTTTGTCTTCATCATGTGTTATCCTGTGTTTACGCTTTCTATACTCTGTGCTTGTCTTGATTTCAACATGATGACCATGCTTGTGTTCTGTTATGTTTACTTCTGAGTACTTATTCCGCTGCAAGTACTTCTTTGCTAAGGAATTTCCTCACCGGCAAATTCCTTAGTGAAGAATTCAGAAAAATCGCCTATTCACCCCCCTCTAGTCGATATAATGCACTTTCAATTGGTAGCAGAGCAAGGTACTCCCTTATTCTGTGTGATTTTGGTTTAACCGCCTGGAGTTTTAGTTATGTCGACCGCAGGTATGATCAAGGTCTCTGCTGGGTGTCCTACCTTCGATGGGACGGACTACCCCTATTGGAAGAATAAGATGCGAATGCATCTTGAGGCAATTGATAATGATCTCTGGTACGTTGTGGAAAATGGTGTTCCCCCAGTCTCACCTTCTCTGAATGCTGCTGATGTGAAGAGATTCAAGCAACTCGATTCTCAAGCGAAGAATATCATTTGTGGCCATCTAAGTAAAGGACAATATGGAAGAGTGAGTGCTTTGGAAACTGCTAAGCTTATCTAGGATAGGCTTTCCAAAGTCAATGAAGGAGTCTCAACACAACGTGACTCTCGAGTTGATGTTCTTCGCAATCTCTTCAACCGCTTCAAAAGGCTTGACAATGAAAATGTTCAGCAAACCTTCGATCGCCTCACTGACATCTCAAATGAGCTTTAAGGACTTGGTGCCACTCACATCACCGACCATGAGGTGGTGAAGAAATTGCTGAGATCGCTTGATTCCTCATTTGATACTCTGGCATTGATGATACACGAGCGTGGTGATTACAAGTCACTTGATCCCGCTGATATCCTCGAAAGGCTAAATACTCATGAGTTCCAGCATGCTGAAAGAGAGATCTCTATGGTCCGAGCTATGGCAGATCACGTGCCCTGAAGGCCGTCTCTGAATCTAAAGGTGAAGATTCTGGTAGTAGCCTTGGTGATCCTTAAGAACTGAGCTAGGAGCTAGCACTGCTCGCGAAGAAATTCCAACGATTCTCAAGATGTGGTCGCTTTGGAAAATTCTCAAGGAGAAATGATTCCTCATCCAGTGACTACAATAAGAGGCTATGCCACAAATGCAAGAAGCCTGGTCACTACATTCAAGATTGTCCTCAGTGGGAAAAGGAATCTAAGAAGAAGAAATACAAGGATTACAGTTCTGATGATGCGAAGAATAAGAAGAAATCGTCAAAATCTACATCATAAAAATCCTCGAAGTCTTCATCTCACAAGAAGAGCAGCTCCAAGAAAGCCCGGGCATTCATAGGCAAGGAAATGGACTCTGAGGCTGAATATGAGGATCATGAGGAAGAGGAGGAATCTGAGGAGTCCGAGTCTGGTGTGGCAAGTCTAGCTCTCGTTACTGCATTCATCAGAAAGTCTATCTTCAACCCTGAAGAAAATGGCTTCACCAACAAGGCTGATGAAGGCAATGATGACTATGCTCCCACCTATTGCTTCATGGCAAAGGGTGCCAAGGTACTCAAATATACCTCCTCTGAATCTAGTGAGAATGAATATGATGAAAACCTCAAGCCCAGCTATTCGAAACTTGCTAAGATTGTCGTGCAACAACAAAAGGCTTTTGAAAAGGTTCAAAACATGCTAGATAAAAGTGATGATATGTTGGGTGAAGAAATGGATCGCACTAAAATCTTGACTGAAAATCTTCAGAGACTTCAGTCTAGGTTTGACAATCTTCAAGGTCATCATAACACTCTCTTATCTGATCATGAGAATCTTTATTATGAATTACTTCAAAGAAAGCAAGATCTTGAAAAGCTAAGAGTGAGTTATGAAGATGTTCAGAAGGAGCGCGATTCATTACTTGCTCAACAAATGAGCGCTTCTCAGGAGGAATTCATTCCCCCATGCCTTAAATGCATTGAACCTGAATCTGCTAATTCTTCACCTGAATGTTCAAATGCTTCTAATGCTACAAATTGTTCAACTGTCTCTGATATCACTAATTCCTCATCTGAGGACATTGCAAGTATCACTGATGATGCATGGCTAAAGGAATTGTACATGACAGGCATGCACAAAAGCCTCAAAGGGCATCAGACTCTTTGTGATGTGCTTAAAAAGCAGATCCTCAACAGGAACCCTAGGAAAGAGGGTATTGCCTTTCAGAGCAAACTTAATGCTGATGGTACATATTGGAAGCCCAAGCAGGACCCCAAAACCTCATGGGTTGCTGCAAAGGGACCTCCAGTTGATCCGTGCAATTTATCTGGTTTTACATGTGAAACTTCACTTTCTTCAGATGAGTCATTTGACTCCAACTATAAACTATTCAAAAATCAGAATGGTGAAGTATTTGCTAGATATGTTGGAACTAACTGCAGGAATGGCCCCCCCCCTATGAAGAAAATCTGGGTCCCTAAGAGGCACCTTGAAAGTCTTCAAGTGAATGTCCTCATGACACCTCGTGTGAGGAATAGGAACCCCAGATCCAATTCTTCATATGGATCAAAATCTTCAGACGGATTTAAATCCTCATATGGACCAAATTCCTCACGTGGATCAAATTCCTCAAAAGGATCAAAGTCCTCATATGAATATCATCGTGCTAACAACTCTGTTTCGTAGGGAAGAGCTAAGGGCTATGAATATGAGCATTATTCTTCTAAACATTATGTTCATAAGTCCTCGAAGAATTTCTCTGCTTATGCATATGCTTATCCTAACTCCTCTTATGTGAAACAAATTGGGCTGGCGTCTATGCCACCTTTCTCGTATGGAGCTCGCAGAGTGATGAACTCTTTGCCACCCCTTTAGATGTGGGTGGTTAAGAAAAAGAACTAATCTCTTCTACAGGGTCAGGTCTCCAAACGTGCTCAAACGTCTGAAGAATTTGCTGGAGACCTGAAAAGTGCCTGAAAGGACACAAGCTAATCATGAAGAAATGAACTCTCATTTCTCACGTCCTCCTACTGCTTTATCTGTTGCATTGCTTGATGAAATTGATCTCATGAATTGATGTCATATTCTTCATTGATGAAGTATTTGAGTTTGTAAGCTGCACTAATTCATCTGCAGGATGATCAACCCAAAGCCTCTGAGTGGGTCCTTGATAGTGGATGTACAAATCACATGACTGGTGACAGGAATCTATTGATGGATGCTCCCTTATCTCCATCTCATCTGAAGCATATCATCTTCGCTGACAAAGGCAAAAGTCAGGTATTGGGTCTAGGTAAGGTTGAGATCTCAAAGGATCGACACATGAACAAAGTCATGCTTGTTGAGTCCTTAGGATACAACCTCATGTCTGTCTCAATGCTTTGCGATCTGGATATGGTTGTAGTCTTTGGCAAGTATCGTTGTGTTGTGATCATGGAATCTGACAATTCCAAAGTCTTCGAAGGCTTTAGGAGAGGAGACTTGTATATTGTTGATTTCTCTTCAGGACCTCAACCAGCTGTGTGTCTACTTGCAAAAGTTTCAGAAGGCTGGCTATGGCATCAACGACTTGGTCATGCAAGCATGAGGAATTTGCACACGCTTGCGAAGAAGAAGCATGTCATTGGCATTGAGAATGTCAAATTCTTCAAGGATCACTTATGCGGTGCCTGTGAAGCTGGAAAGATGACCAAGGCCAAGCATCCAGCGAAGACTATCATGGCTACTACACGACCATTTGAATTGCTTCACATGGATCTCTTCGGTCCTAATCATTATTCTGCAGTTTCAAATGATGCATCTGAATATGGCTTCGTTATTGTTGATGATTACTCTCGATACACATGGGTACACATTGTTATTTACAAACTTGAAGTGCAGGAAGTCTTCAAACGATTTTCCTCGAGGGCTTCAACCAACTTTGGTGTGAAGATCAAGCACATCAGAAGTGACAATGGAACTGAGTTCAAGAATTCCGGCCTTGATGAACTTGGTATTACTCATGAGTTATCTGCTCCTTATACTCTCATCAGAATGGCGTCGTGGAGCGCAAGAACATAACTCTTGCTGAGATGGCTCGCACTATGCTTGATGAATACAAAAAGTCTCGTCGTTTCTGGATTGATTCAATTGATACTGCGTGCCACATCATCAAAAGAGTATATCTTCACAAATTCTTCAAGAAGACTGCCTATGAACTCCTCACTGACAAGAAACCCAATGTGAGTTATTTCAAAGTCTTCGGTGCTAAATGTTGGATTAGAGATCCTCATCACAACTCAAAATTTGCACCAAAAGCACATGAAGGGTTTATGCTTGGTTACATAAAGGACTCGCGGACCTACAGAGTCTTCAACAACGTTCTTCACAAAGTTGTTGAAACTGTAGATGTGCGGCTCGATGAAACTTAATGGATCGCAAAGAGAGCACCTACCTTCTGTGATAGATGAACCAGCACCCGAGGAAACTATCCAGTTCAAGGATACTGAGGATTTCATTCCGACCGAAGAATCCGCTGAAGAATTCATTCCAGAACGTGAAGAACGTCGAGCTAATGCAGCTGAAGAAAATACTGAAGAAAATGGTGCTGAAGAAAATGCTGATCAAATTCCTCGACGACAACCAGCTCATCCTCGCGTTGCACAAGAAGTGCAGATTGAGAAAATCATCGATGACATTGAAGCACCAGGTCCTCTCACACGCTCAAGAGCTTCACATTTATCTAACTTTTGTGGGCACTTTGCTTTTGTCTCTATCACAGAGCCCACTAAGGTAGATGAAGCATTCATGGAGCCTTAGTGGATTCAAGCTATGCAAGAAGAATTATATCAATTCGAGCTCAACAACGTCTGGGAACTGGTCAAACGTCCAGATCCTCGCAAGCACAATATCATTGGCACAAAGTGGATCTACCGCAACAAGCAAGATGAAAATGGCCTTGTGGTAAGGAACAAGGTACGGCTTGTAGCTCAAGGCTACACACAGGTTGAAGAAATTGATTTTGATGAAACTTTTGTACCTGTTGCTAGACTTGAGGCTATTCGCATATTACTTGCTTATGCTAACCATCATGATATCACTCTATGTCAAATGGATCTGAAAAGTGCATTCCTCAATGGTAAGCTTGAGGAAGAAGTATATGTTGATCAATCCCCAGGTTTTGAAGATCCAAAGAATCCTAACAAAGTCTTCAGACTCAATAAGGCCCTCTATGGCCTCAAGTAGGCCCCTCGGGCATGGTATGATACTTTGAAGGAATTCCTCATGAAGAAAGGCTTCAAACCCGGTTCACTTGATCATTCTCTTTTCACTAAATCTTATGATGGTGAATTATTTGTGTGCCAAATATACGTTGATGTTATTATCTTTAGACGTACTGATCAATGTTATAGTGATGAATTTGCCTAGATGATGATTGAATAATATCAAATGTCTATGATGGGAGAGTTGAAATTCTTCTTAGGTCTTCAAATTCGTCAACAACGCAATGGCATATTCATATCTCAGGAGAAATACCTCAAGGATGTACTGAGGAAATTTGGCATGCAAGATTGCAAAGGCATCAAAATTCCTATGCCCACAAATGGCCATTTGTGCACTGATGAAAATGGTATTGACTTCAATCATAAGGTATACCGCTCCATGATTGGTTCTTTATTGTACTTATGTGCATCTAGGCCAGATATAATGCTTAGTGTTTGCATGTGTGCCCGATTTCAAGCTACCCCGAAGGAATCACACCATAAGGCTGCGAAACATATTCTTCAATATCTAGCTCACACACAAACACTTGGATTATGGTACCCAAGGGCTCGGTTTTTGATCTCATTGGATATTCAGACTCTGACTATGTTGGTGATTGTGTGGACCGCAAGTCAACATCTGGTACATGTCACTTCCTCGGAAGATCTTTGGTCTGTTGGTCTTTGAAGAAACAAAACTGCGTATCACTGTCTACTACTGAAGCTGAGTATATTGCTGTTGGCTCTTGCTGTGCTCAATTGCTGTAGATGAAGCTAACTCTCAAGGACTATGACGTCAACGTGAAGAATGTGCCTCTCTTCTATGACAATGAGAGTTCCATCAAGATTGCTCACAACCCAGTTCAGCACTCGAAGACAAAGCACATTCAGATTTGTCATCATTTTCTTCGTGATCATGTGTTGAAGGGCGACATTTCTATTGAGCATGTGAAGACTGAAGAACAGCTAGCCGATATCTTCACAATGCCCTTGGACGAGAAGAGATTTAGCAAGTTGCGGTGTGAGCTAAATATCTTAGAATCTTCGAATGTTCTTTCAATTGGACACTCATCCTAACACTTACGCAAAATTGATGACTTCGATGTGCAACACATGAAGAAATGTTTTTCTTCAATCAATGAAGAATAACACTCTAAGTGTGAAGAAATTAACGAAGAATTTGATTCTTAGAACCCTACGACAATTGTACGCGGTGTTTGAAATCATCATTCGTATACGGTGGGTCACGCCACCACCAAAGTTGAAAATCTTCAATTTGAGTTTTTCTGAAATCCCTCAGCTGTTCATATTCTTCATCTTTGCTTTGTCTTCACCTTTTCCATTATTTTTATTCATTGTACATATATGAGTTTATGTCCTCTACAACATTCACTTATTGCTAATTCTTCAAGCTGTTTTTTTTCTGCTAAGTGAATGTGATCGGACCCTTCTCCCTCTATGCTAAACTCAACCCATTCTATTCACAAATTCTTCATGTGCGTTCTATTTGAAACTTGTTCAAAATCTTCACTCTGTCCTTATCAGCTGAAGAATTTGCGAACGCAACGTTAAAACTTATCTTATCCAAATTTTCGGTTTTGCCACTCAAATCGTTCTGCATCCCACGACAATACTTATCTACTCACCCACGATCTCACATGATCTCCACTTCTCAGTACGTGGGTGACACATGTCGAGCGAATGAGAAGGGTCAGGGGCACGTTCGTCCAAATTCTTCAGGTGAAAAGTTATTCATCTCCGCTATAAATACCCCCTCCCCTTCCTCATTTCACTTTTACTCCGCTCGTTCTCTCCCCCGCTCGAGCTTATCCAAGCCTAGCGCCGCCGCTACTTCATCATCGCCGATGAGGAAGAGCTTCACTTCCTCGACCTCGTCGCCATCGTACTCGCGCCGACCGCAGATTTCTTCACTCCGCCGCCGCCGTAGCTGTCTTCCTCAGCCAAGTAAGGGCGTGGAAGATCTGCACTGACGAACTTCACTTCTCCACTTCCCAGTTCATCGTGTTCTTCGTCCAGGGAATTGTCGTGGTTTTGTCACGGCAGATGTCCTAGCAAAAGGACTTAGTCGTGAGGCCAACACTACGGGTTAGCTTAAAGGGGTTAAAGCGGACAAGGACACATGGATTTTATACTAGTTCGTCCCCTTCAATGAAGGTAAAAGCCTACGTCTAGTTTGGTGTAATATTGCTAGGGTTTCGATGACCAGGGAACGAATCCGCTTTGCCTGTGTTTCGAGCTGTTATTCTCTGCCCTCAACCGTCGCCGGGTCGTCCCTTTATATAAGAGGTGACGCCCCGTCTGGTTTACAGAGTCCCGAGGTCGGCTTATAAACGTATCCGGCTCGGTCTCTATTCTTCCTATCTTACATCACAAGTTACATATCATATGGCGATTTACAAAACATGGGCCCTAACGCCTCTTGGGCTTTAAGCTTCTTGGACTAAAGCGCCTTGCTCCATGTTCGGCTGGGCTTCAATAGAAATAATCTCCATAAGCATAAACCGGTACCTAGTAGTAATATCCCTGACATTAGGCCCCAGATTGATTTGAACCTGTTCATGTCAATCTTCAACGTTTTGTACAGATTTCCCTTTCCGCAGCTTCAAATGCTTCATAAACCGGCGTGACATCATCTCAGATCGCTTTAAACCACCGTGATGTCATCTGCACATTTAATACTTGTACCTGTTTTTTATCTTTTATTCATTAAAGCTCTGAAGATCGAGGCGCCAGTATCGTCTCATATCCACTTTTTCAGCTCCTCGATTTCCGCGCCTGCCATTTTATCCTTCGGCTTATAAATAGGGCGGAGGGGCATCTCTTTTTGCCCCTTGCCTCTTCTTCTTCTTCCTCCGTCCGTTCATACTCGAGCTCCGCCGCCGTCGTCAAGCTTCGCATCTCCGTCGGGTCTTGGCCGCTGCATCAACCAGATCGGTTCAGAAACTCGCCGGCGCTTCTCCGCACCCGACGCCTCGGGTACGTCTTCTCCTTATCCCGCTCATAGATCTTGTTTTTAGGGTTCCTTCATACGAGCTCGCGGGTAGGCATTATTCTTCGCAGTTCTTCGCCATTGCTCGGTAGTTTCACCGTAGATCTAAATTTCCTATTTGATAGTTGTAGGAGTAACTCCGCTCCTTCACCGTGCCTTTATCTTTCCCAATGTGACTAGTTAGATTGCATCTGCTAGGACCTTCATCACGTCTGCTGAATATAACCTGAATATCTCTGAATTTTCAACATGCTGTAGATCCGTATTTTTATTACTGTCCATGCGAAAACTGTTTCTTCACAACTTCAGATCTGTATCTTGTATATCCTTGTCGGCGGTTTAACTTTCTCAAACACTGTAATCCGATAGACGCCATTGTTTCTTTAGCCACTCCAGATGTCTTATCTTAATCTGGTAGATACCATTAGTCCCCTACCTAAACCGCCGTTTAGACCAGTACCTTTATAAAGCATGCCGGTTTAAATTTGCTTAGATTGTAAACTAGCTCTTCATTGTATTTTCAGAGTTTTCCTTCCGAAAAAATGGCCACTCAAGCTAAGCAGTTTGTCTCCTGCAACTGGGTCCAATCCCGGATTACCGAGGAAGATTTAGAGAAAATGGCCAAAATTGTTGGTTTAGGCCCAAAAAATGTCCTTCACTAGAGGGTTCCCAGATCAGAATGTCCTCCAGAGCTCAAAGAGGGAGAGGTTGTCATTTTCTTTGATCACTTAGCCCGGGGATTTTGCCCTCCCGGGTCAAAATTCTTCCACGATGTGTTAGCCGATTTCCAACTTCATCCGCAAGATATTAGTCCTAACTCTATGTCAAACATTTGCAACTTCCAAGTCTTTTGTGAAGTTTATCTGCAAGAGGAGCCGTCAGTTGAGTTATTCCGGGATTTATTTCACTTAAAATGCCGCACTGAATTTCATGACGGTCCAAATACTGAGCTCGGCGGGATGTCTATTCAAAAAAAAGGAAGGATGTTAGTTTTCCTCACGCCAGTCTTCACAGCCACCCAAAGGACTGGAATCAGACTTGGTTCTACTGCTTAGATACTTCCCCTGCCGGGTTATCGCTCCCACCATCTTTCAAAGAACCACCCTTTTCCACAGCGGCTAAGTGCCCAGGAACGAGCTCAGTACGCCCCTCAGCTTTCAAAGCTCAGGGCCTTTACGGCCAATGGTCTGACAGGGGTTGACTTCGTTCGCTGCTGGATTTCTTGGAGTGTTCTCCCGCTAAGGCGGCGTTCCATTTTAATGTGTGAGTATACTGGGAATCCAAAAGATCCTTTGCGCCACACAGAAGCGGTGTTATCAGAAAACGAGATCAATGAATCCGTCAAGAAGCTGCTAAATTTACCTATGGAAGCTTGCAGTCAGACCGGCTTGGCACCCTTCTGTGTGACCAACAAACCACCATCATTAAAAATCTCTTCCCTATTATTTTACATTGTGTTAATCCGGCTGCAACACTTGTCTTGAAGTTTATTTATTTCCTTCAATAGGACAATGACCCTTTCTGGAAAAGGAAGGCCCAAGATAAAACGGCGAAAGCACCTCGCTAGAAGACCCATGCTGTCAAGAAAACTGTCAAGAAGAAGAACACTGCCGCGTCTGAATCCAATCCGGAAGAAGATGAACCGGCCTCCGAGGTACCACCTGATTCCTTTGACTTCCTTGTCTTTTCTTTATCTGCATTTTTATTAACAATGACTGTACCCAGGGACACGCTGAAGGAAGTAAAGCGGACGATGTTGAGGTAATCACTCTTTCTTCCGATCCAGAACCTCTGCCAATACCAAAAATTCATCGAGCAAGCCGGAAAGTACAGTTTTCTCATCCTTTTGCTTACTTGGACCCAAACTTTCTTTTGAAGAAGCAGCAACACGAAGCTCGCTGCACCACTCGTCATAGCGGTCACGCTATGGAATCCATCGGATTAACGCACACTCCAGCTCGGAGGTGTCGTTCCGAGGTTTTACTCACTCCAGATGCTCTTTATCCCAAAGCAGGTCTTATTCGACAACCCCTTAATCCGTCTAATTCAAAATATCAGGAAACTCCTCATTCATCTTCTGGTGAATCAACAGCCACTCAGATTCCTCCCCTCAAGACTGTACCTGGGTAAGCTGCTTTCCACTTTGTCCGGTTTAACTTTTGTCTTAATTCTTCTGATTTTCATTATGTTTATCTTTCGCAGTAAACCCAAGCCTAGCAAAAAGGCCAAACTGAGTAAAACGGCAGTCGATAATACCACTCCTGAACCGGTAGAAAATCCTAAACTTGCTGAACCTTCCGAAGACAATGCTAAGATTCCGCATGATGATCCTCCTCCCATGGATCATGAAGTCTTTGTTGATCAGGGGAGCGATCCAATGGACCGTGACCTTGAACCAGCCAGTCCTGCCCGCGCTAGCCCTGCTCCTGCTAGTCCCATCAAGTAAACGGCCGCTTCACCTGGCGATGTTGAAATCACTAGGACTGGTTTTACTACTCCAGGGGAGCCTGTCGCTTTGTCCAAGCATACTACCAAGGAAGAAATTCTCAGCAAGGACAAAGGCAAGTGGAGTACTGATCTGTCCAACTATGCTCAACTCAGCGCCCAAGAACTCCATTCTGGCTATCTAAACCGGCTGTACACCAGCCGTGACCATGAAGCTGGATTGGTAAATTTGATGAAGGAGCGCTATGAGGTAACCTCTCTGCCTTTGTCTTGTCCTCTATTTCTTCTTGCATCTTGTAACTATATCCTTACTACATCGTAGCCCCCAAGTGCCGGTTTAGGCTTTTAGGGTGAACCGGTTCTTCCGTAGATCCAGTAGACAGTTTTGTTTTGCACATGTGTAGCCCCAAGGGCCAGTTTACTCCTTTAGGATGAACCGGGACTTCTACTTGAATTCTATTCTGAACAATGTCACATTAGGCTCCAAATGCCAAGTATATGACTTGTTTATGTGCTTGGGACTTGACTGAAAAGATGTATGTTTAACTGAAAATATACATTTGCCCCCAAGTGTCAAGTGCATAACTTGTTATGTGCTTGGGAGTTGACTGAAATGCCTCATGAATATATAATGTGCTTTCATTTTGGCAGACTGACTTGAACCGGAAAAACTCTGAAGTGACTGAGCTCCGGGATACTTTGAAGTTCGAAGAAACTGCTACGCTCAAAATCAAAGACGAGCTAACACTTGCTTTATCAAACGTAGAAAAACTGAAGAAAGACTTTGAACAAGAGCGGTCAGATTGGGATGCTGAGAAGGCTGCCTTGGAGAAGAGAGCCACTGATGCAGAGGCTGCTCTTAATCAGGTGACAGAGGAATTGTCCGGATTGAAGCAACAGGTAAATGCTATGACGACTGCCATATTTGGTAAGTATTTTTTAACATAACTCTGAACATTGCAATCATGTACCGTTCTGGTTTAACTCATACTTGTGAATGCAGGACGACGCATTGCTCATCTTGGCAATGACATGCAAAAAACTGAAGGCTGCATATACTCTGGTGGAGCAGTTATATTCCGGCGATCAAAGGGCTGTCAGTGCTATCTCGCATAATAAACCGGCTCCCACCACAATCAAGGGTACTTTGGAAAAGCTATCAATTCTGCCTGCCCGCCTCATGGAGGTGAAGAAGTTGTCTACAAGGGCGTGTGCTCTGATGGCTTTAACATGAGCGAAAGCTTGGGTGCCTGATTTTGATCCGGCAAAGGCGATGAACGGCTACCCAAGTATGAAGGAAGATGGATCAGCCTTTTCCAGTGATGACTTACGTGCATTAACCAAAGATATGCGGCCTCTAGCTAGCAAACTTGCTGACGAAGCTGATCTGTCTAGATATTATCCGGGATATGATGCTGAGAACGTGCGGGCAGAGCGTCCGGCTTATGAGATTGAAAATCTTATTCTGCCCGCCCGTAAGCACACTTTTGCTCCTGACATTTATCCGTCAGACCTCGTGAATGATGAAGTTTATTTCCGAGCGCTGACCAAGATTGACTGGACCACTACTGACTTCCAGCAGCTGGAAGAGACCGTTGAAGAATTGGAGCAAGCTGATCCTCAACCTTCACAGCAAGCTGACGCAGAGTCTTCAACTAGCGCCGGTTTAAATTTTATGTCCCAGTGCTTGAGAAAAAACTAATATTCTTTTGGGCTCTCCAGCGCCTTGTAATAGGATAGCTGAGATACTTTGTGTTCGTCACATACTATCATTTGTATGAGATTGATTTAGTTGGTAACTTCTTAATTATGTCCTTCTTTCAATGCCTTTGACGACTTATTTTACCTGCTTCTGCATAAAACAATGTTTAAAGTGTCCGGGCGGTTTATCGCCGGACGGGTCATAATGCCCAAACACATGGTCTAAGTTTATAACTTGAATCGTGTATAAAGTATAAAGTATGTATCATACCTGTGATTAAGTGTATCACGATGAACCTTAATCCGGTAGGAAGAAATAATGATCCAAGGTGCAAGTGCTGATGACTCCCTTGATTATTTGTAAGTTCATCATGAAAACCGAACCGGGTTATGATGAACTCCGGTTTAACTGTAGTTAGCACTGGTGTTTGTAACCCAGACTAAGGTTCTATAAACGCACGTGTAGTGGAAACTTATAGTCATCCATTCCCTGAATCAATGGACTTGGATGGACACCAATGACCTTGAAGATAAAATTTTTATATAAAATAAAAATAAAAAATAAATTTTTGGGCAAATAAGACCATGTAGTCGAGGCTTTTTACGAGCTGCCAGGCTCCAAATTCGAGGCTTTTATGAGCTGCCAGGCTACTGTCATTAACCATTTTGCAAAGCCTGTTAAGATGGTCCTCAATCCTTAACCAAATCATCAATGTTAATGTTACTAAGTTCAGAGTCTGTAAAGATTGACTTGTGTAAATACTTGATGATCGTCAATTTAACATTACCAAGTTTAGGATATGTAAAGATTGACTTGTGTATACGTTCGACGGGTCGTACCAGGTTTACCTGGGCAGAGTGACTTACTTAATGTAGGCAGGCTAATCCGGGGTTTTAGGTGTATGCACTAGGCTTCCAAGCCGTGACTACTACAAGGGTTGTCAACTCGTTGATGCTATGCATCAGGAGCCCCCAGGTAGCATTTGAGCTATGCTCGTCGGGGCCTATGTTTGAGTCGTGCTAGGCATCAAAACTCTCTTTTGCCCCTCATCATCATGTGGGAATTGCTGAAGCAACTAGAGCTATGCTCTTATGATGGCCTTGACGTGGTCGTTAGTTTAAGAGGCCATAGGAACTCCCTTGCACATAGAAGCCCCCATGTGACAAACTCTTATGAAAAAAAGGCGGCAGATACCCCGCTTTATCGGGGGCGCCGGTTTATTATATTGATCATAATATATACATTGTAAATATATGTACATAAAGCGGAGCCTATGGCTCAGGTGTAGTAAGGTCGAAGAAGAGCAATGTTCCACGACCGTCTGGTTTCCACCTCCGCCGTACGTGAGTCCTTATGTTCTCGAACGTCAAAGAGCTAGTATGATCCATTGTGCAGGTTCTTGCTGACCACAAAGGGTCCTTCCCAAGGTTGGGATAACTTGTGCATGTCTGTCTGGTCTTGGATGAGCCAGAGCACCAGATCTCCTTCTTGAAACTTTCTGGTTTTAACCCGGTGACTGTGGTACCAGCGCGGATCTTGCTGACAAATCGCTGATCGAGCTGGTGCTGTGTCCCGTTCTTCATCCAGCCGGTCCAATGCATCTTGCCTTGCTTTTTCGTTATCACCTTCGACGTAAGCCGCCACCCGCAGCCAGTCATGACGGATATCACCAGGGAGGACCGCTTCAGCTCCATATACCATGAAGAAAGGCGTGTACCCTATGGATCTGTTAGGTGTAGTGTTGATGCTCCATAGCACAGATGGTAACTCCTCCACCCAACAACCCAGTGTCCTCTGGAAAGGAACCATAAGCCGGGGTTTTATGCCTCTCAAGATCTCTTGATTGGCTATTTCATCTTGGCCATTAGACCAAGGGTGAGCTACTGATGATACATCAAGGCGGATGTGCTCTCGTTGACAGAACTCCTCCATAGCCCCCTTGGATAGATTGGTACCATTATTAGTTATAATGCTGTGTGGAAAGCCAAACCGGAAAATCACCTTTTTGATGAACTGAACTACCGTTGCTGCATCACACTTACTGACTGGTTCTGCTTCAACCCATTTGGTAAACTTATCCACCGCCACCAAAAGGTGGGTCTTCTTATCTTGGGATCTCTTGAAGGGTCCAACCATATCAAGCCCCCAAGTCACAAACGGCCAAGTAATTGGAATCATCCTCAATTCCTGCGTCGGTATATGAGCACGCCATGAGAACTTCTGACAAGCATCACATTTTCTGACCAAGTCCTCTGCATCGGCATGAGCCATCAACCAGTAGAACCCATGACGAAACGCTTTAGCCACCAGAGATTTTGAACCGGCATGATGACCACAATATCCCTCATGGATCTCTCTAAGAATATCACATCCTTCATCTCACGATACACACCGCTGAAACGCCCCAGAAACGCTGCGATGATGTAGTTCTCCATTGACAATAGTCATTGACTTGGATCGCCGAACTATCTATCTAGCCAAGACTTCGTCCTCTGGTAACTCACCTCGACTCATGTACGCTAGGTAGGGAAGCGTCCAATCCGGAATAACATGAAGCGCCGCGACCAATTGTGCCTCCGGATCAGGAACAACCAAGTCCTCTTCTGAAGGTCACTACACCGACGGATTGTGTAATACATCCAGGAAGGTATTGGGTGGAATCGGTTTCCGTTGAGAACCCAGCCGGCTTAATGCATCAGCCGCTTCATTCTTTCGCCGGTCTATATGATCCACTTGATAACCCTTGAAGTGTCCAGCAACAACATCTACCTCTCGTCGATATGCTGCCATAAGTGGATCTCTGGAATCCCACTTGCCAGACACTTGCTGCGCCACCAGGTCTGAATCGCCAAAGCATTTAACCCGGCTTAAATTCATCTCCTTGGCCATCCGGAGACCATGGAGGAGAGCTTCATACTCAGCTGCATTGTTAGTACAAGGGAACATTAAAGGGAGGACATAACAGAACTTATCACCTCGTGGGGAAGTTAATACGACTCCAGCCCCCGAGCCCTCTAATTGCATGGATCCATCAAAGTGAATAGTCCAATATGTGTGATCTGGCTTTTCCTCGGGTGCTTGCAACTCTGTCCAATCGTTGATGAAATCCACCAATGCTTGGGATTTTATCGCAGTACAGGGCACATACTTCAATCCGTGCGGGCTAAGCTCAATGGCCCACTTTGCAACCTGACCAGTAGCCTCTCTGTTCTGAATTATATCCCCCAACGGAGCTGAACTGACCATAGTGATTGGATGGCCTTGAAAATAGTGCTTTAGCTTTCGGTTTGCCATGAAGACTCCATACACCAATTTATGCCAATGCGGATATCTTTGTTTTGATTCAATGAGCACCTCACTGATGTAGTAAACTGGCCATTGAACCGGATATTCTTTGCCTGCCTCCTTACCCTCTACCAGAATGGCAACGCTTACTGCACGGGCATTAACAGCCACATATAACAACAACGGCTCGTTATCAACTGGTGCAGCAAGGACGGGTGGTTCTGCTAATTTCTTGTTCAACTCTTCGAACGCATCATCAGCAGCATCACTCCAAACAAAGCGGTCTGTCTTTTTCATCATCTGATAAAGCGGGATAGCCTTCTCCCCCAAACGGCTGATAAACCGGTTGAGCGCCGCAATACGGCCCGCCACACGTTGGACGTCATTGATGCATGCCGGTTTAGACAAGGATGTAATCGCCTTGATCTTCTCTAGATTAGCTTCAGTTCCCCTATTTGATACCAAGAATCCTAGGAGCTTGCCTGCCGGAACACCAAAAACACACTTATCCGGATTAAGCATCATTTTGTAAATACGGAGATTATCGAAGGTTTCTTTCAAGTCTGTTATTAACGTATCCTCCTTCCTAGATTTCACCACCATGTCATCCACATACGCATGAACATTCCGCCCAATCTGTCCATCAAGGCCGTTCTGCACACAACGTTGATAAGTCGTCTGGGCACTCTTAAGCCCAAATGGCATAGATACATAGCAGAAGGCTCCAAAGGGAGTTATAAAGGCCGTCTTCTCCTGGTCCTTAACTGTCATCTTGATCTGATGATAACCTGAATATGCGTCCAAAAAACTTAGTCGCTCACAACCTGCCGTAGCATCAATGATCTGATCAATACGGGGGAGGGCAAAGGGATCATTTGGGCAAGCTTTGGTCAGATCTATGTAATCAACACACATTCGCCAAGTGCCATTTTTCTTAAGCACTAGCACCGGATTATCCAACCACTCTGGATGAAACACCTCAATTATAAAGCCTGCTGCTAAGAGCCTAGCCACTTCTTCACCAATAGCCTTGCACCTTTCTTCATTGAAGCGGCGCAGAAATTTCTTAACCGGTTTAAACTTAGGATCAATGTTGAGAGTGTGCTCAGTGAGTTCCCTCGGTACACCTGGCATGTCAGAAGGTTTCCATGCAAAAATGTCCCGATTCTCACGGATGAACTCGATGAGCGTGCTTTCCTATTTTGGATCTAGGTTAGCACTGATGGTGAACTCCTTGGATGAATCTCTAGGAACAAAGTCAACCTGTTTGGTCTCTTCAGCTGATTTGAACTTCAAAGCCGGATCATGCTATGTGGTTGGCTTTTTCAACGGAGACATATCTGCCGAATGAACATTATCTTTATAAAACTTCAGCTCCTTAGTTGCACAAACCGCCTCAGCATAAGCTGCATCACCTTCCTCGCACTCCAACGCAATCTTGCGACTCCCATGGACCATAATGGTTCCCTTGTGGCCCGGCATCTTGAGCTGTAGATAAACATAACACGGCCTTGCCATGAACTTAGCATAAACTGGCCGCCCGAACAGGGTGTGATACGGGCTCTTGATCTTTACCACTTCAAAGGTCAAAGTCTCCGACCTGGAATCATGCTCATCTCCAAAAGTGACCTCCAAATCTATCTTGCCAACTGGATACGCCGATTTACCGGGCACCACCCCATGAAAAACTGTGTTGGACTGCCGAAGCTTCTTATCAGTCAGCCCCATGCGCCGGAAAGTCTCATAGTATAGAATGTTGATGTTGCTGCCTCCGTCCATAAGCATCTTGGTAAACTTGTAGCCACCCACCTGAGGTGCCACAACTAGAGCCAGCTGACCCGGATTATCAACCCGGGGCGGATGATACTCTCGGCTCCACACAATGGGCTGTTCTAACCAACGCAGGTAACGCGGCACCGCCGGTTCAATAGAATGCACTGCCCTCTTGTAAACCTTCTGATCACGTTTACATAAGTTCGTGGTGAAGAAATGATACTGCCCACTTCTCAGCTCCTTCGGATTATTCTGATATCCGGATTGTTGCTGCTGTTGGCGCTGTTGATTTCCCTAATTGTTATAACCGCCCTGGCCGTGCTGTTAGTTATGCTGATTGTGCCCGTTGTGGTTGCTGTTATTACCTTGGTACCCTGAACCGGATCCACCACCTTGATAACCCGGCCCGTGAAAACCGGGACCTGATCCGCCGGACGGTCCATGATCGTATCGAGACCGGTTCATGATTTCCTGCATAATAAAACAGTCCTTCCAGAGGTGTGTAGCTGGCTTTTCTGCTGCACCATGCCTTGGGCAAGGTATGTTCATCTGGCGTTCCAGATTAATAGGCGGCCTCCCATTTCGTGGGGGCGGTCTACCCTTGCGGCGCTGTCCGTCCTCCTGAGCATTGGTGTTGGCCACAAAATCTGAGTTGCTATCCGCTTTACGCTTACCGTTGTATACTTGATTCGCCGGGTTGGGCTGTGGTGCCTTAACATTCTTGTTTACCTTCCCTGACTTGTCATTATCGGAGTCTGGGTATTTGGTACTATCTGAGTCCGCATATTTCACTAAAGCACCCATGAGTGTCCCCATGACGTCACAATTACGCTTAAGCCGTCCCAACTTCAACTTCAAAGGTTCAAACCGGCAATTGCCTTCCAAGGTTACCACAGCTGTGCTTGGGTTGATGCTATTGGAGGAATGTAGGATCTCTGATACTCGACGCACCCAACTACTTGTTGACTCATGCTCTCCTTGAACGCAGGCAGCTAAATCGACGACAGACATTGGCTGTTTGCACGTGTCTTTGAAGTTATTGATAAACCGGTGGCGCAACTCGGCCCATGATCCAACGGAATTGGGTGGCAAGCCATTCAGCCAAGTGCGAGCTATGCCCTCTAACATCATTGTGAAATACTTAGCGCACACTGCATCATCCACATCCAGCATCTCCATTGCCATCTCATAACTTTCAATCCATGTCTCCGGCGATAGATCCGCCGTGTAGTTGGGCACCTTGCGCTGTCCATTGAAATCCTTGGGCAGTTTCACGTTGCGCAAAGCGGGAGTAAGACAAAGCACTCCCAGGGATCTAGACATAACCCCCAGTTCAACTGAGGTAGAAGGACGAACCGGCGTTGCCTAACGGGCTTCGTGTTGTGCTGCTAACTCGGCCTCCCGGTGCAGCCTGCCCTGATCCACCATGTTCTGATCGTTCGCGTCTCCTCCTGCCGGATCATCCCGCCGCGGCGGATTATGTCTTCATGTGCTGCTTGATACGGCCGGTTCATCCAGACGCCTAGTATAACTCCGGCTTGGGCGAGGGGTTGAATGAATCCTCTCACGGCTGTGAGAATAAGCTTGCTGTTGAGTTAGCGCC
>LR738715.1:366404737-366430154 GCA_902687465.1 Secale cereale
GGGGGGGGGGGGCACTAGGGCCCCAGGCA
Source organism: Secale cereale (assembly GCA_902687465.1). Classification (NCBI taxonomy): domain Eukaryota; kingdom Viridiplantae; phylum Streptophyta; class Magnoliopsida; order Poales; family Poaceae; genus Secale; species Secale cereale. The sequence continues at coordinate 366,404,767 of LR738715.1, forward strand.
CCCTGGCGGCGGCCCCCATGGGCCGCGCCGGGGGGGGCGCCTGGGCCCCCCGAGCCCCGTCTGGTGCCCCCCTTTGGCATATATTTAGAGCGTCCTTCGAAACCCTCGGGACGGGAACTCTTTTTCGCGATCTCATCTCTGTTCCGCCGCCGCCGCCGCTTCCAAGATCGGGAGCACCAGGAGAACTCTTCCCGGCACCCTGCCGCAGGGGAGGATCACCATCGGGGGCCTTTCCACCACCATGGACGCCTCCCGGATGAGTTGTGAGTAGTCTCCCTTGGACCATGAGTCCATGACCAGTAGCAATGTGATATTCTCCTCCTGTTCTTGTGCTTCACTAATTAGTCCACGTGAGCTACCCTACATGATCGAGGCACATATGTAATCCTTATGTTGTTGCTATGATGAGTTTGCTGGGATCCGATGGATTATGAGATTATGTTGAGATTGTGATTGAGTAATATATTTGATCTACCTCTTTTATATTTATGTTCGTAAGTAATTCTTGCATGTTCTCCGTTGTTATTTATTGCTTTGGCCAAGTAATACGTAGTGACTCCAAGAGGGAACGTTATGCTTGATTGTGGGTTCATGCCCCTCGATGACTAGCTTGAGTGACAGAAACATGAGTCTAGGGGATGTGATGTTGCCACAAGGGGGAAAACAACGGTGCTTGTTCCCGCGGGTGCAAGGATTGTTTACTTTACGCAAAGTTCTTTTAATGCAGTTGTCTGTTGCATTGAGTTTACACTATGGGTGGGGCTTGCAACTTAATACCAGCGAGATGTTCTGGATAGATATCTCAAGGTGGATGATTAGTAGTAGATATTGATGGATTTCGGTCTACTTACTTTGGCGTACCGCCCATGCTTTGAACCTCAACCTTTCTTGCAATGTAGTCAGCATTGGTTTGCATTCCTGGTCCTGTCAATTGCCCAGCTGTAATTCGTTTACCTCACATAGCTGTTTTATCGTCTTTTGGGAGAGATACATCACTAGTGAACATCATGAGACTCCGGTTGTGACGCCCGAAGACCGACGTCCCAGAAGATTCCAGAAGATTCCAGATGTTCCGGGTTGCCCTTGTGTTCTTTTGTGATTGTGTTATTTATTTTTGCATTGCATCATGTCATCATGCCATCATGTCATATTTATTTTTGCATCTCAACCTAAATAAATTGTGTGGACCTTCGGTCCATTTAAATCGAGGGTAGATGTCTTCTCTTTAAAACATATAAAGCCTCTCAATATTATTAGGGAGCTATATTAAAAATATTCCAATTGTTTGGGATCACCATAACACACTTGCATAATTTCCCCATGCTTTCCTACTTCGAGTTCTCCTTCAAAAAAACCTTGCCAATAATTCTTTTCCGTTGTTTTGAGGTTCTTCCAAAAACCCTCCTTCAATTTTATTTAAATCCCTGACATTTTTGTGAGTCCAGGGATTTTTACCCCTTGCCCTAAGTTTTTTCCTAACTCCACTTTTCTTCTATTCCTCTTTTGTTTTTCTGTTTTATTTGGAAAGCAACAGCAGTTTTATTATAAAGAGAGCCCAGCAGCCTCATCTCTCCTCCTGGCCACTCCAGCCGCGCCCTGGCCCATTAGGCCCGGCCTCCCCACCGAACCCTAGCGAGCGCTCTCTCCCTTGCGTTCCCTCGAGCCGCCGCCAGTCGTTCCCTCGACCGAACCCCATCTCCCCTTTTCCCCTCGATCTTCCCAGCTCTCTCCCTCGTCCTGCCGTTCCAGAGCGCCCCGCCAGGTCCCCTTCGTCGCCAGGCCGAAGCCCGACGCCCCTGTACCCGGGCGCTCGCCTCCAGGTCGCCCCGATCTTCCGCAGCCCTCCTCTCCCTTCGGTTCCCCCCGAGCGCCTCCCTCCAGCGCGACCGCGCCTCCTCCTCCTCTGGCGCGTGCAGGCCGCGCCCGCCTCGCCGGTGCCGCGCGCCCGCCGCCGTCGGGCCAGGGAGCCTCGCCGCTCCGGCGTCCCCCCCTCGCCGGCCCCGCACCTTGCCTCTGGCCAGGGAGTTCGCCGCACTCCTGCGCGCGCCGGGACTCCATCCCGCCGGTTAAGAGCTGCAGCAACCCAGGCCGCCAGCGACGTCCTCGGGTGCCCGCACCCAGCCGCGCCGCGAAGCCCGCGGCCAGAGCGCCCTCGTCGGCCCTCCTCCAGCGACGCGGTGCCGTACCCCGTCGCCAGCTCCAGGGGGCCCTCGTCCGCATCGTCCGTCGACCCCAGGCCTCGTCCGTCCGCACTCCAGCAGCAGGCCACGCCCCTCCCTTCGGGCCTCCACCTCCAGCACAGTTGCCGCGGCTCCTTCGTCCTCCAGAGCACCCGTCCTTTCCAGCACGTCCTCGCCTAGTTGACGCTGCTACGAACTCGTCGCCGTGCTGCCCCTTTTGTTTGCTCTTGTGTTTTGTGTTGTGTTGCCTTGTACTGTTGAATTGACAGGAGAACCGTGTACGAGACCGAGATCCGTGTACCCCTTCGAGTCGCCGACGACCTTCAAGTTCGGCTACACGGCGACAAAAGAAGTGTACATCTATGTAACGAGTTCGACTACCGTCGACAAGACCGAGACATCGAGTACCACGACGACCCGAATGACTACCGTCGCCGAGACCCTCAAGTACCTCTACGGGCGAGAACGACTACATGTACAAGTACCACTACTTCCACTACCGTCGCAAACGAGAACCCCAAGTACCACGACACCGGCCCGAACATCTACGGGAAAACGAGCTCCGTGAACGTCTACCGTCGCCCCATGTACGACTACTTCCTCTACGAACGAGTACCTCTACCGCCACGTGAACCACTACTTCCTCTACGACTCGTGAGAACGACTCCTTCCACTACGATCTCGAACCGCCCCGAAACGCACGCTTCAAAGGTATAACGAGACGACCCCGTGGATGACTCGTGGAATGCTTGCTTTTGTTGTATGAAATGTTTCCCGTGTGTGCTTCGTGTCCGTTTCGTCCGTTGTCATGTTCCTCGGTTGCCTCGTCACCGACTCGTGGGAACCCGGTAACGGGATCACCCCATCATCTCGTTTGACTCGCTCACGCCGTCTTTCTTTTGCACCGGTCTCTCAACGAGTTACCGGAACCGATATGTTGCCGTGGCATCATTTTCGGATCGTTGCTGTGGCACCCTTTCTTCCACCACGGTGACAAATGCTTCATATCTTGTTAATTGTCAACCTTTTAATAAAACTTGCATAAACTTGATCATGTCATCCGCATCATGTTAACAACATTAATATGTGTGAATTGTTGTTGCTTTAATAATTTTTAAACATGCTCTTGGGGATTTTCCGGACTTGTTGTTGTTATCTCCGGCCTCATTTAAAATGCCTTAATGGTGTAGTTTCTTTATGCTTCACCTCTTGCCATGTTAAAAACAATTAATCTTGTCTTGTAATTTAACGAGAGTCAACTAAATAATTAAATGTGGTGTTTCGTCAATATGCAACTCGTTGCATATTGAGCTCCACTTAACTTGTAGTGTTGTTTGTGCATTTTGCCATGCCATGCATAATTAAACCGGACATGCATCATATTTGGATGTGCATCTTATGCCATGTTTATGCTTGTGCTTTTACTGTGTTGTTTCTTTCTTTCCGGTCGCTTCTCTTGTTAGCTTCGGTTTCGTTCCGGAGTTGTGAGGATTCGCTCGACTGTGTTGCTCCGTCTTCTTCTTGGATCCGTTCTTCTCCCTTGTGGAATCCCAGGCAAGATGACCGAACCCGGATACCATTACTATCTTTGCCTATTGCTAGTAGTTCCGCTCTATAGTTTTGCCTCGATGCCCATGTCTTTCTTGTCAGCCTCCTACTTGTAACCAATTGCCATGTTTAACCAACCTACCTATGCAAACCGTTGCTTGGCTAAGTACGCTTCGCTCAGCCCCTCTTATAGCATTGTTAGTTGTAGGTGAAGATTGAAGATGCTTGCTTCATGTTGAAGTTTGGTTGGGTTATATCACACTATATAAATGCTTAAATGAAATCATCTATATACCGGCAGGGTGGAAGGCTAAGCCTTTTGCTTGGTGTTTTGTTCCACTCATGCCGTTAGGAACCGTATAAACCGGTGTTATGTTCCTTGATTATGCGTTCCTAACACGGTTGGGGTGTATGGGACCCCCTTGATAAACCGCTAAGTGCTAAGTCTTTTCCAGCAAGTCCCAACATTTGGTACTATTTGCCTCATAATAACAACTTAAATAATAATTAAATTTGCATAGGGGGTCGCTCCCTCGAGGATTCCTAATTCTACATAGCAGGCGGGGCCAGTGCCGATGGTGTTGGTCCCAAACGGGGGTTCTGCGGGAACCACCACGGGGAAACTCGAGGATTGGGTCCTATAGAATCGCCCATCCGGTCGTGTCCTGAGACTTAGATACGCGCGGCTACTATCAGGGTGTCGACACGCCGGGAGGATTTGCTGCATTAGCCTTACCTTAGTTCGGTTTAACTTGAGCACGGGATTCCGAGAATACTCGGGTCTTCCCACCTATGGAGTTGCGACTCCGCGGATCGTGGGCTTGTAATGGGTCAAGTTGGAACACCCCTGCACGGTTTGAACTTTCGAAAGCCGTGCCCGCGGTTATGTGGCAGATGGGAGCTTGTTAATATCCGGTTGTAGATAACTTGACACAATGTTCTAATACACTACCAGCGTGTGTACCGTGACTGTCAATTTCCGAATAGGGATTCGGGAGTTGAACACGGTGGGGTTATGTTTGACCGGCTTTAGTTAGGATCACTTCGTGATCATCTTTCGACCGAGGCACTTCTCTTCTCGCTCTCTATTACGTAAGCTAGTGCTAGTTGCTGCTGCAGACTCTTGTTGTTCCTTCACCTCTTGTTCTTTCTTCAGCCTTGTCCTCACCCAAGGCTTAAATAGTCGTGTTACCCGGGAACGGGATTGCTGAGTCCTCTGTGGCTCACAGTTACTTCACCACACCAGATGCAGGTTCAGCCGAGTTTGATGCAGGAGTTGGTTCAGTTCTTCACTGGGAGCTCGATGAAGAGTTTGGCTGTTTGCTTGTGTTTTCAACGATCAGTAGTGGTTTCTACTAGGATTCGATCCTGACCTGTGGCTTTATGTTGTTTTGGTATCTTTCTTTTGGTTCTTACCCGTAGCCGGGCTGTGATCTTTTGAATGATGTATTGCTTATGTATTGTATTGTGTGAAGTGGCGAGTGTAAGCCAACTATCTCCTTTTGCAATTTAATCCCTCTTTTACATGAGTTGTGCAAAGATACCAAACTTGAGATCATTCTAGGATGGGCTTATACCTTTAAGTCGTACCTCGACACGTAGGAGGTATAGTCCCATCCTGGGCATTACAAGTTGGTATCAGAGCCTTCTCCGACCTAGAAGCCCCCACTGATTGATCGAATCGTTGACGGTTGAGTCTAGGCACACACTGAAAATATTTTGAGTCCTATATTATATCGGAGAGTAGGATTTCTTTGCTTCCCATCCCCTTTTCTCTCTGGTGAGGACTCCTGACGATTACTCTTTTCTCTTCTACTTTCAAAAATTGCACCAAATTTTTTTAGGACCCCGCGAGTATTCTGGGATTGTTTCGATGTTCTTGTGACAAGGATATTGTTCTCGATGCCTCCTGTTACCGAGGAGTGGAGCTTCGGGGTATCATTGACACAAGCATATGGCGGCAGTACTAAATACTTAAGACGGCCGACATCGAAAATCTCTCCTATACGGCCAGTGGCAAGATAACCCCGACATCACCCAGTACTGGGGAGGTAGTTCGAGAGTATTGCCATAGCTTGTATAGTGGATGCTTTTCGAAGGTCCGAGGTAAACAGTTTCCGAGAACGACTGGTTATGTGTTGAAGGATGGATACACCTGGATGTAGGTTTAGAGTTGATTGCGCGGTGCTTCCCGTGTATCCCCAACACCTGATTGCATAACTGGAACCTTTCGGAAATCTTTAGGTGGGTTCATCAAGTAGTTCTAGGCATTCTTCCAACGGATGCTCGATATGAAGTTCGGGGTTCTACATTGAGTGAAGTGGTTTTATGGACTTGTTCTGATCGGGAGTTGCATCTTAAAGGGTCCTTGGCTATGCTGATCCGGGGATTGCAAAACCCTTTTGTAACACGTTCCATGAGCTTTCAGCACGAAGATGTCGAACGAAGCTTCTATCTTGTATTTGTTCTATCTGATCCTTGTTCCTTTTTATTTACCTTTTGTTCTCTAAGTGGCTTCTCGTCAGTTGATGTACCTAAGGAATTCATTCGTTCAATCCTCTGTTCGAATGATATTATGAAGATGATGCTGCAACATATCTACCCCTTGTTTTGTTTTGATTCTGGTATTCGATTTGCTTCGATGTCAAATGTTGATTCCATACCTTTTCTAATCGGTATTCTCATATTTCTATGGGAGTGCTAGTCCTTCTTGATCATCGAGATCTTAATGTTTATCCTTTCCAACCGGTGTGCCTTCTCTTCAAGTTATTCCATACAGACGTCGTTGACAAATCTGACGATTTGTCTGTTTCATTCATCCCAAGTTGTCTTTGTTTTTCCCCACCCTCCCACCCTTCTTCTTCTTGGGGCCAGAAATTCTCAGATGAAATATCCATTTTATTCATGTCATATTTCTTCATTCATTTCCTTCAATGTTCTTATCCGGTGATTTATCGTGAAGATGCTCAAGAGCCTCAAGTTCATCATTCTTCGTTCTCGTTTCTTCTCTGGTGGATGTAATTCAAGCTTCGGTGTTGATCTTATCATTTTTTCCTCTTTTCACAATGCTTTCTTATTCCGGTGCACCAATTAATCATTCTCCTCTTGCTATTCATATCCGGAGTGCTGAAGATTCATAATTCTATTCTTAATCCTTTCAAGCTTTTTTGAGGATTGTTATCTTGTTCAAGCCATTTAATTCAACCGGTGCAATATCTCTTCAGCAATCTTTTCCAACGGTGATTTCTTTTGAGTGGGACCTAACCCACAGGTCTTTTTCCAGGATCTTACCTGACTCTTCTTTTTCCGGAGTTTTACTCAAATTTTTTTTTCTTTCGAAGTGTGACGTAAGAATGATTTACATCAGTCACATGCCTTCTCCAAGATCGCGTTCAATTCTTTTCTTCATTGGTTCAACCTTTTAATTCTTCATTACGGAGTGCTCAACAATTCTTCATGACATTTCTCGTCTTCATTCTCAACATTTGAAGACCGGAGAAGTGTTTCTCTTAAATCTTGGCCCGTTCTCTCAAGAGTTGTGGTTCTAGCTTCATGCCATCCTCATAATTGTTTTCGATTGTGGGAATCGTTTTCATGCCCCTTCAGAGCAATTCTTGAATTCTTTTCTTTGTGATCCTCCGAAGGCCATCATTTCAGAAGATTCTTCGTTCTCAGTTTTCAACTTCGTCCTCCAAATATTCTTCATTGATGCCTCTTCGTTCGTCTCCATATTCTTACGGTGCTTCTTTCTAGTTTACCCTTCCGTTGTTATCGTTTTAATTCATTTGTTCTTTTCATAATCCTACCGGTGCTTTGTTGAATACTTATCCAAGCTTGTGCTAGATCTCTCTTTAATTCTTTCCAATGAGAATAAGTAGTATGACAAATCCTTTGGTTGTCATCAATTTAAATTGATGAAGGAGATGCATCACTTAATTCTTATTCTTATTCCTTCAAGGTCATTTAATCTCTTGTTCCGGAGCTTGTTCATCATATCATATCCTTGGTTCTAAATTCTTCATCTTGTTTTCCGGAGATCCAAGTTATTTCAATTATATCATTTCAAGCTCCATCTAATTCATCGCAGGCCTTGAATCTTATTATTTTCATCTTTCACTTCTTATGCTTTCATTACCGGAGTTCTTCATGGTGGTTCATCATGTTTTAATTCATCCTCGTAGTCTTCATCAAGATTCTTGTTGGAGCTCAAGCATTCTTCTTCATGCATTTGAATTGCAATCCTTTCTACCTTATCTTTTCAGATGGTGTTATGTCATTCTTGACAATTCCTTCATGTTTTATGATTCACGAGTTATCAAGAATGGGATATTTAAACCCATCATTTTCCTTGTTCAGGAGATCTTTCCAACCATTCAATTTATTCATTGGAGTTATCTTGGGTTGTATTTCACCTATAAGCTTTCCCTGAGAATTGTTGCTTTTATGGTGCTTATAATGACCCAAGTTCTTCATTTATCCTTCCGGTGAAATAAGTTTTTCATTTCCTTGTTGATCTCAATCCAAGCAATTGTTTCCGTTAGTGGCTGGTTGTCACCTCATAATTTTGAGATGTTTTCCATAAGCCCACATCAAGCTTATTCGTTTCGTTGTTGATTTTTCAATCAACTCCGTTCAGCCCTTCTTCGTAAGGATGTTTTTCATATTCATTCATGGGAGAAGTTGTCATTTTTCTTCTCCATTCATTTCTTTCATTGATTTATATTCTATTCTTTCGTTCCGGAGGCCTTGTGATGTTGCTCTCTGCAAACCATCATATCGTTTTATCAAGATCATATTCTCCCTTGCTTGTCATTTAACCGGAGTGCTGTATTCTTCATTCAGTTCCGTCATCTTATCTAGTTTTGCCTATCTTTTTAACCGGAGTGCTGTTTGAATCCTTCTTACCCTTCTGCCATTCTTTTAATTGTTCCGGAGGCTGTGTGTTGTTGTTTTCATCAAGTATCATTCCTTCTCCTCAAGTTCTTGTTAATTCCTTCCATTTTCAGACGGAGTGCTGTCCAAATTCTGTCATTCTTTTTCCTTGGCTATACCATTGCAGTTTCATATTATTTTGGTTCGTAAGCTCTAGTTTCATGTCTTTCAACCTTCAAGGTTCTCATAATGCTCCTTGTTCCTCTTTTCTAAAGGAGTGTTTTTCCTCTTCGTTATCTCCGTTGCATTCTTTCTTTCAACTTGTTCAACCTCTCAAGGTTCTTTGGTTTCACTCGTCTGTCAAAGAAGCAACTTTGTTTTACCTCCTCCTTTTCGTTTTTACCCGGCGATATCTCTAGGATCTCGGGTCGAGATCCTCTGTTAGTGTGGGAGAGTTGTGACGCCCGAAGACCGATGTCCCAGAAGATTCCAGAAGATTCCAGATGTTCCGGGTTGCCCGTGTGTTCTTTTGTGATTGTGTTATTTATTTTTGCATTGCATCATGTCATCATGCCATCATGTCATATTTATTTTTGCATCTCAACCTAAATAAATTGTGTGGACCTTCGGTCCATTTAAATCGAGGGAAGATGTCTTCTCTTTAAAACATATAAAGCCTCTCAATATTATTAGGGAGCTATATTAAAAATATTCCAATTGTTTGGGATCACCATAACACACTTGCATAATTTCCCCATGCTTTCCTACTTCGAGTTCTCCTTCAAAAAAACATTGCCAATAATTCTTTTCCGTTGTTTCGAGGTTCTTCCAAAAACCCTCCTTCAATTTTATTTAAATCCCTGACATTTTTGTGAGTCCAGGGATTTTTACCCCTTGCCCTAAGTTTTTTCCTAACTCCCCTTTTCTTCTATTCCTCTTTTGTTTTTCTGTTTTATTTGGAAAGCAACAGCAGTTTTATTATAAAGAGAGCCCAGCAGCCTCATCTCTCCTCCTGGCCACTCCAGCCGCGCCCTGGCCCATTAGGCCCGGCCTCCCCACCGAACCCTAGCGAGCGCTCTCTCCCTTGCGTTCCCTCGAGCCACCGCCAGTCGTTCCCTCGACCGAACCCCATCTCCTCTTTTCCCCTCGATCTTCCCAGCTCTCTCCCTCGTCCTCCCGTTCCAGAGCGCCCCGCCAGGTCCCCTTCGTCGCCAGGCCGAAGCCCGACGCCCCTGTACCCGGGCGCTCGCCTCCAGGTCGCCCCGATCTTCCGCAGCCCTCGTCTCCCTTCGGTTCCCCCCGAGCGCCTCCCTCCAGCGCGACCGCGCCTCCTCCTCCTCTGGCGCGTGCAGGCTGCGCCCGCCTCGCCGGTGCCGCGCGCCCGCCGCCGTCGGGCCAGGGGGCCTCGCCGCTCCGGCGTCCCCCCCTCGCCGGCCCCGCACCTTGCCTTTGGCCAGGGAGTCCGCCGCACTCCTGCGCGCCCCGGGACTCCATCCCGCCGGTTAAGAGCTGCAGCAACCCAGGCCGCCAGCGACGTCCTCGGGTGCCCGCACCCAGCCGCGCCGCGAAGCCCGCGGCCAGAGCGCCCTCGTCGGCCCTCCTCCAGCGACGCGGTGCCGTACCCCGTCGCCAGCTCCAGGGGGCCCTCGTCCGCATCGTCCGTCGACCCCAGGCCTCGTCCGTCCGCACTCCAGCAGCAGGCCACGCCCCTCCCTTCGGGCCTCCACCTCCAGCACAGTTGCCGCGGCACCTTCGTCCTCTAGAGCACCCGTCCTTTCCAGCACGTCCTCGCCTAGTTGACGCTGCTACGAACTCATCGCCGTGCTGCCCCTTTTGTTTGCTCTTGTGTTTTGTGTTGTGTTGCCTTGTACTGTTGAGTTGACAGGAGAACCGTGTACGAGACCGAGATCCGTGTACCCCTTCGAGTCGCCGACGACCTTCAAGTTCGGCTACACGGCGACAAAAGAAGTGTACATCTACGTAACGAGTTCGACTACCGTCGACAAGACCGAGACATCGAGTACCACGACGACCCGAACGACTACCGTCGCCGAGACCCTCAAGTACCTCTACGGGCGAGAACGACTACATGTACAAGTACCACTACTTCCACTACCGTCGCAAACGAGAACCCCAAGTACCACGACACCGGCCCGAACATCTACGGGAAAACGAGCTCCGTGAACGTCTATCGTCGCCCCGTGTACGACTACTTCCTCTACGAACGAGTACCTCTACCGCCACGTGAACCATTACTTCCTCTACGACTCATGAGAACGACTCCTTCCACTACGATCTCGAACCGCCCCGAAACGCACGCTTCAAAGGTATAACGAGACGACCCCGTGGATGACTCGTGGAATGCTTGCTTGTGTTGTATGAAATGTTTCCCGTGTGTGCTTCGTGTCCGTTTCGTCCGTTGTCATGTTCCTCGGTTGCCTCGTCACCGACTCGTGGGAACCCGGTAACGGGATCACCCCATCATCTCGTTTGACTCGCTCACGCCATCTTTCTTTTGCACCGGTCTCTCAACGAGTTACCGGAACCGATATGTTGTCGTGGCATCATTTTCGGATCGTTGCCGTGGCACCCTTTCTTCCACCACGGTGACAAATGCTTCATATCTTGTTAATTGACAACCTTTTAATAAAACTTGCATAAACTTGATCATGTCATCCGCATCATGTTAACAACATTAATATGTGTGAATTGTTGTTGCTTTAATAATTTTTAAACATGCTCATGGGGATTTTCCGGACTTGTTGTTGTTATCTCCGGCCTCATTTAAAATGCCTTAATGGTGTAGTTTCTTTATGCTTCACCTCTTGCCATGTTAAAAACAATTAATCTTGTCTTGTAATTTAACGAGAGTCAACTAAATAATTAAATGTGGTGTTTCGTCAATATGCAACTCGTTGCATATTGAGCTCCACTTAACTTGTAGTGTTGTTTGTGCATTTTGCCATGCCATGCATAATTAAACCGGACATGCATCATATTTGGATGTGCATCTTATGCCATGTTTATGCTTGTGCGTTTACCGTGTTGTTTCTTTCTTTCCGGTCGCTTCTCTTGTTAGCTTCGGTTTCGTTCCGGTGTTGTGAGGATTCGCTCGACTGTGTTGCTCCGTCTTCTTCTTGGATCCGTTCTTCTCCCTTGTGGAATCCCAGGCAAGATGACCGAACCCGGATACCATTACTATCTTTGCCTATTGCTAGTAGTTCCGCTCTATAGTTTTGCCTCGATGCCCATGTTTTTCTTGTCAGCCTCCTACTTGTAACCAATTGCCATGTTTAACCAACCTACCTATGCAAACCGTTGCTTGGCTAAGTACGCTTCGCTCAGCCCCTCTTATAGCATTGTTAGTTGCAGGTGAAGATTGAAGATGCTTGCTTCATGTTGAAGTTTGGTTGGGTTATATCACACTATATAAATGCTTAAATGAAATCATCTATATACTGGCAGGGTGGAAGGCTAAGCCTTTTTCTTGGTGTTTTGTTCCACTCATGCCGTTAGGAACCGTATAAACCGGTGTTATGTTCCTTGATTATGCGTTCCTAACACGGTTGGGGTGTATAGGACCCCCTTGATAAACCGCTAAGTGCTAAGTCTTTTCCAGCAAGTCCCAACATTTGGTACTATTTGCCTCATAATAACAACTTAATTAATAATTAAATTTGCATAGGGGGTTGCTCCCTCGAGGATTCCTAATTCTACATAGCAGGGGGGGCCAGTGCCGATGGTGTTGGTCCCAAACGGGGGTTCTGCGGGAACCACCACGGGGAAACTCGAGGATTGGGTCCTGTAGAATCGCCCATCCGGTCGTGTCCTGAGACTTAGATATGCGCGGCTACTATCAGGGTGTCGACACGCCGGGAGGATTTGCTGGATTAGCCTTACCTTAGTTCGGTTTAACTTGAGCACGGGATTCCGAGAATACTCGGGTCTTCCCACCTATGGAGTTGCGACTCCGCGGATCGTGGGCTTGTAATGGGTCAAGTTGGAACACCCCTGCAGGGTTTGAACTTTCGAAAGCCGTGCCCGCGGTTATGTGGCAGATGGGAGCTTGTTAATATCCGGTTGTAGATAACTTGACACAATGTTCTAATACACTACCAGCGTGTGTACCGTGACTGTCAATTTCCGAATAGGGATTCGGGAGTTGAACACGGTGGGGTTATGTTTGACCGGCTTTAGTTAGGATCACTTCGTGATCATCTTTCGACCGAGGCACTTCTCTTCTCGCTCTCTATTACGTAAGCTAGTGCTAGTTGCTGGTGCAGACCCTTGTTGTTCCTTCACCTCTTGTTCTTTCTTCAGCCTTGTCCTCACCCAAGGCTTAAATAGTCGTGTTACCCGGGAACGGGATTGCTGAGTCCTCTGTGGCTCACAGTTACTTCACCACACCAGATGCAGGTTCAGCTGAGTTTGATGCAGGAGTTGGTTCAGTTCTTCACCGGGAGCTCGATGAAGAGTTTGGCTGTTTGCTTGTGTTTTCAACGATCAGTAGTGGTTTCTACTAGGATTCGATCCTGACCTGTGGCTTTATGTTGTTTTGGTATCTTTCTTTTGGTTCTTACCCGTAGTCGGGCTGTGATCTTTTGAATGATGTATTGCTTATGTATTGTATTGTGTGAAGTGGCGAGTGTAAGCCAACTATCTCCTTTTGCAATTTAATCCCTCTTTTACATGAGTTGTGCAAAGATACCAAACTTGAGATCATTCTAGGATGGGCTTATAACTTTAAGTCGTGCCTCGACACGTAGGAGGTATAGTCCCATCCTGGGCATTACACCGGTCCATATTACCATCATTGATCACATCCGCTATTTACTTTTCGCTATTACTTACTACTGCAAACATTATCTATCACTACTATCATTTGCGTTTAATCCTTTGTGAACTACAAGGCCGGAGGGATTGACCACCTCTCTGTACTCGTTGGGAGCAAAGTTATTTGTATCTGTGTGCAGGTCCACGTTGATTGCTAATATCTGGCGCCGTTAGCAGTTGACACCTACTTGTTGAACCTAGGAGTCTCTGGGGATTCGATCCTTGGCATCTTTGCTAAGGGAAAAACTTTCACAACACTGCATCTCAAACCTTCCACTTGGGGTAACCAACGAGGGGTTAGAGGCCCATCAAGGATTTTTTCTGGCGCCGTTGCCGGGGAGTCCACTCTTCAGGATAGGGGAGTTGCATGCTATCTTTTACCTTTGTTTTTTAGTCTTGTTAGTTTACCTTTCAGTTTTTGCTTTAGTATCCTTTATCAAAAATTACAAAAAAATTTATTTTGCCTTCCTGTTAGTAGTCCTATCTATTTAGCTAAACATGTTAGGATATGGTGCTTTGAGGGAATCAGAAGTTCTAGATTTCAATCAAAGGGATGGAGAAAATATGATGAAGGCATGGGACAGAATTTCTGATGCACATAGGAGAATTGTGCCTTGGATACCTATAAAAACTGTGCTTAGGAATTTTTACCAGGGTCTTTTTAAATGGTGTAAACACTCTCTTGATATTATAGCCGAGGGAGATTTCCTAGAGTGTGATGAAGCTAGAGCTATTGAAATTATACATGGTCTATCTAGTTACTTTGTTTATGATCATAATTTTGATACTGTCATAGATAGACTTGCTACTATTGAAAAGAGAATGGATGCTCTAGACTTAATGAAGGTAGAGAAACCCAAACCCAATAAGAGAGATATTTTGGAAATAGATAATGACTGGGAGCCTCTTGTTAGGATTAGCATCTCTAAACAAGACTTCCTTGCTTATTGTGATATTGGATCTATGGTTTCTACTATGCCAAAATTTTTTCATGATTCTTTAAAATTTAACATGGATAGACTACCATCTTATCATGAACACACTAATGGAGATATTTCTGAAATCCAGGGAAGAATAAAAGATGTGCCAGTAAAATTCCTTAAAGGGATTGCAATGGTTGATTTCTTCATCATGGAGCCAAACCAAGGAAATATAGTGCTTGGAAGGGACTTCCTCCAAGCGTTAAAGGCTTCATCGATATAGGTAAGGGACAAATCCGCTTACGCGGGAAGGAAAAAGGTGTGTACCACTTTCCTAGAAGGAACAAGAGTGAACTTGTTGAGGAACCTTATGAATCAATTTATAACTCCGATTATTATGATGGTTATTGATTCCTTTTTGCATTATGCCTAGCTTAAAGGCATAAAAGAAAGCGCTTTTGGGAGGCAGCCCACATGAATAAATTTTTATATTTTTCTTTTTTTGTGTCTTCATGTTGTTTACTACAGTAGCATCATCATTGTATCTTTGCTTTTCATATTTGTGCCAAGTATAGCCTCTGATTGCTAGAAAGTTCAAAAGTTGTGAGGTGTTGTCCAGGAAACAGATTCTGTCCTTGGATAGAAAAATTCGTATCAAATCACCAGCTCATCTTTTTGGTCTGAATTTTTTCGACAGCGTTCTCTATATAATTGTATTTCGTGCGTCTATTCTGAGTTTTTTGATTTGAGTTGCAGAAGTACCCCGAACAAATCATTTACTACCTGCTGTTCTGTTTTTCACAGATTCTGTCCTGTTTTGCCTTTCCTTCATTTTGCAAACCAAGAGCTTGCTTTTTCTTTGCAAAAACCTTTTGGTAATCTTGAGAAACAGTAGACCTTCAAGAATATCTTTATTTCCAGCAAGGAACAATTATTTTATTAAGAGTACTTACCTCACTAATCAGATTATGATGAGTTATGTATGAAGGGAGTTTTCAAGTGTGCGAGGGAAGATGATAAAAAGATTCAGGAGTGTCAAGCGCTCAAGCTTGGGGATGCCCCCGTGCACCCCCAAGAAATATTCAAGGAGACTCAATCGTCTAAGCTTGGGGATGCCCCCGTGCATCCCCTTCTCCATCAACATTATCAGTTCGTCTTTCGTTCCGCTATATTTTTATCACTTCATGTGTTAAGTGCTATGCTTGGAGCATCTTGCTTTTAGTTTTCTTTTTAGTTTTTCATAACGAGTCGGAACTCAGCGTTCTTTACGTGGGGAGAAACACGCTCCACTTCTACCTAGAACATAACATAGAATTTTCATGTCTATCTTTGCTGTGTGTGTTCTTTGTCTTTTAATAGCTACTATCATGCTCTGCTCTTAGTATTCATGCTTATCTTTTCAAAGAGCTTTTGTTTAGTTGGTTGCTTGAACTCTCTTTAATTACCATGCTCACCTTATTAAGAGAGTTTGCTTCCGTTGCATTGGTTGATATGTCTATGATAAAGATGCTACGTGCATAATGGCGCTTAGTAGTTCAGGTTTTCTTATGGTTAGTCTCAAATAGCTGGGGGATTCCCAATGTGTTATTGGAGTACCAACATGATTTGTTAGCCTATGATGTGGTATGGTTTAGTAATATCTTCCTTCGAGAATTTATTTTGATTGACTTGGCGTATGCTCACGCATATTTAAGACTGTAAAGAAAGTCTGTCAAGCCTTGATGATCTTTTATTTCTGAGTAGCGATATAACTACCTTAACTGATTCAATGTTGCTTTGTCGCTCTGCATGATTATGACCGTCATTGCTCTCTTAGTTGGTCGCTCCCAGTCTTTTGCTAACCTCCACCTGTACTAAGCAGACTAACTTTGCAATACATAGCTCATGGGAAAGTAGCTTAAAAACTATTGTGGTAAAGAATATGTTGCCTATGTATCTTATTTCTTATAAGTTGCTTGCTGAGCGGTAACCATGTTTCTGGGGACGCCATCAACTGTCACACTTTTGTTGAATATCATGTGAGTTGCTATGCATGTTCGTCTTGTCTGAAGTAAGGGTGATTTGCCATGGGTTGAATGGTTGAGTATGCATATTGTTAGAGAAGAACATTAGGCCGCCAACCAAATCCATGTATCATGGTGGAAGTTTTAGCTTGGACATTAATCCTCAATCTCTTATGAGAATATGCTTATGCATTAAAGAGGAGTCCATCATCTATTTTCTATGTTTTCCCGGTAAGGATGTCCTCAAGTTGAGATCTATCAAAAACGAGAAATCAAATGCGATTTATCTCCTTGGACCTTTGTACAGGTGGCATAGAGGTACCCCTTTGTGACACTTGGTTGAAACATATTTAATGCAATGATAACCCATGGAAATCCGAGCTAATTAGGACAAGGTGCGAGCACTATTGGTATTCGATGCATGAGGCTTGCAAATTATAGGATGTCTTATGCATGACACATATGAAGTACTACTACCGTTGACAAAATTGCTTCTATGTTTTCAAAATAAAAAGCTCTAGCACATAACCATTCTTTTACTTTTTGGGTCTCCACCTTCTTTCTTCAAGCACCAACTACTGAGAGCATGATTGTCATTCTAAGTGTAATGTGCATTGTTCCAAAGTAGCATTGCCTTTTGCATGGTTGTGATATCGTTTATTTTGAAATCATTGTATCTAGTCATCACTTAAACCTTGAAGGTGCCCCTGCATTTATGTTTTGCTTCACTAAAGGAGGCAAGCTAGATACCAATTTATCATATTTTCACATCATGTTCATTGCAAATCTTTTTGATGTTTCAGTTTCATATTGTAAAACTTTCAGTTCTTTGTGATTTTCTCATGAGGCAACTTAATTACTATAGAATCATTGTCTCAGTAAGCTTTTGTCATATGACTATAAAAAGTCCTATATGGTTAATAGCATGTCACCACAGAAATTATTCTTGTTATCATTTACCTACTCGAGAACGAGCAGGAATTAAGCTTGGGGATGTTGATACGTCCAAAACGTATCTATAATTTCTGCTTGCTCCATGCCACTTTTGGGTGATATTGCTATGATATTTATACACTTCCATACACTTTTGATCATATTTGGACTAACCTACTAATCCAGTGCACCCCAGTGCCAGTTTCTGTTTTCGGCTGTTTTTGTATTTCAGGTTTTCACATTACGAGAACTGTCAGGAAAAATCCAGAAAAATTATATAAAAATCAGCGTTCCAGAACCTACCTTGCGCCCGAAGTACAGCCGGGGGGGCACCAGGGCCCCAGGCGCCCTGGCGGCGCCCCCCGGGCCGCGCCGGGGGGGCGCCTGGGCCCCCCGAGCCCCGTCTGGTGCCCCCCTTTGGCATATATTTAGAGCGTCCTTCGAAACCCTCGGGACGGGAACTCTTTTTCGTGATCTCATCTCTGTTCCGCCGCCGCCGCCGCTTCCAAGATCGGGAGCACCAGGAAAGCTCTTCCCGGCACCCTGCCGGAGGGGAGGATCACCATCGGGGGCCTCTCCACCACCATGGATGCCTCCCGGATGAGTTGTGAGTAGTCTCCCTTGGACCGTGAGTCCATGACCAGTAGTTATGTGATGTTCTCCTCCCGTTCTTGTGCTTCACTAATTAGTCCTCGTGAGCTGCCCTACATGATCGAGGCACATATGTAATCCTTATGTTGTTGCTATGATGAGTTTGCTGGGATCCGATGGATTATGAGATTATGTTCAGATTGTGATTGAGTAATATATTTGATCTACCTCTTTTATATTTATGTTCGTAAGTAATTCTTGCATGTTCTCCGTTGTTATTTATTGCTTTGGCCAAGTAATACGTAGTGACTCCAAGAGGGAACGTTATGCTTGATTGTGGGTTCATGCCCCTCGATGACTAGCTTGAGTAACAGAAACATGAGTCTAGGGGATGTGCTGTTGCCACAAGGGGGAAAAGAACGGTTCTTGTGCCCGCGGGTTTCAAGGATTGTTTACTTTACGCAAAGTTCTTTTAATGCAGTTGTCTGTTGCATTGAGTTTACACTATGGGTGGGGCTCGCAACTTAATACCACCGAGATGTTCTGGATAGATATCTCAAGGTGGATGATTAGTAGTAGATATTGATGGATTTTGGTCTACTTACTTTGGCGTACCGCCCATGCTTTGAACCTCAACCTTTCTTGCAATGTAGTCAGCATTGGTTTGCGTTCGTGGTCCTGTCAATTGCCCAGCTGTAATTCGTTTACCTCACATAGCTGTTTTATCGTCTTTTGGGAGAGAGACATCACTAGTGAACATCATGAGACTCCGGTCCATATTACCATCATTGATCACATCAGCTATTTACTTTTCGCTATTACTTACTATTGCAAACATTATCTATCACTACTATCATTTGCGTTTAATCCTGTGTGAACTACAAGGCCGGAGGGATTGACAACCTCTCTGTACTCGTTGGGAGCAAAGTTATTTCTATATGTGTGCAGGTCCATGTTGATTGCTAATATCTGGCGCCGTTAGCAGTTGACACCTACTTGTTGAACCTAGGAGTCTCTAGGGATTCGATCCTTGGCATCTTTGCTAAGGGAAAAACTTCCACAACAATGCATCTCAAACCTTCCACTTGGGGTAACCAACGAGGGGTTAGAGGCCCATCACCAAGTCCTCACAAGAAGCAAGTCGCTTTCCAAGTGCCGTCTGATGATGACAAAGCTGATGATCTAGAACTAGTTGATATCATCAGAGACAGGCAACACAGAGCTGCTAGAGCCAAAGGACGCATTGTGCCACTGCTTTTGGATCCGAAAGTGATCCTCGAATTCATTGATCTCTGGCATCAGGATCACAACACTCCTATGCCCGACTTCAATCTACCTCATGGCCAAAGTCACATGCTGACCGCCTTCATCGGCGAAGAAAAGTGGAAATTTGAAAAGGCCAGGCAGACGAAGAAAGCGCAGTACAAGAAGAAGCACTACCTGAAGAAAAATGTTGTCAACATGACAACTAATGAACTTGTGAAGCTTCAGGGTGAAATCAAAACCCTCAGTGATGAATTTGACGCATACCGTGCAGACTGGATGGGCGCCAAAGTCAGATTTGTGAATTTGACAAAAGGATTTTCTTCAAATGTTGCACGTCCAACGCACATTGACATTCCTCTGGCTGAAGCATTTGTTCAGTCTACAGAAGAACATGCCAGCACCACTGAAGAACATCATGCTACTGAAGAAAATGAGAAAACCAGGGCTGATGACTGCATTCCAGCCGCTGAAGAAATTGCCATGGCAACCTCTAGTGTTGCGCCTAAAGAAAATGTCAGGACAGCTGAAGCTTCAAAGGCTGTGCCTGAAGAAAATTAAGAAGCCAGGGCAACTGCAACAGTTGTGCCTGAGGAAATTCAACCAAATTCTTCTGCTCCTCCTGCGCCTACTCCAACTCCAATCCTTCCATCTGCATCAGATGTGAAGAAGACCAAGGCTGCAGAGCGTGCAACTGTGAAGAAAAGGAAGGCATCAACTTCATCAGATTATTCAGCTTCGAAGAAGATGAAGCCATTGACAAGCTCACTTGACAACCCAATTGATGCTATTTCTATCTCAGCCATGCCATCAAAGGACCTTTTTCCTTTTGATGAAGAATATGTGATTCCAAGTGAATCAGAAGAAGACATTCCCTCTGCTGCTTCCTCAGAGCAGACGGATGAAGAGATTGAAGTGGATGCAATCCCTTCAACACCAATTATCTCCCTGCCTATGCCTCAGTTCACCGCTGAAGAGGCCGACGTTCAGGAATTGCATGAACAAGAATCTAACGTGGACATTGGGAGTGCTACTCCATTGATGAATGATGACTTTTGGGATAGTCAGCATCCAAACTCCCCTCTATTCACGCCACTTCAACAAATTCCTCAGTCCCCGGCATGTACTGTTCCATTGGGCTCTGAAGAAACTCATCCCACTCCATATGTTCATGAAGACATTCCAGCCCCTAGTGCTGAAGAAACTGTTGCTGCTGAATCCCTGAAGACTCAGACTGCCACTGAAGAGGAACCAGAAATTCCTCAGCCCAAAGAAACTAAGATTGCGATTCCCGAGGTTGTGATGCAACTTACTGAGACTCCTCAACCCAAGCCAAAGGATCCATTCTCACGGAAGCAAACGTTCAAGAAGGCTGATTTCTTCAACGAGCACGTATTCTTTACTGAGTACAACCCCTATGACTCACCTCGCATTAGGAAGAGGCATTTCTGGACTGCCAGCCAGGCAAATTTGTATTCCTCAGTGTTGTTCAACAAAGACAAAGTATTCGATCATGCGACATTCCTCACGTGGATATGGAATCTCTGCCGTGCTTCGTGCCAGTCCTCAGTGTTCTTCACGATGCTAGACTGTTAGGTTTCTGCACTGACATTTGTGATTGGAATGAAGAACTCATTCATCAATTTTATGCAACGCTGCACATCACCGGAGACTCTGAAGATGTGAATTCATGGGTGCTGGACTAGATGACTGAAAACACTCACTACAAGGCACCAGCTACTGGATTGCTTCAAGCTTTGCCTCTCAGTCCTCCCTCTGAAGCTGCTCATTGCATGTACGAAGACACTCCGCTTACAGATCACTATATGCAAGTGCCGATGAAGCCATTGAAGCCAGGACATGCCCCAAGAACCAAATTCCTCATGAAGGAATTGCTATTCCTGCCTCGGACTGTCTATCACATTCTGATGAAGACATTAAGTCCTATCAAGGGCCACGACTCGAATGATGAAGAAGTTGTTGGCATCATGAAGAATCTGCTATTCAATATCATTCATGGCGTCCTCGTCAACTTCCATGATTTCTTCATGAGGACTCTGGCAAATGTTGCACTGTCTCCTTTCAACCTGAAGCCTTATGCTCCATGGATTATGAGATTCATCAGAGCAAGGTCGTCAGTCAACTACAAAGCTGATACACTGAATCGTTGCAGCTACTTGCCCCCGATTGAAGTCCTCAAACGGACATATTCCTCAGCTGATGACAAGGGCAAGGGTTCTGCTGTTATTGATGAAGGCATTCGTCCATTGGATGGTCAATTTCGCAAAGCTGCATCCTACTCCACCAATGATGACTCTGCCGTCAACGCACCCAAGCAAAATGCTCAAGGCACAGCTCCCAGGGTGATGACTGATCATGAGCTTCTCCTCAGTCATCACCAGAAAGTTGATCGCAATCACAAATGGGTCAAGCATTAGTTTGGTTCAATTCTTCACAACATGACTTCTACCCACAATGCAGTGAAGAAAAACCATTACTACCTCCATGAAACCCTCAACCGTACCTGGGCTGTTCTGTCTCACCTTTACGGCGAAGAAGATCGGAAGAAAATGGGTCTCAAGGATGACTTTGACTGGTCTGCTCCTCCACCGAAGAAATACAAGAAGGTCAAGGTTCTTCCCTTGGTGGCCAGCTCCTATTCTTCATCGCGCGATAGTGACGAGTATGAAGACTTGGACGACACTGCAGCATCAACCATCGACCCCAACAACACTGGTGCTCCTTCATCATCTTGAGATTCTTCAGGGGCATTAGTCCTCAGTTTCGATCCTTTTGGTCATTCGATGACAAAGGGGAGAAATTTGAGTTAGTCTTCAAGCGGGTCTACTTATATGGGCGTTTTTTCTAAGTTACAACTCTCGTTCTCCTGATGACTTTGCTGGATCGAGTTGTAAACTTAAACTCTATGGTGACCTAATACTTTTGTTGTGGTTTTTCTGCATGCTTATTCCGCATTAATGTTTATGCACGCATGCTGAATTACATCAGTCACCATATTTCATCATGCATTTCAAATTCTTCATATTATATTTCAAATGCGTGTATGAATTACAAAATATAGGGGGAGATCTCCATGATTCTACTCTTCAAGTGTGCATTGCTTCAAAAGCAAATTCCTCACTATGCACATCTTCAGGCGGAGTTCTTCTATATCTTGCAATTAAATTCTCAATACCAGTATTTACACTTCATATGTTGATCCCCGTTGAAAACTTAACCTATATTGTCATCAATCACCAAAAAGGGGGAGATTGTAAGTGCATCTAGTGCCACTTAGTGATTTTGGTTTATTGAAGACTTATAGGTTAAGGGACTAATGTGTTTATGAGTGTACACAGGTCTATAAGTCTATGAGGAGTCTGATATTTATAGAGAAAGTCGACCCCTAAAAATGAAGTTCTTCGACTGAAGACTTTGGATTCCTGAAGACTTTTTGAAGACATTGAAAGTGAAGAAATTGGTGTGACCTTGAAGACTTGGTACTCATTTGAGGAACATGAAGCGTGAAGAATTTTGTTTTCGTAGTTTCATTTCCTCTTTCTTGAGTCATAGGAAACACCGTACTGTTAAAGGGGGTCGAGGAAATACGAAGGAAAAATTTCCATTTGATGCTCAACTCAAAATCCTACACCTACCAATCCCTTCGAGTGAAGCCATTAGAAATCTCCTACTGTTCAGTCATATTCTTCAGTGACAGAGACGAAGTTCTTCTGGTCTCTGAGGAATTTGTTCTGACTGAGCAGTTAGGAATTCGCTAGTGCGGATTGCCTACATAGTGAGGAACATGATAGCCCTGAGGAATTTGATACTCAAATTTCCGACCGTTGCAGTGCTACGCGCCAACTGTCCCAAAATATCTACCTACCTAACGGTCATATCATTAAGGGCATTTATGTCTTATCATGTCGGGCTGCTCCCTAGGCTATAAATAGCCGACCCCTACAACCACTAGCTGGTTGGCTGCTCCGAGAGAAACTAACACTTGTCATAAGAGCAACCCATCCTCCGATGACTTTGAGTGAAAATCATCAAGTGAGGAAAAATCCAAAACTAAACTCAAACACCTACAAACCCAAAAGTGATTGAGCATCACATAAGAGATTGATCCTGAGTGGATCCAAAACTTGTTACCTTTGAAGACTGTGCTTCTTCCAAACGGTTAGGCATCATGGTCTAGAGCATCCAAGAGGAATTGTGGATTGCCGAGTGACCGAGTTTGTGAAGGTTCGGAAGTCACCTGTGAAGACTTACCATGAGTGATTGGGCGAGTTCTGTGTGACCTTAGCTCAAGGGGAATACGGTGAGGACTTGGTGTCCTGGACTGTGTGTCCAGGACTGGGTGTCCAGGACTGTGTGTCCTCGGGTTTAAATACCTAGCCGCCCTAACCAGATGTACAATTGAGACAGCAGTTGAAACTGGTCTAATAAATCATTGTCTTCACCAAGCTTACTGGTTCTATTTCCTCAACTCTTACATTTCTTCATAATTGTGTTGTGTGCTTTTTCATATCTGTTTGAAGACTTTGACTGAAGACTTTCTCAACTTCCTCAGTTCAATTTCTTCAGTCTGTTTGTCTTCATCCTGTGTTTACGCTTTCTGTACTCTATGCTTGTCTTGATTTCATCATGATGACCATGCCTGTGTTCTGTTATGTTTACTTCTGATTACTTATTCCGCTGCAAGTAGTTCTTCGCTAAGGAATTTCCTCACCCGCAAATTCCTCAGTGAAGAATTCATAAAAATCACCTATTCACCCCCTCTAGTCGATATAACACACTTTCAGCGCCGGTGATGAGCGAGTTGGCCGCCGCTCCACCGGACGGGCTGGACGCCGCACTGGCCTCCGCACGGGTTGGCAGGTTAGCCCGAGCGTGACTCACGAGCGAGCAAGCCACCGCGCTGGCCTTCACTCGAGCCAGACGGCTGGCCTTAGCGCGGCGCGCGTGAGCAAGCCGCCACGCCGCGTGCCAATCTAGCTAGCAAACCTTGCAGACAAATAGCTGGACGGAGCTATCTTGGCTAGCTAGAGGCCGCGAGCGCCGGACGGAGCTGGCATCCGGGCTGCCGCAAGATGGGCTCCGCACCGCCGGTGGTTTTGACCTCGCCTTCTGCCGGCGGCGGTAGCTGCGTCCCATGGCCGAGGATGACTAGGTGGACAGGCCGGAGGTAGGAGGTCACTCGGGGATTTTTGTGCGGACTGACATGTAGGTCCCACAAGTCATAATGCCCGGTCGAAAAGAAGGCGTTGACTTAATGGGCGACGTGGGCCTTGTTTGGATACTCTAAGTCAGAGGTTAGATTCTAACCCTAAACTAACTCTAACCAAAGTGGTGTTTGGATGGCAGGATTAGATTGACAACAAATGTATCCAAACAGGGCCACGGGTTGAAACGTGCCTATAACGACACTTTGTAAAGTAGTCGTTTCATGGAAGGGCTGGTTGGTAAGAGCATGTACAATGGTTGATAAGATTGTCTTATCTTCACTCTACCACGTATGCAAGTGGTAGCAGTTTCTTGGCATTATTAGTGGTTTCTTGCATTATTAGGGGTTTCTTGTAAGGAACAATGTACTACTAGTGACAAAAGGCGATTCTAGGTTGCGTTGTACTCCAACGAGTACTACTAGTGGTCGCGGGAGTGTATACCTCGTTTTGTGGGTTCGATCCCAGCCGAACGCATGACGACCTTTTTTTAAATAGTAACTTCACTGCGAGCCAATATTTTACACGGGTAGTTTGAGTTTTGAAGTCAAACGGACGTGCGGCACCACAATATGGGTGCACTAGATAGCCTAGCCACGTGAACGGGTTTTCCTTCCCAGCATCTTGT
The DNA here is from genome assembly GCA_902687465.1 of Secale cereale. Taxonomy (NCBI): domain Eukaryota; kingdom Viridiplantae; phylum Streptophyta; class Magnoliopsida; order Poales; family Poaceae; genus Secale; species Secale cereale. The sequence goes on from LR738715.1 coordinate 366,429,763, forward strand.
GGCTCGCGTGCTCGCCCTAGCCGCACCTCGCTTGCAGCCTCCTCATCAGCTAGTAGCATATTTAAACTAGCGCCTCCCAGTTAAGCCCGAGGAGCCGGAAAAGCCTGGCGGGGCATTGGGAACTAGGCAATATGGCTCTGTACATAATGTTCTCTACTACTACTCTGTAGCTTGTGGCGTTGCACGCATGGACTTCACTCCATTATCGGCTCTACTATAAAATAAATTCCTCTTGACGTGTTTTTTTTTTGAAACGGAGGCAAAAGCTTTGATTCATCTCATTCATAAAGAAGGAACTACTAACAAAGTTCGACGAGATCCATTACACCTCCACAAATGGAAGTGAAAAGCCTAGTCTCGCTGTATCAAATAACTCAAATGTCCCCCCCCCC
>LR738715.1:366438101-366464327 GCA_902687465.1 Secale cereale
AGGGTGGGTTTATTCTCATAACATCCCTTAAGACCTTATTCTCATAACAAAAACCTTATTCTCATAACACCCCCACTTAAATACGTTTCTAGCGCGGAGCGCCCCGAGGACAGCAACCACTGCCCCGCCTCCTACCTCGCGCTGTCGCCCCGCCTCCTTTCCCCAGCACCGTCATGCCGGCTCCTACCCTGATGCAGTGCGGTTTTCTTGTGCAGTTCGGAAGCGCAAAAAAACCCTCGCTGCCATTATTCGTCGGTCGCACCGTTTTCAAAACTGCTCTTAAACTGTGCGGAATCTCGAAAAGTGTTCAACATGGCGAAGTTGCGTCTACTCCATAGATTTTCAATGGTATATTACACGCATAATTCCGATAAACGGTTAAATAACTAGAGCAAAAAAGGTACCAAAAAACAACACGTACAGTTTTTTCAAACATGCAGTTCACCGTTTTCAAAACTGCTCTTAAACCGTGCGGAATCTCAAAAAGAGTTCAACATAGCAAAGTTGCGTCTACTCCATATCTTTTCAACGGTATATTACACGCATAATTCCGATAAACGGTTAAAAAATTAGAGCAAAAAAGGTACCGAAAAAACAACACGTACAGTTTTTTGAAACATGCATTTCACCGTTTTCAAAACTGCTCTTAAACTATGATGAATTTTGAAAAGTGTTCAGTATGGAGAAGTTGCGTCTACTCCGTTGCTTTTCAACGGTATATTACACGCATAATTCCGATAAACGGCTAAAAAAACAGAGCAAAAAAGGTACCGAAAAAACAACACGTACAGTTTTTCAAACATGCAGTTCACCGTTTTCAAAACTGCTCTTAAACCGTGTGGAATCTCGAAAAGTGTTCAACATGGCAAAGTTGCGTCTACTCCATAGCTTTTCAACGGTATATTACACGCATAATTCCGATAAACGGTTAAAAAACTAGAGCAAAAAAGGTACCAAAAAACAACACGTACAGTTTTTTCAAACATGCAGTTCACCGTTTTCAAAACTGCTCTTAAACCGTGCGGAATCTCGAAAAGTGTTCAACATGGGGAAGTTGCGTCTACTCCATAGCTTTTCAACGGTATATTACACGTATAATTCCGATAAACGGTAAAAAAACTAGAGCAAAAAAGATACCAAAAAAACAACACATACAGTTTTTTCAAACATGCAGTTCACTGATCTCTGTGTTGCAGTAACATGCAGTTCCAAAGCGCAAAAAAACGCGTCGATTTGGGTGTCGCGAAAAACAAAGTTTCCGCGTTTTTGTAATTTCAAAACTGCTCTTAAACCGTAATGAATTAGAGGGGATGTTCTACATGAAAAAGTAGCGTCTCGACGATATCTTTCCAACGGTGTATCATTTGGATCATTTCGACCAACGTTTTGTAAAAATTTCACGAAAAACAGCCACTGCCCTTCGTAGTCAGCCGCACGATTTTCAAATTTAACTAAAACCATAAGGAATCTCAAAAACATTTCAACATATGAAAGTTGTGCCTCGTTCGTAGCTTTCCAACGGTATATTACACGCCTTGTTTCGACAAACGGTTAGAAAACTGGAGTGAAAACAATACCGAAAATTTGAAAAAATTCGAAAAACACAATTCTGCGATTTAGTAAATTCAAAACTTCTCTTAAACCGCAGCGAATTAGAAAAAATAATAGTGTCAGGACCCCGATCCTAAGTCACACCGATCTAGCTGTAACACGTCATATCACTTTGCGGCCTCACGCACGGTAACCCCACGGGTGCCACCTTACCTGGCCCGGGACCGTTTGCGCATTTTGGTACACATATATGACAGTGTCGCTAGCATCCATATGATAGAGAACCCGGGCCGACATGGCTAGTTATAAACCAAAAGTGGTACTAAATTACAGAGACAGGCATCCATGACCCAGCAACGAACGTGTCGGTCATCAACGTATGAACCCAAGTCGTAGCAAGCTAAGGAACAACGCGTGACATTTCCCCTAAGGGACAGACACAGGAACGAAGAAGGACACATGCCGGCCAGCCTACGTGTTCCGAGCAGTAGCAAGCTACCAAGGCTCATTGGAGACACTAGGAGGCATTTCCCTGTAAGATAGGCTACCAAAGGAAAACAACTAGGTGTTGGATCCCACACATACCAAGCATTTCAATCATACACGCAATATGCTCAATATGTGCAAATACAACATTGCATCACAACAGAACTCTATGACTCAAAGTACTTTATTTAAAAGGCTCCAAGAGCCATACATAACATATCCATACAAGTAGGGGTCACATGACCCAACACTCAAGTCATACAGTCATACAAGCACAAGCGGAAGCTACATGTCTGAGTACAGACAACTTAGAAAAATAAAACAAGCTTGGTGTAGCCTGACTATCTACAAGGCCCTTCACAAGCTCCAGATCTCCGTCTGGGTGTCAAGCTACTCGTCGACATCAACGTCTATGTAGAACCCATCAGCAGGGGCAGGGTTCTCCTCTGCAACAGTTATTAAGCAAACATGAGTACAAAGGTACTCAGCAAGTCTTACCACAGAACCTATCATACATGCAACATTATCAAAGGGGGTAGTGGAGTTTATAGCAGAATGCCAGCTTTGACCTTGGCTAACCTATACTACAACTCTCAACAGATTGCAAGATGTTATCACGAACACGAGCCCTCTACTCACCACATCAATACACTACCGAGGATCCTCTTCCGTCATCCTACGGAAGGGCCATCCACGACACTCACGCTTATCTTGAGGCTTTTAGTAGTATCCATCAACTTGTCTATGAACTGTAAGAGTAACCAAGTAGTTCGTACCGCGAACAACGGCTATTCGAATAGTTTGATAACCCTGCAGGGGTGTACTTCTTCACACACGCTTCCACCACTTATCGCCGTTTACTCGGCGTGTACTCGGCAACCTTCAAGCGGAAGCCCAGCGAGGGTGTCGGCCACGACCTGACTAACTACTCAAGTCTCTCGTCCAGGTTTATCGCCTATTTGGGTTCCATCCGTGGGGAGATCCGGCCGAGGTGTCGCTCACGGCCCCAAACGATGTGTACAGGGTTCCCGAGTCACCAAACGGGCAACCGGTACACCGTGCCACGTACCTGTCGCATCACAACCCACCCCGAGGGTCAGCGTTGTGCACGACCTCCAGTAAGCTATAAACACCAGAAACTAGTTGCAACTCCTGGACAGAGATCGAGGGTAATTAATAAGCCGAGAGGGTCCATTGGTTTCGGGCCAAATGCATGGTAGTAACTGGAACTTGAACCACACATACAGATCTCGGGTCCTATGTACGGTTCCAATGAAACAACCCACCACGTACTCCTACATGGCCTTTCATCGATACCTTTACCAAGCGTATTCCACACTTCCTTCTCTTTATCGAAAGATTGTTTCACTCTGATCCATCACCCAGATGAACCAGACCAGACACAACTCTAAGCATAGCAGGCAACATAAGTAAATAGCATGGTGGATCACACATCACATGGCTCAATCAACTCCTACACATGCTAGTGGGTTTCAACTATTTACTGTGGCAATGACTGGTCATGCAAGGGAATAGGGTTCAACTACCGCAGCAAGTAGCAGTTCACACGCTGTTGCCTTAATGCAGTAAAAGAGAGCAGGAGTGAGAAGATTGGGTTTGTATCGGAATGATCAATGATTGCTTGCCTGACAAGGTAGTTGTCGGGTACTGCTCTTCAACTGGATACGCAGCAGTATCCTCGGGAGCAGGACCTAACACAGGGAATACCGGCGATACAATCATTAACAAACAAATGCAACAATATTATGCATGCTCATGACATGGCAAGATGCATGTGTGTTGGCTAATGCAACTAAAACCAGAAGGGTTTGAACCTATTTGAATCAAAGATTCAAATTGGAGTTCAAACTATTATTTAAATAAGTGCATTATCATGTTTTTGATGTATACAGCAAGTTAACTTGTTCAAACATGCATGAAACCAGTGCCATTGGAAAGATTGGATTTTTCTGATCATTTTTCATATATAAATCTTTTCCATCTGAGCTATGGTTGATTTTATATGATTTTTAGAAGTTTTGGGTATTTTCTGGAATTTCCTGAATTATTTTAAATCTAAAAATCCCAGAAAAACCTTTACTGCGTCAGCATGACATCATGCTGACGTCAGCCAGTCAACAGGGCCAGTCCAAGTCAAACCTGACTGGTGGGTCCCTCATGTCAGTGTCTCAGGAGCTAATTCCGGTCATAACCAGGGTTGACTGGGTTTGACTAACAAATGGGGCCCACTGTCAGTGACTGTGGTGATTAAACTAATTACTGTTAGCTCCTAACTAACAGGCCACGTCAGCCCGCCGGAGTTTGGCCGACGGCGACCATTTCGCACGGCGGTGACTCGTCGGAATCCTTATTCCGGCAGCCATTTGCCGCGCGGATGGTCTCGGTGTGCTCCTGGTGATGCACCGCATCCAACGGTGCCACTGGTAGGACGAGAGGTCGCCGGAGTCGACGGCGACGAGCTCGTCCGCGGCGGTGCTCGCACGGAGTTGGTCGGAATGGGGTTGTAGTGCACGGTAGGAGGAGCTAAGGTTCGCTTTAGCTTGCTGGTGACCTACTGAAGCTAATGGCATGCTCAGCCACGAGGTACGGTGCCTATGGCCACGGCGGTGAGTTGGCCGGCGGCGGTGATCGTCGGTCAGCAAAGGGGGCGGCGGCTACAAGGCATAAACGAGCCCGTGGAGAGGGGGGTTCGAAGCGTGAGGTCACAGCGGTTGCGGAGGGCGTCGAAGTGAGCTCGGGGACGGTCGGACGACGGCGTACGGGCGGCGGCGATCTCCGGTGCCGAAGGTTGAAGACGACGGCGAGGAGGACGTTGCGGTGCTCCTGGCATCGTGTGCGTCGGTGGGGAGCTTCGGGGCGATGCGGCGGAGCTAGTGGTGCTTCGGGGAGGCGAGGGAGTGGCATAGAGCGCGGTGTCAGCGGTCGTCGGCGATGAGCTCGCTCGGGGGAGCTCGGCGGAGGGGAGAGAGGAGGGGGAGAGACACGGGGGAGAGGGGAAACTGTCGAGGGGGCTTCGTGGCGTCGTTCTAGTCCATCCAGGGGGTCGAGGGACCAGCCAGGCAGGCAGGAGGTGGCCGGCGCATCGGCGGCGCTCGCCACCGAGCTGCTTCGTGCGCTGGCGCGACGAAGAAGACGGGGATGCCCCCGGTGGGCTGGGCCGGCTGGGCCAGCAGGTAAGTGGGCTCAGGTAAGAGTTTCTTCCTATTTTTCTTTCTGTTTCATTTCTTTTGCAGCTTTGCTCAATTAATAAAAATGCCTAAACATTTTTATAACTCATGACAATTGTCATACCTACTGTATATAATATGAATAGTAGGAAACATTATAGTTCATGATTATTTGAGCATTTAAAATATTTTATAGCATTTAAATGCCCAGATTCAAATACCATATGATTTAATCCAGAGCCCTTGAGTGTCCTAGAAAATTGTGCACCATTTTTGGCAGAGGATTAAGACCAAGGCAGAAATGATGAACATTTTTGAAGGGCATTTTGGGTACATTGGAAAATATTTTAGCAAACCCTAGTTGTTAGGGGAGGGGTGTTGGGGTTTCTGTTAATCCCAATTCAAGTTTCTTTGAAAGTAGACATGATGCACACTCTAGTTAGGTCCTAATGCAAGTGCTAGCTAGGGATGTGACAACTCACCCCCACTTAAAAGAATCGCGTCCCGAGATTCGGGTTCCTCCGGAAAGAGGGTGGGGTACTCAAGTCGAAGACGATCCTCCCTTTCACAAGTAGCTTCACTCTCGGAATGATGTGACCATTGAACCTTGAGAAACTTGATATTGTGGCGTCGAGTGGTGCGCTCAGTTTGATCAAGAATACGAACAGGGTATTCTCGATATGTGAGATTGTCCTGGAGATCAAGCGTTTCGTGGTCCACTCCGCGGATAGGATCCGAGAATCAACACCTGAGTTGAGAAACGTGGAAAACATCATGAACTCTGGAGAGGTGAGGAGGTAGTTCCAATTGGTAGGCAACTTCTCCTCGTTTGGCAAGAATGCGAAAAGGACCGATGAAACGAGGGGCCAATTTGCCTTTGATACCGAAGCGATGGGTTCCCTTAAGAGGAGTAACCCAAAGGTAAGCCTTATCGCCGACTTCAAAAGTCACAGCCTTATGATGACTATCATATTGGCTCTTTTGGCGAGACTGGGCTGTCTTCAATCTCTCACGAACGATGCGAACTTGTTCCTCTGCTTCCTGAATCATATACGGGCCAAAGAATTGTCTTTCTCCGGTTTCTGACCAGTTAAGAGGTGTTCGACACCTTCGTCCATATAGAACTTCGAAGGGGGCTTTACCCAGGCTGGCTTGATAACTATTGTTATAAGCGAATTCGGCAAATGGAAGACATTTTTCCCATTCCATACCGAAAGAAATGACAGAGGCTCGAAGCATGTCTTCCAGAATTTGATTGACTCGTTCCACTTGACCACATGACTGCGGATGGAAGGCAGTACTGAAAGAGAGATGAGTTCCCATAGCATTCTGGAAACTTTCCCAAAATCGTGAAGTGAAAAGACTTCCACGGTCCGAGTTAATCTCCAACGGCACACCATGAAGTGATTGAAGTGATACTATTCGAGAGATATATAAGTCTGCTAGCTGGCTAGCGGTAATACTCTCTAGAACAGGCAGGAAATGAGCTACTTTAGAGAGACGGTCGATAACGACAAAGATAGCATTATTCCCTTTCCTGGACCTGGGAAACCCGGTGATGAAGTCCATACCGACTTTATCCCATTTCCATTCAGGAATAGTTAAAGGTTGAAGGGTGCCAGCAGGCCGTTGATGCTCTGCTTTGACTCGACGACAAACGTCACAGTTAGCAATGAATTGAGCGATTTCTCTCTTCATCCTAGTCCACCAGAATCTCTGACGTAAGTCCTGATACATTTTGGTACTACCGGGATGAATCGTGAGAGGAGATTCATGAGCCTCCTTAAGGATCAAACGTCTTAGGTTTCGTACTTTAGGAACCACTAAACGGTTGCTAAAGAGTACGACTCCTTGATCATCAATTGAGAAACATCCTGCAACTCCTTTCTTGATGTTCCTCTTAATACGGGAAATTCCGGGATCAACCTTCTGTGCTTTGATGACCTGATCCATAAGGGTAGGTTTCGCCACCAAGGTGGAGAGGAATCCTCGAGGAACAATGTGAAGGTTAAGCTTGCGAAATTCCTCGTGGAGAAGTGGTTGACTTTGTTGTAACATTAAATTGTTACAATATGACTTACGACTTAGTGCATCAGCCATGACATTGGCCTTTCCAGGAGTGTAAGTGATTCCTAAGTCGTAGTCCGTAAGCAACTCAACCCAACGTCTTTGCCTGAGATTCAAATCCGGTTGGGTGAAGATATACTTCAAACTTTGGTGATCAGTGAAAATTTCACAGCGATTACCAAGGAGGTAATGTCGCCATGTTTTGAGTGCATGGACTACAGCTGCAAGCTCTAGATCAGGAGTAGGATAGTTATCCTCATGTGGACGCAACTGTCGGGATGCGTATGCAATCACTTGACGATCTTGCATGAGAATGCAACCTAGTCCTTGTCGCGAGGCGTCGCAATAGATTATAAAATCCTTGGAAAAGTCTGGTGGTACCAGTACAGGTGCAGATGTCAGGCGTCTTTTTAGTTCCTGAAAACTGGACTCGCACTGTGGGGTCCACTCAAACTTTTTATCTTTCTTGAGGAGTTCGGTTAGAGGTTTAGCAACCTTGGAGAAGTTCTCGACGAAACGTCGGCAATAGCTCGCTAAGCCAAGAAAACTCCTAACTTGCTTGACCGATTCAGGGGGAGTCCAATCAAGTACGGCTTGAACTCGCTCGGGATTGACAGCAATACTCTTGCCAAAGATCACATGACCTAGATAGGTTACTTCTGGCAACCAGAATTCACATTTAGAGAATTTGGCATAAAGGCGGTGCTCTCGAAGCTTCGTCAATACCAGCCTTAAATGCTCGACATGATCTTCCTTGTTCTTGGAGAAAATGAGTATATCATCGAGGTATACCACGACGAATTTATCCAAATACTCCATGAATATAGAATTCATTAACCGAGAAAAGGTAGCTGGGGCATTGGTTAATCCGAAGGACATAACGGTGTACTCATATTGGCCATAACGAGTAACGAAAGCCGTTTTAGTAATGTCCCCGTTCTTGATTTTGATTTGATGGTAGCCCAACCTCAAATCCATCTTAGAGAAGACTGAGGATCCAGCGAGCTGATCATACAGGTCGTTGATCCTGGGAAGCGGATACTTATTCTTTATGGTGACCAGATTGACAGGTCGGTAATCTACAACCATCCGCTCCGTTCCATCCTTCTTCTTGACGAAGAGGACGGGGCAAGCCCAAGGGGAAGAACTAGGACGGATGAAACCCTTTTGCAAGGACTCATCGAGTTGTTTCTTTAGCTCAGCTAATTCTAGTGGTGCCATCTTATAAGGTCTCCTAGAGATTGGGACAGTTCCAGGGATAAGATCTATCACGAACTCGACATCTCTGTCAGGTGGAACTCCTGGCAGTCCTTCTGGAAAAACATCCGGGAAGTCATGAACTACCGGGATATCTTCGAGTTCTGGTAGAGGGCTGGCATTAAGAGAATAGAGCTGACGTTCAGCCATTCGGGCCAAGACATTGACTATCTTGCCGGATGGATGTGTAAGTTGAACGGTCCTAGTAAAGCAATCAATCTTGGCGTAATGAGTTGTCATCCAATCCATACCCAAAATGATGTTTATGTCCGAGGACTTGAGAGCGATTAAAGATGCAAGGAAAACAAGCCTATCGACAAGGATTTCATTTCCATGGCTTACCCTAGAGGTTTGCCACTTTGAACCAGGAGTTTGAATAACCAAGGAAGTAGGCATGTCACAAAAAGTCATGTTGTGCAATCGAGCATAGCTCTCAGATATGAACGAATGGGATGCTCCAGTATCGAAAAGAACAGATGCCGGATGGCAATTTACGAGAAGCGTACCAAGGACGATGTTAGGATCCTCATAAGCTTCTTCGGCAGAAACATAGTTGACATGACCACGTGCAGTGGGGATTGGCTTGACATAGTTCACCTTGCCGGTTGGCTTACCACGGCCAACGGGTTTTCCTGGCTGATTCTGGGGACAATCACGCATGTAGTGTCCCGGTTCTCCACACTTGAAACAAGTCACAGTGGTGGTGCGTGGAGCAAAGTTGGAAGGTGGTCCTCCATAGGTCTTAGCAGGTGCAAACTGTTGAGTTGGGCGAGGCGCCTCATAGGATGGCCTCGGTGTATACTTGGGTGGCAGAGCAGTGTTAGGAACCCACACACGACGCTTGTGAGAGCCAGAGCCGGATGAGGAACCAAAGTCTCGAGTATGCTTGCGGGTGGCCTCGAAGTCGGTCTGGCCTGTTTCAGCACTGATAGCCTTGTTTACCAACTTCTGGAAGGAAGTGCACTCGTGCAGACGTAGATCTCGACGGAGTTCAGGGCTGAGTCCCTTGCGGAACCTCGCCTGCCTTTTGGCATCGGTGGATCCTTCTTCAGGTGCATAGCGTGCCAGATTACCAAACTCACGACTATAGCCATCCACAGTTAAACGGCCCTGGGTGAAATTGCATAATTCCTCCCGCTTGCGATCCATGAGACCTTCCGGAATGTGATGTTCACGGAATGCCTCAGTGAACTCAACCCAGGTAGTTACTTGGCCAGCAGGACGCATAGCTTCAAAGTTTTCCCACCAAAGACTGGCATGGCCCTCAAGATGGTAGGCGGCGTAGATAACCTTGTCAGCTTCGGCCACACGGGCAGAGTGTAGCTTGTGGGTGATACTACGTAGCCAGTCATCAGCATCCAGAGGTTCAGTGGAGTGATGGAACTTTGGTGGACACATCTTGATAAAATCGTGGATTGACACCACGTCATTCCTCTGACGGAACCCAGTGTTCTGCTCTATGCGTTCCAGCAGACGGTTGGTCTCTCTCTTGTTCCGTTCTGCTTCAAGCATAACTTCCGCCAAGGAGGGTGGCTGGGGCAGATTTCCATCTCTAGCCCCACTAGCCTCACCCTGCTCCTGAGCAGCAGGAGTGTTGCGAGTGTTGACCATCCTAGGAAAACAAAACAACGGTTTAGACAAGGGTGGCAAAAATTTGACATAGAAGTGCAGAATGTAATGGATGACACGGAATGTAAAGATGTTCATACGTACGACATGGTAATATAGGAACTGCTATATATACACCAGTGGTCATACACACCATACAAAGTTTAGTACAAGCCAAGGCTAAAGTACAACTGCGGTGAAAGACGATACATCCCATCAGAGGCATTCCAAGCTCCTATACATTATTTAACTACACCTCCGGAACTCAGTACACACTAAGTCATATTCTACAAGACACGTAGGACTGTGGAAATACAACTACTACAATACTACTACTACCACGGACTAGCTTAGACATTCGCGTAGTAATCCTCGTAAAGATTACCACCGTAGCCTGGAAGTGGTACAGACGGATCTTGGAACTCGCGAGCACTCGAAGGCTGTGGACCATAGGGGCATGGGTGTGGTCTCGGTCCTGATGCTGGTGGTAACCGACGCCCACGTGGAGGTGTAATACCCCCAACGTCACGCCAATCCATGCGATCAGGCAGACGAGTCCGCACAGGATACAAATCCCGCATGTCCAGATATCCGGCGTGCACAGCAGGTGCAAGCCGTGTCAAAGTAGTCCAATGAGCAGCTCGAGTGTTATACAGCTCCATTCGGAGGGCACGGACCTCACGGTCCCTATCCTCCAACATCTGAACAGTGGTCTGAAGTAGTGGCTCTTCATGAGCAGCATCAGTATACAGACCAGTGTAGTAGCCTTCCTCTCCGGGGAGTGAGGCTGGCATGTAACAGAACTCAGTGTTCTGCAACAGGGCATGCCTAGCACGGAGAATGGTCATCATTGAATAAGCGGCATCCTGCACTGCCATCTCGATGGTAATCCCGAGTGCATAAGACCAATGGATGGGATCATTAGCTCCAGGATATGAGGGGTATATCCGGACTGTGCAGAAATACTGACTCTGATTGAAATCCCGGTACTGTTCCTCCACGGTGTATTCAGGATACCAGCGATAACCGGTCTCAGTCATTACACGGACTAGCATGGCCGTGTGACCGGGCACATTAATGCACCGAGTCAAACGAACCACTTGGTGAGGGATGCGGCCAGACATCTGAAACACGAAATAATGCAAAGGCATTAGTGTTTCTGGAAGAAATCGGGCAGCATAACAACTGTAAATGCTCAAACAAAGATTTGAGACATCATACAAATGATAGCATAGCCACTCAACAATTCCAAATCAAGGTTCCGGTTCAACAATCATCATACTAAAAGGATAGAAACTGAACTGGGGCTTGAAACCAACAATCCTAAGAGTCTATGGATTAGTAACACGTGAACCTAGTATGGATAAGAGGCCTAGTCCTAAATCCCCGTAGAAAGAATAGACAGACTCCGATCAGAAGGGCATAAGGTAAAGGAGTAAAAAGAGCCTTACGTTCCCTTCCACAATCAATTCCCCTACATATAACTAAGAATTTTTCTAGACTCAACATCGACCAGTTTGGCTTGAGAAACCTACAGGCAGTCCAGCTCTGATGCCAACGCTGTCAGGACCCCGATCCTAAGTCACACCGATCTAGCTGTAACACGTCATATCACTTTGCGGCCTCACGCACGGTAACCCCACGGGTGCCACCTTACCTGGCCCGGGACCGTTTGCGCATTTTGGCACACATATATGACAGTGTCGCTAGCATCCATATGACAGAGAACCCGGGCCGACATGGCTAGTTATAAACCAAAAGTGGCACTAAATTACAGAGACAGGCATCCATGACCCAACAACGAACGTGTCGGTCATCAACGTATGAACCCAAGTCGTAGCAAGCTAAATGGACTTAAAGGAACAACGCGTGACATTTCCCCTAAGGGACAGACACAGGAACGAAGAAGGACACATGCCGGCCAGCCTACGTGTTCCGAGCAGTAGCAAGCTACCATGGCTCATTGGAGACACTAGGAGGCATTTCCCTGTAAGATAGGCTACCAAAGGAAAACAACTAGGTTTCGGATCCCACACATACCAAGCATTTCAATCATACACGCAATATGCTCAATATGTGCAAATACAACATTGCATCACAACAGAACTCTATGACTCAAAGTACTTTATTAAAAAGGCTCCAAGAGCCATACATAACATATCCATACAGGTAGGGGTCACATGACCCAACACTCAAGTCATACAGTCATACAAGCACAAGCGGAAGCTACATGTCTGAGTACAGACAACTTAGAAAAATAAAACAGGCTTGGTGTAGCCTGACTATCTACAAGGCCCTTCACAAGCTCCAGATCTCCGTCTGGGTGTCAAGCAACTCGTCGACGTCAACGTCTATGTAGAACCCATCAGCAGGGGCAGGGTTCTCCTCTGCAACAGTTATTAAGCAAACATGAGTACAAAGGTACTCAGCAAGTCTTACCACAGAACCTATCATACATGCAACATTATCAAAGGGGGTAGTGGAGTTTATAGCAGAATGCCAGCTTTGACCTTGGCTAACCTATACTACAACTCTCAACAGATTGCAAGATGTTATCACGAACACGAGCCCTCTACTCACCACATCAATACACTACCGAGGATCCTCTTCCGTCATCCTACGGAAGGGCCATCCACGACACTCACGCTTATCTTGAGGCTTTTAGTAGTATCCATCAACTTGTCTATGAACTGTAAGAGTAACCAAGTAGTTCGTACCGCGAACAACGGCTATTCGAATAGTTTGATAACCCTGCAGGGGTGTACTTCTTCACACACGCTTCCACCACTTATCGCCGTTTACTCGGCGTGTACTCGGCAACCTTCAAGCGGAAGCCCAGCGAGGGTGTCGGCCACGACCTGACTAACTACTCAAGTCTCTCGTCCAGGTTTATCGCCTATTTGGGTTCCATCCGTGGGGAGATCCGGCCGGGGTGTCGCTCACGGCCCCAAACGATGTGTACAGGGTTCTCGAGTCACCAAACGGGCAACCGGTACACCGTGCCACGTACCTGTCGCATCACAACCCACCCCGAGGGTCAGCGTTGTGCACGACCTCCAGTAAGCTATAAACACCAGAAACTAGTTGCAACTCCTGGACAGAGATCGAGGGTAATTAATAAGCCGAGAGGGTCCATTGGTTTCGGGCCCAATGCATGGTAGTAACTGGAACTTGAACCACACATACAGATCTCGGGTCCTATGTACGGTTCCAATGAAACAACCCACCACGTACTCCTACATGGCCTTTCATCGATACCTTTACCAAGCGTATTCCACACTTCCTTCTCTTTATCGAAAGATTGTTTCACTCTGATCCATCACCCAGATGAACCAGACCAGACACAACTCTAAGCATAGCAGGCAACATAAGTAAATAGCATGGTGGATCACACATCACATGGCTCAATCAACTCCTACACATGCTAGTGGGTTTGAACTATTTACTGTGGCAATGACAGGTCATGCAAGGGAATAGGGTTCAACTACCGCAGCAAGTAGCAGTTCACACGCTGTTGCCTTAATGCAGTAAAAGAGAGCAGGAGCGAGAAGATTGGGTTTGTATCGGAATGATCAATGATTGCTTGCCTTACAAGGTAGTTGTCGGGTACTGCTCTTCAACTGGATACGCAGCAGTATCCTCGGGAGCAGGACCTAACACAGGGAATACCGGCGATACAATCATTAACAAACAAATGCAACAATATGATGCATGCTCATGACATGGCAAGATGCATGTGTGTTGGCTAATGCAACTAAAACCAGAAGGGTTTGAACCTATTTGAATCAAAGATTCAAATTGGAGTTCAAACTATTATTTAAATAAGTGCATTATCATGTTTTTGATGTATACAGCAAGTTAACTTGTTCAAACATGCATGAAACCAGTGCCATTGGAAAGATTGGATTTTTCTGATCATTTTTCATATATAAATCTTTTCCATCTGAGCTATGCTTGATTTTATATGATTTTTAGAAGTTTTGGGTATTTTCTGGAATTTCCTGAATTATTTTAAATCTAAAAATCCTAGAAAAACCTTTACTGCGTCAGCATGACATCATGCTGACGTCAGCCAGTCAACAGGGCCAGTCCAAGTCAAACCTGACTGGTGGGTCCCTCATGTCAGTGTCTCAGGAGCTAATTCTGGTCATAACCAGGGTTGACTAGGTTTGACTAACAAATGGGGCCCACTGTCAGTGACTGTGGTGATTAAACGAATTACTGTTAGCTCCTAACTAACAGGCCATGTCAGCCCGCCGGAGTTTGGCCGGCGGCGACCATTTCGCACGGCGGTGACTCGTCGGAATCCTTATTCCGGCAGCCATTTGCCGCGCGGATGGTCTCGGTGTGCTCCTGGTGATGCACCGCATCCAACGGTGCCACTGGTTGGACAAGAGGTCGCCGGAGTCGACGGCGACGAGCTCGTCCGCGGCGGTGCTCGCATGGAGTTGGTCGGAATGGGGTTGTAGTGCACGGTACGAGGAGCTAAGGTTCGCTTTAGCTTGCTGGTGACCTACTGAAGCTAATGGCATGCTCAGCCACGAGGTACGGTGCCTATGGCCACGGCGGTGAGTTGGTCGGCGGTGGTGATCGTCGGTCAGCAAAGGGGGCGGCGGCTACAAGGCATAAACGAGCCCGTGGAGAGGGGGGTTCGAAGCGTGAGGTCACAGCGGTTGCGGAGGGCGTCGAAGTGAGCTCGGGGACGGTCGGACGACGGCGTACGGGCGGCGGCGATCTCCGGTGCCGAAGGTTGAAGACGACGGCGAGGAGGACGTTGCGGGGCTCCTGGCATCGTGTGCGTCGGTGGGGAGCTTCGGGGCGATGCGGCGGAGCTAGTGGTGCTTCGGGGAGGCGAGGGAGTGGCGTAGAGCGCGGTGTCAGCGGTCGTCGGCGATGAGCTCGCTCGGGGGAGCTCGGCGGAGGGGAGAGAGGAGGGGGAGAGACACGGGGGAGAGGGGAAACTGTCGAGGGGGCTTCGTGGCGTCGTTCTAGTCCATCCAGGGGGTCGAGGGACCTGCCAGGCAGGCAGGAGGTGGTCGGCGCATCGGCGGCGCTCGCCACCGAGCTGCTTCGTGCGCTGGCGCGGCGAAGAAGACGGGGATGCCCCTGGTGGGCTGGGCCGGCTGGGCCAGCAGGTAAGTGGGCTCAGGTAAGTGTTTCTTCCTATTTTTCTTTCTGTTTCATTTCTTTTGCAACTTTGTTCAATTAATAAAAATGCCTAAACATTTTTATAACTCATGACACTTGTCATACCTACTGTATATAATATGAACAGTAGGAAACATTATAGTTCATGATTATTTGAGCATTTAAAATATTTTATAGCATTTAAATGCCCAGATTCAAATACCATATGATTTAATCCAGAGCCCTTGAGTGTCCTAGAAAATTGTGCACCATTTTTGGCAGAGGTTTAAGACCAAGGCAGAAATGATGAACATTTTTGAAGGGCATTTTGGGTACATTGGAAAATATTTTAGCAAACCCTAGTTGTTAGGGGAGGGGTGCTGGGGTTTCTGTTAATCCCAATTCAAGTTTCTTTGAAAGTAGACATGATGCACACTCTAGTTAGGTCCTAATGCAAGTGCTAGCTAGGGATGTGACAACTCACCCCCACTTAAAAGAATCGCGTCCCGAGATTCGGGTTCCTCCGGAAAGAGGGTGGGGTACTCAAGTCGAAGACGATCCTCCCTTTCCCAAGTAGCTTCACTCTCGGAATGATGTGACCATTGAACCTTGAGAAACTTGATATTGTGGCGTCGAGTGGTGCGCTCAGTTTGATCAAGAATACGAACAGGGTATTCTCGATATGTGAGATTGTCCTGGAGATCAAGCGTTTCGTGGTCCACTCCGCGGATAGGATCCGAGAAGCAACGCCTGAGTTGAGAAACGTGGAAAACATCATGAACTCTGGAGAGGTGAGGAGGTAGTTCCAATTGGTAGGCAACTTCTCCTCGTTTGGCAAGAATGCGAAAAGGACCGATGAAACGAGGGGCCAATTTGCCTTTGATACCGAAGCGATGGGTTCCCTTAAGAGGAGTAACCCGAAGGTATGCCTTATCGCCGACTTCAAAAGTCACAACCTTATGATGACTATCATATTGGCTCTTTTGGCGAGACTGGGCTGTCTTCAATCTCTCACGAACGATGCGAACTTGTTCCTCTGCTTCCTGAATCATATCCGGGCTAAAGAATTGTCTTTCGCCGGTTTCTGACCAGTTAAGAGGTGTTCAACACCTTCGTCCATATAGAACTTCGAAGGGGGCTTTACCCAGGCTGGCTTGATAACTATTGCTATAAGCGAATTCGGCAAATGGAAGACATTTTTCCCATTCCATACCGAAAGAAATGACAGAGGCTCGAAGCATGTCTTCCAGAATTTGATTGACTCGTTCCACTTGACCACTTGACTGCGGATGGAAGGCAGTACTGAAAGAGAGATGAGTTCCCATAGCATTCTGGAAACTTTCCCAAAATCGTGAAGTGAAAAGACTTCCATGGTCCGAGTTAATCTCCAACGGCACACCATGAAGTGATACTATTCGAGAGATATATAAGTCTGCTAGCTGGCTAGCGGTAATACTCTCTGGAACAGGCAGGAAATGAGCTACTTTAGAGAGACGGTCGATAACGACGAAGATAACATTATTCCCTTTCCTGGACCTGGGAAACCCGGTGATGAAGTCCATACCGACTTTATCCCATTTCCATTCAGGAATAGTTAAAGGTTGAAGGGTGCCAGCAGGCCGTTGATGCTCTGCTTTGACTCGACGACAAACGTCGCAGTTAGCAATGAATTGAGCGATTTCTCTCTTCATCCTAGTCCACCAGAATCTCTGACGTAAGTCCTGATACATTTTGGTACTACCCGGATGAATCGTGAGAGGAGATTCATGAGCCTCCTTAAGGATCAAACGTCTTAGGTTTCGTACTTTAGGAACCACTAAACGGTTGCTAAAGAGTACGACTCCTTGATCATCAATTGAGAAACATCCTGCAACTCCTTTCTTGATGTTCCTCTTAATACGGGAAATTCCGGGATCAACCTTCTGTGCTTTGATGACCTGATCCATCAGGGTAGGTTTCGCCACCAAGGTGGAGAGGAATCCTCGAGGAACAATGTGAAGGTTAAGCTTGCGAAATTCCTCGTGGAGAAGTGGTTGACTTTGTTGTAACATTAAATTGTTACAATATGACTTACGACTTAGTGCATCAGCCATGACATTGGCCTTTCCAGGAGTGTAAGTGATTCCTAAGTCGTAGTCCGTAAGCAACTCAACCCAACGTCTTTGCCTGAGATTCAAATCCGGTTGGGTGAAGATATACTTCAAACTTTGGTGATCAGTGAAAATTTCACAGCGATTACCAAGGAGGTAATGTCGCCATGTTTTGAGTGCATGGACTACAGCTGCAAGCTCTAGATCATGAGTAGGATAGTTATCCTCATGTGGACGCAACTGTCGGGATGCGTATGCAAGCACTTGACGATCTTGCATGAGAATGCAACCTAGTCCTTGTCGCGAGGCGTCGCAATAGATTATAAAATCCTTGGAAAAGTATGGTGGTACCAGTACAGGTGCAGATGTCAGGCGTCTTTTCAGTTCCTGAAAACTGGACTCGCACTATGGGGTCCACTCAAACTTTTTATCTTTCTTGAGGAGTTTGGTTAGAGGTTTAGCAACCTTGGAGAAGTTCTCGACGAAACGTCGGCAATAGCTCGCTAAGCCAAGAAAACTCCTAACTTGCTTGACCGATTCAGGGGGAGTCCAATCAAGTACGGCTTGAACTCGCTCGGGATTGACAGCAATACCCTTGCTAGAGATCACATGACCTAGATAGGTTACTTCTGGCAACCAGAATTCACATTTAGAGAATTTGGCATAAAGGCGGTGCTTTCAAAGCTTCGTCAATACCAGCCTTAAATGCTCGGCATGTTCTTCCTTGTTCTTGGAGAAAATGAGTACATCATCGAGGTATACCACGACGAATTTATCCAAATACTCCATGAATATAGAATTCATTAACCGAGAAAAGGTAGCTGGGGCATTGGTTAATCCGAAGGACATAACGTTGTACTCATATTGGCCATAACGAGTAACGAAAGCAGTTTTAGGAATGTCCCCGTTCTTGATTTTGATTTGATGGTAGCCCAACCTCAAATCCATCTTAGAGAAGACTGAGGATCCAGCGAGCTGATCATACAGGTCGTTGATCCTGGGAAGCGGATACTTATTCTTTATGGTGACCAGATTGACAGGTCGGTAATCTACAACCATCCGCTCCGTTCCATCCTTCTTCTTGACGAAGAGGACGGGGCAAGCCCAAGGGGAAGAACTAGGACGGATGAAACCCTTTTGCAAGGACTCATCGAGTTGTTTCTTTAGCTCAGCTAATTCTAGTGGTGCCATCTTATAAGGTCTCCTAGAGATTGGGACAGTTCCAGGGATAAGATCTATCACGAACTCGACATCTCTGTCAGGTGGAACTCCTGGCAGTTCTTCTGGAAAAACATCCGGGAAGTCACGAACTACCGGGATATCTTCGAGTTCTGGTAGAGGGCTGGCATTAAGAGAATAGAGCTGACGTTCAGCCATTCGGGCCAAGACATTGACTATCTTGCCGGATGGATGTGTAAGTTGAACGGTCCTAGTAAAGCAATCAATCTTGGCGTAATGAGTTGTCATCCAATCCATACCCAAAATGATGTTTATGTCCGAGGACTTGAGAGCGATTAAAGATGCAAGGAAAACAAGCTTATCGACAAGGATTTCATTTCCATGGCTTACCCTAGAGGTTTGCCACTTTGAACCAGGAGTTTGAATAACCATGGATGT
Source organism: Secale cereale (assembly GCA_902687465.1). NCBI lineage: Eukaryota > Viridiplantae > Streptophyta > Magnoliopsida > Poales > Poaceae > Secale > Secale cereale. The sequence continues at coordinate 366,457,093 of LR738715.1, forward strand.
AGGCATGTCACAAAAAGTCATGTTGTGCAATCGAGCATAGCTCTCAGATATGAACGAATGGGATGCTCCAGTATCGAAAAGAACAGATGCCGGATGGCAATTTACGAGAAGCGTACCAATGACGACGTTAGGATCCTCATAAGCTTCTTCGGCAGAAACATAGTTGACATGACCACGTGCAGTGGGGATTGGCTTGACATAGTTCACCTTGCCGGTTGGCTTACCACGGCCAACGGGTTTTCCTGGCTGATTCTGGGGACAATCACGCATGTAGTGTCCCGGTTCTCCACACTTGAAACAAGTCACAGTGGTGGTGCGTGGAGCAAAGTTGGAAGGTGGTCCTCCATAGGTCTTAGCAGGTGCAAACTGTTGAGTTGGGCGAGGCGCCTCATAGGATGGCCTCGGTGTATACTTGGGTGGCAGAGCAGTGTTAGGAACCCACACACGGCGCTTGTGAGAGCCAGAGCCGGATGAGGAACCAAAGTCTCGAGTATGCTTGCGGGTGGCCTCGAAGTCGGTCTGGCCTGTTTCAGCACTGATAGCCTTGTTTACCAACTTCTGGAAGGAAGTGCACTCGTGTAGACGTAGATCTCGACGGAGTTCAGGGCTGAGTCCCTTGCGGAACCTCGCCTGCCTTTTGGCATCGGTGGATACTTCTTCAGGTGCATAGCATGCCAGATTACCAAACTCACGACTATAGCCATCCACAGTTAAACGGCCCTGGGTGAAATTGCAGAATTCCTCCCGCTTGCGATCCATGAGACCTTCCGGAATGTGATGTTCACGGAATGCCTCAGTGAACTCAACCCAGGTAGTGACTTGGCCAGCAGGACGCATAGCTTCAAAGTTTTCCCACCAAAGACTGGCAGGGCCCTCAAGATGGTAGGCGGCGTAGATAACCTTGTCAGCTTCGGCCACACGGGCAGAGTGTAGCTTGTGGGTGATACTACGTAGCCAGTCATCAGCATCCAGAGGTTCAGAGGAGTGATGGAACTTTGGTGGACACATCTTGATAAAATCGTGGATTGACACCACGTCATTCCTCTGACGGAACCCAGTGTTCTGCTCTATGCGTTCCAGCAGACGGTTGGTCTCTCTCTTGTTCCGTTCTGCTTCAAGCATAACTTCCGCCAAGGAGGGTGGCTGGGGCAGATTTCCATCTCTAGCCCCACTAGCCTCACCCTGCTCCTGAGCAGCAGGAGTGTTGCGAGTGTTGACCATCCTAGGAAAACAAAACAACGGTTTAGACAAGGGTGGCAAAAATTTGACATAGAAGTGCAGAATGTAATGGATGACACGGAATGCAAAGATGTTCATCCGTACGACATGGTAATATAGGAACTGCTATATATACACCAGTGGTCATACACACCATACAAAGTTTAGTACAAGCCAAGGCTAAAGTACAACTGCGGTGACGATACATCCCATCAGAGGCATTCCAAGCTCCTATACATTATTTAACTACACCTCCGGAACTCAGTACACACTAAGTCATATTCTACAAGACACGTAGGACTGTGGAAATACAACTACTACAATACTACTACTACCACGGACTAGCTTAGACATTCGCGTAGTAATCCTCGTAAAGATTACCACCGTAGCCTGGAAGTGGTACAGACGGATCTTGGAACTCGCGAGCACTCGAAGGCTGTGGACCATAGGGGCATGGGTGTGGTCTCGGTCCTGATGCTGGTGGTAACCGACGCCCACGTGGAGGTGTAATACCCCCAACGTCACGCCAATCCATGCGATCAGGCAGACGAGTCCGCACAGGATACAAATCCCGCATGTCCAGATATCCGGCATGCACAGCAGGTGCAAGCCGTGTCAAAGTAGTCCAATGAGCAGCTCGAGTGTTATACAGCTCCATTCGGAGGGCACGGACCTCACGGTCCCTATCCTCCAACATCTGAACAGTGGTCTGAAGCAGTGGCTCTTCATGAGCAGCATCAGTATACAGACCAGTGTAGTAGCCTTCCTCTCCGGGGAGTGAGGCTGGCATGTAACAGAACTCAGTGTTCAGCAACAGGGCATGCATAGCACGGAGAATGGTCATCATTGAATAAGCGGCATCCTGCACTGCCATCTCGATGGTAATCCCGAGTCCATAAGACCGATGGATGGGATCATTAGCTCCAGGATATGAGGGGTATATCCGGACTGTGCAGAAATACTGACTCTGATTGAAATCCCGGTACTGTTCCTCCACGGTGTATTCAGGATACCAGCGATAACCGGTCTCAGTCATCACACGGACTAGCATGGCCGTGTGACCGGGCACATTAATGCACCGAGTCAAACGAACCACTTGGTGAGGGATGCGGCCAGACATCTGAAACACGAAATAATGCAAAGGCATTAGTGTTTCTGGAAGAAATCGGGCAGCATAACAACTGTAAATGCTCAAACAAAGATTTGAGACATCATACAAATGATAGCATAGCCACTCAACAATTCCATATCAAGGTTCCGGTTCAACAATCATCATACTAAAAGGATAGAAACTGAACTGGGGCTTGAAACCAACAATCCTAAGAGTCTACGGATTAGTAACACGTGAACCAAGTAAGGATAAGAGGCCTAGTCCTAAATCCCCGTAGTAAGAATAGACAGACTCCGATCAGAAGGGCATAAGGTAAAGGAGTAAAAAGAGCCTTACGTTCCCTTCCACAATCAATTCCCCTACATATAACTAAGAATTTTTCTAGACTCAACATCGACCAGTTTGGCTTGAGAAACCTACAGGCAGTCCTGCTCTGATGCCAACGCTGTCAGGACCCCGATCCTAAGTCACACCGATTTAGCTGTAACACGTCATATCACTTTGCGGCCTCACGCACGGTAACCCCACGGGTGCCACCTTACCTGGCCCGGGACCGTTTGCGCATTTTGGCACACATATATGACAGTGTCGCTAGCATCCATATGACAGAGAACCCGGGCCGACATGGCTAGTTATAAACCAAAAGTGGCACTAAATTACAGAGACAGGCATCCATGACCCAGCAACGAACGTGTCGGTCATCAACGTATGAACCCAAGTCGTAGCAAGCTACATGGACTTAAAGGAACAACGCGTGACATTTCCCCTAAGGGACAGACACAGGAACGAAGAAGGACACATGCCGGCCAGCCTACGTGTTCCGAGCAGTAGCAAGCTACCAAGGCTCATTGGAGACACTAGGAGGCATTTCCCTGTAAGATAGGCTACCAAAGGAAAACAACTTGGTGTCGGATCCCACACATACCAAGCATTTCAATCATACACGCAATATGCTCAATATGTGCAAATACAACATTGCATCACAACAGAACTCTATGACTCAAAGTACTTTATTTAAAAGGCTCCAAGAGCCATACATAACATATCCATACAGGTAGGGGTCACATGACCCAACACTCAAGTCATACAGTCATACAAGCACAAGCGGAAGCTACATGTCTGAGTACAGACAACTTAGAAAAATAAAACAGGCTTGGTGTAGCCTGACTATCTACAAGGCCCTTCACAAGCTCCAGATCTCCGTCTGGGTGTCAAGCTACTCGTCGACGTCAACGTCTATGTAGAACCCATCAGCAGGGGCATGGTTCTCCTCTGCAACAGTTATTAAGCAAACATGAGTACAAAGGTACTCAGCAAGTCTTACCACAGAACCTATCATACATGCAACATTATCTAAGGGGGTAGTGGAGTTTATAGCAGAATGCCAGCTTTGACCTTGGCTAACCTATACTACAACTCTCAACAGATTCCAAGATGTTATCACGAACACGAGCCCTCTACTCAACACATCAATACACTACCGAGGATACTCTTCCGTCATCCTACGGAAGGGCCATCCACGGCACTCACGCTTATCTTGAGGCTTTTAGTAGTATCCATCAACTTGTCTATGAACTGTAAGAGTAACCAAGTAGTTCGTACCGCGAACAACGGCTATTCGAATAGTTTGATAACCCTGCAGGGGTGTACTTCTTCACACACGCTTCCACCACTTATCGTCGTTTACTCGGCGTGTACTCGGCAACCTTCAAGCGGAAGCCCAGCGAGGGTGTCGTCCACGACCTGACTAACTACTCAAGTCTCTCGTCCAGGTTTATCGCCTATTTGGGTTCCATCCGTGGGGAGATCCGGCCGGGGTGTCGCTCACGGCCCCAAACGATGTGTACAGGGTTCCCGAGTCACCAAACGGGCAACCGGTACACCGTGCCACGTACCTGTCGCATCACAACCCACCCCAAGGGTCAGCGTTGTGCACGACCTCCAGTAAGCTATAAACACCAGAAACTAGTTGCAACTCCTGGACAGAGATCGAGGGTAATTAATAAGCCGAGAGGGTCCATTGGTTTCGGGCCCAATGCATGGTAGTAACTGGAACTTGAACCACACATACAGATCTCGGGTCCTATGTACAGTTCCAATGAAACAACCCACCACGTACTCCTACATGGCCTTTCATCGATACCTTTACCAAGCGTATTCCACACTTCCTTCTCTTTATCGAAAGATTGTTTCACTCTGATCCATCACCCAGATGAACCAGACCAGACACAACTCTAAGCATAGCAGGCAACATAAGTAAATAGCATGGTGGATCACACATCACATGGCTCAATCAACTCCTACACATGCTAGTGGGTTTGAACTATTTACTGTGGCAATGACTGGTCATGCAAAGGAATAGGGTTCAACTACCGCAGCAAGTAGCAGTTCACACGCTGTTGCCTTAATGCAGTAAAAGAGAGCAGGAGCGAGAAGATTGGGTTTGTATCGGAATGATCAATGATTGCTTGCCTGACAAGGTAGTTGTCGGGTACTGCTCTTCAACTGGATACGCAGCAGTATCCTTGGGAGCAGGACCTAACACAGGGAATACCGGCGATACAATCATTAACAAACAAATGCAACAATATGATGCATGCTCATGACATGGCAAGATGCATGTGTGTTGGCTAATGCAACTAAAACCAGAAGGGTTTGAACCTATTTGAATCAAAGATTCAAATTGGAGTTCAAACTATTATTTAAATAAGTGCATTATCATGTTTTTGATGTATACAGCAAGTTAACTTGTTCAAACATGCATGAAACCAGTGCCATTGGAAATATTGGATTTTTCTGATCATTTTTCATATATAAATCTTTTCCATCTAAGCTATGGTTGATTTTATATGATTTTTAGAAGTTTTGGGTATTTTCTGGAATTTCCTGAATTATTTTAAATCTAAAAATCCCAGAAAAACCTTTACTGCGTCAGCATGACATCATGCTGACGTCAGCCAGTCAACAGGGCCAGTCCAAGTCAAACCTGACTGGTGGGTCCCTCATGTCAGTGTCTCAGGAGCTAATTCCGGTCATAACCAGGGTTGACTGGGTTTGACTAACAAATGGGGCCCACTGTCAGTGACTGTGGTGATTAAACTAATTACTGTTAGCTCCTAACTAACAGGCCACGTCAGCCCGCCGGAGTTTGGCCGGCGGCGACCATTTCGCACGGCGGTGACTCGTCGGAATCCTTATTCCGGCAGCCATTTGCCGCGCGGATGGGCTCGGTGTGCTCCTGGTGATGCACCGCATCCAACGGTGCCACTGGTTGGACGAGAGGTCGCCGGAGTCGACGGCGACGAGCTCGTCCGCGGCGGTGCTCGCACGGAGTTGGTCGGAATGGGGTTGTAGTGCACGGTAGGAGGAGCTAAGGTTCGCTTTAGCTTGCTGGTGACCTTCTGAAGCAAATGGCGTGCTCAGCCACGAGGTACGGTGCCTATGGCCACGGCGGTGAGTTGGCCGGCGGCGGTGATCGTCGGTCAGCAAAGGGGGCGGCGGATACAAGGCATAAACGAGCCCGTGGAGAGGGGGGTTCGAAGCGTGAGCTCATAGCGGTCGCAGAGGGCGTCGAAGTGAGCTCGGGGACGGTCGGACGACGGCGTACGGGCGCCGGCGATCTCCGGTGCCGAAGGTTGAAGACGACGACGAGGAGGACGTTGCGGGGCTCCTGGCGTCATGTGCGTCGGTGGGGAGCTTCGGGGTGATGCGGCGGAGCTAGTGGTGCTTCGGGGAGGCGAGGGAGTGGCGTAGAGCGCGGTGTCAGCGGTCGTCGGCGATGAGCTCGCTCGGGGGAGCTCGGCGGAGGGGAGAGAGGAGGGGGAGAGACACGGGGGAGAGGGAAAACGGTCGAGGGGGCTTCGTGGCGTCGTTCTAGTCCATCCAGGGGGTCGAGGGACCAGCCAGGCAGGCAGGAGGTGGCCGGCGCATCGGCGGCGCTCGCCACTGAGCTGCTTCGTGCGCTGGCGCGGCGAAGAAGACGGGGATGCCCCTGGTGGGCTGGGCCGGCTGGGCCAGCAGGTAAGTGGGCTCAGGTAAGTGTTTCTTCCTATTTTTCTTTCTGTTTCATTTCTTTTGCAGCTTTGTTCAATTAATAAAAATGCCTATACATTTTTATAACTCATGACACTTGTCATACCTACTGTATATAATATGAACAGTAGGAAACATTATAGTTCATGATTATTTGAGCATTTAAAATATTTTATAGCATTTAAATGCCCAGATTCAAATACCATATGATTTAATCCAGAGCCCTTGAGTGTCCTAGAAAATTGTGCACCATTTTTGGCAGAGGTTTAAGACCAAGGCAGAAATGATGAACATTTTTGAAGGGCATTTTGGGTACATTGGAAAATATTTTAGCAAACCCTAGTTGTTAGGGGAGGGGTGCTGGGGTTTCTGTTAATCCCAATTCAAGTTTCTTTGAAAGTAGACATGATGCACACTCTAGTTAGGTCCTAATGCAAGTGCTAGCTAGGGATGTGACAAATAGATACGAAAAAGATGCGCGCCGACGATACCTTACCAACGGTGTATCATACGTTTCATTCCGACGAGCGGTTTAGGAAAAAACGCAAAAAACGCTCGCTGCCATTCGTTGTGAGCCGCACAATTTTCGAAACTGCTCTTAAACTATGATGAATTTTGAAAAGTGTTCAACATGGCGAAGTTGCGTCTACTCCATAACTTTTCAACGGTATATTAGACGCATAATTACGATAGACGGTTAAAAAACTAGAGCAAAAAAGATACCGAAAAACCAACACGTATAGTTTTTTCAAACATTAGGTTCTGTTGCAGTATCTGTGCAGTGCGCATAGCTTTCCAATGCTGTAAAACAAAGCAGTTCAGAAGTGTTATGAGAATATTATTCTCATAATGTTATGAGAATAGACCGGCTGTA
>LR738715.1:366473797-366576173 GCA_902687465.1 Secale cereale
TGTGTGATGTATGAGATTGATCATGTTCTTGTAATAGGAATCACGACTAGCATGTCGATGAGTATGACAACCGGCAGGAGCCATAAGAGTTGTCTTATTTTATTGTATGACCTGCATATCATTGAAAACGCCATGTAATTACTTTACTTTATTGCTAACCGTTAGCCATAGTAGTAGAAGTAACGTTTGGCAAGACAACTTCATGAAGACACGGTGATGGAGATCATGATGATGGAGATCATGGTGTCATGACGGTGACAATGATGATCATGGAGCCCCGAAGATGAAGATCATAAGGAGCAAAATGATATTGGCCATATCATGTCACTAATTGATTGGATGTGATGTTTATCATTTTTTACATCTTATTTGCTTAGAACGACGGTATCATAAATAAGATGATCTCTCACTAAAATTTCAAGAATTGTGTTCCCCCTAACTGTGCACCATTGCTAAGGTTCGTTGTTCCGAAGCACCACGTGATGATCGTGTGTGATAGGTCCTAACATTCGCATACAACGGGTGTAAGCCAGATTTACACACACAATACACTTAGGGTTGACTTGACGAGCCTAGCATGTATAGACATGGCCTCGGAACACGGAAGACCAAAAGGTTGAACATGAGTCGTATAGAAGATACGATCAACATGAATATGTTCACCGTTGATGACCAGTCCGTCTCACTTAGATGACTAGAGAGATGTCTATCTCAGTGGGAGTTCATTAAATTTGTTTAGATGAACTTAATTGTCATGAACATAGTCTAAAATCTTTACAATATGTCTTGTAGATCCAATGGCCCACGCTAATGTTGCCCTGAACTTCAACGCGTTCCTAGAGAAAACCAAGGTGAAAGACAATGGTAGCAACTATACGGATTGGATCCGTAACATGAGGATCATCCTCATAGCTGCCAAGAAAGCATATGTCCTTGAAGCACCGCTAGGTGATGCACCCGTTTTCCCAGCAACTCAAGACGTTATGAACGCCTGGCAGTCGCATAGTGATGATTACTCCCTGGTTCAGTGCGGCATGCTTTACAGCTTAGAATCGGGGCTCCAAAAGCATTTTGAGCAGCACGGAGCATATGAGATGTTCCAAGAGCTGAAAATGGTTTTCCAAGATCATGCCTGAGTCGAGAGATATGAAGTCTCCAACAAGTTCTATAGTTGTAAGATGGAGGAGAACAGTTCTGTCAGCGAGCATATACTCAAAATGTCTGGGTTGCACAACCGCTTCTCTCAGCTGGGAATTAATATCTAAGAAGGCCGGCAACGTCAAAGGTATATATGATATACATGTTATTGATTTGTACCTTACCAGCGCTCGTAGTAGCTCCTGGGTATTTGATACCGGTGTAGTTGCTCACATTTGTAACTCAAAGCAGGAGCTGCGAAATAAGCGGAGACTACCGAAGGATGAGGTGACGATGCGCGTCGGGAATGGTTCCAAGGTCGATGTGATCGCCGTTGGCACTCTACCTCTACATCTACCTTCAGGATTAGTTTTAAACCTCAATAATTGTTATTTAGTACCAGCTTTGAGCATGAACATTGTATTTGGATCTCGTTTAATGCGAGATGGCTACTCACTTAAGTCTGATAATAATGGTTGTTCTATTTATATGAGAGAAATGTTTTATGGTCATGCCCCGCTGGTTAATGGTTTATTCTTATTGAATCTCGAACCTGATGTTACACATATTCATAGTGTGAATGGCAAAAGATGTAATGTTGATAATGATGGTCCCACGTACTTGTGGCACTGCCGCCTTGGTCATATCGGGGTCAAACGTATGAAGAAGCTCCATGCAGATGGACTTTTGGAGTCTCTTGATTATGAATGTTTTGACACATGCGAACCATGCCTTTTGGGCAAGATGACCAAGACTCCGTCTCCGGAACAATGGAGCGAGCAACCAACTTGTTGGAAATCATACATACCAATGTGTGCGGTCCGATGAGTGTTGAAGCCCGCGGTGGTTATCCTTATGTTCTCACCCTCACTAATGACTTAAGTAGATTTAGGTATGTCTACTTGATGAAAAACAAATCAGAGACCTTTGAAAAGTTCAAGGAATTTCAGAATGAGGTTGAGAATCGACATGACAGAAAAATAAAGTTCTTACGATCAGATCATGGAGGAGAATATTTAAGTCACAAATTTGGCACGCACCTAAGGAAATGTGGAATTGTTTCACAATTGATGCCGCCTGGAACACCTCAACGTAATGGTGTATCTGAACGTCGTAATCGTACTATGTTGGACATGGTGTGATCTATGATGTCTCTTACCGACTTATCGCTATCCTTTTGGGGCTATGCTTTAGAGACTGCCGCATTCACTTTAAATAGGGCACCTTCTAAATCCATTGAGACGACACTATATGAAGTATGGTTTGGGAAGAAACCTAGGTTGTCGTTTATAAAATTTTGGGGATGCGATGCTTATGTCAAGAAACTTTAACCTGAAAAGCTCGAACCCAAATCGAAAAAATGCGTCTTCATAGGATACCCTAAGGAAACTATTGGTTATACCTTATACCTCAGATCCGAAGGCAAGGTCTTTGTTGCCAAGAATGGATCCTTTCTGGAGAAAGAGTTTCTCTCAAAAGAAGTAACTGGGAGGAAAGTGGAACTTGATGAGGTGATTGTGACCCCTCTCGAACCGGAAAGTAGCGCAGCACAGGAAGATGTTTCTGTGGTGCCTGCACCGACTAGAGAGGAAGTTAATGATAATGATCATGAAACTTCCGATCAAGTTACTACTGAACTTCGTAGGTCCACAAGGACACATTCCACACCAGAGTGGTACGACAACCCTGTCCTGCAAATCATGTTGTTAGACAATGTTGAACCTTCGAACTATGAAGAAGCAATGGCGGCCCGGATTCAAACAAATGGCTTGTAGCCATGAAATCCGAGATAGGATCCACGTATGATAACAAAGTATGGACTTTGGTTGACTTGCTCGATGATCGGTGAGCCATAGAAAATAAATGGATCTTTAAGAAGAAGACTGACGCGGATGGAAATGTGACCATCTATAAGGCTCGGCTTGTCGCTAAGGGTTATCGACAAGTTCAAGGAATTCACTACGATGAGACTTTCTCTCCCGTAGCGATGCTGAAGTCCGTCCGAATCATGTTAGCGATTGCCGCATTCTATGATTATGAGATATGGCAAATGGACGTCAAAACGGCACTCCTTAACGGCTTCCTTAAGGAAGAACTGCATATGATGCAGCCGGAAGGTTTTGTTGATCATGAGAATGCTAACAAGGTATGCAAGCTCCAGTGCTCCATCTATGGGCTGGTGCAAGAATCTCGGAGTTGGAACATTCGCTTTGATGAGGTGATCAAAGCGTTTGGGTTCATACAGACATATGGAGAAGCCTGTATTTACAAGAAAGTGAGTGGGAGCTCTGTAGCATTTCTCATATTATATGTAGATGACATATTGCTGATGGGAAGTGATGTAGAACTCTTGGAAAGCATAAAGGCCTACTTGAACAAGTGTTTTTCAGTGAAGGACCTTGGAGAAGCTGCTTACATATTAGGCATCAAGATCTATAGAGATAGACCGAGACGCCTCATTGGTCTTTCACAAAGCACATACCTTGACAAGATATTGAAGAGGTTCAATATGGATCAGTCCAAGAAAGGGTTCCAGCCTGTATTGCAAGGTGTGAAATTGAGCGCAGCTCAATGCCCGACCTCAGCAGAAGATAGAGAAAAGATGAGTGTCATCCCCTATGCCTCAGCCATAGGTTCTATTATGTATGCCATGCTCTATACCAGACCTGATGTGAACCTTGCCATAAGTTTGGTGGGGAGGTACCAAAGTGATCCCGGTATGGAACACTGGACAACAGTCAAGAACATCCTGAAGTACCTGAAAAGGACCAAGGATATAATTCCCGTTTATGGAGGTGACGAAGAGCTCGACGTAAAGGGTTACGTCGATGCTAGATTCGACACAGATATGGATGACTCAAAGTCACAAACCGGATACATGTATATTTTGAATGGTGGGGCAATCAGTTGGTGCATGTCACATCTTGATTTTCAAGCCACAACACTTAAGCTAATAATCGTGCCAAAATGTGGTTTGACAAAAACTTTTGAGTGTTTTTGACCTTGCTTGATTGGTTTTCTGTTTGCTGTTTGCAAGTGCTCTAAAAATCAAATAAATCATCCAACTCTTATACTTCATCTCCTTGATCCAGAACCTTTTCCCAATGATCATGCCATGTGTATAGAATAGTATAATATTTTCTTATAAAAATAACTTGGCCAAAAAGTATTTTCTAAAATTAGTTTTCCAAAGACCCCTGAATTGAGGTTTGTACTGCAAGTACCTTATTTAGGGTGTGAAAAATCTTTCAAAGGGTATATTTGAATCCTATTAGGTATAGGACTCCCATAAACCACAAAATTATAATTTTAAAAGTTATTTTTATATTTTATTTAAAGTCTTTTTCTTTAGGCCATAAATGGTCTTTAATAGGTTAAAATTATTTAACTATTTCAAAAATATTTTTCAAAATGCTGGGAAGCTCATAGGACATATATTGTCCATATATAAGAGTTTCAACACATGGTCATGTTCAAAATATTGGACAAATCCTTCCAAAACCCTTTTTGGATATTTCAAGCTTTTGAAATATTTACAAAGGAAATATTCTCTAAAAATTCCTGGGAAATTCTATCATGTCACATATGACATATTTGATGCTCTTACAAAGCCTCATGCCTTGAAGATCAAGAAAACATCATCAAATCCCCTCAAAACCATTTTTGTCCATTTTAAAGTTTTTGCAACTTTACATTGCCAAACTTGTCCAAATGCTCTCAAACTTGGTGCACATGCTAAAATGGCCTAATTAAGCATCTAGACCAAATGGCACAAGTATTGGAGAAGAATAACTTGATCTAAGTGCCCCAAAACCCTTTCTGACCAGATCCAAATTTGAACAACTCTACATTACCAACTTTTTACTTGTGACCTCAAATTTTGTGGACATGATCACAACCCCAAATGATGACACTACACCAAGTGGTGTATCAAGGAGGGATGATTTGCATGGCTAAATCTTGGAAAAGACATTTCTGCTGATTTCTAGGGTTTACCAAAGTTACATTGGCAAGTTTCTTCTAATGAGCTCAAACTTGGTGAAATACCTAATTTCTATATGCCATTTGATCCTGTTAAGTCTCATGTCAATTGGGAATCATTTACTTGCCCAAAACACCAGCAAACACCTTCTAGTGATTTTCCAAAACAGATATTTTCACCTCTTTCCTTGTTCTCCTTGAGCTAGGCTTTTTACCACAGCATCTCCCAGACCCCATCTAACTCCAGTAACTCTCCCATGACGAGAGCTCAATGATTGAGGGGTGAAAACCCTCATTTTACCCTTCTAGACAGCCCATGTTCATCTCTCCCTCAACCTCCCTCCTCTTCCATTGGGTCACCAGGGCATCGAAGGCCAAAATCTCTTTGTTTACTCCTCCCCTGACCCCCTAGACACCATTGGGCAAAGTGGACGCGTCCGGAGCGCGTGAGGACACGGCCATGCCGGCCATATGGGAGCTCTGGAGCGCGCTACAGTGTGCTCCCGCACTGTAGCCGTGTCCTGCCCGAGCCACCCGACAACCTAGGGCGTTAGGATTGTGTCCCCCAAGGCTGCCTCGGCGTCCAAGACACGCTAGACGGTCGGCCCCCTCCTCCTCTCTCCGGCGACCTCTGTCACGCGTGCCCGAGCGCCGCCCGCGTCCGCCTGTCGCCGCCCGCATCCCTGGCACGCCTCGCGCTCTATCCTCTCCCCCTCTCTCTTTACCTGGTCATAGACCACACCCAGGAAGACCACCGACTCGAAGCCAAGCCCTCCCGTGAACTCCAGAGACGGCTACGGCCTCGCCGGCGCACGACCCCGTGGTGCACCTTGCCCCCCTCTATTTAAGGTCACCCCCCGAGCCCCTCGCTGCTCCTTTGGCTCTCTCACTCTCTCCCGTACGCCCCACCAGACCAACTCTCTCTCTTCCTGTGCACTCCAGCCACCTCCACGGCCGGAGCCTTGCCGACGGCCTCCGCCTAAATTTTCACCCACCACTCCTCCTCCTCTCCTCTAGACCGCACTAAAGCACCTCCACCATCACCACGAGCCCCTCCCGTGCTTCTCCCTCTCCCCCACCCCCGTGGCCGTGTCGTGCCCCCTGGAATCACTCGCGCCGCCATTCGCCTCGGTCAGGGCCCCGCCCTCCTCTGCTCGCCCCTGTGGGCATGGCGCACACCCGCGGATGCGGATCATCCTCCTGAGCACGCTGATGGCCAGATCACCGGAAACGGCGACCTGTGGCGCCAGCCAGCCGCCCCTGCCTCTGCTCTGTTCGAGCGGGAGGTGGGGGATGAACCCGACAGCCGGGCCCCACCTGTCGGCGGGCCAGGAGGGCTGAGCCACTGGCGGGTGGGCCTCGTCTCACCGTGGATAAGTGGAGGCGGGTTGGGCGGCTGCCGTGTCTCTGCGGCAAAGGCGCATTCCGCGGTTTACGCCTTCGACGTCGCCTCTGCGCTCGCGTGGCCGTGCAGCTGGGCCGGCCTAGTGCGCTGTGGCGCAATACTGCGCCCTGTGCGCAGTATAAGGGTAAAAACCCTTTCCCTTCTCTTTTTCTTTTTCCAGTAAACTTCAAAAATCCATAAATAAATCAAATGGATTCCAAATTTGATGATTCAAATTTCTATGAGTTCATAAAATCATGCTCTATCACATGGTGCCATTTACCCATTTTTGCAGAAACATTCTATTCACAAATATTATCAAAATCTCAATTTTCTATTTCTGTGATAAACTTTAGAAAATCACAGAGAGCTCAAAGTTGATCCAAATGCCATAATTCAAATTCGTAGATGTTTCTAAGTTCATAACTTAGTTTATGCACATTTTTATTAATACTTTCTGTACCCGACAAAATAATGAGCCATTTCTTCATATTTGTCAACTTTGCAAAATCATAGGAAATTCTTTTCAACTCCAAATCAAGTGAAACCAACTCCTAGCTGCTTCTAAAATCATTCCTTGTTAGATGGGTGCCTCTGACCATTTTTCAAAATAATTCTTCTGTACACATCTTGCAAATCCACAAATCCCCTGATTACATCATATTGAAATGTTCAGAGATATCCATTGATCATATCCCAATGAAACCACCTTCGTCATTTTTCATATGACCAGAGGTATCCTAGAAAAGTCCAACTCCTATTTTTAGAGCACTTTTATTTTTGCCTTGTTGTGTTGCTTATTATGATTGTTTCCATCGTTAGTTGACAAAATAAACGGAGTACTTGGAGATGGACCAGAAGGTTTGAAGACTCTGAAGGACAAGGCAAGCAGCCCTTTGACCATGTTCGAGAGACCTTTTTATGCATGTCTCGTAGCACCTTATTATCAATGCATCGGAATCAGAGGTGGTGACCACTTTGGTTGGTACCTTTGTTACTTTACTATTGAAACTTGCATCAAGCATGACCCTACTTTCCTATGAGGGTTATCTGGGTGGGAGTAGATAGGTTGCTATAATAGTGGCTACACAAATGGAACGGGAATATGCATGGTGACGGAGGCAGAGTACATTCCAAAGACTTTTCGAAAACCCCGTTGGGTGCCACTTATGCCCGAGGGAGATGATGAGTTGGGTAACCACTTGATGACGAAGTGGTGTACCGAGGCAAGTGTGTGTGTTGTTTTGAAAACGTATTGGTTTGAGTTGCGACCGTTATTCCAACCTTACATGCGCAACCACTCTACCCTTGTATGGGAAAGGGCATTATTGATTACCTAGGCCGGTACTAGCATGGTGCCCGCATTACTAGTGACGGGGGTGACATGAGGTCACTCTCGGGACGGGGTCGCGCTTGGATAGGCGGCCATGACTGTCTTTACATGGCACCGGACACACCGTTGGTACCCCGTTCTTGTGGTATGTGATGAATATGGGAGCGAGGCTCCAAAATATTAAGTTGTGAAATGTTGGGCACGGGGGTTGCTACCAATCGAGTGGACTCTATGTTAGTGTCTTCTAGGGAAAAATAGTGATCGGGTGCTTACCCTGGGTACTTGAATACCGCGGGTCGTGGATGACATGGAAGTTCCCCGGATCTTTTGGGTAAAGTGTGCAACCTCTTCAGAGTGTAAAACTTTTCGAATAGCCGTGTCCACGGTCAAGGATAGTTGGGTAACAGCTCTTGGGCTACGTTCAATGTTTGCAAAACCAGGTGTGTGTGTGTGAGGAAAACAACACGGTTCGGTGATATTGGTGATGTGATTCTTGAGGAAGTCATGATGAGCTCGAGCATGAGTTGTTTATAACTCTTTCTCGATATTGATGTCTGTAACCTCCTAATACTTGTTGCAGACGCATTCATATACTTGATAAATGTTGATCATACTTGCACGAGAAAAACTAGCTTTCCGCAAAACTGTCAATTTAGCAGTAGAGCCTTGCATAATTATTCTGTCATCACACTTGGGTTGCTTGCGAGTACATTGAAAGTACTCATTGGCTTGCCACTGGTTATTTTATTGGCTAGACATGAAAGAACAGGATATGATGAAGATTTCGTGGTGATGAACATGCAAGCTAGAACGCTTCCCAGTCACAATGCCTGTAGGGTTAAGGCAGATGGCATGAGTACAAGTTGTTATTGAAGATTTCCGCTGCAATGATGTACTCAAGACTTGACCATAATGGACACAATTTGTGTAATACGGTATGTATGGATTTAAGACTCTTGTTATTTAGCTTCTGTGTGTTCAGTGAGCATTGATCTCTGGGGTCACTGTACATGTGCATTCGGTGATCACGACTTATGAGTCGGGATCCCCACAGAGCTGGTATCAGAGCCATCCTAACTGTAGGAAGCCTTAGTTAGCATGGTCATTAGTTAGGGTAAAACTATTTCCAAAACTATTACTAGTTTTCAAAACTATCTATACTTCTCTTCCCCTCTCAGTTTTTTGAAAACTAAGGTATAATTTCCTTATTGATCTCTTCCCCCTTCAAAACTTTTGGTCGCTAGAATCCCTATGCCCCTAACCACTAGATTCCTTGTAATCCTCGTGGATGATATAGAAGGATGATACCTTGACCACCTCTTCTGAACACAAGATTGGCGACACCATAACAAGACGGTGCCAACAGAAGATACATCCTCGAGGAATAAGGACATGAAGACCTAGAAGATGGTGACACCCTCGACACCGCCTCAAGATGATGCAAACTTGGCCTACGATGAACAGGGAAAGGTTATGCAAGGTCATGATATACATCGCTATTAGAGTAATCCTGTCGCTACCGTTGTTGTATCGGCAACCACAGGTGGATGAGAACCTCGCCACCTGGTCCGCCTCACTACAGTGAGCAGGAAAATTGTTCTCTTTGTCCCCCACTCTTGGTGTCGATGTTGTCATCAACGTAACCGACATGTTGGACCTCTATTATGCCTTGCATAAGGATTACCTAACCAGTACCGTCGACGCCTTAGAAGACAAAAGAGATCGTCATGAATAAGAAGACAACAGAAGACCGAGCCAATGCTAGCTACGAGGAGACACCTTCACCACATCACCTCATCTGGGGAGAAGTTGTTGAAGATTCTTCAGGATCAACCCGGATCGTTCCATTGAACAACTACAAGGGACATAGCAACACCTGAGGGAAACTCAAAAGACTGCACGAGGCACAAGGCACGACTACTAGTCCGAGGACCCCTAGGGTAGGACGAGTCGTGTACCCCCTATGCGCTGTCGAGTCCGTGTGATGGTTCGAATAGGACCATGATGGTGTGTTGCTTGTTTTTATTGTTTGTGTTTTGATATAAGTCGCACTTTTTCCCTAGGCAACAAGTACACGACTATATCACCTTCCTTGCCTTGTTTATTTTGTTTAGTCCTTTTTGCACCCGTTTGTTTGCACTTGCACTATAGAACCCCCTTTAGGCATTCCCCTCCTCTATGATACTTTTTCCCTCTCTTCTACCTTCTCAACTGAAGACCAGCAAGACAAGAAGTACCAAGGATTCCAACTCGGCAACCAACTAACAATGAAGACTTCTACTACAACCTCCATGACCAAGTGCAACCCCGTGAAGTTATGGTTTCCCCTCAAGATTAGAAACCCATCCCCAGACCCTTCGAGACTTCACGAGATACCCCAGCTCGAATCCTTAACCATGTGCCTAATCCATAGAATTACAAGAGAACCAGTTAAGCCTTTATAAGCTTGCACCACACTGGGTTCTTTATGGAACTAGTGGACATAGTGAATGAGCGCATTATCATCCTAATATAGCACAAGAACTGACGATGCCATAGATAGACCAATTTGAGAATAGAGGACATATGACTTGATGAGTTTATATCAGTGACCTTGAGGAATTATTTGAGACTCTTTGGAGGATTATAAGGCTTTCATGTTGGTAGATGAACTTGGTGGGGTCAGTTAATAGAGTAACAGGACTGTCATTACCCCTGAGTAAATTGGATTTGGTCGGATAATTGTGTTCGCAAGCTGAAATTCTTGGAGGTGCACGGATTTGACTTGATCAGATGATATTGATAGGAGATAGTTGTTATGATAATGACTTGGGGGAAATATGTAGGAATTCTCGCTGGACATGAGATTTGGATTTAAGTAGGAGATTCTAGTTGAGTTTCTAAGTATGTCTACATGGTTCAGAGTAAATTGGATTTCGACTGATGATCCCGATCATGATTCCATGTTTCTCGGTGGACAATAAACTAGGAGATTGGATTATTTGTCGGAGTTGATTCAGGGATCTATATAATCATGACCTTAGAGTTTACTTGACCATGATGGTGGGAATTTGGTGAACTTACTATAGAATGCATAGCCCTTCCAAGTATTTGGGTGTTATAGGGACTTGAGATCTTGTGGAACACCGTAGACATCATATTTGTAGAATTGTTGGATTATGTGGTGATTGATGGAAGAAAATGGCCTATTGGAGTTGATTCATAAGAAGGAAACAAGATCTTGGAGTGGCTTACGATGTGTTTCCTTAGGATAGAGATGCATTATCTTGAACCTTGGAAGAATGGGATGAGCACTTGGATTGTCGTGTTTAATTCAATCTTAGCAGCTTGTATGCCTTACCCATGGATTCTTAGGGGTATCCATACATATGATTTTCGCGGATCGTAGACATGTATAATTTTGTTAGACCTCCTTTTGGGAGTCATGAGGATATGTATGGCATGAGTGGTGATTGGAGTTGACCTATGCGAGATGATGCTTTCGATGGTATAAGGATTGTAGGACTAGGAAGAACTATTGGCATCTCAGAAACCATTCTTAATGATAAGATAATAAACGTTCACTCGCACACTAGAATCCTTGAAACCCTTAAGCCCCACCAAGCCACAACATGGTCAGGTCCCGACCATAGCCTTGACTCTAAGTCAAGAAGACCATTTCCAATACTCAACGGAGACCACCACCAATACCCCAGCCTACCTTGCATACCCCATAGACTTCATGGAGTACTTGGACAAGTTAGTTGTCATCTTTACTTGGCGTCATGCTTATCTACCCAAAAATGGAAGAAGAGTCGTTCAGTTGGTTAGAAGACATTTGAAGACTGTCATGTCAAGAAGGAAGAACTACGCCAACTACCGTCATCAAGAAGTAAACTTCCGCGTCGGAGACTAGGCGTATCTGCAAAACACTCCTCTCGAAGGAACCAAGCATTTCCATGTCAAAGGGACGCTCACACCAAGATTCATCGACCTTCTTCAAGATCACTTCAAGACGAGTAGTAGACGGCTACCAGCTAGATTTACCACCTGAGTTACCCACCGTGCACCAAATTTTCCACGAGTCACAACTCTGGAAGTCCTTTTTACTTCCTAACTAACCCGATCTCTGCAAGGGCATCGATCACCGAGCCTTTGATGTCTAGCCCAACCTAACCTATGCAAGAGACCCCTTAGCAACCTGCATCAAAAAGGGCAACATGCGAGAAGCCACACCACCAAGTACTTCAAGGTTCCATGGAGCACCACTCGGAAGCCGAACCAACAAGAAGGAGTGAAGACTACCCCATATCCAAGTCTCCATATTCCTTTCCACGCTTAGTCTGGGAATCTCGGGGACGAAATTCTTGTAAGGGGGGGTAGGTCTGTCACATCCTGATTTTCAAGCCACAACACTTAAGCTAATAATCATGCCAAAATGTGGTTTGACAAAAACTTTTGAGTGTTTTTGACCTTGCTTGATTGGTTTTCTATTTGCTGTTTGCAAGTGCTCTAAAAATAAAATAAATCATCCAACTCTTATACTTCATCTCCTTGATCCAGAACCTTTTCCCAATGATCATGCCATGTATATAGAACAGTATAATATTTTATTATAAAAATAATTTGGCCAAAAAGTATTTTCTATAATTAGTTTTCCAAAGACCCCTGAATTGAGGTTTGTACTGCAAGTACCATATTTAGGGTGTGAAAAATCTTTCAAAAAGTATATTTGAATCCTATTAGGTATAGGACTCCCATAAACCACAAAATTATAATTTTAAAAGTTATTTTTATATTTTATTTAAAGGCTTTTTCTTTAGGCCAGAAATGGTCTTTAATAGGTTAAAATTATTTAACTACTTCAAAAGTATTTTTCAAAATTCAGGGAAGCTCATTGGACATATATTGTCCATACATAAGAGTTTCAGCACATGGTCATGTTCAAAATATTCGACAAATCCTTCCAAAACCCTTTCTGGATATTTCAAGATTTTGAAATATTTGCAAAGGAAATATTCTCTAAAAATTCTAGGGAAATTCTATCATGTCAAATATGACATATTTGGTGATCTTACAATGCCTCATGCCTTGAAGATCAAGGAAACATCATCAAATCCCCTCAAAACCATTTCTGTCCATTTTAAAGTTTGAGCAACTTTACATTGCCAAACTTGTCCTAATGCTCTCAAACTTGGTGCACATGCTAAAATGGCCTAATTAAGCATCTAGACCAAATGGCACAAGTATTGGAGAAGCATAACTTGATCTAAGTGCCCCAAAACCCTTTCTAACCAGATCCAAATTTGAACAACTCTACATTACCAACTTTTTACTTGTGACCTCAAATTTTGTGGACATGATCAAAACCACAAATGATGACACTACACCAAGTGGTGCATCAATGAGGGATGATCTGTATGGCTAAATCTTGGAAAAGTCATTTCTGCTGATTTCTACGGTTTACCAAAGTTACATTGGCAAGTTTCTTCAAATGAGCTCAAACTAGGTGAAATGCCCTATTTCTATATGCCATTTGATCCTGTTAAGTCTCATGTCAATTGGAAATCATTTGCTTTCCCAAAACACCATCAAACACCTTCTGGTGATTTTCCAAAACAGATATTTTCACCTCTTTCCTTGTTCTCCTTGAGCTAGGCTTTTTACCAGAGCATCTCCCAGACCCCATCTAACTCCAGTAACTCTCCCATGACCAGAGCTCAATGATTGAGGGGTGAAAACCCTCATTTTACCCTTCTAGACATCCCATGTTCATCTCTCCCTCAACCTCCCTCCTCTTCCATTGGGTCACCAGGGCATCCAAGGCCAAAACCTCTTTGTTTACTCCTCCCCTGACCCACTAGACACTATTGGGCAAAGTGGACGCGTCTAGAGCGCGTGAGGACACGGCCATGCCGGACATATGGGTGCTCAGGAGCGCGCTACAGTGTGCTCCCGCACTGTAGCCGCGTCCTGCCCGAGGCACCCAACAACCTAGGGCGTTGGGATTGTATCCCCTGAGGCCGCCTCGGCGTCCGGGACACGCTAGACGGTCGGCCCCCTCCTCCTTCTCTCTCCGTCGACCTCTGTAACGCGTGCCCGAGCGCTGCCCGCATCCGCAAGTCGCCGCCCGCGTCCCTGGCACGCCTCACGCTCTACCCTCTCCCCTTCTCTCTTTACCTGGTCGTAGACCACGCCCAGATAGACCCCCAACTCGAAGCCAAGCCCTCCCGTGGCCTCCAAAGACTGCTACTGCCTCGCCGGCGCACGACCCCGTGGTGCACCTTGCCCCCCTCTATTTAAGGTCACCCCCGAGCCCCTCGCTGCTCCTTTGGCTCTCTCTCTCTCTCTCTCCCGTACGCCCCACCAGACCAACTCTCTCTCTCTCCCCGTGCCCTCCAGCCACCTCCACGGCCGGAGCCTTGCCGACGGCCTCCGCCTAAATTTGCACCCACCACTCCTCCTCCTCTCCTCTAGACCGCACTAAAGCACCTCCACCATCACCACGAGCCCCTCCCGTGCTTCTACCTCTCCTCCCCGTGGCTGTGTCGTGCCCCCTGGAATCGCTCGCGCTGCCGTTCGACTCGGTCAGGGCCCCGCCCTCCTTGGCTCGCCCCTGCGGGCATGGCGCACACCCGCGGATGTGGATCATCCTCCTGAGCACGCCGATGGCCAGATCACCGGAAACGGCGGCCTGTGCACTACTAGAAAAAGGGCTATAGATGAGATTGACACTAATGGCGCACCAGACATGCGGTGCGCCATTAGTATATACTAATGGCGCACCACCTTCTGGTACGCCATTAGAGTTTAATACAGTAATGGCGCACCTGGCTCAGGGTGCGCCATTAGTATCAAATATTTTTTTTCCTTTTCCAAACATATTAATGGCGCGTCCAGACAAAGTGCGCCATTACTGGTTGTAACTAGTAATGGCGTACTAGTCACAGAGTGCGCCACTACTGTTATTTTTTTATCATATTTTTTATTCTTTTTTTGCGAAACTACTAATGGCGCACTGTTCCACAGTGCACCATTACTAGTTTAAACTAGTAATGGCGCACTTTGGCACAGTGCGCCATTAGTATGTTTCTTTTTTTGCAAAACTACTAATGGCGCACCACCTGCTGGTGCGCCATTAGTAACCTGTGTTACTAATGGCGCATTTTGAGGTGGTGCGCCATTAGTAAGTGGGCACCAACAAGATATTTTGGACAGCCACTCCTACCCACTCACTTTCTCCCCACTTCATTCTCTCCACCTCCTCCTCCAAAGCTTGTCTCGGGTGCCTCCTCTTTGTCACCTCATTTCCACCATAGATTCATTCAAATTAAGTGGTTAAATTACCTTGTTTTGATAGGTAAGTAAGGGGGGAAGCTATATTTATGTTGTTCTCCCTACAACAATGTGCACATGCACTTTTTATGGCCTAGCTAGATTTATGTATGTTCGTGGTGTTGCATATGTTTGTGGTGTTGCATATGTGTTTGTGTTTGGAGGTGTACCGGTATTTGAAATGCGAAAGTTGCCAATATTTTGCCGGAATGTTAATTCATTTCCGTTTCGGCGAGAATTTTGTCATTAAGCATTCTTTTTTGTCCTATTTTTAGGGAAAGTCATGCCAAATTTTTTCTTGGTTCTAAAATATCGTTTTGCTCTACCCCGCAGGCGACCATGGTCCGCATGATGACCGAAGGCATCGTGAATAGGTTTTTGAGCTCCGCGAAGGCCGAGATGCTTCAAAAGAACGAGACAGAGATAAGATGTTTGTGTCAAAGATGCAAGCTGAAGAGCCTTATTGCGGACCCGGATTCCGGGCAGGTGCGGGACCACCTGCTCTTGCGTGGTTTCATGGATGGCTATCGGTGGCAAGGTGATGAAGATGACTACGAAGTCGTCCATGGGGGCCGGGCAAGAAATGAGGAAGGGAAGCAAGACAACCACCGCGGCTCAGGCGGGCGAGAAGACGAAGAGTCCCCAGGAGATGATCATGACGGTGAAGCTGTACACAGTCATCATGTAGAAGATGCTTGACATGATGATGAGGAAGATGACGGAGCAGACGACGGGCATGATCATGAAGATGATGATGCCGGCGGAGCAGATGACGCTGGACCATCGATGGGCTGAGTGCAGGAACCTCATATTCAAGAGCTGCTTCTCAAGCAGACGGATAACGCAAGAGCTGCCGCCCGAGAGAAAGCCAAGATGGATCAACTGGAGTTAGACGCGGTTACTCCATTGTATGAAGGATGCAGGCCCGAGGATACCCGCCTGAAAGTAACGCTCATGGCTCTGGAGATGAAGGTAAAACACAAAATGTCCGACGCATGCTTCGACGAGAACATGTCATTCTGGCACGAACGTCTTCCCAAGGGGAACAAGTGCCCGACCAGTTTCGAGGAGGCGAAGAAAATCGTGTGTCCTCTGGATTTACCTCACGTGAAATACCATGTGTGCATGAACAATTGCATCATTTATCGGGACGAGCACGCGGAGTCTACCATATGTACGGTGTGCGGCGTCACTCAATACAAGAAGAGGAAGAAAGCTCCTCAAAAAGTGGTGTGGTACTTTCCAATCACTCCTCGTCTGCAGCGGTATTTCGCGGACCCTAAGGTAGCAAAGCTCCTGCGTTGGCACACGGATAGGGAGGAGAAGAAGCGAGAAGATGACGCAAATGATCCGGAGATAGATAAAAACAAGATGCTGAGTCACCCTAAGGATGCGAGCCAGTGGCAAGCGTTGAACTTCGAAGACCTAGAATTTGGGAACGATCCAAGGAACATCGTGCTGGGCGCGAGCACCGATGGAGTCAATCCGTTTGGCAGCTAGAGAAGCACACATAGCACCTGGCCTGTGTTTGTGTGGATATACAACCTTCCCCCCTGGTTGTGCATGAAGAGGAAGTACATTCACATGAGTATGCTAATTGAAGGACCGAAACAACTAGGGAACGACATCAATCTGTATCTGGGGCTGCTGAAAGAGGAGCTTGACACGCTGTGGAAAATGCCAGCCAATACGTGGGACACCGTAGAGAAATAATATTTCCCTATGAGAGTCGCACTGCTCACGACGGTGCACGACTATCTCGGTTACGGATATGTCGCGGGGCAGGTGGTCCACGGATTTTCTGGATGCGTCAGGTGCATGGATGACACAACGTATCGCCAGCTAGATAGAGATCCCAGGTCTGCGAAAACCGTGTTCATGGGACATCGAAGGTGGCTTCGCGATGATGACCTGTGGAGAAAACGCAAGGATCTGTTCGATGGTGAAACTGAACCCCGAGGACGCCCGCGTACGAGGAGCAACGAGGAAATAGACGAGCTGTTGAAAAATTGGAAAGATTGCCCACTGCCGGGAAAGAAGCAAAAGGTGCCAGAGCCGGGAAAGAAGCGAAAGGTGCCAGAGCCGCTGCTGAAGGTATGGAAAACGAGGTCTGTTTTCTGGGACTTGCCATACTAGAAGATCCACCGTGTGCCTCACAGCCTTGATGTCATGGATATCACGAAGAACGTGTGCGAGAGTCTGCTTGGTACCCTGCTCAACATGCCAGAGACGACCAAAGATGGGCCGAAAGCAAGGGTAGACTTGAAATCAATGGGCATCAGGCAGGAGCTTCACGCTAATGATGATGATGATGATGATGATGAGGAGGCGAAGCAGGACACGGAAAGTCGTCGGAAAGGCAAAAAGGCCAAGAAGACCGGAAATGACTACCCTCCCGCGTGCTTCTCTCTAAGTCAGGAGGAGATCGAGCAGTTTTTCACCAGCCTCGTAGGAGTAAAACTTCCTTACGGTTACGCGGGGAAGATAAGCAGATACCTAGACCCAGCGAAGCAGAAGTTCAGCGGGATGAAGTCTCACGACTGTCACGTGCTGATGACGCAGATACTTCCAGTTGCAATCCGTGGGATCATGGACGCGCACGTCCGTGAAACGCTATTTGCCCTATGCAACTTTTTCTACGTCATCTCTCGGAAGTCGGTTGGCGTGAGGCAACTGAGAAGGCTACAAGAAGAGATCGTGGTGATACTATGCGAGCTTGAGATGTACTTCCCGCCCGCATTCTTCGATGTTATGGTGCATCTGCTGGTCCATATCGTGGATGATATCATCCAACTCGGGCCGACGTTCATGCACAACATGATGCCGTTCGAAAGGATGAATGGTGTCATCAAAGGATACGTTCGCAACATGTAAAGTCCAGAGGGAAGCATAGCCAGGGGCTTTCCGACCGAAGAGTGCATCTCCTACTGCACGAATTATCTAGGCATCGAGAACCCCGTTGGTCTGCCCGTTAACAGGCACCTCGGCAGGCTCGCTGGATGGGGTCACCGTGAGGGTCGCCGCAAAATGCATGTCGACTTCGAGGGTCGACTCGCCGACTTTGAAAGAGCAAACCTAGTCGCGTTACAACACATAGACGTGGTCGATCCTTGGGTGGTAGAGCACAAAACCTTTATTGAGAAGACGTACAATGACCGAGGCCAACAGAGGACGGACGGAGATATAATCAAAGAGCACAACTCATGTTTCACGCGTTGCTTCAAGCAGAAGCTTTTATCGTACCCTTTACATGAGGATTCTTCCGCGGAAGAATAACTCATATTCGCCTTGTCACAGGGCGCCGAGCACAACCTGATGACCTATGAGGCGTACGATATCAACGGCTACACATTCTACACTGAGGCCAAGGACATGAAGAGCGTTGGTTATCAGAACTCCGGGGTAACGATGGAATCCTACATCGGTAACGACAAGAACAGATACTAAGGAAGGATCGAGGAGATCTGGGAGCTGAGCTACGCTGGAGAGAAGGTCCCGATGTTCCGTGTCAGATGGGCCAAGAGCGTCCTAAAAGAAGACCGGTATTTCACCACCATGGTTATACCCGAAGCCAAATCCAAGACCGCGGGCGCAAACGTCACCACGAAAATTAGCCATGGGTACTGGCTTCCCAAGTTGACCAATGCTTCTTCATTACCGACCCGTCAAAGCCCAGTCGTGTTGTCGTGAGGAGAGGCAAAAGGAAGATCATCGGAAGACTTCGACAAGTACGGCGACCCGAGGATCAAACATGACGACGATGATGAAGTAGCAGCATACACCAAAAAAAGAAGCAGGACCACCCTACCTAAAGGACGTCCGTTCCACAGAAGAACTCCATTTGCGAAAAGGAAGGGCAAGAAGATTGTGAACAGATAGCTAGCTAAGATCGATTGTATTTAAATCGTTGCCTTCATTTCTCGATTGTATTTCATGGGCACTGTTTGAACTCTTGAATATTTTTAAATTTCATGGACACTCGATCTCGATCCGCCTCCATCTCGAACGCTATCCCACCTCGCCAGATCCGGTCCCCCTCGCCGCCGGGCACCCCCCGCTCCACCGGCCGCCGCTGCCGACCCCCCGCACCCTCCCCTACTCAACCGCAGCCGACGACCCACCGCACCCTCCCCCGCTCCAACGGCCGCCGCCGCCGACCCATGAACTCATGATATATTCAAAATAATAAATTTGATGATATTTTTTCATATTCATAAATATTTTCAAATAACAAATTTGATGATATTTTTTAAAAAATTATTACTGCTTTATAAAAAATTATTACTGTTATGATTTAAACAAGTTTGAACATATTTAAACACAAATAAGTGTCAAACAGCATTTTAAATGCATAAAAAAATTTGGGGAGCCTGGGAATCGAACCCAGGACCTCCTGGTGGGTGTGCTGCGTGCTGACCAGTCGGGCTAGTGGGTGTGTTCTGATGGGGAGTGGGTTAGGTGGGATATAACCTGACCAGTCGGGCTAGTAACTAAAACACAATACTAATGGCGCACCAGGGGGTGGTGCGCCATTAGAATCTCCGTACTTATGGCGCACTAGGGGGAGGTGCCCCATTAGTAATCTCCCCCATCCATATCGTCCCCCACCGCACCCTCCCTCTCTCTCCCTCGCTAGATCAATCCCCTTCCCTCTCCCTCCCTCCAGCGCCCCGACGCCGCCGCCCCCGCGCCACCCCCGCCGAGCCGAGCGCCGCGCCCTCGACGCCCTCGGCGCCCGCGCCCCCGACGCCCTCGCCATGCCCTAGCGCTGCCGCGGCCTCGCCACCGACACCTCCCCACCCCCCGGACGAGCCCCTCGCCTCTGCCGTGGCCTCACCACCTTCGTCGAGCAGCAACGCCGCCGCCCGGAGCTACGCCGGCGACCAATCCATAGGCAGGTAGCCACCACTCCTCCCTCCTTCCTCTCGCATCCTTTGTTTGTTCCTCTCTTTTTTCCTGATTTTTGTATTGGCCGAGTACTTGCTGTAGATTTGATATTGTGAGAATACAAAGATGATTATTTCATGATAAGTACTTGCTTCATGATTTTTCCAGTGCATGTTCAGTTAGCAGTTAGGGTTGGACAAACACTGACCTCTGAATTGCCTAGTTGATTACAAAATTTTAGGTTTAGACATTTGAAGAAAGTCATGGTTTAGACTCTGGTTAGGGGATTTTCAATTAGTTAGTTGCAAGACATGTATTTGCAAGGCCTAGTTGATTACAAAATAAATATTCAGTTAGCAGTTAGGGTTGGACAAAGGCAACATTTTAGGTTTAGACTCTGGTTAGGGGATTTTCAATCTCTAGACCTGTATTTTCTACTTGTCTGAATTTGTGGTTTGCTCGGTTCCATTCAGTTGGTCGCCGTCAGTCAAACACCTGAGACATGATCTTCCATGGATATCTTTGCTAGAATGCTTCCGTACACTAGGTTAGGTCAGCTACCGCAAGTCTTGCAAATGTGCCACTAGTATTGCTTTGTCCCAGCATTTTCCCGAGTTAAGTTATCTGACGACCTAAGTTGTATGCATTGCTTCTAGAAGATGATCTCTGAATGCTGAGACCACGTTTAGCCCAATGTATATGATACAGTTGCATTGCACCTGCTACTTTTAATCTTTCGTTAATTCAAAATAGGCTTACAAGGGGCTACTCCTAGTTAGTATTTCTCAGACTAGGCTAAGTCTGATCTGGTTGGTGTGCTCTTACTCTCAGCTAGCAGCATGTTCCATTTGACTCATTTTAATTACTGTTGCATATATGGCTATTCAGACCTGGCATAAGTTACACTTGACAAGAGTATCTTGCACAATTTCTGTCTTCTGTGTTACTGTTCATTTCTGAATCTGGTCTCAGTCTCAGGCATGGTTTACGGTTTATAGTCTCATATATATTGTATTTATACATCTCTGTGGAGCTTAATTTGATCCTAAATAAAAGATGCTTGAACATTGGTGGAGCCTTACCTAATGCTCTTGTTCTCCTGTTTACCAGCTTCAACTCTAGTTAATTTGCAGTTAGGGTTGGTTAAGTTTATTCGCTGTCATCCCAAGTCTGTATTTTCAGCCAGTCGTGTCAGGTGCTTTCTTGGTAATCAACCTACTCGTGACCATTCTCTCCCGCTCAAACAGAAACCTATTAGCTAAAGAAGTGGAGATAACTAGATAAGCTCCACTTGGGTCAGTTCTTGACAAGTTGCTATGCAAGTTGGGTTTTGTTCTCTTTTAGCCGGTTGGTGGGCTTGATATTCCTTGTCCAGTGAGATCTTTAGTTCGTTTAGCCGGTTGGTGGGCTTGATGTTCTGTTGGGGTTTTAGGTTTTAGTTTTTTTTTCATGTACACTAGTACTACTTATATGTCACACTAGCACAATGATAATAATGGTGGTCATGTACTTGGTTCCTTGTTGTAAATATTTGGATTTGAACTTCAAAGTATTGTTTTACAAGCTTATGCAACTTTTTCTTAACTGTTGTTGCTGCTGATATGCATGTATTCACTGTTGTTGTTGATGTACTTGTGATGATGTTGTACTTGTGATGATGCTACTTGTGATCTTCTGAAATGACCTATTGGCGACTTCATTACGCAGGGATAATGATTTTGCAGGTACCCCGAGAGGCCCTTGAGTTTGCTGGAATGTTGATTAACTTCCGTTCCGGCAAATTCGGGTACTCCATATGTCCTATTTTCAGCAAAGGTCATGCTGAAATTTTCCGTGAATTTTAGCATGACTTTGCTAAAAATAGGACATATTGGGTACTTGTGACTAATGCATGGGCCGGGGTATCTTAGTAGTTAATTAAGTAGGATCAACGGCCCCTTTATTCTTGCTGCATTAAACCATAGGCGGCAATAGAGCCAAGTGATTAGGCCCAACTTAGAATTCTCCTTCCCAGCTTAGCTTTTAGGATGCCTCGGTGTCGACAAACCATAAATTATAAAACCTTGGCTTTTAGGGTGCCTCGGTGTCGATAAAAACCTAAATGATGAAAGCTTAGGCTTTTAGGGTGCCTCGGCATCGAAAAACCCTCAATGATAAAAGCTTAGCTTTTAGGATGCCTCGATGTCGAAAACCCCTAAATGATGAGACCACGATCTTGTTCCTTGACAATAACCAACTTTTTGACCAAACTTTTTTCCTATTTAGAGAGAAACATGGCCAACAACGATGAGGCCGGGGGTTCGGGCGGGAAGGCATTCTGGGAGCTGTCCCAGGAGATGGAGGAACAACCTCACTTGTATGAGGACGCCGCCTTCCCCACCGATCCTGACACTACCACTGATGGTGCCGGCGAGGATGACCCCACTGATGGTGCCGTCGGGGATGACACCACTAATCGTGCCCCGAGGATGCCACCACTGATGATGGCGGCGCATGCACAGATGGCAGCCAACCGAAGAGGCAACGGAAGGACCGGCACCCGACCGTGCTCCACACCGTCAAGGAGGAATTTACTGAAGTGGACTCCGACGGGAATCCAACGGCGCCCGAATGAATTGTCAAGGGGTACTCGCTTCAGCTCGGGTGCATTCTCCGGAGCACCGTCTCGATCAACACCGAGAACCTGAGGCATCCTGACCGAGGGAATTTGCGCAACCTCCTCTTCACGAAGCTGCACGAACGATACAAGTTCCCCGCTGAATTTGAAAACACAAGCCTCAAAGGGAATAAAGTGAACAATACTGCCCTCACGAGGATAAGCACGGCCCTGTCTACTTGGAGAAGCAATGTGAAGAGAATGATCGAGAAAGGTGAGAGTTATGAGAAGATCAAGGAGAAAAATCCTTCGATCACCGAAGATGACTACAACGACTTCAAGATCAAGTGCTCGAGCACCGCAACCTCCAAATCAAGTCAGTGGGGGAAAGAAATGCAGGAGCTGAACTTAGGGGAACACACACTCGGTCCCGGCGGTTACAAAGTGGCGGAGCCTATATGGGACAAGGAGGAGGCGGACCATGCCGAGCAAGGCCTACTGCCCCTATTCGATAAATACGATGACAAGCAGACCAGGAACTTTGTCAGGGCCCGGTACAAGAAGGATCCGAAAACGAAGGAGCTTACCACGGATCCGAAGACTAGGGCGCTTGAGCTTGTTCTGGTAAGGAATACACCCCCGCGTAATTAGCTCCATATGGTTGCATTCTAATTAATGAAGCCAAATTTCTAAATGGTTCACGTTCCTTCCGCAGGCGACTGAAAGCAGTAGCGCGGGGTCGACTAAGAGCAACCCTTGGGACACCACTATAAATAGGGCGTTGTATGTAATGAAGAAAAAGGATAAGCTCAGTAAGCCGTCGTCAGCTGGTCGTGTGGCCGGCAAAGGCTTGTCCACAAAATTTTCTTCATACTATAACGCTGGTGGGCGAAAGGAGAAAATGACCAGCTCGGAAAGCTAGTCACGCGAGGTTCAAGAACTCAAGGCACAAGTGGCGCGGATTCCGGAGATTGTCCAAGAGCAAGTGCAACAACAACTGGGAGCGACGATCACCGCCATTGTGCCTCCCTTGATCGAGGGGTTGCAGGCGTGGATTACGGGCAGGCAACAGGGGCCGCCCCCGATTCCCAGCTTCGCGGCCAGCAACTCGCAGAACGCGATGGCGGGGCCATTCGTGTCTCCGGCGGAGGCGGCATTGGTGTCTCCGATGCTGCCACGGGAGCTTAATGCACCCGGGTGTACGCCAGCCGGCATCCCTGCAGCAAGCGGCCCCTCCGCCAACTACACGCCCGCCATTGGCGGTGCCTCGACATTAGCCGAGCTCGACGCCATCATCACAGTAACTAATTAAGCCTCTCTCGGCTGAGGACTTCATCTCCTTGCCTTTGACTGGGCATCCCTGACGCCCTACATGTTTTCGCAGGGCGCCGCCGATGTTCCGTGCACTCTCCTGCACTTTGTGAACAACGAGTTGGTCGATGTCGCCAAGGGCAAAATCGTTCAACCGGGCAACCCCGTGTTCCATGGTACTAGGATGCCACCCAACTTGTTTAGGGTTCAACTGGTTCGGGTGCTGCCAGGCTGCGACGAGTTGTTACCTCCGATTCGACCCGTCGGGGCCGACGAAGATGACATGATGACCCTCAGCGCCTGCCTGAGCTGGCCCCTGCTTTGGCCGAAGAGCCAAATTCGTTTGGGGGCGGGGGACACCACCCCAAAGACAACACCGCCAGTCGTGCCGGCGCCAAGTCGGCCCCATGGCAAGACCGCCGCAATGGTGCCGGACATCCCTATGCCACTGGATCCAAACATGCATATGGCATAGGATCCGAACGACGATGACGACAATGACGACGATACATTTGCCTACGTCGATCAATACTTTGCCGATCATGGGTACGGTGGCGACTTCATGGGGCCTCCTTCTCAAGAACCCAACCCTACAAAAGACGTTCGCGATCTAGCTGGTACCGCGGAGAAACCAAGTTGCAACAGGCGTCGTCTGCCGTTCAGTTCTCAGGAGACGCCTCCAGCTGCCGACTTCACCGAGCCTCAGATAGGCGAGGTGTGAAATATTATAAGCCCCAACACACTCAAGAAGGCGGTCTGTGAGCAGAACTCGGTCCCATTACAGGAGAAGAAGAAGGCACGGAAAAGAAAGACTAACAAGGGTGCGAGCCAGCCGGCACCGAGTACGATCCATGCTCAGGACGGGCCACCTTCACCTGAGGATGTAATGATGAGGGTGCATGTGGTGGGTAGGCCGATGCTACCGAGAAATATGCTCGATGCTGCAACCGGTGCTATGCGGAGTCTGCATGACTGTGTTCTTTCTTTGGAGAAGCGGCGTCTCAGAGAGAAGGATGTGGCATACCCGGTTTTCGCGGCCAAGGTGCCAGAGGGCAAGGGCTTTGTGGATAACTCCATCGGGGGTACGATCGTCCTGCGGTTTGATGACATCTACGCTATGTTGAACCTTCATCCGCTGCACTACACCTTTGTTCGGCTATTTTCGTTGAGTATGGAGATGCAGATCATTCGCGACAAGACCCCGGACATCGTGATAGTCGACCCCTTCTACATGCATGCCAAGATCTTGGGCAGCGCTGGGGACCGGCAAGTCGCGAGTTCTTACCTCGAAGGCGTCATTCTGGCAAACCGAGATAAGGATAACTTCCTCGTGCCTTACTTTCCCGAGTAAGTCCTCCCCTCAACCGCCCCGTAACATATGAATTCTTAGATTTCGATCGTTTTACTTTTAACATTCCGTGTTTTGTGCGGTGACACACATTGCACACTCATCCTCCTAAGCCCCAAATATTCCATGGCCACGTATTTCGACTCGGACCGTCAGTCGAAGGTAGACTACACAAATGCCAAGAATGTTCTTGATGATGTTCTCCCCGGCTACGCCAAATCTGGAGGCACCTTCACCAGGCCTATTCGTAAGTACGGCAAGCACGTGTTCTCCCACAATATGACGTTCTGCTGCATCAAGCAGCTGCGTGGCGGTCAGAAGGGTGCCTACTACGCCATCCATCACATGCGGGCGATCGTACGGGACCATCATCAACTTCTCCTACCGAGTAAACTCAAAGATTGGGCCGCGAGCGTGTCGGCAATCCAGGACGCGGACATCAGACAATAATTCTTTTGCTTCCAGTCGGAGTTTGCGGAAATCATCCATCAAGATGTCCTTCCTACCTCGGGGCAGTTCTACCTCAGAAATCAACCGTCCAACAGTGACATCGACACACTGCTACAAATGCAGGCTCACAACGCCCGTGATTTCATGACTCCCACGATAGACGGCGGCTTCATCCATGCTCCGGTCCCTTGAGTCGAGTCGAAAGTAGTGATGCTCTGTCTAGTTCTGAAACATCGATTGGCTCATGTTGTAATTAAACTTTAATGAACTTGTAGTATGTCTCTTTGGTTTCGACAGTCGTTCAACTTAGATGTAATCGATGCTATTAATGTCTTGCTTTTCTCTTTTGATCGTTCTATTGCATACTTATATATTGCTTATGTATTGTCTGTGAATTGGTACTAACGTTTCGTTTGGCTAGTGCATAGCGATGCCATCGTATGTCGTGTACAAGGGTAAGGTTCCCGGACTCTACGACGACTGGGAGGAGTGTCGGAGATAGGTTCACCGATTCAGCGGTAACGGTTACAAAGGGTACACCACTAGGGCCGAGGCGGAATCTAGATACGCCCGCTATCTAGCGGGAGAGGGGAGGGAGCGTTGGAGGAACCAGATGAAGACGAGTTTTATCGTGATGATGCTCATCGTGATGACCGCAGCTCTCTTCTATGTGATGGTAGTTTAGATGATCGATATCGACTTGTAATGTGAAGACAAACTCGCTACTTGCGGTCTCGAGACTTGTAATATAATGTTCTATGTTTGTTCGGTCTTTTGAATTCGGAGACTAATATGATGAATTGTATTCGGAGACTAATATGATGAATTGTATTCAGAGACTAATCTTCTATTGTATTGGATGAATCTGTTGTTGCTGTGTGCTGGTGCTGTTTATATTCTGTCCAATAATACATTTTGTAACCTGTGCAAAAAACAGAAAATTAAAAAATAAATAAAAAACCTAATATTCATACTAATGGCGCATCATATCAGAGTGCGCCATTAGTATGCCAAAGGATACTAATGGCGCATCAACCAACAGTGCGCCATTAGTATGCCAAAGTTACTAATGGCGCATCAGGCGAGAGTGCGCCATTAGTATGCCAAAGCACCTGGGTATATATGGCCCCCTGGGAGGCATACTAATGGCGCACCGTGGTATATACTAATGGCGCACCACAGATGTGCCATTAGTAAAATATACTAATGGCGTGGCACTAATGGCGCACCACTAATGTGCCATTAATAGCCAAAATAGGTGCACCATTAGTAGGCCTTTTCCTAGTAGTGGTGGCGCCGGCCAGACGCCGTCGAAGCCGCCCCTGCCTCTGCTCTGTTCGAGCGGGAGGTGGGGGATGAACCCGACAGCCAGGCCCCACCTGTCGGCCGGCAAGGAGGGCTGAGCCATTGTCGGGTGGGCCTCGCCTCGGCGTGGATAAGTGGAGGCGGGTCGGGCAGCTGCCGTGTCTCTGCGACGAAGGCGCATTCCACGGTTTACGCCTTCGACGTCGCCTCTGCGCTCTCGTGGTCGTGCAGCTGGGCTGGCCCAGTGCGCTGCGGCGCAATACTGCGCCCTGTGCGCAGTATAAGGGTAAAAACCCTTTCCCTTTCCTTTTTCTTTTTCCAGTAAACTTCAAAAATCCATAAATAAATCAAATGGATTCCAAATTTGATGATTCAAATTTCTATGAGTTCATAAAGTCATGCTCCATCACATGGTGCCATTTGCCCATTTTCCAGAAACATTCTATTCACAAATATTATCAAAATCTCGTTTTTTTTCTATTTCTGTGATAAACTTTAGAAAATCACAGAGAGCTCAAAGTTGATCCAAATGCCATGATTCAAATTCCTAGATGCTTCTAAGTTCATAACTTAATTTATGAACATTTTTATTAATACTTTCTGTACCCCACAAAATAATGAGACATTTCTTCATATTTTTTAAATTTGCAAAATCATAGGAAATTCTTTTGAACTCCAAATCAAGTGAAACCAACTCCTAGCTGCTTCTAAAATCATTCCTTGTTCGATAGGTGCCTATGACCATTTTTTAAAATAATTCTTCTGTACACTTCTTGCAAATCCACAAATCCCCTGATTACATCATATTGAAATGTTCAGATATAACCATTGATCATATCCCAATGAAACCACCTTGGTCATTTTTCATATGACCAGAGGTATCCTAGAAAAGTACAACTCCTATTTTTAGAGCACTTTTATTTTTGCCTTGTTGTGTTCCTTATTATGATTGTTTCCATCGTTAGTTGATGAAATAAACGGAGTACTTGGAGATGGACCAGAAGGTTTCAAGACTCTGAAGGACAAGGCAAGCAGCCCTTTGACCATGTTCGAGAAAACTTTTTATACATGTCTCATAGCACCTTATTATCAATGCATCGGAATCATGTTGAGGTGGTGACCACTTTGGTAGGTACCTTTGTTACTTTACTATTGAAACTTGCATCAAGCATGACCCTACCTTCCTATGAGGGTTATGCGGGTGGGAGTAGATAGGTTGCTATAATAGTGGCTACAAAAATGGAACGGGAATATGCATGGTGACGGAGGCAGAGTACTTTCCAAAGATTTTTCGAAAACCCCGTCGGGTGCCACTTATGTCCGAGGGAGATGATGAGTTGGGTAACGACTTGATGACGAAGTGGTGTACCAAGGCAAGTGGGTGTGTTGTTTTGAAAACGGATTGGTTTAAGTTGCAACCGTTATTCGAACCTTACATGCGCAACCACTCTACCCTTGTATGGGGAAGGGCATTATTGATTACCTAGGCCGGTACTAGCATGGTGCCCGCATTACGGATGACGGGGGTGACATGAGGTCACTCTCGGGATGGGGTCGCGCTTGGATAGGCGGCCATGACTGTCTTTACAGGGCACCGGACACACCGTTGGTACCCCGTGCTTGTGGTATGTGATGAATATGGGAGTGAGGCTCCAAAATATTAAGATTTGAAATGTTGGGCACAGGGGTTGCTAGCAATCGAGTGGACTCTATGTTAGTGACATCTAGGGAAAAATAGTGATCGGGTGCTTACCCCGGGTACTTGAAGTACTGCGGGTCGTAGATGACACGGAAGTTCCCCGGATCTTGTGGGTAAAGTGTGCAACCTCTGCAGAGTGTAAAACTATTCGAATAGCCGTGTCCACGGTCAAGGACAGTTGGGTAACCGCTCTTGGGCTACGTCCAATGTTTGCGAAACCTGATTGTGTGTGAGGAAAACAACACGGTTCGGTGATATTAGTGATGTGATTCTCGAGGAAGTTATGATGAGCTCAAGCATGAGTTGTTTATAACTCTTTCTCGATATGGATGTCTGTAACCTCCTAATACTTGTTGCAGACGCATTCATCTCCTTGATTAATGTTGATCATACTTGCACGAGAAAAATAGCTTTCCGCAAAACTGCCAACTTAGCAGTAGAGCCTTGCATAATTATTCTGTCATCACACTTGGGTTGCTTGCGAGTACATTCAAAGTACTCATTCGCTTGCCACTGGTTATTTTATTGGCCAGGAATGAAAGAACATGATATGATGAAGATTTCTTGGTGATGAACATGCGAGCTAGGACGCTTCCCAGTCAGAATGCCTGTATGGTTAAGGCAGATGGCATGGGTCCAAGTTGTTATCGAAGATTTCCGCTGCAATGATGTACTCAAGACTTGACCATAATGGTCACAACTTGTGTAATACAGTATGTATGGATGTAAGACTCTTGTTATTCAGCTTCTGTGTGTTCAGTGAGCATTGATCTCTGGGGTCACTGTACACTTGCATTCGGTGATCACGACTTATGAGTCGGGGTCCCCATAGTGCAGTTGCAAGCAAAGCATCGTGGCGGGATCTACATGTGAAGCGGAGTACATAGCTGCTTCCGAAGTAGCACAGGAAGGAGTCTGGATGAAGGAGTTCATCACCGACCTAGGAGTTATTCCAAGCGCGTCGGGCCCGATGACTCTCTTTTGTGACAACACTGGAGCTATCGCCATTGCCAAGGAGCCCAGGTTTCACAAGAAGACCAAGCACATCAAGCGCCATTTCAACTCCATCCGGAATTATATTCAAGATGGAGACATAAATATTTGTAAAGTGCATACGGATCTAAATGTCACAGATCCGTCGACTAAGCCTCTTCCACGAGCAAAACATGATCAACACCAGATTTCTATGGGTGGTCGACTCATCACAATGTAACTAGATTATTGACTCTAGTGCAAGTGGGGGACTATTGGAAATATGCCCTAGAGGCAATAATAAAATGGTTATTATTATATTTCCTTGTTCACGATAATTGTCTAGTGTTCATGCTATAATTGTATTATCCGAAAATCGTAATGCATGTGTGAATACATAGACCACAACATGTCCCTAGTAAGCCTCTAGTTGACTAGCTCGTTGATCAATAGATGGTTACGGTTTCCTGACCATGGACATTGGATGTCATTGCTAACGGGATAACATCATTAGGAGAATGATGTGATGGACAAGACCCAATCCTAAGCCTAGCATAAGATCGCATAGTTCGTATGCTAAAGCTTTTCCAATGTCAAGTATTCTTTCCTTAGACCATGAGATTGTGCAACTCCCGGATGCCGTAGGAATGCTTTGGGTGTGCCAAACGTCACAACGTAACTGGGTGGCTATAAAGGTACACTACGAGTATCCCCAAAAGTATCTGTTGGGTTGGCACGAATCAAGACTGGGATTTGTCAATCCGTATGATGGAGAGGTATGTCTGGGCCCACTCGGTAAGACATCATCGTAATGAGCTCTATGTGACTAAGGAGTTGGTCACGGGATGATGTATTATGGAACGAGTAATGAGACTTGCCGCAATGAGATTGAACAAGGTATCAGCATACCGACGATCGAATCTCGGGCAAGTGCTATACCGGTAGACAAAGGGAATCATATACAGGATTAACTGAATCCTTGACATCGTGGTTCATCCGATGAGATCATCGTGGAACATGTGGGAGCCAACATGGGTATCGAGATCCCGCTGTTCATTGTTGGCCGGAGAGATGTCTCGGTCATGTTTGCATGGTTCCCGAACCCGTAGGGTCTACACACTTAAGGTTCGATGACGCTAGGGTTATAGGGAATAGATGTACGTGGTTAACGAATGTTGTTCGGAGTCCCGGATGAGATCCCGGACGTCACGAGGAGTTCCGGAATGGTCCAGAGGTAAAGATTAATATATGGTAAGTCATCATACGGTCATTGGAAAGGTTCGGGGGTTACCGGTATTATACCGGGACCACTGAAGAGGTTCCGGGGCTCCATCGGGAGGGTCCACCTGCCCCGGAGGGCCCTATGGGCTGTATGTGGAGAGGGAACAACCCCTAAGTGGGCTGGGCGCCTCCCCCCTAGGGCCCATGCGCCTAGGGTTTGGGGGAAACCCTAAGGGGGGCGCCCCCTTTGGCTCGGGGGGCAAGCCACCCCCCTCTAGCCGCCGCCCCCTCCTCAGATTGGATCTGAGGGGGCCGGCCCCACTCTCCCTTGCCCCTATATATATGTGGGAGGTGGGGGGAGCAGACGCACCCAAGCCCTGGTGCAGCCCTCCCCCTCTCCATACTACTCCTCCTCTCCCGCGGTGCTTGGCGAAGCCCTGCACGATTGCCACGCTCCTCCACCACCACCACGCCGTCGTGCTGCTGCTGGACGAAGTCTTCCCCAACCTCTCCCTCTCTCCATGCTGGATCAAGGCGTGGGAGACATCACCGGGCTGCACGTGTGTTGCACGCGGAGGCACCGTTCTTCGGTGCTTAGATTGGATTCGGCCGCGATCTGAATCGCTTCGTGTACGACTCCACCGACTGCGTTCTTGCAACACTTCTACATCACGATCTTCAAAGGTATGAAGATACACTCCCCTCTCATTTATAGTAAACTCCTTAGATAGATCTTGGTGATGCGTAGAGATTTTTGAATTTCTGCAACGATCCCCAACAGGGACGCCATCTCCGACGGTGTCACCTGGATTTCACGGACCCAGGGGAAGGGTACGTATCCGGAGGGTGCACAGAAGGAGAGGTGGGAGGAGTGGAGGAGCCGGTGGCTATGGATTGAGGAGGATGACCCACCAGAGTTCTACCGAGTTCGTCAGAGCCGGCTGGTCCGCCACAAGGACTGGGGGTACGTCGACGTCAACGATAAGAAGCTCTCGATTGCCACCACCAGGATCCACCGTCTCGCTCAGGCCGGGCTCACCATTGAGATGATTGGGGCTGATTTCATCCGCCGCTGAATCGCGCCACTGCACAACAAGGGGAGGCCGGCCTGGCTTTTCCAGAACGCGGCCGACGTGATGAGGCTCCGCCTTGGTTTGAAGCACAACTTCACAGTGATGGAGCATGCTCATCTTTGCCAGAGGCTCTTCCGGCTTGACGTGGACCGCAACGGCAGGGCCGAGAGGACCGGCAAGGCCGCCAAGACCAGCAGGGCCGTCAAGGGGCCTTTGTTTGGGTTGCCCGTAGGAGTAGTCCCCCTGAGCAACAACTCTCGTCAGTCCGCCATCATTGCCATGATAACAGACTTCAATGCGCACGGCCTTGACCCGGCCTAGGTCGAGCCGCCAGCGGATCGGGTGCAGGAGTTCTTCGACACCTTGTCAGAGAGCTATGTCCGCGACGAGCCGGTGCTCATTCACGACACCAACCTGGTGGAGCTGGATTATATTGCCGCCAGGGCGGCGGAGGCGGCGCTTGCCCCGGAGGCTGGCAGTGCCGGCCACATGGAGGACGAGGCCAATGTGGCCGCTGAGGAAGAGGAGCTCGCCAGATGGGCGAAGTCTGCCGGGAAGGCCAGCTGCGCCAGCGTCGATGCCGACGCTCCTCTTGTCAAAGACGTGGTCGAGGAGTAGACCGATGAGGAGGCTGAGGCCGCCAACCCTCCTGTCACGGGGAGGCGGAGTGTCCTGCAGCGGGCTGGCTCGGGTGAGCCGGTCCGGCCTGGATGTATCGTGCAGCCGCAGCAACCTCAGGAGCTATTCGTGCGTGAGACGAGGGCGATGAAGGACGCGGCAGAGAAGAAGGCGGGGAAGACCGCGGTGGCGAAGAGGACGGCAGCTGCTCCCTCTTCATCCAAGCGTGGCCGGACCCCATCTCCTTCTCTCCCTCCCGTAGATATCACCATGGATGTTGACTTTGACATTGGGTCTCTTAACCTAAGGAGGAAAAGGAAGCCACGGGAGGAAGAGGAGGCAGAGGACGAGTATGTATTTTGCTCCCTGTATTACCTCCTGATCCCACCTCTGTGCTACCTTACCCCGATTTGATATTGCCTTTGTAGGGACATGGAGACGCTGGCCCAGAGGGAAGCAAAGAGGGCCAGGGCCTCGACTAGCGACATGCCCTTGGCAGGTACTTCAAGTACACCGCTGCTGGTGGAGAGCAGCCCGGAGAACAGCCCCCAGCGTAGCCCCCATTCTAGCCCCCAGCGTAAGTTCATTACTCACTTCTCCAAAGATGAACATTGGGGCGTGAATCTTTGGTGCTGATCTTGCTGGGTTTGTAGGAGTGGAACGGCAGCAGGAGGGCCCGCAGGGGGCCACCCCTAACATGCCTCCCCCCTCAACTACACCACCCCGAAGAGCGTCCCCGGCAAGGGCACCGACCACCGAGCCCGCGCCTATGGAGGAGGAGGAGATGAACTTGGGTGCTGGCGAGTCTACCCCGGAAAAGATCGTTGGCAGGGAGGGCGCCACTTCTTCCCAGCCTGGTATGCATAAGTTATTTGTTTCCTGTTTTTGCTCTGTTTTCTTCAAGTTGAGCCTTGCCCCTGACTTCCTCTCCCCCTTCTCTTCTAGTTTTTAGCATCACCCTTGACGGACCAGGTGGACGTCGACTCCATCATCGAGGAGGTCGTCAAGGACACTAGGGCCGAGGCCGACCGGATCACTGCCGAGGAGGCCGCCAAAACCATTGCCGAGGAGACCGCCAAGGAGCCCGCCGTAGGGACCGGTGAGGCCGGCAAGGCTGCTGCCGAGGAGGCCTGCAAAGCTGCTACCGAGGAGGCCGGCATGGCTGCTGCCAGGGACCAACCTTCCTCCTGTGTCGCTTCTGGCTCGGGCCGTTACTTGAAGGTGAGAGACGATCTGTTCGTCCACCTCCCATGGACGGCAAGCAGCAGGGTGCCAACCGAGGGGGGGGTGTTTGACGAAGAGGCGCTTGCCGTCGCCGGGTTCGAGGTCATTGTCGAGCCGAGTGTTGGTGGCGACGGTTCTTGAGAAGAGCAGCTCCTTCGGGCCATGGGCGCCAGCTTCTAGAAGCTCCAAGTGCTCCATCGCGCCCGCCTGGACGAGGCAAAATCCAGGTTGGCGGTGTTGGATAAAGTGGAGGCGGACTTCCAGGAGCGCGTCGCCCAGACGTATACTTGATTTGCCCAGGCCCGAGATGAGCCGAAGACTTCTCAGGAGCAGCTGGATGAGCGCGCCCGTGATCTTCTCCTAGCGCAGTCTGATTTTGAGAAGGCCCATGAGATGGAAAAAGAGCGGTCCGCCTAGGACGAGGCCGACCACAACCAACGCCAAGCTCGACTGAATTCCCAGGAGGAAGACCTCGTTGCTCGTGAGAAGGCACTTGCCTCTACACTCCGTGGCAAGGATCAAGAGGTTGAGAAGCTCGTCGCGCAGCGGACCTAGGAACCAGAGCAGAGGCACGAAGAGGCACTCAATGCTGAAGCTCTAGTCCATGTCGGCAAGGTGAAGGAGCTGGAGGCGGAGCAGGATGGCCTGGACAGACGTGTCCTGGGGCTGACCAAGGAGAGGGATACGATCAACGCCACCTTGACGGAGGTGCAGGCCGAAGTCCTCGGCAAGGCCGAGCAATTCTCCGTGGCCCAGGACTCCATCAAATACCTGAAGCTGGAGCTAGAGGGCTTCAAGGGGATGCTTTCGGATGCCAGGGCTCGGGAGGAGACTCTGAACAAGGACCTGGAGAAGGAGAAGCAGCTGCGGATGAACGATGCTGCTAGCCGCGTAGATTACGTGAAGGGTGAGAACCTGTGGATCAGCCGCCTCGTCGCTGCCGCGGAGAAGCTCACCGCGCAGTTGGCCGCCATGGGCATGCCAAACTTCAGGCTTTCCCAGGAGGCGAACCTCACAATCAACGCCAGCCTGACCGTGCTCTTCGAGTGCATCCGCGATGCCTTGGAAATGCTCCGCTTCAAGCGAGCGGTTTGTCTAGCTGATGAGTCCCAGAGGGTCTGCCGGGGCGCCTTGACCAAGGTTCTCACCAAGGTGGCATACTGGAACCCTGACCTCGACTTCGACGCCGCGCTGGATAGCTTGTCGGATGATGTAGATCTCGCGTCGCTCAAGGAGCGTATCAAGCCCATCATCAGTCGCGTCGACGGAATTCAGAGGGTAGAAGGCCAGCGTCGGGATTAGGCACCCTGTTTCTTATCGCCGTTGTAGGTTCACAACCAAGACAATTTTTATCTTTAGTTAGAACCACAACAACAATTGATGTAATATAACTCTGCAGTATTTTGAAGTGATGCGCGCTATTTTCCTGTTTGATTCCCCTTTGTATGTCCACCCTATGCTTAATTTAGTTAGGCATGCCGGCGCGCAAACTCAAGCCACGACACCTTAAGGACGGATCCCCAATAGCCTGCCGGGTGTGCTTGCTGCCAGGCAAAACACCTTACCACCCCAGTGCGGCCATTTAAACTGTGGAGAGGACTCGAAAAAGGGCAAAAACGTTGCCAGTGACGGAAAGGCTACCCTGCCGTTCTCTATGCGGCCGCTCGAATTATTTAGCGGACTCGAAACAGGACGAAGGCGTTGCCAATAGTGGAGGGGCCCCATTGCGTATAGGTTTATCATACATAGGGCAAGATCTCCCAGGAAAATAACCTTATGTAAAAAGGAATTACTCATAGTTTTACATGACTTATCTGTTCTGTTGCTGCATGAGCGTCCATTGTACTCGTTGATGATGCCGCACCCTTGGTCATCTTCTTCCTCGGAAACCATGGCAATAACGAACTGCTAAACTAACTGCTAGACCAGATTTTCACAACTGCGCCCCCTAGCTGGCGCGCCAAAGATGTCGGTGGGAACGACACCTATGGGATCACTGTAATTCCTTCTATGGTTGGCAGGCGCGAGGTTGTGCAAAGAGCGGGTCTAAGAGTCAGTACAAGGATCGTTTACCCAGGTTCGGGCCACAAGAATGCGTAATACCCTAGTCCTGCTTTGGTGTGTATTTGAGTGTTCTTGAGTTCTTGAACTAGCTATGGTGCATGTCTAGCTCAAAAGATCCGAATCCTTCTGCAGTATGCCTCGGGCCTCCTTTTATAGGCAAAAAGGGGCTGCTACAGTGGCACACAGGAGGTGGAAAGGTATACAGTGCGCAGGCTTATCTCATGCCATTACGGGACATGATGCATTAAATGCGCTACTTAGGTGTCCATTTGCTTTATCGGGGACGAAAACGAGGCCCGTCCCGTTCGTGGCCGCTCCATCTGGTTGCGACACGCGTCTAGGCCAGCGGGGCTAGCAGCTAAGATGGCATGGTGGTAGGGTCTTCACGAAGATCTGCATGCCACCACACAGGTGCTTGACTAGATGGACCAGGAACCACGCACCGCCACGTGGGTACCTGCCTGGGCTAGTGGGTCGGCCACCGAGCTTAGGCGATGATGGGGTGGCAAGGGCTTGCCGCTGTCTGGGTATGTTCCCGGCAATGGTCTTGCCGGGACCTCTGTGAGGGCCCTTGGCAAGAGGCTTGCCAGGGCTTCTGCGAGCGTCCTTGTCAAGAGGCTTGTTGGGTCCTCGGTGTGTCTTCAGCGAGGAGCCTTGTCGGGGCCTCGTGGGCATCCTCGGCAAGGAGCCTCGCGATCGCCTTGTCTTCTGGTTCTCATCTTAGGAGTCATGGCCCCTTGTGTTTCCAAAGATTTGCATGCCATCACATGGGTGCTTCCCGAGCCTTGGTTCCAACGCTGCTGATGATGTTGGAGCTCCTAGGCTCAAGGACGGCTGCAACGGAGGCGTTTGGGTGAGTTGCCCCTAGCAAGGGTTCTTGCCGGGGGTGTGCAGGCCGCCCGGCAAGAGTCTTATCGGGGGAGAGCCTGTCTTCTTGCTTTTCCTCCTTGCGCCACTATCTTGGTGCTGCTCTGGTAGCCTTGTGTCTCTGGCTTCCCTCCTCTGCCTTATTATGTGTGGTCGCATGATTGGCTCTGACTGCTCGTGCACAAGTAAGGGGTATAAAGGAGCGCCCCTACTTTTGTACATCGACAGTGTGTGTTTCATGTGTAGTAGCTCCGGGCATCAGGCTCTTCACAAGAATCCCACCTGTTCTAGTGGCTCCAAGCGCTACCGTTCTGCTGATGTGCTAGTGGGGAGCACCTTGCCAGTAAGTGGTTCTGGTGAGCAGCCAAGATAGAGAGTTAAAGTGGTTGTATCCAAGAAAAAGGGGCCCAAGAGGGCTCATGAGATGGGTGCAATAGAGTTCGGTATGACTCGTAAGCGCAATCCATACTGAGAGCCTCATGATCCTTCGCTTGTCCATCGTAAGTTCTGGAACAAGTTTCAGCAATTTATCTACCATGATGTGTTGAAGGGAAAGAAGAATTTGTTTGTGCCGGTCAAGTCTGTTGATCTCTCTCACATGGAGAGGGACTTGACTTACTTTGGGGCTGCACTT
Organism: Secale cereale; assembly: GCA_902687465.1. NCBI lineage: Eukaryota > Viridiplantae > Streptophyta > Magnoliopsida > Poales > Poaceae > Secale > Secale cereale. Next base: position 366,511,216 of record LR738715.1, read on the forward strand.
CATAGGTACGAGGAGCTGGACATTAAGAGGATCATCTCTTTCAACAAGGATTTTGATGCAGAGCTTGTGGCCCAATTCTATGCCACGGTACACTTTGGGCATGATGGGGACATGACTCTCACATGGATGACCAATGGTCGATGTCTGTCTGCTACATGGAGTGTTTGTCGTGTGACGATCATGGCCCACAGACCCCAGTTGGGTTTTGCCCTCACAGGGAGTCTACTACTACTCCCAAGGATGCTCTGTGGTCCTTCTCTAACAGGAAGGTGTCTGAGACTGGGCATGTCTCCTATGAGCTCTAGCCCTTTCTGGATATCTTGCACCAGATCTTCAGGAACTCTCTGTTCCCTCGTGTTGGCAACAAGGATATGGTGCACTCCTATCTGGTGGACCCACTTCTTTTCTACAAGAACGAGAAGTGCTCTCAGGAGGTGTTGGATGTTTCTCATGTCATGTTCTCAGAACTTCGTTGTGCCATTTTGGAGCGAAAATGCATCATATATGGCCTCTACTTGATGCAACTCATTGAGGAAACATGGGATTCTTCATTTCCAGAGGAGGATCTTGATATTGGAGACTTAGTCTCTCATGAGGTTGTTCAGCTCAGGCACAAGGAGAAGTAGGGGACCATTTCTCCTGCTCCCTTAGTGCATGATATAGTCAGGTCGGATGATGATGATGAGCCATACTATGAGCCGTCAGAGGAGACCTCGTTGGCTAAGAAGCTCAAGCAGAAGATGAAGAAGCTATTTTTCCTGTAGGCCCAGGGTCAGTATAAGGCTCATGTTGCCGCAAAGAAGGCCCGTTGTCGTGACAAGGCCATTATGAGGCAGGCTGGCCTCATCGTGTCTAACGGCTCTGAGGATTGGATCACCGACAAGGAGGCTTGGGTCCAAGTGCACTGCCCGTGCATTGATTCTGAGGATGGCACTAGAGGCCCTACACCTGCTGTGGCGGAGTCTGAGGAGGAGGAGGAGCATGATTGGTGATGTCCTGGAGTGTTGCTACCACCATCTTTTGTAGGTGTCTTCTCTAACCTTTTGGTGTCTCGATGCCAAAGGGGAGAGAGTGTAGGGATTTGTAGTGTGTCGTGAGTCGAGTGTGTTTCTTCCTTTGCAGTTGCTTTCCTCGCTCGAAGTCATTTGATTTACTTTGGTTTGTGTTCGTCCCGTGTGTTCTAGACCATATGGTGTGAGACATATGAGCTACCTATCTCTAACTATTTATGTCAAGTACTTTATGTCTGTGAGATGCATCCTATGCCTACGCTCCTATTCATATGGTCTCCTGCTATTACTTGCCTGCTTTGATCTTACTATGTTTTTTTCTAGTATGGCTTGGTCTATAAAATATAGGGGGAGTGTGGATCCTATATGTGTGTGCTTTGCATTCCAAAGCATATCTCAGGTAGTGCACACATCTAGGGGCAGCCCGTCTATATTTTTTAGGTTGTGGGTTTGCACACCACTTTACCATATCCTTTGTTCAAATCCCGAGTTGTCTTCAATCCACCAAAAAGGGGGAGATTGTTAGGGAATTTTTCTCCCTAAGTGGTTTTGGTGATTGATGACAATGTGTTTGTGGACTAATCATGTGCATTGAGCTTTTCAGTCATTCAAGCATTTGGTGCAAGACGATTCGTACCCATCGGAGTTTCAAGTGAAGACGGTTTTCTTTCCTTCGGTTCTTTTCCGGTTGTCTTGAGTCGTAGGGAAAACCGTACTATCAAGAGGGGGTCCGCACCGGAAAGGTTTGGGTAGAATCAACACGTACGCACTCATATTGCACCCTTTGCCTCTTTCCGCTTCCTTGGAGTTGTCCACCATTTGTACCGAAGAAGCGGAGGAAAGTCACAAGCGGTAGTACTAACGGATCTAACGGGGATTTGTTAAGTTTTGTGTGATTGAAGTTTTTGCGATGGGAAATTTATAATACAGTAGATATAATACAATTACAAACTGTGAATTGCTTTGCTATAGTACTTAAAATAAAGATTTGTTTTGTTATATTAACGGATCTCATGAGGTTTTGTTGAGTTTTGTGTGATTGAATTTTCAAATTTTGGGTGAGACTACGATGGATGAAGGAATAAGGATGAGCAAAAGGATAAGCTTGGGGATGCCCAAGGCACCCCAAGATAATGTTCAAGACGTATCAAGCAACTAAGCTTGGGGATGCCCTCGAGTCGCATCCCAGCTTTCTTCTAATGACCATCGGTATATTACTTGAGACTATATTTTATTCGTCACATATTATGAGTTTTGCTTGGAGCGTCTTGTATGATATGAGTCTTTGCTTGTTTTGTTTGCTATTTTGTCACAATCATCCATGTTGTACACACCCATTTGAGAGAGCCAAAACTATGCTATGATTTGTTAGAATTGCTCTCTATGTTTCACTTAATTTTTTTGAGCTCTCGAATTGCTCTAGTGCTTCACTTATATCTTTTTGAGCATAGTGTGCTTTATGATTTTTGAAGAAATGCTCTCATGCTTCACTTAGATTTATTTGAGAATTAGTAAATTCTGAAGAAAATCTCTCGTGCTTTACTTAGATTAATTTGAGAGAAGGAAATTTTATGCTCAGGTTCTTCACTTATATTTGTTTAATCTTATCAAAAGCAACACATGAAACTAGTCGCAATATGATGGATATCCAAGGGGGATATCATAAAAACTTTTATGAGGATCATTGGACAAAATAAGCTTGATTATTTGTAATGATATATGACGATAGTAATATGTGAGCCATATTAATTATTAATTATGTTCTAGTTAGAATATTGATGTTAAGGTTTGTGGTTCCCTATGGAAGCACGAAAGTCAATAGTTGTGCAATGTTATGTGTTATTTTGTCTTATGACGGTTTTCGTTCCTTGGTTGGTCGCTTCTCAATCTCTTGCTAGCCTCCACTTTGTACTAAGTAGAAATACTACTTTTGCATCCAAATCCTAAAACCCAAGTTGTGCCAAATGAGTCCACCATACCTGCCTATATGCGGTATTTCCATGCCGTTCTAAGCACATTTGTATGCACCAACTCTAATTTCAAAATAATTTTCTCTTTTGTGTGATCGTATCGCTCATGAAACGAAGAGGGGTGGCTAATATTTTTCATGCTAGATGTGTTATTCTCAAGATGAGTGTTTATTCACTTGTCATTGCACGAGAGTATGGCAGTAATAGGGGTTCCCAGCCTCGGAATGAAAAAGAAAATTTCTTTATGTTCTCAAATAATAAATTCCTTGCAAACTGTTGGTATGGAGGGCACCTATGGATATATATGAGCCATGGATTGTGAAAGAATGGTGGAAAAAGGAATATACTTTATTTTCTGTTTGGGAACCGCCTATGATATACTTAGCATGGAAAGTGTTGGGAACTCCAAGTCATTTTTGTTGAAGGGAAAAGTATGCCTCCCAAAAAATTTATCTCTCAATTTTTAAGCTTTGAGCTCTGGCACCTCTACAAATCCCTACTTCCCTCCACGAAGGGCCTATATTCTACTTTATGCAATTTTTATTTTTATTTGAGTCTCCATCTTCTCTTATAAAAGCACCAACTACGGAACACTATTACCACACTTGAGCATTGGATGTAGTTAATATTTGGATGTGTTGCATGAATGGATCAATGATTGAGCATAATGGGCTAGGGATAACTTGCTTTAGTTTTGATATTTTGAAAAGATATGATTGTTTGTTGCTATGCTTGAGTATTAAAGTCTTCATGTCAAAACTAGACTATTGTTTTGAATCATATAAAAGTCCAAATGTCCATGCTACAAAAGAAAAGAATATGTGATGAACATGAGAGGCAACACTCCACTTCAAAAATTCTATTTTTATCATTTACCTACTCGAGGACAAGCAAGAATGAAGCTTGGGGATGCTAATACGTCTCCAAAGTATCTATAATTTTTTATTGTTCCATGCTGTTATATTATCATTCTTGGATGTTTTACGAACTTTTTATTTCATTTTTTGGGGACTAACCTATTGACATAGTGAATAGTGCCAGTTGCTGATTTTTGCTTGTTTTTTACATCACAGAAAATCAATACCAAACGAAGTCCAAATGAAGCAAAACTTTTTGGAGATTTTTTCTGGGTCAGAATACACAAGATGGGCTGAAGAAGTACCAGAGGGGGGATCCGAGGGGAGCACAATCCACCAGGGCGTGCCTGGGCCTCCTGGCATGCCCAGGTGGGTTGTGCCCACCTCGGTGGCCTCCCGCACCGGCTCTTGGCTCTATAAATACCCCAATATTCCAAAAACCCTAGGGGAGTCGACAAAATTTTATTCCAGTTGCCGCAAGTTCCAGAACCACTAGATCCAATCTAGAGCCCTTTTCTTGCATTCCACCAGAGGGGAAAACGATCACGGAGGAGTTCATCATCCTCATTGGTGCCTCTCCGGTGATACGTGAGTAGTTTACCACAGACCTACGGGTCCGTACGCATTAACTAGATGGCTTCTCACTTTGTATCTCAATACAATGGTCTCTTGGAGATCTATTTGATGTAATGTCTTTTTGCGGTGTGTTTGTTGGGATTTGATGAATTGTGAGTTTATGATTAGATTTTCCTTGATTTAGTTTACATTCTTGATTATTATAGCCTCGTATTTCTTCTCCTATATTTTGGTTTTGTTTGGCCAACTTGATATATGTATCTTGCAATGGGAAGAGGATCTTTGTAATGGGTTCGATCTTGTAGTGTCCTTTCCCAGTGACAGAAGGGGAAGCAAGGCACGCATGTATAGTTGCTATTAAGGATGAAAAGATGGGGTCCATTCCTACATGAATAGATCTTGTGTACATCATGTCATCGTTCTTATTGCATTACTTTGTTTTTCCATGAACTTAATACACTAGATGCATGTTGGATAGCGCTCGATGGAGTAATAGTAGTAGATGCTGGCAGGAGTAGGTCTACTAATCTTGGACATGTTTCCTATATACATGATCATTGTTTTGGATATCGTCATAATTATTTGCTTTTCTATCAATTGCCCAACAGTAATTTGTCCACCCACCGTTGCTATTTTTCTCGAGAGAAGCCACTAGTGAAATATATGGCCCCCGGGTCTATTTTTCTATCATATACTTTCAAATATATATTGCCATTTGCCTTTTCCTTTATTTGCAACTTTTATTTTCAGATCTATATTATCCAAAACACAAAAATACCTTGCTGCGTTTTATTTGCTTTTGTTTGCATCTTTCAATCTACTACAATTTTATCACGTCAACTTGAGAATTTCTGGCACTGTTACCCGAAAGGGATTGATAACCCCTTTAACACGTCGGGTTGCAAGTATTTGTTCTTTGTGTGCAGGTACCATTTACATAGTGTTGCGTGATTCTCCTGCTGGTTCGATAACCTTGGTCTCATTAGTGAGGGAAATACCTACCGTAGTTGTGCTACATCATCCCTTCCTCTTTGGGGAAATACTGACATAGCTTCCAGCGACATCACAAGGAATTTATAGTGCCGTCGCCAGGGAGACATCATCAACATCTATCAGGTTCCTAATCACAAATCTCATCTCCTTCCAATTTATATTATTTGCCATTTGCCTCTCGTTTTCATCTCCCCCACTTCACAAAAATTTGCCATCTTTATTCGCCCACCTTTTCATTTACCGTTTTTTGGTCGGATCTATCGCCTCCTTTTGTTCTTGTTTACAATTGGTCAAGATGACGCAAGAGAACACTAAGTTGTGTTATTTTTCCAATACCAACAACAATGAATTTATTAGTACGCCGATTCCTCCCGCCACTAGTGCAGAGTCTTGTGATATCAATTCTGTTTTGAGTGATTTCGGTATGGCAAAAACAGATGATGGCCTAACCCCTAAAATTGGGAGATCTGGCAATCTGGATGCTAAACCTTTTGTTTTGGGACAAGGGAACGTTATGGGAAAAGAACATATCCAAGAATTCTTCAATTGTATCGGAAATTTGGCTCTTGATGACGCTTCTATACTTAAAAGAAGTAAATCCTATACGAAGCTATTTTGATACTAGTTCTGAAATTTCAAAATAGGTTTATCCGCACTCATCCCACTTTGCAAAGATTGTTTTATGAGCTACATGTTATAAAGGATCCTAAAGCTAAAAAGTTTGTTGCTTGCGTTCTTATGAATGAATTTGATTACATAGTGCGGGAGGCTAGATAAATTTTCGATTTTTATGGTATGAACCTTGAATAACCAGTAATAGATGAGATTTTTTATAATAGTGATTATATGCTGAGACATTTACTTGGAAACAATCAATTTTTTGATGAGAACCTTAAGAAGGAGATCCCTTTCTTGGATAGCATGCAACAAGTTTTTAATGATATTAACCATCATTACTCTTGGATTGTTGCCGACAATCAAAGGGGGTATAAAGATGGGAAAATCAATAATGCTAAAGTTTCTATGGATAAAGTGTTTTTAGTCGTTTTTGAAAAACCCCATGACAAGAACACATGTATGGAAACCGAGGATGACAACACTTGAGATCTATGTGTTATGCCTAGCTAGGGGCGTAAAACGATAGCGCTCGTTGGGAGGCAACCCAACTTGTATCTTTTTGCTTTTTGTGTTGTTTTCAATAAATTACCCAATTATACCTCCGGTTAGATGTGTTTTTGTGGTTTAAATTAGTGTTTATGCCAAGAAAATCCTTTGGGATGATTTGGTTAATAGTTGATTTGATTGCGTTGAAATTCAGAAAATTTTGCGTCCAGAGTTAGAACTTATGACAATGACTGGAGTGCGATAAGCTATTAAATTTTTCACACGTTATCTGGATACAAATTATCCTTGTTTTCTTAGTTTTTCAGAATTTTTAGAGTTACATAAGTATGATAAAAATCGTGTCTTTACAGACTGTTCTGTTTTTGAAAGATTCTGTTTTCGTTGTGTTATGTGCTTATTTTGATTAATCTATGATTTCCTTTGAAGAGTTTTTGCTATGGAAAAGTTAGAATAGAGTAGATATAATACAATTACAAAATATGAATTGGTTTGCTACAATACTTAAAGTAAAGATCAGTTTTGTTATACTAACGGATCTCAAGAGGTTTTGTTGAGTTTGGTGTGATTGAAGTTTTCATGTTTTGGGTGAGACTACAATGGAAGAAGGAATAAGAATTAGCAAAAGGCTAAGATTGTGGATGCCCGAGGCACCCCAAGATAATGTTCAATAAGTATCAAGCAACTAAGCTTGGGGATGCCCCTGAGTGGCATCCCCTCTTTCTTCTAACGGCCATCGGTATATTACTTGAGACTATATTTTTATTCTCACATATTATGAGTTTTGCTTGGAGCGTCTTGTATGATATGAGTCTTTGCTTGTTTTCTTTGCTATTTTGTCACTATCATCCTTGCTGTACACACCCATTTGAGAGAGCCAAAACTATGATATGATTTGTTATAATTTCTCTCTATGCATCACTTAATTTTTTGAGCTATGGAATTGCTCTAGTGCTTCACTTATATCTTTTTGAGAACGGTGTGCTTTGTTATTTTTGAAGAAATGCTCTCATGATTCACTTAGCTTTATTTGAGAGTTAGTAAATGTTTGAAGAAATTCTCTCATGCTTCACTTAGATTAATTTGAGAGAAGGAAATTTTATGCTCATGTTCTTCACTTATATTTGTTTAATCTTATCAAAAGCAGCACATGAAACTAGTCCCAATATGATGGATATCCTAGGGGGATATAATAAAAAGTTTCATGAAGATCATTGGAAAAAATAAACTTGATTCTTTGTAATAGTTTTGACATATGATGATAGTAATATGTGAGCCATATTAATGAGTAATTATGTTTTAGTTAGAATATTGATGTTAAGGTTTGCAATTCCCTGTGCAAGCATGGAAGTTAATAGTTATGCAATGAAATTACATCCTACTTGTGTTGCATTATTCAGTGTTAGTTATGTTTAATGTTCTCTTATGATGGTTTTCGTTCCTTGGTTGGTCGCTTCTCAATCTCTTGCTATCCTCCACTTTGTAGTAAGTAGAAATATTACTTGTGCATCCAAATCCTAAAACCCAAGTTGTGCCAAATGAGTCCACCATACCTACCTATATGTGGTATTTCCATGTCGTTCTAAGCAAATTTGTGTGTACCAACTCTAATTTCAAAATAAAATTTTCTTTTGTGTGCCCGTACCGCTCGTGAAGCGGCGAGGGGTGGATAATATTTTTCATTCTAGATGTGCTATAAATACCCCAATATTCCAGAAACCCTAGGGGCGTCGACAAAATTTTATTCCAGATGCTGCAAGTTCCAGAACCACGAGATCCAATCTAGAGCCCTTTTCCGGCACTGTGCCGGAGGGGAACATGATCACAGAGGGATTCATCATCCTCATTGGTGCCTCTCCAATGATGCATGAGTAGTTTACCACAGACCTACGGGTCTGTAGGCACTATCTAGATGGCTTATTCTCTCTTAGTATCTCAATACAATGGTCTCTTGGAGATCTATTTGATGTAATTACTTTTTGCGGGGTGTTTGTTGGGATTGGATGAATTATGAGTTATGATCAGATTTTCCTTGATTTAATATCCATTCTTGATTATTATAGCCTCATATTCTGCTCCGAATTTTGTTATTTTGGCCCACTTGATCTATTTATCTTGCAATGGGAAGAGGTGCTTTGTAATAGGTTCTGTCTTGCGGTGTCCTTTCCCGGTGACAGAAAGGGCAGCAAGGCACACATGTATCGTTGCTATTAAGGATAAAAAGATAGGGCCTATTCCTACATGAATAGATCTTGTCTACATCATGTCATTGTTCTTACTGCATTACTCCATTTTTCCATGAACTTTATACACTAGATGCATGCTGGCTAGCAGTCGATGTGTGGAGTAATAGTAGTAGATACAGGCAGGATTCGGTCTACTAATCTTGGACGTGATGCCTATATACATGATCATTGTCTTGCATATGGTCATACTTATTTGCTTTTCTATCCATTGCCCAACAGTAATTTGTCTACCCACCATTGCTATTTTTCTCGAGAGATGCCACTAGTGAAATCTACGCCCCCCGAGTCTATTTTCCTATCATATACTTTCAGATCTATATAGCCATTTGCCTTTTCCTTTATTTGCAAATTTTATTTTCAGATCTAGATTATCAAAAACCCAAAAATACCTTGTCGTGTTTTATTTGCTTTTATTTACATCTTTCAATCTACTACAATTTTATCCCGTCAACTTGACAATTTCTGGCACCGTTACCCGAACGGGATTCACAACCCCTTCAACACGTCGGGTTGCAAGTATTTTTTCTTTGTGTGTAGGTACCATTTACACAGTGTTGCGTGGTTCTCCTACTGGTTCGATAACCTTGGTCTCATCACTGAGGGAAATACCTACTGTAGCTGTGCTGCATCATCCCTTCCTCTTATGGGAAATACCGACGTAGCTTCAAGCGATATCACCTACGGGCGGTACTAGTGCTGCTAGTTCTGCTCGTAGTACTGCTCGTGGTTGGGACCTCAATTATTCATGTGCGGTTTGAATGGTAGTGCCTCCGTGCTATGTGTTTGTCCCCAAAAAACAGGCGGTTGTAGTAGCGGTAGTTGAGGCTGTAGTACTGCCTATAGGCGGTAGTACCACCCCTGCTACCGCGGCTACCGCCGCCCATTCCTCTGTTCTTCCGTTGTTTCTTCTCATCTCATATGCATCCTTCAGGGAGTGTTAGTACCGCTCCTGGAGCTGTAGTATCGCTTGTCTGCGGGTTGAGAGGTGCATAATGGTTGGATTTGTCCCCCACTATGAAAGGAGGTCTTCTTCCCCAAGAAGACTTACATGTTCCTTTCATAAACTCCAATGTTGCTCCAAAGCTCATTTTCGCCCGATCCCTCTCCCTAGCCAATCAAACTTGTTGATTTTCTAGGGATTGGTTGAGAAGGCCCCAATCTACACTTTCACCAAGAGAAATTTGATTCCCCCCACTAATCCCTTGCGAATCTTACTACACTTGGGTGTTTGAGCACCCTAGACAGCTGAGGTCACCTCAGAGCCACATTTCATTGTGGTGAAGATCCGTGGTGTTGTTGGGAGCCTCCAAGCTTGTTGTGGAGATTTCCCCAATCTTATTTGTAAAGGTTCGGTTGCCGCCTTCAAGGGCACCACTAGTGGATTCATGACATCTTGAATTGTGCGAGGGCGTGAGGAGAATACGATGGCCCTAGTGGCTTCTTGGGGAGCATTGTGCCTCCACACCGCTCCAATGGAGACGTACTTCCCCTCAAAGGGAAGGAACTTCGGTAGCACATCCTCGTCTCCACCGGATCCACTTTTGGTTATTTCTTACCTTTACTTTGTGTAAGATTTTGTTGTGTTGTATCCCTTACTTGCTTGTGTTGCTTGTGGTATTAGGATCATATAGGTTGTTCACCTAGTTGCATTTCTAGACAAACTATTTGTTGCTAATCTTAATTTGTTTAAGAAAGGCGAAAATTTGGTAGTTGCCTATTCACCCCCTCTAGTCAACCATATCGATCCTTTCTATAGGCAATCACTTATTTGAAATCAAACTATGTTTATTACTAATATAGGTTCAACCACAAATGCATAATTCAATGCACATGTACATATACTGAAGAACTACAGAAGCACCAAGTAAAGAACGATGAACCACAGTTGTACTAAAGACTCTAAAGAGAGACGGGAAAGACATTTTGGTTGCTGGAGAAGGTGAAGCGGAATGCCCATATTATGCCCTCTTCCATGCATAATGCGCACACGACTCTAGGCCAACCCCTTGTGATGGCTGCCCGTCCATCCTTCACTGTCTTCATTAGGACTTCTCGATGCTCATTGTAGTCTGGATGAAATACTTTAACCTTCATTGTGACCAATCATGTACTTTGAGAGGTAATCTTGAGTAAACTGCTTCGAGAACCACTGCGAACAAAAAAGATTCAGACATTGTTGTCCAACAACTCATTACGGGCAATAAAAAGAGAAGACTGCAGAGTTTGTAGTTACCATCCTACAACTCACTGTTGTGTTGGATGGACCGTAAAAAAATAATTTGCTTGCCACTGTTCGTATCTTCTTGCTAATAATCCATATCAGTTTCCTCACTTGATGCTTGTTGATGAATATCTCATTGCCCCATACGCAAAAAGGGTCGATGCATGGATCCTTGCCAAGGGCAGATGTACCTACAAGCAACAAGTCAATATTAGAAGCTAACAAGTGTCCAAGCCTGGATCTTTATGCACTACATTATGGAATGACAGGGGGGTACAAGCCGAGGGATGAAACTAACCTCGGTGGAAAATGGTATCCACTCCCATTTTTGTCCTGCATAAGTCGTGGAAAGGCATGATAAGTACATCAACCTTTACATCAAACAAATATAGCAAAGGTAAAAGACATCATCTCCAAATGATAGATTGAATGTGTTGGTTTCAGCATGCTGTTAAACTAGATATAAAATGGAAGGCAATGTTACCTACAACAGGCTTAATAGCCATCAAATATTGCAATTCAAACTGGTATTGTTGAAAATGAATAGAACGTAGGTCATGTTTAAACATCACACTGGATAAATGTGTAAAACGGAAATAAAGAGCATGTGTTAACTACACCAGGCATAACTAGAACCAAATATAGCCGTTTAAACTGGTATTGATGCAATCGAGCAGCACAGTTCCGACTTGCACATAATGAACATCACATTGTGAATGACTGAAATAAACAAGGCATAAATGATCAATATAACAACCAAATATAGCCATTGAAAATTGGACATAGTCTTACTTCAACCAACCTAACAAGAAAATACTTATAAATAGGGCATATGCTTGAAAACTATACAAATGCTCACTGCAACCAACCTAACAAGCAAATACAGATAAACAAGGCATCTGCTTGACAACTGGACAAATGCTCACTACAACCAAACTAACAAACAAATACAGATAAACAAGGCATCTTCTTAATAACTGGACAAATTCTCACTGCAACCAACCTAACAACCAAATATAGATAAACAAGGCATCTACTCGATAACTGGACAAATGCTCACTGCAACCAACCTAACAACCAAATACTGATAAACAAGGCATCTACTCACTATAAACAACCAAATATAGCCATTCGTGAAACTGAAGTGGACAATTCATACTTAAAAATCACATAGCCCTATTGAACATTACATTTTTGCATAATTGAAATAATTAAACACGACACAGTTATTACACCGCATGGAAAAAGCTACTACAACAAAGGGTATGTGTTAGCAAGCTAGAAAAGGTAAGATTTTTGATAGGATGTTGCCTCACATGTCATCGACGGGATCCTTCTAGTCGGAAGAGCACAAACCCATGGTGCGCTCTTTAATGTCACAGATGGGATGTTTCACCTTGGAAGAACCTTTGTGGGCCCCCTCCTCGTGGTCGTGGTTGATGAGATTTGACTTGGAAATTGAGTATCCCAAGCCGCTGTCGTAGAACATGTCCATCAGAAATGATAAAATGGGCTCGATGGCGTGCAAGGATCGCAAATCCTTGACCGCGTGGCGGAGGAGATTACCGACATGGCCATCGAAGAGATTAATGTTGGTCGAACATGAGGGGTTGGGGCTGGACCACTTAACCTGTGACATGGCCCACGTGAAGCAGTTGCTTTCGATGAGCTTGATGTCATAACCAGCTTTCCCGAGAGACAGTATTACGCTATCCCACTACGTGAAGCCTTCGGCACTACAAAAAAATACACTTCCGTGATGATACGTGTCTGTCATAGTAGGTCATGTTTTCTGTCATGCATGTACATCCATGACAATTTTATGACAGAATCAAGATAGTCATACCTATGCTGTCGTAGAAGTGTTCCATGACATTACCAAAATTATCATCATGGAAGTGTCCACTTCCATGATGATAAATCGCGCGTCACGGAAGTGCTTTTGTCAAGGGTAACCGACACGTGGCATCCACCGTAACGGAACGCCGTTCAGCTATCGGGTACGGTTTTGGATCCGATAACCCGTTAACAGCCCCGACCAATGGGGATTTTCCATGTGTAAAATCATCATTGGCCGGAGGGAAAATGTGTTGCCTCACCGTTGGGACAGATGTCATCCACTCATTGGACTGGAGGCGCCTATGATAGGTCGACACGTGGCACGGCCCAACAGTGGCCCATTTCGGTGAAAAAGGCCGTCCCAGTAAAAAATAGCAGGCCGGCCCATATAAGGCCTACTTGTGTCAGGTCCATTTAAGCCCATGGCCCATACGAGAGGTGAAAATTCGGCCCGTCAATGGCCCGTTAAAGATTTGACACCATTGCAGCGCATCGTTAGTTCGAGCCCGTTAACAGCCCTCTATATATTTGGGCTCAATATTGGCCCAATGAGATTTCGGCCTGTTAATGGCCCATTTAGTGGATGGGCCAATTTTGACGATCTACATATTTCGGCCTTTTAGCGACCCACTTAAATATTGGGTTAATTTCCAGCCCAGTGTGTCTTTTAGCCTATTGACGGCCCATAAATCAGTTGGGCCATTTGTAGTCGGACCTGAGTTTCGGCCTTTTAGCGACCCATTTAAGTGTTGGGCCAATTTCCGGCCCGGTGTGTCTTTCAGCCTGGTGACTGCCCATATATCTGTTGGGCCATTTGTAGTCGGACCTGAGTTTTGGCCTTTTAGCGACCCATTTAAGTGTTGGGCCAATTCCCGGCCCTGTGTGCCTTTCAGCCTGTTAACGGACAATAAATGAGTTGGGCCATTTGTAGTCGGACCTGAGTTTTGGCCTTTTAACGGCCCATGCCCTTCATGGTCCAATACCAGCCCGGTTTCTCTTTCGACCTGCTAAAGGCCCACAACACAGTTGGGCCATTTACAATACGACCTGACTTTCGGCCTCTTAGCGGCCCATGCTCTTCATGGTCCAGTACAAGCCCGCTGTCTCTTTCGGCCTGCTAAAGGCCACTATATAGTTGAGCCATATGTAGCCCGAACTTAGTAACGACATGTTAACGGCCCGTGAAATCAATTGGGCCCACCTGTTGCCCGCTTCGATGTCAGCCTGTTAATGACCCGGGAGTTAAGAGGGTCGACCATTAACTTTCGGCCTGGTAACGGCCCATTAACTTAATGGGCCCACTAAAGTTCGTACATGTCTTTAGGCCAAATTAGATAATTTGAGCCCATTACGATGAGCAATTATGCATGGGACCAAAACCGATCAAGCAAAGGTACAACATACAGGGGAAAACGTTGCACATCCAGCATATATTACAGGAAATTACATCCACCGGGCAATCAAATATTGATGCCAGTGCATATAAATGAACAGAACCTAACGATCTACAACGTCACAATCTACAACCTCAGCACAGATGACGCCCATAAGCATGTGGGCAAGTTCTTGCTACTTTGCTACACTGTCTCTGAAAACATTGATCAGTTGTTGTGTCGCACGACTTTGCACCTCTGATTCATCCACCATTTCCATCATTCCTTCAGCCATTAATTGGTTCACAAACATACATTTTTTCCGTTGCATTCGAGACAGAGGATACTGAATAGATTTAGATGGCGATTTTGGCAGGCTTGTATTATTGATAGGGGAGAGTGTCTCGACCACTGCATCATAACATAAATTAGGAGGGAAACCAAATAGATTAATCATAAGTTATTGGCATATTACCTGGCCTAGATTTATTGGAAAGAAACAATGGGGTTGCCTTGCTGTTTTCAGAGTTTGTCTTCTTATCTTCAACAACCTGCACCAAATTAAGACACTAGCATTGCTATCATTGGCCAAGTCAGATAATAGGAAAGCAACATTGGCACAACGAACGTTTGGGCAACTACCCAACACCAATTTAACACAATATGGAATAGGTATCATCGGCCAGGTAAGGTCATACGAAAGCAACATTGACACAATGAATGAATGGGCAACCAGAGCAGCACTACAATTCAGTAATGTGCATGATATGAGATAGTACACTCATGCAGCTCAGTATGCAAAACTACTAGGCAGTTTTCTTTACAAAAATCAACATTGGCGCCTTTAACATTTTGCTACAACTAATTTTAGATCAGACAAAGGTTGGATTCATGCCAATTAACCAAATACATGCTGATGTAAAAATATAGTGATATAACATGTACTTACATCGACATTGGAGCACAGATAACTCCCGCAAGATATTTTCCTCGAATAGAATGCCAATGAAGGAAATCTTCTATCATTTAACCTTATTTTCTAAAAGAGAGATGGGTAAGTAACATGTAGAAAATATGATCAGAATGCTATAAAATTTCATGATGCGAGGATACACACACGCTTCTTAGAATGGAGTTGACATTCTTTTGCTGGACTGGAGCGGACTAGTTCTTTGGCCACTGGAATCTGCTTATTATCAGTGGGAGTTGGGTTTCTCTGTGCTGGAGCAGTATCTATGAAAAATGGAGTTGGTTTATTATCCATTGGCATTTGGATCTTTTGCAAAGACCTGGTTTGTAACCCTTCAGATTCTAACATAGCCGTCTTCCCCTTGCATGCCTTATATAGAAGAATGGTGTTTCAGTTATAAAACATGCTACAGCAGAGATGGAATAGGTACCGAAGAATAGAAAGGCAGGACATATTGACATGTATTCCCTCCATCCGGAAATAAATGGATGGGTCTAGGCGTATTTCAGTTCCTGATACATCCAATTTTATCCATTTCTGCGACATGTAATCCGGACGGAGGGAGTGTGATGTAAGAGCTAGGGATACGACAGGACACAGTAAAAAAACTGAAAACCCACTACAGAACCAAAGTAATCGAACCCACTGATATGAGGTAGTACACTCATGTAGCTCAGGATGCAAAACTACCAGGCAGTTTTCCTTACAAAAATCAACATTGTGGCCTTTAATCATACATTTGGCTACAACTAAATTTAGATCAGATAAAGGTTAGATTCACGCCGATTAACAAAATACATGTTGATGTAAAAATATAGTGATATACATCAGGTACTTACATCTGCATTGGAGTACAGAGAATTCCTGCAAGAATCTTTCCTCACAAACGATACCAGTGCAGAAATTCTTCTATCTGTTAAGCTTATTTTCTAAGAGAGAGATGGGTAAGAAACATGTAGAAAAATATGGTCAGTATGCAATAAAATTTCATGATGCAAGGATACGCACACGCTTCTTCGAATGGAGTTGACATATTTTTGCTGGACTGGAGCAGACTAGTTCTTTGGCAACCGGAATCTGCTTATTACCAGTAGGAGTTGGGTTTCTCTGTGCTGGAGCAGTATCTATAAAAACTGGAGTTGGTTTATTATCTCCTGGCGTTTGGATCTTTTGCAAAGACCTGGTTTGTAACCCTTCAGATTCTAACATAGTCGTCTTCCCCTTGCCTGCCTTGTATAGAAGAATGGTGCTTCAATTATAAAACATGCTACATCAGAGAGATGGTATAGGTACTGAAGAATAGAAAGGCATGACATATTGACATGTATTCCCTCCATCTAGAAAAAAAATGGATGGGTCTAGGCATATTTCAGTTGTAGATACATCCTTTTTTATCCATTTCGGCAACATGTAATCCGGACGGAGGGAGTATTGTGTAAGAGCTAGGGATACGACAGGACAACACAGTAAAAAACACTAGTTGAATGTAAAACTGTATGCTAGCGGAATACGCACAGAAAAAACGAAGGCAACATACATGTGTATGATTGGGAAACTAAGATGGCATTGCAATAGAGCACTAGAGCAGCACTTCAATGTAAAAAAACATGGTATGGTAGACAGATGAAGTACATACTGATGAATAACAATGCATAAGATATTCAGAAGCATGATGTCCAAATTAAGCAGATGGCATTGCGATAGAGTAGAATGACCATACTTGAGTTTGAAAACATTATCAAGAATGGAATAGGTACCGCAAAACATGAAGGCATCACATATTTACGTGCATGATCAGCATGCTAAGCACATGGCATCGCAACAGAGTAGATACACTCCAGGACATTATATGCATGTTGTACCCATATCACGGGCCAAGTTAGAGCAAGGACCTTGTGGGGTGAAGAGGATTCAACATCTTTCTGCATGTCTTCTAAAGAACTGCCTTTACATGTTCCATCATATTGGGTATCATTAACATCAAGTTTATTGGCCTTTACATTGCTCCGTGAGGTTCTTGTGGTTAAATCAGTGTCTGCAATTGTATCTGACATGCATGTAAGACAACTAGTAGTTAGATTTATGTAATGAGTGCATGTAGGAGACGACATAAATAGTAGGACTGGGGTTAACTAGTAGCAACAGGTCTCAAAAACTAAAGGGAGAACACACATGAAAGCTACAGAATATGTATCGTTTGTACTCGAGATTAACTAGATGGCACACAAAAATATTAAAGAACAACATAGGTAATACTAGAAATGGATAATACTATAATCACCAGCCTGTGGGATAGCATTGGCTGATGGATGATAACTATGGAACAACGTTACCTAAAGAACAAGTATCTTAGCATAACTATGGAACATTGTTAACTCCTGAACATGACACGTAAGAGATCAACATGAATATATAGTGAAATGTGATAATCTATTTTCCATGCTTAAATGAATAAAAAGCCATAAATGTTGCACACAAGTAAGATGAGGGTACAACCTATCTGGCCGCCATCCATAGGAGTGAGCATCATGTGCTGACCTATCGATGGCCCTACAGTTGTTGTGGCTGTCCATGTCGGGCACGCGCATTTGATGCAGGGAACTGTTGAGTGGGGACTGTAGCTCCCTTCTGGTGTATGCTTCCCTTGTTGGAGCAGCTGCGGTGAGTCGGCAGACGGTGTGGCTGAAGATGAAGATAACGCATAATGTTAAGAACGACACATCTCTTTGATCTAAAGAAATACACTAAGAGATCAACAGCAAGGTACGAGAGTGGTCACACGTCTGTTGACTGAGACTAAATTGGGGTCACACGATTTTATTTTATTTTGGTACTGTCCGATCTTTGCCGGATGGCTTGATGGCCGTCTTGTGCCTCCTGGCTGACACTGCTATGAATCTTCCCCGAAGAGCCAGCGACCAACGGTAGAGCAGCTTGCCTCCGCCGTCCGTGGCCCCGGCCAAAACCCTGCTCCCCGCCCCACCGCACTGCCATGGTTGCGCCGCCCCCGGGCCAATCCACAAAGACTCCCCGTCATCCAGATCCGGCGGCGGCAGTACCTTGAACCCACGCAACTCTAAGATAGCCATCTAAGCGCTACTTCCGCGGCGAACTTGCGGCCCCACACCCTTACGTTAGACACCAGCCAACTGACAGCCTAGGAGCTCCGCCGCCTCGAGGGGTGCTGCTTCCCATTGGGAATCGATTGGCCCAGAATAAAAATTCAGACAACTGACACCTAAATAAAGTGATTTGAGATGAGGGTGCGACTTATCTGGCGGCATGGTGAAGTAGGCAGGTCCAGCTGCCGAGTCGGTGAGGCCGGTGCAGTTGCGGTGGCCACCGGCGGCAGGGAAACATCGATGTTGCGACGGTCGACGGCTACGAGGAAGCAGCGCCGGGACTCTAGACGAATCCAAAGTTGGAGCCGCTCCGGCGCTGTGAACAACAGCGGGGGTGAATCGGCTCCGGTACGGTTCACGCGGCCGTCGTCAAGGCAGCTCCAGCAACACGGAGTAAGGGGCACACGACCCAGTGGATGATGGCAAATGGATAGCGTCTCCAACATTAGGGAGGAGGGCGGCTGTGAAATTGGTGTGGTGGGTGCGCCATGGAGGAGGGGCTGAGGTTTCGCGGCTCGGGAGAAGGGAGCTTCCAGGGAGAAGGTGATTTGGCGCCCACGAGGTATGAATGGGGGGGGGGATTCGGAGGGGAGTGGAACCATGTACGCATTTGTCTAAAATGTGAGGGGGAGTTACAGTTCTACCCCTGCCTTTAGGCTTCTCGGCTTGGGTCTGTGTACTGAGGGTCGGCGATAGTATAGTAACTTTGCTTCTCCCCAAATAGTGGGCGGGAGCGATTTCGGGCGAGGAGGCCGTGTTTTGAAATATAGTGGGCGCGAGGGATTTCGGGCGAGGAGAGCGTGTTTTGAAATAGTGGGCACGAGCTATTTCGGACGAGGAGAGCATGTTTTGCCGACCATGGTTTATGAATTATTCGGGAACTATCATTTCGGCCGAGGAGAAGGCGCGCTTGGATGAAGTTACAAACCTACCCTCGATGCATAACGGGCCAATTAATGTGTCTCCCACATAGGACGGTAATTTCGTGTCTCCCATTTATTTGCTCGGGTGAATTCCACCGAGCAGAGGATGTTTAATGGTCCGTTCAAAATTTGGGAGAACGGGCATCCACGTCTACCTTACCAAGTCGATTCGAATCAAATTTAGAAATATTAGCTTGCCACTTCTTTTTTAGATGGAGAGATGATGTTTGGGAGTAATGTGTTTTTACATGCTCGTTGCTAGCGATTTACTATATGACAAATAGTTGACCCACTCAAAAAAGGGAATCAAACCCAAAATGAAATACCTCGATTTAAGGAAATAGCTCGTTCACCAGGTCAAAATAGTGAACTAAATCCAAAATTGAACACCTCAATCGAATAGCATGTTGTACAGTATTATAGTACTCCATGAACATGTTGAAAGTCAAATTAATGAACTTGTTTGATATACGCATATATCCGTTCATGTGTGGATTGCAGACAACATGTTCTCCAATTTAAATATTTGAATGCAAGTTTATATCGAAACATGGTTTATATCATTCTTTGATGCATAAAACGCGACCTCCCCCTCTCCCGGACTCCTGCTCTCTCTCTCTCTCTCGCGCGCGCCGACAATCTTCAATTCTGTCGCATGCATACAACACACAAACCTTGTTGGTCCTCTCTCTTTCTCTCCATCTATCTCTCTCTTTGTGTGTGTGCGGGGGGGGGGGGTCTTTCTAGTTCGCATGCATATATACTCAGGTCTCTCTCGCACACTATGTATGATTCTCTAGTACAAGCTAGATATGTTGGGTTCACTCATCGTACGCACACAAATTCCTTGGCTCGTTGCCAGTAACTCTCTCACGCACCACTCTATCGTCTCGGAGCTCTTCCCCCTCTCTCTCAAACTCTCCATCTACCTGGGTCACACATACACATGCATATCTCACTCGCACTCGATAGGACCATCTAAAACTCTATCTCTCTCCCTCGTTCTCTCTCCATCTCACACGCACACACACATAATCTCATGCCTAGCTAGCCAAGTATGATGGTCTCTCACTCAATTGTAGGCACACACACAGTCCCCCCTATATGTATATGACTAGCTAATCTTAGTCTCCATCACAAACATGTGCATGGTCTATCTCGATTTCTCTCGGGGCATCTTTCTATTGCGCACACACCTCCCTCGATCTCCCACCCATATAGTCCCCTCATGATCTCGAGGGGGTCTCCCTATCGTAAACACACCCTCTCGCCCTCCCAATGCGTCCATGTTCTCCATGTGTCCCTCTCGACCTTTGTGCCTTGTTGGCCAGACCTCTGTTGGACATGTGCTATAGGGGTGTCTCTCTCCGTTGCAAACAATCACACACTAGCTATCTTCGTGTATCTCCTCGCCTCGCTTTTCTATCTCGGAGATGCATGCGTGATATGTTCGCCTAAGAAATGAAAAACACACACTCTCTCTAATTTATCGTTTGTTGTCACTTTCTCTTTCACACACATACTCTTTTTGCACACTTACTAATTCTCCTTCACACGCACTTGATCCCTCTCGACTTAGGCACTCTCCCTGGTCCATAGCATATTGATTTATTGAAAAGTCAAACATCACAAAGTTTGACCAAGTACGTGGAGAAAAACAATTACATCTGGAACAACAAACATATACGATTAGATTCACCATGAGATGTAGTTTCGTATGATGTATCTTTGGTATTGAAGATATAAATAACATTTTTGTAAACCTGATCAAAGTTTCAAAGTTTGACTTCTAAAAACATTACATGCACTGCATTATCGAGCGGATGGAATATCTCTTTCCCCCTCTCAGCTATCTGACGCACCACTCAACCTTATCGGGGCTCCTCAGTCTCTCTCAAACTTTATATCTCCCTGGTTCACACATACACATGTCTCGCTCGCGCTATACATATAGACCCATCCAACACTCTACGCCCTTGTTCTCTCTCTCTATGTGACACGCACCCCCCTAGTAAGCACCATAATCCCTCACTCCATCATAGGCGCAAGCACTCCCCCCTAAGTAAGATTATCTCTCACTAGCCATCAGGAACACACGTATTGTCTCCTTCCATCCATACGTCTATCTCGATATCTCTTGGGGTATCTTCTATCACGCACACACCTTGTCACTCGATCTCCCACCCACGTAGTTCCATCACGATCTCCAGGGGATCTCTCTATGACAAACATACACTCTCTCCTCCCCATGTCTGCATTTTCTCCGTACGTCTCTCTCGACCTCTCTCCCTTGTTTGTCAGACCGCTCTTGGCCACGTGCTAGGGGTCCTGCTCTCTCGGTTGCAAACAACCACACACTATCTCCTCGCCTTGCTTCCGTTGTCGAAGATGCATGTGTGATATGTTTGCATTAGACACACACGTTTTTTCTCGGCTTTTATCGAGTGTTGTCCATGTCTCTTTCACACACGCACACACACTTTTTCCACTCACTCTTTCTATTTCACTCGCTCTCTCTCTCTCTCTCTCTCTCTCTCTCTCTCTCTCTATCTCTCTCTCTCTCTCGAGTTAGGGACTCTCTCGCGTCCATAAGCATATGGATGTTTTGAAAAGTCAAACCTCAGAAAAGTTTGACCATATATATGTGGAGAAAAACATTTACATCTGGAAAGATCATTAGATTCATCACAACATGTACTTACTTCATACTATCATTTATCTTTGGTATTGTGGATATAAGTAATTTCTTTATAAACTTGGTCAAAGTTTCAAAAGTTTGATGCTGCCTTGTCAGCTCGTGTTCTGTATCTTCGTGTGCTGGCCCATGTGGAAGTGGGTGAAAATAAGTAAACTAGAGGCCCATCTGACACTCGGTGAAGTAAGCAAAGTGGAAACCACTCGGGGTAGCACCCCACATGCTAGTAAATTGAGGGTGCATTGAGGACACACTTCTTCTGCGTGGAGGACGCACTCGCGCACAATTCACCACTGCACGGCGGCATGCACAGAAGGACGCACTCGCGTACACCCAGCACACAACACACACCAGCACACATGTACAACGGTGTCGCCGCCGGTTGAGATGGACGGCGAGGCAGCCAACAAGCGGAGGCGGCTCGAGCCAAAACTGCATCCGGCGAGCCTGGACTTCATCAGTAGCCTCCCCGATGACATGCTGCTCATCATCATCGGCCTCCTCCCCACCAAATCTGCCGTGCGGAGCGCCCTGCTCTCCCGGTGGTGGTGCCCCCTCTGGTGCCATGTCCCCCTCAACTTCACCGTCGACAGCTGCCTCTGCGACGGGGATTGCAAACGCATGGTCGCAGTCTCCAAGATCCTTTCATCGCACCTTGGGCCAGCCAGACGCCTTGACATCCGCATGTTCAGTACCAACTGCGAGGTGCAACCCAAGTTCGACAAGTGGTTCTTATCCCCCGCCCTAGATCATCTCGAGGAGCTCAGCTTTGAACCTGGACGATGTCGCTCTCTGCCGCCGTCCACGCTCCGCCTCTCGCCAACGTTGCACCGCGCCAACTTCAGCTCCTGCTATCTTCCCCAGATTAATGTCGCGCCTGCCCTTCTTCTCCCTCAACTCAAGCAGCTCTACCTCTCGACGTTGTCATCTCGAAGAAGGCTATGGACCACCTGCTGATGTCTACACACGCTTCTACTCTTGTAGACTATGTTGGGCCTCCAAGCGCAGAGGTTTGTAGGACAGTAGCAATTTCCCTCAAGTGGATGACCTAAGGTTTATCGAACTCAGGGAAGTAGAGGTTGAAGATGGTCTCTCTCAAGCAACCCTTCAACTAAGATACAAGAAGTCTCTTGTGTCCCCAACACACCTAATACAACTAGGAGTTGTATAGGTGCACTAGTTCGGCGTAGAGATGGTAAAATATGGATGATAGGAGTGGCAAAGCAAAGTAATATAAATATGTAATAAAAAGTGCATCAAGCAAACAAGTGGTAAACGTGAGCACAAATGGTATTGCAATGGTGGAAACAAGGTCTAGGGTTCATACTTTCACTAGTGGCAACTCCCAACAACATTAATATAATCGAATCACATGATATTTCCCATAAAACATGCAAAGGGGACGCACTCGGAGGTCATTCCTTCGTGGTCAAGAGTGGACGAGAATTATGTAGGGCTACAAAAGCACACCTCAAAGTTCGTAGTTCTCAATCTAAGGATTTCCCAATGTCACCGCGGCCATCCAAAGAGAGTCCCACAATCACCACAACATATCTAAAGGATAGTCAAAGACAAGCACCAAGAGACTCTCAATCTTCAATCAACACACAAGAGAGGAAATCACTCATGAAAATATTGTTCTAATCCATGTCCAATAGACCGCTGTCACCTTGGTCTCGGGGATTATACTAGATAAAGACAAGTGAGTACATCAATCCAATACATAGAGGAAGGGGAAATATCATGGGATCACCCTAGATTAACATAGCCTATGATCACAACGAAGATCACATCATGGGAGAGGGAATTGACCACATAGCTACTGGTGAGAACCTCAGCCCCGAGGAGGAACTACTCCCGCATCATGGAGGGAGGAAGCAACGTCGATGGAGATGAATCCGGGGGCACTTCCCCATCCCGGCAGGGTGCCGGCGCAGGAATTCTGGTCCCCCGAAGCTTGATGGCGATGGCGGCGGAGATCGGAATCCCGTCTGGAGAAACGGGGTCTGGAATGAGGGTTTCCGCGACACGCTTTAAATATATGCCAAAGGGGGGCCTCGGAGGAGCCTCGGGGGGCCCAGGCGCCCCCCCGGCGCGGCCCAGGGGGGGTGCGCCGCCAGGGCGCCTGGAGCCCTGGTGCCCCCCCCCCCGGCTGTCCTTCGGGCGCACGGTAGTTTCTGGAACGCTGATTTTTTATATAATTTTTCTGGATTTTTCCTGGCAGTTCTCGTAATGTGAAAACCTGAAATACAAAAACAGCCGAAAGTAGAAGCTGGCACTGGGGTGCACTGAGTTAATAGGTTAGTCCAAATATGATCAAAAGTGTATGTAAGTGTATAAATAGCATAGCAATATCGCCCAAAAGAGGCATGGAGCAAGCAGAAATTATAGATACGTTTTGGACGTATCAACATCCCCAAGCTTAATTCCTGCTCGTCCTCGAGTAGGTAAATGATAACAAGAATAATTTCTGTGGTGACATGCTATTAACCATATAGGACTTTTTCATAGTCATATGACAAAAGCTTACTGAGACAATG
Source organism: Secale cereale (assembly GCA_902687465.1). NCBI lineage: Eukaryota > Viridiplantae > Streptophyta > Magnoliopsida > Poales > Poaceae > Secale > Secale cereale. Next base: position 366,535,673 of record LR738715.1, read on the forward strand.
AATCTATAGTAATTAAGTTGACTCATGAGAAAATCACAAAGAACTGAAAGTTTTACAATATAATATTGAAACATCAAATACATTTGTAATGAACATGATGTGCAAATATGATAAAGTGATATCTAGCTTGCCCCCTTTAGTGAAGCAAAACATAAATGCAGGGGTACCTCCAAGGTTTAAGTGATGACTAGATACAATGATTTCAAAATAAACGATATCACAATCATGCAAAAGGACAATGCTACTTTGGGACAATGCACATTACACTCAGAATGACAATCATGCTCTCAGTAGTTGGTGCTTTTAAAAGAAGGTGGAGACTCTCGAACCGTGGCTTTTGTTGGCAAGGTTGAAAACCCGTAGTCGGAAACAAAGACAAAACATGTACCAGAGCTCTTTGTTTTAAAACAGAGGTAATAATTTTTTTTAGATCATGCATGTTTCGTCAACGAATGCTAGCAGACAACTCAATCACTTCTTGAGATGGACAAGTTTCGAGGAACGGCTCCCGAATGAGGACGATCACATCCTCTTAATCTCCTTTGTTTATCACTGCCAAAGTTTTCTGATTTCTCATGAACAAAGCGCGAAGGAGGGTTTGTTTGTTATATTATCTTTTTGAGCCGGGCGCACTCAATGCCAGTTCCTTCTCGTATTATGGGTTTGCACATTATACATGCAATCCCGGGGTGAAGCTTGTCCAACTTAAAAAGATCATGAATTAACTACTACTTCCTCATGAACTTAAAACAGAGGCGCAAAATAGGAATGCTTTTTCTTTGAATAATTTCGAGATGGTACATGCAAGTCTCCGTTAGGAATGGCAGGTAAATACCATGTAGGAAGATATGGTGGACTCATATGGCATAACTGGATTAAAAGGATGTGGATGTACAAGCTGTCAGTCCGCTTAGTACAGGCGAAGGTTAGCAAAAGACGGGGAGCGACCAACTAAGAGAGCAATCACGGTCATAATCATGCAGAGCGACAAAGCAACATTGAATCAGGCATGGAAGTTATATCGCTACTCAGAAACAAAAGATCATCAAGGCTTGACAGACTTTCTTTACAGTCTTAAATATGCGTGAGCATACGCCAAGTCAATCAAAATAAATTCTTTGAAGGAAGATATTACTAAACCATACCACATCATAGGCAAACAAATCATGTTGGTACTCCAATAACACATTGGGAACCCCCCAGCTATTTGAGACTAACCATAAGAAAACATGAACTACTAAGCGCCATTATGCACGTAGCATCTTTATCATAGACATATCAACCAATGCAACGGAAGCAAACTCTCTTAATAAGATAAACATGATAACTAAAGAGAGTTCAAGCAACCAACTAAACAAAAGCTCTTTAAAAAGATAAGCATGAAAGTTAAGAGCTAAGCATGATAGTAGCTATTAAAAGACAAAGAACACACACAACAAAGATAGACATGCAAATTCTATGTTATGTTCTAGGTAGAAGTGGAGCATGTTTCTCTCCCACATAAAGAAAGCTGAGTTCCAACTCGTTATGAAAAGCTAAAGAAAACTAAAAGGAAAACTAATACAAGACGCTCCAAGCATAGCACATAACACGTGAAGTGATTAAAATATAGTGGAACGAAGGACGAACTGATAATATTGATGGAGAAGGGGATACACGTGCGCATCCCCAAGCTTAGACGCTTGAGTCTCCTTGAATATTTCTTAGGGGTGCAAGGGGGCATCCCCAAGCTTGAGCGTTTGACACTCCTGAATCTTTTTATCATCTTCCCTCGCACACTTGAAAACTCCCTTCATACATAACTCATCATAATCTGATTAGCGAGGTTAGTACCCATAATAAAATAATTGTTCCTTGCTGGAAATAAAGATATTCTTGAAGTTCTACTGTTTCTCAAGATTGCCAAAAGGTTTTTGCAAAGAAAAAGCAAGCTCTAGGTTTGCAAAATGAAGGAAAGGCAAAACAGGACAGAATCTGTGAAAAACAGAACAGCAGGTAGTAAATGATTTTTCCGGGGCACTTCTGCAACTCTAATCAAAAAACTCAAAACAGACGCACGAAAGACAATTATATAGAGCACGCTGTCGAAACAATTCGGACCAAAAAGATGATCCGGTGATTTTATACGAATTTTTCTATCCAAGGACAGAATCTGTTTCCTGGACAGCACGTCACAACTTTTGAACTTTCTTGCAATCAGAGGCTAAACTTGGCACAAAGCTGAAAAATAAAGATACAATGATGTTGCTACAGTAGTAATAAACATCAAGACCACTAAAACTGAAAGTAAAAATAACAAGGGTTGTCTCCCTAGAGCTCTTTCTTTATAGCCATAAAGATAGGCTTAAGATTTTAATGATGCTCTCGTAGGAATAAGAGCTGAAGAACAAAAGAGAGCATCAAGAAGCAAATACCAAACACTTTTAAGCCTAACATGCTTCCTATGCATAGGAATATTGCAATAGAATAATTCATTGAAGCACAAAGCAACTCGCATAGGAAGGCAAAACAAGCATAACTCCAAAACCTTCAACATAAAGAGAGGGAACTTAATATTATTGAAATATCTATAAGCATATGTTCCCTTCTCATAATAATTTTCAGTGGGATCACGAATAAACTCAACAATATAAGCATCACATAAAGCATTGTTACCATGATCCACATGCAAAAAGGTACTCTTACTCTCCACATAAGCATAATCTTTCTCATTGGTAATAGTGGGAGTAGGACTATCATAAACAACTTGAACACTACAGATTAATTGTGTATTAGGAAGATGGTGTTCAACAAGGGAGTAATTCCCTCCATGATTATGACAAGTTTCATAAGGATAATTTCTCCTTATGTCATAGGTACCTTTATAATCACTATAGGTTGGAGTTATAACATCATCATGGTAGAGAAGAGCATTATCATTGCTAGCAACAATATTTGTAAACATGTTGTCTTTATTATTACTAGCAAAAGAATTATCAATTATCACATCACTAGTGGGTAAAGGGTTTGCAATCCTATCATCCCCAAGCTTAGAGCTTCCCATATCATCACTTTCAGAGTTGGTACCAAAAAGATTTTCAAGATCATAAGTAGCATTATCATCATTTTCCCAATCACAATAAGTAACATGCATATCATAATCAAAATCATCTTCAATAGTACCTACGAACGTATCATCAAGATGATAATTAAGGCAATAAACTTCACCTTCTTCTTTAAACTTACAATCGTTAGGATAAAAGTTGATGGGAGGAATATGCTCAGGCCAGGTTGATACCCATTCTTCTTCTTTCTTGCTCCTCTTCCTCCTCCTCTTCTTTTTCTTCTTCTTAACCTTAGGAGGGAGTGGTTGGAGATGAAGCTTCTCCACATATCCTAGTTTATCATTAGAAACAATAGGGGAAACTTGGGAGAAACTCTCCTTTTTATTAGCAGAAATATAAGAGACATTTTTATACTTTGGTAAAGTTCCCTCCTTTATAATCTTACCTATGTAATCATTTTCATGGCAATTAACAACACAATAGAGATGGCAATTTTGCAAAGTGTTTTTTATTCCTATGGCATTAACATCTAGCCATGAAGTCTTTTCTGATAACTCTTCACACATCAAAAATAACATAAGCTCATCATAAAGATCAGAGGTGATCATGTTATCACACAACCGGTTAACAGTTATGTTTTGAAAGTTCATGCATTGAAAATTAAAGTGACCCTCTATACGGCAAAGTTCACAAGTAAAAGGATAAAGGTCACACAATTCTCTAGCTATTTCATTTAAATCTCTGACCCAAGTGATTGTTCTTTCATGCTTATGTTGCTTACAATACTTCTCTTCTTCAATCATAGGCCTTTCACAAGGTCTATCCACTCCACAAAAATTAACATGCTTATATAAAACTTCATCTTTAGGAATTGGATCATGCATGTTGCAATCATCATGGACAATTTCATTTTCTTTGCAAGTCTCTTTAAAAGGTTTATGATACTTGACCCAATCCTCCTTAGGCATATTAAGATGTGAAGCAAAAGATTTGAGGAAATCAACAAGGAGTTGAGAATCAAGTCCAAACTTAGCACTAAACTTATTAAAACTTGTAGTTTCAACAAAGGACTTAATGCAATTATACTCATAAATTATACCTGACTCTTTACCTTTGTCGATCTCCCAATCTTCAGTGTTGCGTTGAATTCTTTCAAGGAGTTCCCATTTAGCATCAATCTTTTCGTTTGTGAAAGAACCCATAGAGGAAGCATCGAGCAAATCTTTATCCTGTCGAGAGAGCCTCGCATAGAAATTAGTAATAATCATATCTTTGGGGAGCCCATGGTTAGGACATTTTAGCATTAACGTTTTCAGTCTCCCCCAAGCTTGAGCTATGCTCTCTCCGTCATGAGGATAGAAATTATAATCATAATTCCTATTCTTATGGACTTCATGAAGAGGATAAAACTTAGAGTAAAAGAGAGACATAAGATCTTGCCAATCAAGCAAGTGCGAGTTATCGAGAAGCTTATACCAATCTGAAGCTTTATCTATAAGTGATACGGCGAACAATTTCCTCATGACAAACTCCCTTGATACACCTGCAAGCTGAAATAATGAACATAATTGTGACAGATATAGCAAGTGTTCACCGGGATGTCTGTCTCCTGCATAACGATTAGCCAAAACATAATTCATAATACCAGCTGGTATTTCATAGGGCACAATTTCAGTAGGGGGAGGAGCAACCACCACAGGTGTGGGGCGTCTTCCCGCAAGCAACGATCCAATAGCAAGGTTTTCCATAAACATAACTAGTGAAATAAAAACAAGAAACAAAAAGATTTAATTGCAAGATCTAAAGATATACCTTCAAGCGCTCACCTCCCCGGCAACGGCGCCAGAAATAGCTTGATGTCTACACACGCTTCTACTCTTGTAGACTATGTTGGGCCTCCAAGCGCAGAGGTTTGTAGGACAGTAGCAATTTCACTCAAGTGGATGACCTAAGGTTTATCGAACTCAGGGAAGTAGAGGTTGAAGATGGTCTCTCTCAAGCAACCCCGCAACTAAGATACAAGAAGTCTCTTGTGTCCCCAACACACCTAATACAACTAGGAGTTGTATAGGTGCACTAGTTCGGCGTAGAGATGGTAAAATATGGATGATAGGAGTGGCAAAGCAAAGTAATATAAATATGTAATAAAAAGTGCAGCAAGCAAACAAGTGGTAAACGTGAGCACAAATGGTATTGCAATGGTGGAAACAAGGCCTAGGGTTCATACTTTCACTAGTGGCAACTCCCAACAACATTAACATAATCGAATCACATGATATTTCCCATAAAACATGCAAAGGGGGCGCACTCGGAGGTCATTCCTTCGTGGTCAAGAGAGGACGAGAATTATGTAGGGCTACAAAAGCACACCTCAAAGTTCGTAGTTCTCAATCTAAGGATTTCCCAATGTCACCGCGGCCATCCAAAGAGAGTCCCACAATCACCACAACATATCTAAAGGATAGTCAAAGACAAGCACCAAGAGACTCTCAATCTTCAATCAACACACAAGAGAGGAAATCACTCATGAAAATATTGTTCCAATCCATGTCCAATAGACCGCTGTCACCTTGGTCTCGGGGATTATACTAGATAAAGACAAGTGAGTACATCAATCCAATACATAGAGGAAGGGGAAATATCATGGGATCACCCTAGATTAACATAGCCTATGATCACAACGAAGATCACATCATGGGAGAGAGAATTGACCACATAGCTACTGGTAAGAACCTCGGCCCCGAGGAGGAACTACTCCCGCATCATGGAGGGAGGAAGCAACGTCGATGGAGTTGAATCCGGGGGCACTTCCCTGTCCCGGCAGGGTGCCGGCGCAGGAATTCTGGTCCCCCGAAGCTTGATGGCGATGGCGGCGGAGATCGGAATCGCGTCTGGAGAAAAGGGGTCTGGAATCAGGGTTTCCGCGACATGCTTTAAATATATGCCAAAGGGGCGCCTCGGAGGAGCCTCGGGGGGCCCAGGCGCCCCCCCGGCATGGCCCAGGGGGGGGCGCCGCCAGGGCACCTGGAGCCCTGGTGCCCCCCCCCCCCCGGCTGTCGTTCGGGCGCACGGTAGTTTCTGGAACGCTGATTTTTTATATATTTTTTCTGGATTTTTCCTGGCAGTTCTCGTAATGTGAAAACCTAAAATACAAAAACAGCCGAAAGCACAAACTGGCACTGGAGTGCACTGAGTTAATAGGTTAGTCCAAATATGATCAAAAGTGTATGGAAGTGTATAAATATCATAGCAATATCACCCAAAAGAGGCATGGAGCAAGCAGAAATTATAGATACGTTTTGGACGTATCACCTGCTCCGCAGCTGTTCTGCGCTCGAGTAACTTCGTCTTGAGCCGATCCATGGGTTCATTAGCCTTCACCTTGCCTCAATGAATCTCCGACGGATTTATGTGTCTTGCTGGCCCCACAACAAGACATCAATTGGGAAGAGATCACTCCAGCCGCTCCACGTTATGGTCATTGAGAATGTGCCTTTCCTTGAGAGATTGCATGTATCGAATCTAGAAGGTCCAACATAAATTGACAGCATTGGTGCACTCGTCTGCCAAATTCTCCGAACTCTTTATTGGATCCATAATCGTTCAGGTGCAGCACTCATCTTCTTCTCCGTTTTTTTTAATTCACATTTTTTAATTTCTTCTTGGTGTGTTTACGACCGTCTTCCAGAAAATGATTCCCACAAGCTTGACCCGGTCTATGCGCACAGTGAAGATCTTGGCAATAAAATCTATCGGCCCCAATCTGGATCAAGTTGTTGGATTCCTTACATGCTTTCCTTGCACGAAGAAGCTATTGATCGAGGTGAAACTTCTTTCCTATTAGTAAACGGTAATCACAATGTAGCTCAATTTTTTTCGTAATTTTCCCAACTTACGATGACAAGTGTAGTGTTCAAAACTGCATCTACGCAGTGCACCGAAAGAAATGTTTTTAGTATTTTTTCTCACGTGATCACCTGCACCGTTTTGTTGTTGTACTACTATAGTAGCCTAGGCTAGTCATAGTGGAAAGTAACTTAGACTACTCCAGTAACTCTATGGTTACCCTAAGAGCAAGTACTACCTCCGTCCTGGTTTACTCTTCCTATTTTGTAGTATCAAAATTTGACTATAGATTTAACTAACTAAATATTAATGCATGTCACTAAGAACTATATCGTTGGATTCATATTTGAACATAATTTCAAATGGTGTAATTTTTAGTGACATGCATTGGCATTTTCTTACATAAATATATGGTCAAAATTTTATAATAAATAAGAGGTAGTACAAAAGTGGGCCATGACGGCCCTCCACTATGTAGGCCAAAACACGTGCCAAATTCACTTGTGATGCATTTACATTGATGCCCCTCCATTGCTCACCTGGTGCCCCAATCTGGATCACCTACTTTGCTCTGGTGCCAAATTAACTCACGCAATGACAAAACACTTGCATGGGAGAGAGAGGACTGAGGCAATAAAAACACTTGTTTGGGAGAGTGAGAGGCTGGTGTAGTTGGTTTGATTGATTTGTTTATATATGTGGGTCTGTGTGCACAGCGGTGCCAACTCTCTCACATCGCGAGAGCGGTGCCAAAATCATTTGATTTGACATCGATGCATATTATGTGGCATACTTTTGCGAAATATGGCATCAGCCACATAGTAGAAGGCAACTAATTTCCAAGTTCTTCACGCACTCCTAGGTAAATGAGAGGAAAGAGAAAGAGCGAGAGAGAGAGAGAGAGAGAGAGAGAGAGAAAATATCACTAGCCAGCCAACCCTATTGTATGAGCGAATGATATTGGTACCTCTTGATGACACGGCAATCTTATACATCCAGCTGCTCTAATATGTTCTCTTCTTTTGCAGATAAAAAAAGACCCGAAGTGAAAAATGTGTTGCACTATAACAATCTCATCGAATGCCTTGATCTCCATCTTACATAAATTGATTTGATCGAATATCGAGGCAGCACATATGAGATTAAATTGGATAAGTTCTTTGTTCTGGAGGCAAGTGTGCTCAAGGTAATGATGTTTCGTGTTCTCTAGCGCAACAATGAATGGCGTGCTGATCACCACAAGCGTCTAAGCCTAAATGACAAAGTCTCTGCAGAAGCTGAATTTGTTTTTGAAACATGAAGAGGCCAGAGACTCGAAAACTTGTTTGCCCATTAGTGACTTGTCAGGGCGGTGGATTTTAGTTTGTGCGATAATGCTGCATCCACCTAAAGTAACGAAAGTTCTTACGTAAACTTCCTAGTAATTCCCTCTTCGTAGGTGCCGCATTACTTCTAACATTTGTAATATCAGTTTGAAACTTGTAATATTGCCGTGTCCTATTCCTGCGTTTTCAAAATCCTGCGAATCAAACAGGTCCTGAGTTGGTGATGATGTTGTGCCTGCCATCTTTCACCAATAGCCGTCGGATCTAGATCTAACGCATACAAACCAAACTTCTCCAGTTTTGCAAAAAGATGCCCGCACTTGTTCCCTATTTACAAACAACTCCTTGTCTCTCACAATCAGCCTTATCTCCTCCCACCACATCTAGAAGGCCATGGAAAAATCTGGCGCGGTGGCCGCTGCCGGCGCCGTCCACCCCCCAATCTTGGTGATCCGTGCAGTGCACGGGCATCTACGCACGGGAAATTATGTCGAACACGGCTAGTTGTAAGCAGGCTAGGTCTATAGCCATGATGATAGTGACTACAAACGGTGAGGCTGACTATGGTATGCCGAACACGGCGCCTATAGTCAGGTGTCATCTCCGGCATACAGTCTTGTCACTTCACTGTGAGGAGCAACACGTAATAATTTGACCAACGGGTAGTATAGTGCTACTACACTGGTACTACTACTACTAGTACTAGCACCACCGTCTGGATTTAGTAGTATTACCACGTCCATCTGGATTTAGTATTTGACTAGCAATATCTAGTAATGCATGTCACAAAAATGTACTACTCCCTCTCTAAATAAATACATGGTGTATTGTTTTATTCCTATCGGCGATATAACTTAATGTCTTTTTGCTACTTAATAGGATTACATGCAATTAACTAACCACTGCATGTGATGTTTGGTTGTCTCAAGTCATTGAAAGCATGCACAGACACGGAGGGGGACGCAGCTTCATTGACTTACTGCACCTGCCTTTGGGTGTATGACACGTGGGCCCAACGGGTGGCTGGCAACCTGTCATACAGCGAAAGGCAGGTGCAGTAGAGGGGCAAGGAGTAGATGGCCAACACGCACGTGAATTCAACGCAGTCTACACTTCTCATATAAAGGCTCCCGCCAGTCCAATCTATGAAATCCTACGCACCTATGCACCCAAGGGCAAGAGTGATCACTCCAATCTCAAGATTAGTTGACTAGAAGCTAGACCCATGGAGGCGATGAGCGTGGGCATCAGCCGGCTCTGCCAGATGGTCTACGACGCCAGCCTGCGGCCCAGCACCGAGGAACGTCTCCAGGTAGTGCTTGAGGCCGCCAGGGCGAGGGGCCGCTCGGATGACAGCTTCGTCTCCTTGTTCGACGAGGTCCTCGTCGGCTTCCTCGACAAGTTCACCGTCGTCAAGAAGCTCGCAGACGACCTTGACGTACGCCTCCAGCCCACGCGCCCAGGCTCTGCGATGCCTGCCACCCTCAACGGCCTCCATGGTGACAACCTCTTCAACGCACTGGTGGCCCTACGACTGCCCGCCGTCGCGCCGGAGAATGTCCACCTCGAGGTCGCACTCGCCGAGCAGCACCTGGCGCAGCAAGACACCATCGACATAATCACCCATGTCTATGCGCAAATCGTCCACAAGGACTACTACATTGAAGAGGAGGACGATAGGACGATGGCCTTCTTGGACCACAGGGCAACCTTGGACGACATTGTTCATAAGCACGTTGAGCTTGCCGCCAACGCCGCTGCTCCTCACACATCGGTTGGTGACCTGGTGCACTAGGGCGTGAGGATGTCATTGATGGATCCGTATGTATCTTTATCTTTCCGTCAAATCCATGTAGTAGTATCTGGTACTACTGGTAATTATCTTACCTTTCGCATCAATTTATAATTTTCCTACGTGCTCCATGGATGAACCGCGCTAGAACCAAACTTATCATTACTCTAGGGAAAATCGTTATATCTATCTATCAACTGCGCCATGGAGCAGAACCAAATTTTACAAGTTACAAGTTCAAAAGGAAAAGCCTGCCGTGTTCGTGTCGCACCCCCACACGGTTGGTTCGGCACGCCACTCAAGGGGGAATGCGTGTTGTGTTGCATTTTCACTTACAAGTGGGAACGCAGTTGAGCAAACCGATTATCGGCAAACCCCCACCCCACCCACCGCGCGATGGCTGAGAAAACATGAGGGAGAAGAGATGGTTGTAGCACGGACTCCAAGAAAATTGGTGTCGGATGGGACTCGTGTTGGTGGCATGTGCCGTACTACTATACATGAAAACTAGTTATGGCCCATGCCACCCCACTATATCGAGGTGCTGGTTACGTAGAAAAAATTTCCTGGAGTCTGTTCTCATCCCTCCTCTATCTCTCTTCTCACCCAGCCAGCAGACACGCGGAGAATATTCACCCCACGCTATTGCTCCCCGGCAACGGCGCCAGAAAAAGGTCTTGATAACCCAAAAGTGTAGGGGATCAGTTGTAGCCTCTTTCGATAAGTAAGAGTGTCGAACCCAACAAGGAGCTAAAGGCAGAACAAATATTACCTCAAGTTCTATCAACCACCGATACAACTCTACGCACGCTTGATGTTTACTTTACCTAGAACAAGTATGAAACTAGAAGTAGTTTGTAGTTTTTGTTGGATAGGTTTGCAAGAATATAAAGAGCATGTAAATAAGGACTGGGGGCTGTTAAGATAAAGAGACAACTAAACTTAATATAGCGAGTGTGGAAAAGTAGTGGTAGGAGTTGCGGAATTGCCCCTAAGCAATTGACTACGTTACTAGACCGATAGCAAGTTTTATGTGGGAGAGGCCACTGCTAGCATGTCATCCCTTACTTGGAATTCTATGCACTTATGATTGGAACTATTAGCAAGCATCCGCAACTGCTAACGTTCATTATGGTAAAACCCAACCATAGCATTAAGATATATTGGCCCCCCTTGAATCCCGTATGCATCAATTTCTACGCTAGGTTGAAGCTTCTGTCACTCTTGCCCTCCAATACGTAGTCCTATCAACATACAACTAACCCTATGGTGTGATCCACGCGCACGCTCATATTATGGGAACCAAAGAACAGCAACATAACCACAAGAAATTTAAATCAATCATAGCAATTCACCAATCACCGATAGGACAACGATAATCTACTCAAACATCATAGGATGGCAACACATCATTGGATAATAATATGAAGCATAAAGCACAATGTTCAAGTAGAGGGTACAATATGTTGCGGGAGAGTGGACAGCTGTAGATAGATGGGGGAAGGTGATGGAGATGTTGGTGAAGATGATGGAGGTGTTGGTGTAGATCGCCGTTACACGATGATGGCCCCGGTGGCACTCCGGTGCTACCGAAAGCGAGCGGGAGAGAGCCCCCCTCCTTCTTCTTCCCTGACCTTCTCCCTAGGTGGGAGAAGGGTTTCCCCCTGTGGTCCATGGCCTCCGTGGCGGCGGAGGGGCGAGAGCCCCTCCGAGATAGGATCTGTATCTCTGTCTCTCTCTGTTTCTGCGTTCCCAGATTCTGGCCCTTCACCGTTTCTTAAATTCCCGGAGATCCGTAACTCCGATTGGGCTGATTTTTTGACACGATTTTTATCCGGATATTAGATTTCTTGTGGCGAAAGAAGGGCATCAACCGCCTTACGGAGTGGCTACGAGGGCCCTGGGCGCACCCTGGGCAGGGGGGCGCACCCCCCTGCCTTGTGGCCCACTCGGGCATCGTCTGATGTTGGTTCCGCTTCCCAAAATTCACATATATTCCAAAAAAAATATCCGTCCGTTTTTATTCCGTTTGGACTCCGTTTGACATGGATATTCTACGAAACAAAAAACATGCAACAAACAGGAACTGGCACTGGGCACTGGATCAATATGTTAGTCCCAAAAAATACTATAAAAAGTTGCCAAAAGTATATGAAAGTTGTGGAATATTGGGATGGAACAATAAAAAATTATAGATACGATGGAGACGTATCAGCATCCCCAAACTTAATTCCTGCTCGTCCTCGAGTAGGTAAATGATAAAAAAGGTAATTTTTGATGTGGAATGCTACCTAGCATAATCATGATAATGTAATCTAATCATGGCATGAATATTAAGACACGGGTGATTCAAAACAATAGTCTATCATTTGACATTTTGACAATAATACTTCAAGCATACTAATAAAGCAATCATGTCTCTTCAAAATAACATGGCCAAAGAAATTTAGCCCTACAAAATCATATGATCTGGCTATGCTCCATCTTCGCCACACAAAGTATTTAAATCATGCACAACCCCGGTTTTAGCCATGCAGCTGTTTCATACTTTAGTGTTTTCAAACCTTTTCAACTTTCACGCAATACATGAGCGTGAGCCATGGACATAGCACTATGGGTGGAATAGAAGGTGGTGATAGACAAAAGGTGGGAGAAAGTATCACATCAACTAGGCAAATCAATGGACTATGGAGATGTCCATCAATCTATATCAATGTGAGTGAGTAGGGATTGCCATGTAACGGATGCACTAGAGCTATAAGTGTATGAAAGCTCAAAAGAAAACTAGTGGGTGTGCATCAACTTGCTTGCTCATGAAGACCTAGGGCATTTGAGGAAGCCCATCGTTGGAATATACGACCCAAGTTCTATAACGAAAAATTCCCACTAGTATATGAAAGTGACAACATAGGATACTCTCTACCATGAAGAACATGGTGCTATGATGAAGCACAAGTGTGGAAAAAGATAGTAGCATTGCCCCTTTTTTCATTTTCTTTTTTTTTCCTTTTTTTGGGCCTTCCTTTTTTTGGCCTGTCTCCTTTTCTTTTTTTGGCCTTTTTTTGCCTTTCTTTTTTTTTCTTTTTCTTTTTTCAAGGGACAATGCTCTAATAATGATGATCATCACACTTCTATTTACTTAGAACTCTATATTACAACTCGATACTACAACAAAAATATGACTCTATATGAATGCCTCCGGTGGTGTGCCGGGATGTGCAATGATCTAGCGTAGCAATGCCATCAAAAAACGGACAAGCCATGGAAACATCATGCTAGCTATCTTACGATCATGCAAGGCAATATGACAACGATGGTGCGTGTCATAATAAACGGAACGGTGGACTTACATGGCAATATATCTCGGAATGGCTATGGAAATGCCATAATAGGTAGGTATGGTGGCTGTTTTGAGGAAGGTATATGGTGGGTGTATGGTACCGACGAAAGTTGCGCGATACAAGAGAGGCTAGCAATGGTGGAAGGGTGAGAGTGCGTATAATCCATGGACTCAACATTAGTCATAAAGAACTCACATACTTATTGCAAAAATTTATTAGCCATCGAAACCAACTACTACACGCATGCTCCTAGAGGGAGGTTGGTAGGAGTTAACCATCGCGCGCCCCCAACCTCCACACAAAGGATGACACTCAATAAATCATGCTCCAACTTCGTCGCATAACGGTTCACCATACGTGCATGCTACGGGAATCACAAACCTCAACACAAGTATTTCTACAATCCACAACTACACACTAGCATGACTCTGATATCACCATCTTTATATCGCAAAACTATTGCAAGGAACCAAACATATCATATTCAGCGATCTACAAGTTTATGTAGGATTTTATGACTAACCATGTGAATGACCAATTCTTGTCAACTCTCTAAATAGATATAAGTGAAGCAAGAGAGTTTTAATTCTTTCTACAAAAGTTATGCCCACGCTCTAACAATTATAAGTGAAGCAAAAGACATTCTACAAATGGCGGTTTCCTATGTGAGGAGAAATAGGCAATGCAAACTTCAAATGATATATGTGAAGTACATGAAGTATTCTATAAAACCATACTCAAAAGATATAAGTGAAGTGCAAAGAGAATTCTATAAATCAACCAAGGACTATTTCATACCAGCATGGTGCATAAAAGAAAAGGTGAAAACTAAATGCAAAAGACGCTCCAAGATCTGCACATATCACATGAATGAAACGAATCCGAAAACATACCGATACTTGTTGAAGAAAGAGGGGATGCCTTCCGGGGCATCCCCAAGCTTAGACGCTTGAGTCTCCTTGAATATTTACTTGGCGTGCCTTGTGCATCCACAAGCTTGAGGTCTTGCCTCTCCTTCTTCTCCTCACATCGAGACCTCCTCGATCTTCGAACACTTCATCCACACAAAAATTCAACAGAAAACTCGGTAAGATCCGTTAGTATAATAAAGAAAATCACTACTCTCATTACTATTGAAAACCAATTCATATTTTGTTTTTTCATTGTAGCTACTGTAATATAACTTTTCCATGGCTTAATCCATTGATAGAAATTGATAGTTTCATCAAAACAAGCAAACTATGCATAAAAAACAGAATCTGTCAGAACAGTTTGTAATAATCTGAACATTCACCATACTTCTGATACTTGAAAAATTCTGCAAAAAATAGGAAAAATCAACAATTTGTATGGAAAGACAGTGCCAGAAGTTTCGGAACCATTTGACATTCCAACAAAAAATGTAAAATCGCGCACTACAACCAAAGTTTCTGTCCTGCACCGCACAAACCAACAAGCATTGTAAACATCCTAAAGGCAAACCTTGACACATTATTTTTATAATACAATGGAATTGTACAGGGGATAATTATTTTTGTTGAAAAGTTTCTGTAATTAAGATTCACAAACTTTCCATGGGCTTGAACAAAGTTCAAGGACGTCCCCCACTTTCACAATGCTTGTCTATATCACTTTCACTTTTCTTTTTGAAAAGTTTTAGGTTCCCCTCTTTATTTATTTTTTTGTTTTTAAACTTTATAAAAGCACACAACAGAAATAAATGACTCTCTAACACTTCCGGGTTGTCTCCCTGGCAGCGCTTTCTTTAAAGCCATTTAGCTAGGCATATAGTGCTCAAGTGATGGATCCACCCGGATCCCAAAGTATATCAAAGCCAATTTTAATTAACAATGATTTGGCATTTAGCAGTGAGCACAAAGTGATATATATCATGCAACAACGAAGTCTAACTCTCTTCCTATGCATCGGCATGTCATAAAAGAACAATTCATGCACATCAAGTAAAGGCCAATGCATAGTATAAGCAGTTTCTTGCAATTTTATCTTGTTGGAAACATAGAGAGGCGAAGATGTAGTTCCTCTCTCATAATAATTGCAAGTAGGAGCAGCAAAAACATGCATATTATATTCATCAAACTCATCATCTGTAATGGAAAAAGGAACCCATCAATATAATCCTTAATAAGTGTAAACTTCTCCGATATAGTGTAGTTTGGAGAATTCAAAAAGATAATAGGACTATCATGCGTGGGTGAAATAGCAACAATCTCATGTTTAACATAAGGAACTATAGCAAGTTCATCTCCATAAGCATAATTCATATTGGCATCTTGGCCACAAGCATAGCAAGCATCATCAAAAAGGGATATTTCAAAAGAATCGACGGGATCATAACAATCATCATAGCATTCATCCTTCGGTAAGCACGAAGGGAAATTAAACAATGTATGAGTTGAAGAGTTACTCTCATTAGAAGGTGGGCACGGGTAGCTAATCCGCTCTTCCTCCTTTTGTTCTTCGCTCCCCTCATCATCTTTTTCATCTAGTGAGCTCACAATGTCATCAGTTTCTTCTTCCATAGTTTCCTGCCAAATATTAGTCTCTTCTTGGACAGTGAAGACTTTCTCAATAAACACATCAATATTGGAGTTATATTCTGTAATGCCCGGGATGGAGTTATACCTCCTACGTGTCGAGGCACGACTTAAAGGCATAAATCCATCCTAGAATGATCTCAAGTTTGGTAATCTTTGCAATCTCATGTAAAAGAGGGGATTGTAAACATAAATAGTTGGCTTACACTCGCCACGTCACACAATTACAATTCAAGTCTCAATCATCATACATTAAGAATATCACAACCCTCTAAGGGCAAAACCAAATGTCAAGATACCAAACTTAAATAACATCCACAGGCGGATCGAATCCTAGTAGGAGTCTCCACTACTGATCATCCACATATCGCACATAGTATCGACTACGCTCCTCGTCGTACTCCCAATCCAGCTCGGTGCCATCACCTGGATAGCTCACAGCTGGACCTGCATCTGGTGTGTGAAGTAACTGTGAGCCACAGAGGACTCAGCAATCCCGTTTCCGGGTAACAAAACTATTTAAGCCTTTGGGAGAGGATAAGGCTGAAGAAAAGAATAAGTGTCTGCAGCAGCAACTAGCATCTAGCTTACGTGAGTGAGAGCGAGACGAGAAAGCCTCGGCGAGAAGTGATCACGAAGTGATCCTAGCTACAAGCTCCACAAACATAACCCCTCCGTGTTCAACTCCCGGATCCCTATTCGGAAATTGACAGTCACGGAACACACGCTGGTAGTGTATTAGAAACATTGTGTCAAGTTATCTACAACCGGATATTAACAAGCTCCCATCTGCCACATAACCGCGGGCACGGCTTTCGAAAGTTCAAACCCTGCAGGGGTGTTCCAACTTGACCCATTACAAGCCCACGATCCGCGGAGTCGCAACTCCAAAGTGGGAAGACCCGAGTATCCTCGGAATCCCGTGCTCAAGATATACCGAACTAAGGTAAGGCTAATCCAGCAAATCCTCCCAGCGTGTCGACACCCTGATAGTAGCCGCGCGTATCTAGGTCTCAGGACACGACCGGATGGGTGATGCTACAGGTTTTTACCAAACCTCGCGTTTCCTTGAGGTGGCCCCGCAGGACCCCCAGTTCGGACCAACACTCATGTGGAGCACTGGCCCGGGGTTGTTGATTAAGAAAAAGGGTTTATAACTCCCTATGCAAGTTTTGTTTGTTATTAGGCAAATAGTACCAATGTTGGGACTTGCTGGAAAAGACTTAGCAATTAGCGGTTTATCGAGGGGGTCCCATACACCCCAACCGTGTTAGGAACGCATAATCAAGGAACATAACACCGGTTTATACGGTTCCTAACGGCATGAGTGGAACAAATCACCAAGCAAAAGGCTTAGCCTTCCACCCTTGCCAATATATAGATGATTTCATTTTTAAGCATTTATATAGTGTGATAAAACCCAACCAAACTTCAACATGAAGCAAGCATCTTTGATCTTCACCTGCAACTAGCAACGCTATAAGAAGGGCTGAGCGAAGCGTACTTAGCCAAGCAACGGTTTGCATAGGTAGGTTGGTTAAACAGGGCAATGGTTTACAAGTAGGAGGCTGACAAGAAGATCATGGGCATCGAGGCAAAACTATAGATCGAGATTACTAGCAATAGGCAAAGATAGTAATGTTATCGGGGTTCGGTCATCTTGCCTGAAGAGAAGTCGTTCGGATCGTAAAAAGGGTCCTCGTGCTCAACCTCGTTGGAAACCTCGTGCTCGTACTCGAACTCAGACTCTGCTTCCGGCTCTAAACAAAACAATCACACCAAGCACCAATCAACAATATGCAATGCGCACTCGAAAAAGATGAATGCATGATGGATGCACTAAGGATGCACACGGAGCACGGAAAATATCACTCAAGCAAAACACCTCAAAACATGATAACAATCTGATATTATGATTCTACACGGAAAATCAATCAAGTTACATATAAGATTCGCTGAAATCGGAGTTACGGGCTAAAAGTTATGCCCGAA
Organism: Secale cereale; assembly: GCA_902687465.1. NCBI lineage: Eukaryota > Viridiplantae > Streptophyta > Magnoliopsida > Poales > Poaceae > Secale > Secale cereale. Next base: position 366,553,568 of record LR738715.1, read on the forward strand.
ACAAGAAATGAGCGAAAGCTGAAATTTACAGCAACATAGCAACTTCGGAGCACAAAATAATTAAGCTACAGCACTCAAATAACATGTCAAAGGACATTAACACAAACTAGACATATACTACAGCAACTAAGTCCAAAGGTGCACCCCCAACGGAGCCACGGATCAATAGCAATGATCTTGGACATATTGAACTTGACAATAAAATTCTGGCAGCAGAATTTTATTGAAACTTTGGAGCAAAAGATAAACATTCTACAGCCACTCAAATAGGCATGTGAGGACATGAATGGAAAGACAACAATATATACTACAAGGAACAAACAAGATCCACTCCAAAACTATCATGCTTTGTCCTAGAACATCACACGAACATGGCATCGGAACGTTACAGATTTCAGACTTAGTGAAAATCCACTAAGTCCTAAAACAGGAATATCATCATGGCATCTAAAAGAGCATGTTTAATTCACCTCGAAACTAAACATGGCAAGTGGTAAGCACCTCATCAAAGTACACATGAAGGTGATCCCGAAACACACAAGCATGCATCATTGAGGTAAACACAACGATAGCAACGAACTCAACAAGATGGCATTTCATAACAAGTGAAACAACATCACAGCCACATGGCACTTTGCAACGATGATAAACATGGGAAGAATAAATCTAACATGCTACCTAGCACATACAACATGTAGATCATGGCAAGACGAACACGTGGACATGTCATTTGCATCATTCGGACAAACGAGCTAGAAGATATCACATGGCAAAGATGGCATAAAAACATCACATAGCAGCAGTTTATATCATGATGCACTCTTGCAACAGCAAAACAAGCACCTAGATGATCTTTAACATGCATGACAATAACAGATAAAACGTAGAGCACGATCCCACGAACGTCTGGAAATGCTACATGCGCGAAACGGAGCATCACACACAAAGTTATGGCAGTTAGAATAATGCATCACAGAAATCACAGGTCTGGGACTAGGGTTAAGAAACAACCTAGATCTGGGGAAAATTGGCTGGAACGGGCTTCGGAGGCGGCGGCGCGGCGAGGACCACGGGCGAGGCAGAGGCGGCCCGGTCGGTGGAGCAAATGGGCCGGCCCGATGCGGCGGCGAGGCGAGGCCGGGAGGCGGTGGCCCGGCTCGGTGGCGATCGGCCCAGGCAGGACCGGAGGGAGGCGGCTGGCGCGGCCTGGGAGGAGCGGCCCGAGGCGGAGGGAAAGGTGGGCCGGCTCGGGGCAGCACGGCCCGGCAGCTGGAGAGGCGGACGAGGCCCAGCCGCGGGAGGCCTCAGGAGATGTGGGGACCTGCTGGCCCGCGGGGTGGCCGAGCGGGAAGAACCGGGCCTCGGGGAAGTGGTCCCTATCGCCGATCGGGGGGGAAGGCCCAGGGGAATCGCGGAGGAGCTGGCGGTCTCGGTCGATCGGCCCTCCTGGCCGATCCGATCCAGCGGAGGTCGAGGCGTTGACCCTGGCCGAGGCTAGCGGCGCTGGTCGGCTGGGTAGCGATTGAGGGAATCGCCTCGAACGGCTGGCTTCCTCGGGATCCGGGAAGAAGTTCCCAAAAGGCGGAGAGGGGGTTGGTTGGATCAAAAAATTTAGGGGGAGAGGGGAGGAAGAAGCTAGAGATGTCAAAATAGACCTAGGGGTCTATAAATAGCAGATTTTTAGGGTTAGGAGGGATCTGGGGGTGTTAGGAGCCCTCCGATCGCGATCCGACGGATCCGATCGCGGGGGAAGTCTAGATGGACCTAGGAGAAGATAAAAGACCGCAGTAGGGGTGTTCCCGGGACACAAAGTGAAGGCACTTTGGACCCACACGAACAACGGATGGGATAGCCAACGGAGTCCAAACGAGACGAGATTTGAGAGGCGGGTTGCACACAACAAAACAACAACACACACAACAACCTCGCGGCACACCGGTAACGTTACACGCCCAAACAACAAAGTAGGCCTACGGGACGTCACAGACACGTGAGGGAGCTCCGGAACGCAAAACGGACAACGGGAAGAAACACGCGGAACCGGATGCAACCGTCAACACAAATGCAATGCGATGCACATGTCTACATGATATGAATGAATGCCACACACTCACACAACAAAACGACGAAAACCCGAAAGACAAAGAACCCGGAATGGAAATAGATGAAGCCGGAGATATATTATATACCCAAAAGGGAAAGTATTACATCCGGGGCATTACAAACTCTCCTCTACTACAAAAAGATCTCGTCTCGAGATCTAGGACTGGAAAAAGGAAGGGTACTCGGAACGAAGATGATCTTCTCGTTCCCAGGTAGCCTCCCGGTCGGTGTGATGTGACCACTTGACTTTCAGAAATTTGATGGACTTGTTGCGGGTCTTGTGTTCGGTTTCTTCGAGAATAGCAACCGGATGCTCTCGGTAGGACAGGTCTTGTTGAAGATCAATCTCTTGAAACGGAATCATGCGCTCAGGTGCCTTGAAGCATTTGCGAAGTTGAGACACATGGAAGACATCATGAACGTTGGCGAAGTTTGAAGGGAGCTCAAGTTGATAGGCTAGATCGCCTCTCTTGCCAAGAATCTTGAAAGGCCCGACGTATCTAGCAGCAAGCTTTCCTTTGATACCGAATCTTTGGGTTCCTTTCAACGGAGACACACGGAGATAGACATGATCATCAATGTTGAATGCCAAATCATGATGCTTGCCGTCATAGTAGCTCTTCTGACGCGACTGAGCGGCCTTGAGATTCTCACGTATGACTTTGCACATTTCTTCGGCTTCTGAGATCAAGTCATTGCCAAGAAGTTGACGTTCGCCTGTTTCAGACCAGTTGAGAGGGGTACGGCACTTTCTGCCATAGAGAATTTCAAACGGTGCTTTGCCTGCACTCGCTTGAAAGCTGTTGTTGTAAGAGAACTCGGCAAATGGAAGGCAGTCTTCCCATTTCATGCCGAAGGAGATGACACAGGCACTAAGCATATCTTCTAGAATCTGATTCACACGCTCGACTTGACCACTAGTCTGAGGGTGAAAAGCAGTGCTGAACCTGATCTTCGTGCCCATGGCGGACTGAAAGGAGTCCCAGAACCTTGATGTGAACAAGCTTCCACGGTCTGAGGATATAACTTGAGGAATGCCATGTAGGGACACAATTCTGGAAGTGTACAGCTCTGCAAGTTGAGCTGCATTGATTGATTCTTTGACTGGAAGAAAGTGAGCGACTTTGGTAAGCTTGTCAATCACCACAAAGATAGCATCATTTCCTCGCTTTGATTTAGGAAAGCCAGTGACGAAGTCCATTTCGATGTGGTCGAACTTCCACTCAGGAATAGGAAGAGGTTGGAGAAGACCGGCTGGACGTTAATGTTCTGCTTTCACTCTTCTGCACACATCACATTCATTCACGAATTGGGCAATCTCCCTTTTCATGCGTGTCCACCAGTAAGACTGCTTGAGGTCTTGGTACATCTTGGAACTGCCAAGATGAATGGAAAGGAGAGAATCATGAGCTTCTACCATTATGAGCTTCCTGAGATCACCTTTGGGAACAACGAGTCTGTCCTCGAAGAACAAGGTATCTCTCTCATCAACACGGAAGCACTTGTATTTTGGAGTGCCCTTTGCAATCCCATGTTTCACTTTCTTCACCATGGTATCACTGAGTTGGGCCTCACGGACTTGATCTTCCAAGGTAGGAGCAATTTGGAGATTTGCAAGAAAACCCTGCGGAACAACTTGGAGGTTGAGTTTCCTGAAAGCTTCACAAAGCTCAGGCTGGTACGGCTTGATAAGAAGGCTGTTGCAATATGCCTTTCTGCTCAAAGCATCTGCAATCACATTCGCCTTGCCAGGAGTGTATTCGATGCTGGGATTATACTCTTGGATCATTTCGACCCAACGAGTCTGGCGGAGGTTCAGATGCGGCTGTGTGAAGATGTACTTCAAGCTCTTGTGATCAGTGAAGATGTCGACCTTTCTGCCCAACAACAGATGTCTCCACGTAATCAGAGCATGTACCACAGCTGCTAGCTCGAGATCATGTGTGGGATAGTTCTTCTCACTTGGCTTTAGCTGACGAGAAGTGTATGCCACAATTCTCTTATCTTGCATAAGCACACCACCAAGACCTTGAAGAGAAGCATCACAGAATACTTCATAGGGCTTGGATTCATCTGGGGGAGTCTGAACTGGAGCAGAGACAAGCTTCTCTTTGAGGGTTTTGAATGCCACTTCACACTCTGGAGACCAAAAGTATTTGACATTCTTCTGAAGCAAGTTGGAAAGAGGCTTGGCAATCTTGGAGAAGTTCTCAACAAACCTTCTGCAATAGCTGGCAAGACCCAGAAAACTGCGGAGCTGCTTGACGTTCTGAGGAGCTTCCCAGTTGACAATTGCTTCAACTTTCTCGGGATTAACCGCAATACCGTCAGCTGAGATGATGTGGCCCAGGTACAAAACCTTATCGAGCCAAAACTCGCACTTTGAGAACTTGGCATAGATATGCTCTCGGAGTCGATCAAGAACCAGACGTAAGTGCTTTTCGTGATCTTCTTCATTCTTGGAAAACACCAGAATATCATCCAGATACACAAGCACAAACTCGCCAGTATAGGGGTTGAAGATGTAATGCATCATCCTCGAAAAGGTAGGAGGAGCATTGGCGAGACCGAAGGACATGACGGTATACTCGTATGAACCGTAGCTCGTTCTGAAGGCCGTCTTTGGAATGTCTTCCTCGCGAATGCGAATTTGATGATAGCCCATTCGGAGGTCAAGCTTAGAGAACACTTTAGCTCCTTTGAGCTGCTCAAAGAGTTCGTTGATGTTGGGGAGCGGATACTTGTTCTTAATCGTCTTCTTGTTCAATGGCCGGTAATCAACATAGAGACGCTCCGTGCCATCTTTCTTCTTGAAAAATAAGACACCACAGCCCCACGGAGACGTACTCGGTCTGATGAGACCCATACTCTCCTGCTTATCAAGCTGCTTCTTCAATTCCTTCAATTCATCCGGAGAGAGCTTGTACGGACGCCGGCATGCTGGCTCAGTACCCGGCTCGAGTTCAATGACAAACTCCACCTGACGATGTGGAGGCATGCCTGGAAGTTCTTCAGGAAAGACGTCTTGATATTCGTTCACCACCGGAATTTGATATATGGCATTAATTTCGCCCTTATCATTGAGAGAGAAAAGTCTGATAGTGTTATCCCTGCAGGCAAAGATAATCACATCTTCATCAGAATGAGTCAACTTGACTTCCTTCTGAGCACAATCAATGTGAGCATCGTGCTGAGAAGGCCAATCCATTCCGAGGATGAGGTCGATGTCAGAATTACCAATAACCACCGGTTTAGCCATAAAACGATAATCTCCCATGCGAATAGAAACATCCGGAGCATAGACAGTAGAAGACATACGTCTCCCCGGAGAAATGACTTGCAACCTCTGAGGCAAATTTGAAGTGGCAATATTGTGCTTGGATGCAAATGGTTGAGACATGAAAGAGCATGAAGCACCCGAATCAAATAAAACTTTAGCAGGGATAGAGTTCACTGGAAGGTTACCCAAAATGACATCAGAAGAATTCTCCGCTTGCGCTGCATTCATCAGATTGACCCTTGCTGCCTTTGGATCATGCCTGACAATAGCTGAACTCACAGGTGGAGGAGGAGGAAGACGCTTCGGATTCGGACATCTGTTGGCATAGTGACCTTTCTGAGTGCATTTGTTGCAAGTCACTTCTGAGAGAGGACGGAAATGAGAGCCACTGGACTTGGAGCCTTGAGACTGAAACTGCTTCTTCTACTGGTTGCTCGGGTTGGGTGGGTGGGAGAAACCACGACCACTAGAGTTCTTGTTGTTGGAGTTGTTGTATGGAGCTCGAATCACTGGAGGAGGAGGAAGCCAGAATTTCTGATGCTTCGAGACCAACTGAGACGATGAGGAAGAGTGAACGGCATCTCGAATTCTCTTCTTAGAAGCCTCCATCTTAAGCTGAGCTGCTTCTTGTTTCAACGCCATGTTATAGAACTTGTCGAATTCATCGGGCTCAAACAAAGTGAGAGCAAGCTGAAGTTCATCTTTGAGACCTCCACGGAACTGATAGATTTTACTCTTGGCATCAGGAATGTCTTGCTTAGCATAACGAGCGAGGTTTTGGAACTTGACATTATACTGATAGACTGTCATGGAGCCCTGCTTCAGGTTGCGGAATTGCTCACGCATACCCTCGATGACACTTGTAGGAATGTGGTGCGAGCGAAAATCCTTGCAGAAATTCTCCCAAGAGATCACTTGACCCGGCCTGGAGTCTTTGTACTGCTGCCACCAGTCAGCTGCTTGATCTTTCAGTTGGAAGGCTGCAAACTTCACATAATCATCTTCTCTTACGTTACTGCACTCAAAATGCTTCTTTATATCGGTTAACCAATCTTCAGCATCAAGAGGGTCGACACAGTAACTGAAAGCTTTAGGATTGTTGGCCAAGAACTGGTTAAGAGTAGCATGGAGCTGCTGGTTGAAGAAGTTGCCTTGATTCCCTGGAATACCCTGATTAGCTTGATTAGCTTGCATCTGCTGCATCATCTGCATCATCAACTGGGTGTTCTGAGCTGTAGTCTGCATAATTGCTCTCCAAGCCTCAGGCGGAGGAGGAGGGGAAGGAGGACGTTCTGGGACCTCTTCCACCTCTGGGTTAGCGTTGGGAACCTTTTTCGGAGCCATCCTGTAAGAGATGACCACGAATCAGCAATTGATTGACAAAAGGAATAAGCTGAATCAATGGCATGAATTGCATCAAGTCTTCACAATAATCATTCGAACAATAAGAACGAATGAAATCATTCGAGCAAGAGGAACGAATGAAATTCTCAGTTAAATGATAACATCAATCTTCACGAGAAGCCACATAGGGGACAAAAGGATAAAATAAGAAAACAACAAGGTACAGACGGGAACAAACACAAGAGAGGAGTTTCGTTCTAACATCTTTGTGCTGAAAGCATATGAACGTGTTACGAAAAGGTTTTGCAATCCCCGGATCAGCATAGCCAAGGACCCTTTAAGATGCAACTCCTGATAGTAACATCGGTCATATAACCCCTTCACTCAATGTAGAACCCCGAACTCACTAACCTGCATTCGTTGGAAGAATGCCTACGATCTACTGGATAAACCCACCTATAGATTTCCGAAAGATTCCAGTTATGCAATCAGGTGTTGGGGATACACGGGAAGCACCGTGCAATCAACTCTAAACCTACATCCAGGTGTATCCATCCTTCAACACATAACCAGTCTTTCTAGGAAACTGTGTACCTCGGACCTTCGAAAAGCATCCACTATATCAAGCTATGCCAATACTCCCGAACTACCTCCCCAGTACTGGGTGATGTCGGGGTTATCTTGCCACTGGCCGTATAGGAGAGATTTTCGATGTCGGCCGTCTTAAGTATTTAGTACTGCCGCGATATGCTTGTGACAACAATACCCCGAAGCTCAACTCCTCGGTAACAGGAGGCATCGAGAACAATATCCTTGTCACAAGAACATCGAAACAATCCCAGAATACTCGCGGGATTCCTAAAAAAATATTTGTGCAATTTTGAAAATAGGAGAGACAAGAGTAGTCGTCAGGAGTCCTCACCAGAGAGAAAGGGGATGAGAAGCAAAGAAATCCTACTCTCCGATATAATATAAGACTCAAAAAGTTTTTTAGTGTGTGCCTAGACTCGACCGCCAACGATTCGATCAAACAGTGGGGGCTCCTAGGTCGGAGAAGGCTCTGATACCAACTTGTAATGCCCAGGATGGAGTTATACCTCCTACGTGTCGAGGCACGACTTAAAGGCATAAATCCATCCTAGAATGATCTCAAGTTTGGTAATCTTTGCAATCTCATGTAAAAGAGGGGATTGTAAACATAAATAGTTGGCTTACACTCACCACGTCACACAATTACAATTCAAGTCTCAATCATCATACATTAAGAATATCACAACCCTCTAAGGGCAAAACCAAATGTCAAGATAGCAAACTTAAATAACATCCACAGGCGGATCGAATCCTAGTAGGAGTCTCCACTACTGATCATCCGGATATCACACATAGTATCGACTACGCTCCTCGTCGTACTCCCAATCCAGCTTGGTGCCATCACCTGGATAGCTCACAGCTGGACCTGCATCTGGTGTGTGAAGTAACTGTGAGCCACAGAGGACTCAGCAATGCCGTTTCCGGGTAACAAGACTATTTAAGCCTTTGGGAGAGGATATGGCTGAAGAAAAGAATAAGTGTCTGCAGCAGCAACTAGCATCTAGCTTACGTGAGTGAGAGCGAGAAGAGAAAGCCTCGGCGAGAAGTGATCACGAAGTGATCCTAGCTACAAGCTCCACAAACATAACCCCTCCGTGTTCAACTCCCGAATCCCTATTCGGAAATTGACAGTCACGGAACACACGCTGGTAGTGTATTAGAAACATTGTGTCAAGTTATCTACAACCGGATATTAACAAGCTCCCATCTGCCACATAACCGCGGGCACGGCTTTCGAAAGTTCAAACCCTGCAGGGGTGTTTCAACTTGACCCATTACAAGTCCACGATCCGCGGAGTCGCAACTCCAAAGTGGGAAGACCCGAGTATCCTCGGAATGCCGTGCTCAAGATATACCGAACTAAGGTAAGGCTAATCCAGCAAATCCTCCCGGCGTGTCGACACCCTGATAGTAGCCGCGCGTATCTAAGTCTCAGGACACGACCGGATGGGTGATGCTACGGGTTTTTACCAAACCTCGAGTTTCCTTGAGGTGGCCCCGCAGGACCCCCAGTTCGGACCAACACTCATGTGGAGCACTGGCCCGGGGTTGTTGATTAAGAAAAAGGGTTTATAACTCCCTATGTAAGTTTAGTTTGTTATTAGGCAAATAGTACTAATGTTGGGACTTGCTGGAAAAGACTTAGCACTTAGCGGTTTATCGAGGGGGTCCCATACACCCCAACCGTGTTAGGAACGCATAATCAAGGAACATAACACCGGTTTATACGGTTCCTAACGGCATGAGTGGAACAAATCACCAAGCAAAAGGCTTAGCCTTCCACCCTTGCCAATATATAGATGATTTCATTTTTAAGCATTTATATAGTGTGATAAAACCCAACCAAACTTCAACATGAAGCAAGCATCTTTGATCTTCACCTGCAACTAGCAACGCTATAAGAAGGGCTGAGTGAAGCGTACTTAGCCAAGCAACGGTTTGCATAGGTAGGTTGGTTAAACATGGCAATGGTTTACAAGTAGGAGGCTGACAAGAAGATCATGGGCATCGAGGCAAAACTATAGATCGAGATTACTAGCAATAGGCAAAGATAGTAATGTTATCGGGGTTCGGTCATCTTGCCTGAAGAGAAGTCGTTCGGATCGTAAGAAGGGTCCTCGTGCTCAACCTCGTTGGAAACCTCGTGCTCGTACTCAAACTCAGACTCTGCTTCTGGCTCTAAACAAAACAATCACACCAAGCACCAATCAACAATATGCAATGCGCACTCGAAAAAGATGAATGCATGATGGATGCACTAAGGATGCACACGGAGCACGGAAAATATCATTCAAGCAAAACACCTCAAAACATGATAACAATCTGATATTATGATTCTACACGGAAAATCAATCAAGTTACATATAAGATTCGCTGAAATCGGAGTTACGGGCTAAAAGTTATGCCCGAAACAAGAAATGAGCGAAAGCTGAAATTTACAGCAACATAGCAACTTCGGAGCACAAAATAATTATGCTACAGCACTCAAATAACATGTCAAAGGACATGAACACAAACTAGACATATACTACAGCAACTAAGTCCAAAGGTGCACCCCCAACGGAGCCACGGATCAATAGCAATGATCTTGGACATATTGAACTTGACAATAAAATTATGGCAGCAGAATTTTATTGAAACTTTGGAGCAAAAGATAAACATTCTACAGACACTCAAATAGGCATGTGAGGACATGAATGGAAAGACAACAATATATACTACAAGTAACAAACAAGATCCACACCAAAACTATCATGCTTTGTCCTAGGACATCACACGAACATGGCATCGGAACGTTACAGATTTCAGACTTAGTGAAAATCCACTAAGTCCTAAAACAGCAATATCATCATGGCATCTAAAAGAGCATGTTTAAGTCACCTCGAAACTAAACATGGCAAGTGGTAAGCACCTCATCAAAGTACACATGAAGGTGATCCCGAAACACACAAGCATGCATCATTGAGGTAAACACAACGATAGCAACGAACTCAACAAGATGGCATTTCATAACAAGTGAAACAACATCACAGCCACATGGCACTTTGCAACGATGATAAACATGGCAAGAATAAATCTAACATGCTACCTAGCACATACAACATGTAGATCATGGCAAGACGAACACGTGGACATGTCATTTGCATCATTCGGACAAACGAGCTAGAAGATATCACATGGCAAAGATGGCATAAAAACATCACATAGCAGCAGTTTATATCATGATGCACTCTTGCAACAGCAAAACAAGCACCTAGATGATCTTTAACATGCATGACAATAACAGATAAAACGTAGAGCACGATCCCACGAACGTCTGGACATGCTACATGCGCGAAACAGAGCATCACACACAAAGTTATGGCAGTTAGAATAATGCATCACAGAAATCACAGATCTGGGACTAGGGTTAAGAAACAACCTAGATCTGGGGAAAATTGGCTGGAACGGGCTTCGGAGGCGGCGACGCGGCGAGGCCCACGGGCGAGGTAGAGGCGGCCCGGTCGGTGGAGCAAATGGGCCGGCCCGATGCGGCGGCGAGGCGAGGCCGGGAGGCGGTGGCCCGGCTCGGTGGCGATCGGCCCAGGCGGGACCGGAGGGAGGCGGCTGGCGCGGCCTGGGAGGAGCGGCCCGAGGCGGAGGGAAAGGTGGGCCGGCTCGGGGCAGCGCGACCCAGTAGCTGGAGAGGCGGATGAGGCCCAGCCGCGGGAGGCCTCAGGCGATGTGGGGACCTGCTGGCCCGCGGGGTGGCCGAGCGGGAAGAACCGGGCCTCGGGGAAGTGGTCCCTGTCGCCGATCGGGGGGGAAGGCCCAGGGGAATCGCGGAGGAGATGGCGGTCTCGGTCGATCGGCCCTCCTGGCCGATCCGATCGAGCGGAGGTCGAGGCGTTGACCCTGGACGAGGCTAGCGACGCTGGTCGGCTGGGTAGCGATTGAGGGAATCGCTTGGAACGGCTGGCTTCCTCGAGATCCGGGAAGAAGTTCCCAAAAGGCAGAGAGGGGGTTGGTTGGATCCAAAATTTTAGGGGGAGAGAGGAGGAAGAAGCTAGAGATGTCAAAATAGACCTAGGGGTCTATAAATAGCAGATTTTTAGGGTTAGGAGGGATCTGGGGGTGTTAGGAGCCCTCCGATCGCGATCCGACGGATCCGATCGCGGGGGAAGTCTAGATGGACCTAGGAGAAGATAAAAGACCGCAGTAGGGGTGTTCCCGGGACACAAAGTGAAGGCACTTTGGACCCACACGAACAATGGATGGGATAGCCAACGGAGTCCAAATGAGACGAGATTTGAGAGGCGGGTTGCACACAACAAAACAACAACACACACAACAACCTCGCGGCACACCGGTAACGTTACACGCCCAAACAACAAAGTAGGCCTACGGGACGTCACGGACACGTGAGGGAGCTCCGGAAAGCGAAACGGACAACGGGAAGAAACACGCGGAACCGGATGCAACCGTCAACACAAATGCAATGCGATGCACATGTCTACATGATATGAATGAATGCCACACACTCACACAACAAAACGACGAAAACCCGAAAGACAAAGAACCCGGAATGGAAATAGATGAAGCCGGAGATATGTTATATACCCAAAAGGGAAAGTATTACATCCGGGGCATTACATATTCATAATTCAAATAGCAATATTTCAATATAGCAAGATTTTCAGGCCTAGAAACATCATCATCAAAAGCATCATTCTTTTTAAACAAAGATTCAATTTCATAAGCACCAGTAAAAGCAACGAATTCTTCTATTTGTTCCACATCATAATAATCATATATACCATTAGCATAAGAAGCTAAGGTTTCATTATCATTAAATTTGCATGAAAAGGGAAGGTGTGGAGCCTTCATCCTAGAGCAACAAGTATAACAATATCTCAAGCATAGTTGCCGAGCATACCAATGCAAAAAATGAATTCGATCCCATAACAGTTTCCTTTTTGTGTCAAGCGATAATCCCTAAAGTATTCACGTTGATCCAACGTTACTCCCTTTACATAGTTGAATGGGGTTTTCTCAGGATTATCAAAGTAGTACATAATATCTTTCACATAATGAGCATCGAGGGTTTTAGGAGGTTCTCCATCTCCATGAGTAGCAAGTACACCAATTTTTTTTGGTATTTTGTGTTCCATATCCATAACTAAAGATAGAGAACAACTTAGAACAGCAAATAAAATCTACTTCGTGATAAAGCAAACAAGCACACACGAGAATATTCACCACATGCAATTGCTCCACAACAATGACGCCAGAAAAAGGTCTTGATAACCACAGGTGTAGGGGATCAGTTGTAGCCTCTTTCGATAAGTAAGAGTGTCGAACCCAACGAGGAGCTAAAGGCAGAACAAATATTCCCTCAAGTTCTATCAACCACCGATACAACTCTACGCACACTTGATGTTTACTTTACCTAGAACAAGTATGAAACTAGAAGTAGTTTGTAGTTTTTGTTGGATAGGTTTGCCAGAATATAAAGAGCACGTAAATAAGGACTAGGGTCTGTTAAGATAAAGAGACAACTAAACTTAATGTAGCGAGTGTGCAAAAGTGGTGGTAGGAGTTGCGGAATTGTCCCTAAGCAATTGACGACGTTACTAGACCGATAGCAAGTTTTATGTGGGAGAGGCCACTGCTAGCATGTCATCCCTTACTTGGAATTTTATGCATTTATGATTGGAACTATTAGCAAGCATCCGCAACTGCTAACGTTCATTAAGGTAAACCCAACCATAGCATTAAGATATATTGGTCCCCCTTGAATCACGTATGCATCAATTTCTACGCTAGGTTGAAGCTTCTGTCACTCTTGCCCTCCAATACGTAGTCCTATCAACATACAAAGAACCCTATGGTGTGATCCACGCGCACGCTCATATGATGGGCACCAAAGGACAGCAACATAACCACAAGCAATTTAAATCAATCATAGCAATTCACCAATCACCGATAGGACAATGATAATCTACTCAGACATCATAGGATGGCAACACATCATTGGATAATAATATGAAGCATAAAGCACAATGTTCAAGTAGAGGGTACAGCGGGTTGCGGGAGAGTGGACCACTGTAGATAGATGGGGGAAGGTGATGGAAATGTTTGTGAAGATGATGGAGGTGTTGGTGTAGATCGCCGTCACACGATGATGGCCCCGGTGGCACTCCGGTGCCACCGGAAGCGAGGGGGAGAGAGAGCCCCTCCTTCTTCTTCTTCCTTGACCTTCTCCCTAGGTGGGAGAAGGGTTTCCCCTCTGGTCCATGGCCTCTGTGGCGGCAGAGGGGCGCGCCCCCTGTGTTGTGGCCCACTCGGGCATTGTCTGATGTTGGTTCCGCTTCCCAAAATTCACATATATTCCAAAAAAAAATCTCCTTCCATTTTTATTCCATTTGGACTCTATTTGATATGGATATTCTACGAAAGAAAAAATGTGAAACAAACAGGAACTGGCACTGGGCACTGGATCAATATGTTAGTCCCAAAAAATAGTTTAAAAAGTTGCCAAAAGTATATGAAAGTTGTGGATATTGGCATGGAACAATAAAAAATTATAGATACGACGGAGACGTATCAAGGAGCAGTTATGTAAGTTGGATATCTACTAAAATGTATTCTTGTGGTTCTTGTTTTTCTAGTCAAAATTTTGGTGATGTATTTCCATGTGCCAAAAAATCAATGATGAAAAAAAAGCTATGTGTTTGCAAAGAAAAATTTACGTGGTCGGGATGCGTCCGCGCGTTCGGCGCATGGCCACCGCATCCGAGAAATGGCCTGGACACGACCCTATTGCTCTACCCAAACGGATAGAATCCGGGCAAAACGGAGGTCCATTTGGGGTCGTGCGTTGAAGTTGGCCTTACAAGTGGGACCGCAGTTGAGGGAACCGACTATCAGCAAACCCCCACCTCACCCGCCGTGCGATGGCTGAGTTAGAGAAACGACGAGGTTGAAGAGATTGTTGTAGCACAGACTCCAAAAAATATGGTGTCAGATGGAAGTCGTGCTGGTGGCATGTGCCGTACTCCAGGACGTGAATGCTTGTTCGGGCCCATGCCACCCTACTACTCTGACTACTTATAGTAGTAGTATCAAGGATTCGAGGTGCTGGTTATGTACATCGAACACATTAACATATGGCCCACCTCACACTGTGGCCAAATTTCCTGGAGTCTGTGCTCGGTTAAAAAGTGTTCTCTGTGAGGATGGGTGGCTGGTCTCAAGTTTAAAACCTGTTGTATTACGTACGTAGACGTAGAAATAGTGCATCATGTGAAGCTAGTACAAATAATGTACTATTGTTGATTGGCCTCATCCGATAACCTATTGCAATGCACGTACAATTATGTATTCAGAAAATATTTTTTCCTCGTCGCAGCACCCACTCGGAGAAGCGACTCGAAGGCCATTCATAAATTTAGTAAGTTTATCACAGGCATATCATTTTATTACCTACAATAGGTCATCAACCCACAACGACAATGATGATAAATTATAAATACTAAAGTTTTCATCACACAACAAATAACAAGCAATGAAATGACTTTCAACTCAACCAATCATCAGCGTTGGAAACGCTTGCTTTGAACCACAAGTGATTCTCTGGGAAGGGCCAGCTAGTGTCAATCCCAAGACCAACGCAGGACTGATCATCCACGCTGAAGCGGCCTACTATATCACGACCAGGGTAGGGAGCCACCGTAATGTCCGACGTATAGATACAGTTGCTTCTCATAAATGGTAGTAATGTTGTGTCAACAGCAGTTGGATCACCTTTCACCATCATTGGATAGTTTTGTCCAAGGAAGAACGAGTTTGCTCCAAGACTATCAATACTGTACCAGGGAGAAGGTGTTGGCGCTAGCACACTAGTATCCATCCCGAATACCATGCAATGGGTGTTGGAATAGGTCCAGAGAGTGCGACCATGGGAGACAACACCTGCTCCCTCAGTAGTAACATTAGCAGTGGGCTGTATACAGACAAGAAGTGGTGATCCATTGGAATTACTCCCTCCGTCCCATAACATAGGATGTTTTTTGACAATACCCTAGTGTCTAAAAACGTATTACATTATGGGACGGAGGGAGTAGTTGCCAGCCGCCAGTGAGTATATGGGCCCTGCTCATCCTCATGCTCGTGATCATCACCATCGTCATCTCCCCCTCATGCTCGTGAACACAAGAAGAAGGTTAACTAGTAGAGAAGGGAAACTTGCTAACTCGCATGCATGTGGATGAAACAATTATAATTACGGTGGAAGACAAACGTACCGAAACAATAAGGATCCCATGCAAAAACAGTGCCACGAGTGGTGGCAGCAAACACAAGACCCTCGTATTCAATTGCATCACAGTACACATTCGTGTATAGAAACTGATTTTTGAGCAATATCCATCTAGTCGAACCACGAAGGACGGGAACAAACTTGTCGAAGATAGCAACAACTTTATAGTTCTTGTAATTCCAAGAGCGGTTGGGAACTCGAGAAATTGCTATCTTCTATAGACGACATTCACCATGATCATATTTGAACGTACGTAGATCATCTGTGTGCTCAACCTCAGGGCACTCGGAGATTTTTGGAAGTGGAATCCACTTACGAGTGTACACATTCACAAGTTCCCACTCGCAATTGTACCCTATATAAACAACCCAATCTCCATTTGCGCCTGCCCAATGCTTGCCCTCAAGCGATGGCATCTTAACATCATACATATAATTATCAAGCGGCATCAACTTGCACAAGGTGAGTCTTCCCTCGTCCCCGCGCCAGTCAGCAGGGACACAGTGAAGAAGATAGGGGAGATCAAACCGCTCATGAACCCTTGGGTTCCTTGTAATGATGTTATTAGTTGAGTCGATAATGTTCTTGAACGAACCTGCCATGCTAGCCGAGGTGATGACGTCGCACCGATCAATGAGTTCACCCACCACGTCATCTTTTAGATTGGGGCAAGAATAACGTGGTCGTTTCCGACTTGTTCCCTCCATGGAGAAGACGATCAAACAGTGGCAGAAGGAAGGGTGAAGGCAAATGGAGGAGGTAGGAAGAGCGCGTGACAGCAGTTCCAAATAGAAAGGGAAAGGCGAAGAGTCGGTGGACGGTTGCCAGTTTGCCATGGTACATGAAGAGGCGCCCCGGCCTATGATGACCCACAAGTGTAGGTGATCTATCATAGTCCTTTTGATAAATAAGAGTGTCGAACCCAACGAGGAGCAGAAGGAAATGATAGGTAGTTTTTAGTAAGGTATTTTTTGCAAGCACTGAAATTATAGGTAACAGATAGTTTTGTGATAAGGTAATTGGTAGCAAGTGACAAAAGGTAAAAGTAAATAAGCTGCAGCAAGGTGGCCCAATCCTATTTGTAGCAAACGACAAGCCTGGACAAACTCTTATATAAAGGAAAGCGCTCCCGAGGACACATGGGAATTATCGTGAAACTAGTTTTCATCACGATCGTCTGATTCGCGTTCGGTACTATGATAATTTGGTATGTGTGTGGACCGGTGCTTGGGTGCTGTCCTTAATTGGACAAGCCTCCCACTTATGATTAACCTCTAACGCAAGCATCCGCAACTACAAAAGAAGTATTAAGGTAAAACTAACCATAGCCTAAAACATATGGATCCAAATCAGCCCCTTACGAAGCAACACATAAACTAGTGTTTAAGCTTCTGCCACTCTAGCAACCCATCATCTACTTATTACTTCCCAATGCCTTCCTCTAGGCCCAAATAATGGTGAAGTGTCATGTAGTCGATGTTCACATGACACCACTGGAGGAGAGACAACATACATCTCATCAAAATATCGAACGAAGACATAATTCACATGACTACTTATAGCAAGACTTCTCCCATGTCCTCAGGAACCAAAGTAACTACTCACAAGACATAATATTGTTCATGATCAGAGGGGTATTAATATGCATAATGGATCTGAACATATGATCTTCCACCAAATAAACCAACTAGCATCAACTACAAGGAGTAATCAACACTACTAGCAACCCACAGGTACCAATATGAGGTTTGGGTACAATGATTGGATACAAGAGATGAACTAGGGTTTGAGAGGAGATGGTGCTGGTGAAGATGTTGATGAAGATAGCCCTCCCCAAGATGGGAGAGTTGTTGGTGATGACGGCGGTGACGATTTCCCCCTCCCGGAGGTAAGTATCCCCGGCAGAACAGCTCTGCCGGTGCCCTAGATTGGTTTCCGCCTCGAGACGGCGGCGTCTGGTCCCGAAAGCCTCCTTATGATTTTTCTCCTGCTCAAAACACCTCATATAGGAGAAGATGGGCATCAGGGGATAGTCGGTGGGCCCACGAGACAGGGGGGCGCACCCATAGAGGGGGCGCACCCCCACCCTCGTGGACAGCCGGTGGTCCCCCTCGTTAACTTCTTTCGCTAGATATTTTTTATATTTCTTGAAACGGAGTTCTGTGGAGTTTCGGGGCTTTTGGAGCTGTGCAGAATAGGTTTCCAGAGTTTGCTCCTTTTCCAGCCCAGAATTCCAGTTGTCGGCGTTCTCCCTCTTCTTGTAAACCTTGTAAAATAAGAGAGAAAATGCATAAGTATTGTGACAAAATATGTAATAACAGTCCATAATGCAATAAATATCAACATATAAGCATGATGCAAAATGGACGTATCAATTCCCCCAAGCTTAGACCTCGCTTGTCCTCAAGAGAAATCCGATAACGAAAAATATGTCCACATGTTTAGAGATAGAGGTGTCGATAAAAACAAAATACGGATATGAGGGCATCATGATCATTCTCATAACAGCAACATATGTATAATGTCATATGATTCTTATGCTAAAGTAACAATTCATCCACAATATCAAGTATGAATCATAAACTTCGTTGGAAACTAACAAACTTTGATCTCGGTCATTGAAGCAATTGCAATTTATGATAACATCGGAAATAGTCAATATAAGAGCTTTTTAGCAAGCCTACGTACTCAACTATCATATAGTCTTTCACAATTGCTCACACTCACGCAATACTTATGTTTATGGAGTTTTAATCGTACACCGAGAAAGATAGGGGCTTATGGTGTTGCCTCCCAACCTTTTACCTCAAGGGTAATGTCAACATTAATAGATCATGAAAACTTACATCCAAGTGGGTATATATGTTAGGATCTTTCCAACACAATGTGCTTGCCAAAGGATAAAATGTAAAAAGGAAAGGTGAATTTCACCTTGAATCTCATAAGACAAGAATAATAGATAGGCCCTTCGCAGAGGGAAGCAGAGGTTGTCATTTGTTTTTATGGTTGGATGCACAAAGTCTTAGCGTAGAAGAACGTCACTTTATATTGCCACTTGTGATAAGGACCTTTATTATGCAGTCTGTCGCTTTTATTACTTTAATATCACAAGATCGTATAAAGCTAATTTCCTCCACACTAACAAATCATACATATGTTGGCGAGTTTGCATCATGACAACTTACTTGGAAGGATCTTTCTCAATCCATAGGTAGGTATGGTGGACTCTCATGGCAAAACTGGGTTTAAGGATGTATGGAAGCACAAGTAGTATCTCTACTTAGTGCGAGGAGTTTTGGCTAGCATGAGGGGGAAAGGCAAACTCAACATGTTGGATGATCCATGACAATATACCTTATTTCGGATATAGGAAAACATAACCCATTATGTTGTCTTCCTTGTCCAACATCAACTCTTTAGCATGTCATACTTTAATGAGTGCTCACAATCATAAAAGATGTCCAAGATAGTATATTTGTATGTGAAGCCTCTCTTCTTTTATCACTTCCTATTAATTGCAACGATGACCAAAACTATGTTTGTCAACTCCCAACAACTTTTATTTATCATACTCTTATATGTGAAGTCATTACTTCCCACAAGATCAATATGATCTCTTTGATACTTTTTATGTTTTCTTTCTTTTTATGATGACCCAAGTGAGGAAATCAAGCCCTTGACTCAACACTAATCTTTATTATATATCTCATGGACTCGATTACAAAGGGTAAAGATCATAAGGCAAAATCTCACAACTAGATCATGCTAACTTTATTCTACTAGATCAAGATACTACCAAAAGGATCGAACTAAGAAAACGGTAAAGATAGGAGTGATGGTGATACGACACCGGGGTCACCTCCCCAAGCTTGGCAGTTGCCCAGGGGAGTGCCCATACCCATATGATTATGTCTCCTTCTTCGGGGGTGGTGATGATGGAGTCTTCCTTAACTTGCGCTTAAGGGCAGAATTTTGCTCCATTAGGTCATTGATCTCTTGCTCAAGATTTAATATCTTCTTACATAGTGTCTTCTTGTTTTCCTGCAAGATGTTAAAAGGGATAAATTCGATCTTAGGTTTCTTTACTCTGTCGGGGAGGCTTGACTTTTTGAACTC
The DNA here is from genome assembly GCA_902687465.1 of Secale cereale. Taxonomy (NCBI): domain Eukaryota; kingdom Viridiplantae; phylum Streptophyta; class Magnoliopsida; order Poales; family Poaceae; genus Secale; species Secale cereale. The sequence continues at coordinate 366,573,301 of LR738715.1, forward strand.
CACATGCATGTCCCCCGGTTGAGGTAGTGGGGCTTCGTCTTCATCTAAGCTGGTCCAATCCTCCCCCCTGGGATCATGGTCCTCTTCTTCCTCCGTGGTCCAACCATAATGCTCCCAGTCCCCATAGACCTTAGGGTCAGCAAAGGAATCAGCCACATAGCTTTCTCCCTCTGAATCCTGGGACGACATGTTGCTTTATCTGCGACAGAAACAGCTCGTAACGAAAGCAGAGGATTTTTGCGTTATACAGAGGTCAAAACCTTCGGGAGTATATATAATGATTTTTTACTGACCAAAAGGACTAACCCACAAGAAAACAGAGTACGGGAGGCACACGGGGTGCCCACGAGGCAGGGGGCGCGCCCAGGGAAGGGGGGCGCGCCCTCCCACCTCGTGGACGCCTCGTGCCTCTTCCGGACTGCTACTTATTTTTCTATTTTTCTAAATATTCCAAAACGGAGAAAAATTGCCTTTAGAACTGTTTTGAAGTCGGTTTACTTATCGTATCACATACCTCTTCCTTTTCGGAGGCTAAATCGTTCTAGAAAGTGTCCCTTATGTGTTCCTTCGGGGTTACGGTTTCAATAACATTGGTTTCAAAATTTATAGGATTACCTGAGATATAATGTTTGATTCCTTGATCGTTCACCACCTTCGGATTTGTGCCTTCGAAGTTGTTGATTTTTATGACACCGGAACGATAGACCTCCTCGATAACGTGAGGTCCTTCCCACTTGGAGAGAAGTTTTCCTGCAAAAAATCTTATACGAGAGTTGAATAGCAAGACATAATCACCTACGTTAAACTCACGCTTTTGTATCCTTTTATCATGCCATCTTTTAACTTTTCTTTAAACAGCTTGGCATTCTCGTAAGCCTGGGTTCTCCATTCATCGAGACAGCTAATGTCAAATAACCTCTTTTCACCGGCAAGTTTGAAATCAGAATTAAGATCTTTAATAGCCCAACATGCCTTATGTTCTATCTCAAGAGGTAAGTGACAAGCTTTTCCGTATACCATCTTATATGGAGACATACCCATAGGATTTTTGTATGCAGTTCTATAGGCCCATAGTGCATCATCAAGTTTCTTGGGCCAATTCTTTCTAGACCTATTAACTATCTTTTGCAAGATTAATTTCAACTCTCTATTACTTAGTTCTAGTTGACCACTAGTCTGTGGGTGATAAGGGGATGCAATTCTATGGTTGACATCATACTTTGCAAGCATCTTACGGAAAGCACCATGAATAAAGTGTGAACCACCATCAGTCATTAGATATCAAGGGACTCCAAACCTCGGGAAAATAACTTCTTTAAGCATCTTAATAGAAGTGTTATGATCAACACTACTAGTTGGAATAGCTTCTACCCACTTAGTAACGTAATCAACAGCAACTAAAATATGTGTGTACCCATTAGAGGCAGGAAACGGTCCCATATAATCAAAGCCCCAAACATCAAATGGTTCAATAATAAGTGAATAATTCATAGGCATTTCTTGACGTCTACTGATATTACCAATTCTTTGACATTCATCACAAGATAAGACAAACTTACGGGCATCCTAAAAGAGAGTAGGCCAATAAAAACCGGATTGCAATACCTTGTGTGCAGTTCTATCTCCCGCATGGTGTCCTCCATAAGCTTTGGAGTGGAACTTGCGTAGGATCTATTCCTGTTCATGCTCAGGTACACAACGTCTAATAATACCATCTACTCCTTCTTTATAAAGATGTGGGTCATCCCAGAAGTAATGTCTCAAATCATAGAAGAACTTTTTCTTTTGCTGGTATGTGAAGCTAGGAGGTATAAACTTAGCAACAATATAATTAGCATAATCAGCATACCATGAAGTAGTACGAGAAGTATTTATGGTAGCTAATTGTTCATCAGGAAAGCTATCATCAATAGGTTGTGGGTCATCAAGTATATTCTCTAACCTAGGCAAGTTATTTGCAACGGGGTTCTCAGCTCCCTTTCTATCAATAATATGCAAGTCAAATTCTTGCAGCAAGACAACCCATCTAATAAGTCTAGGTTTAGCATCTTTCTTTTCCATAAGGTATTTGATATCAGCATGATCAGTGTGAATATTACTTTAGAATCAACGATATAGGGTCTAAACTTATCACAAGCAAATACAACTGCTAAAAATTCTTTCTTAGTAGTAGCATAATTTTTCTGGGCACTATCTAGAGTTTTACTAGCATACTGGATAACATTTAATTTCTTATCAACTCTTTGTCCTAGAACAGCACCTACTGCATAATCACTAGCATTGCACATAATCTCAAAGGGTAATTTCCAGTCAGGAGGCTGGACAATAGGTGCGGAGATCAATGCTTTCTTAGGTATTTCAAATGCCTCTAGACAATCATCATCAAAGACAAAAGGAATATCATTTTGCAAAAAAAATAGTCAGAGGCCTGGAGATTTCAGAGAAGTCCTTTATGAACCTCCTATAAAACCCGGCATGACCAAGGAAACTTCGTATACCTTTGATATCCTTAGGGCATGGCATCTTTTCAATAGCATCAACTTTAGCTTTGTCAACTTCGATACCTCTTTCAGAAATTTTATGTCCCAAGACAATGCCTTCATTAACCATAAAGTGGCACTTCTCCCAATTCAAAACAAGATTAGTGTCTTCACATCTCTACAAAACTCGATCAAGGTTGCATAAGCAATCATCAAAAGAAGTTCCGTAAATGGAGAAATCATCCATGAACACCTCAACAATCTTTTCACAAAAATCAGAGAATATAGCCATCATGCATCTTTGAAAGGTAGCAGGTGCATTACATAAACCAAAAGGCATACGTCTATAAGCAAAGGTATCGAAAGGACAAGTAAAAGTGGTCTTTTCTTGAT
>LR738715.1:366576183-366591146 GCA_902687465.1 Secale cereale
TCGTATACCTTTGATATCCTTAGGGCATGGCATCTTTTCAATAGCATCAACTTTAGCTTTGTCAACTTCGATACCTCTTTCAGAAATTTTATGTCCCAAGACAATGCCTTCATTAACCATAAAGTGGCACTTCTCCCAATTCAAAACAAGATTAGTGTCTTCACATCTCTACAAAACTCGATCAAGGTTGCTTAAGCAATCATCAAAAGAAGTTCCGTAAATGGAGAAATCATCCATGAACACCTCAACAATCTTTTCACAAAAATCAGAGAATATAGCCATCATGCATCTTTGAAAGGTAGCAGGTGCATTACATAAACCAAAAGGCATACGTCTATAAGCAAAGGTATCGAAAGGACAAGTAAAAGTGGTCTTTTCTTGATCCCCTTTTAACACAAGTATTTGAGAGAAACCAGAATAACCATCTAGAAAGCAAAAATGAGTATGCTTGGATAACATTTCTAGCATTTGATCAATAAATGGCAAGGGGTAATGATCTTTCTTAGTAGCTTTATTTAACTTACGGAAATCAATTACCATCCTATAACCTGTAACTATTCTTTGCGGGATCAATTCATCTTTATCATTAGGAACTACTGTCATACCTCCCTTCTTAGGGACATAATGGACATGAGTTACCCACTGCTATCAGCAACTGGGTAGATAATACCTGCCTCTAGAAGCTTTAGTATTTCCTTCCTTACCACTTCTTTCATCTTAGGATTTAACCATCGCTGATGATCAATAACCGGTTTAGTATTTTCTTCCAATTTTATCTTGTGTTGGCCTATAGTGGGACTAATGCCCTTAAGATCATCCAGGGTATATCCAATAGCAGCACGGTGCTTCTTCAGAGTTTTCAATAATTTTTCTTCTTCCTGCTCTGAAAGGTTAGCACTAATAATAACAGGATATATCTTCTTTTCATCAAGATAAACATACTTCAGATTATCAGGTAAGGGTTTAAGTTCAAATACGGGATCACCCTTGGGTGGAGGAGGATCCCCTACGATTTCAACAGGCAAGTTGTTTTTCAATGCTGGTCCCTGTTTAAAGAATATTCCATCTATTTCCCTTCTCTCATTCATATGCATATCATTTTCATGGTCTAGCAAGTATTGTTCTAAAGGATCATTAGGAGGCACAGTAATAGAAGCAAGACCAATAATTTCATCCTTACTAGGTAGTTCTTTATCAAGGGGTTGTCTACGGAATTTCGCAAAGTTAAAATCATGAGACATACACCCTAATCCAACAGCAACAATATCTTTCACGCAGTCTATCTTGGCATTAACAGTATTCAAGAAGGGTCTACCAAATATAATGGGACAAAATTCATCTTGTGTGGAACTAAGAATATGAAAATCAGAAGTGTATTTAACCTTTCCACACAAGACTTCAACATCTCTTACAATCCCAACTGGTGAAATACTATCTCTATTAGCTAGCTTAATAGTAACATCAATCCCTTCTAGCTCAACAGGTGCAATGTCATGCATAATTTATCGATATAAAGTAAGAGGGATAATACTCGCACTAGCACCTACGTCACATAAACCATGATAGCAATGATCTCCTATCTTAACAGAGATAACAGGCAAGCCTACAATAGGTCTATGTCTATTCCTAGCATTGGGTTTGGCTATTCTAGCAGACTCTTCTTGGAGGTAAATAACATGTCCATCTAAATCTTCTACCAAGAGATCTTTAACCATAGCAACACTAGGTTCAACTTTAATTTTCTTAGAAGGTGTAGGTGTTCTAGTATTACTCTTACGAACTACAGTTGAAGCTTGAGCATGATCCTTTATCCTAACAGGGAAAGGTGGCTTCTCAATATAAGTAGTGGGAATAACAGGATCAACATTATAAGTGATAGTCTTTTCTTCAACTTTAATAGGTTCAACTACTTTTACTTCAATAGGTGGATGGTATTTAAACCACTTCTCCTTGGGGAGATCAACATGAGTAGCAAAAGATTCACAAAAAGAAGCTACTATTTCAGAGTCAAGTCCGTACTTAGTGCTAAACTCATGGAAATCATCGATATCCATAAAAGCTTTAACACAATCAAACTTAGGGATCATACCTGACTCCTTACCTTCGTCGAGGTCCCAATATTCAGAGTTACGTTTAATTCTTTCCAATAAATCCCATTTGAATTCAATAGTCTTCATCATAAAAGAGCCAAAACAATAATTATCGAGCATGGTGCGATTATTGAGAGAAAGCCGAGCATAAAAATTTTGAATGATCATTTTTCTTGAGAGCTCATGGCTGGGGCATGAATATAACATTGACTTAAGCCTCCCCCAAGCTTGAGCGATGCATTCTCCTTCGCGAGGCCAGAAATTATAAATATAATTACAATCACGATGAACCTGGTGCATAGGGTAGAACTTCTGATGAAATCCAAACTACAGACGATTATAGTACCATGATCCAATATCATCACATAGCCTAAACCATGTCAATGCATCTCCCTTCAAAGACAAAAGGGAAGACCTTCTTCTTGATAACATCCTCGGGCATACCTGCAAGATTAAATAATCCACAAAGTTCATCCACATAGATTAGATGTAAATCGAGATGCAGTGTTTCGTCTCCTGTAAAAGGATTTTCAAGCAGTTTCTCTATCATACCTGAAGGAATTTCAAAGCAAACATTTTCAGTAGGTGCGGTAGGTTGAGGAGCAACTCTTTGATCTTCTGATCGGGGTGAAGATACCCCGAACAAGCCCCTCAAAGGTTTTGAGCCATAGTAGCAAGTGACAATAAATTTTAGCACACTATATAAATTTTTCCTTACCAAAGGCGCTTCACTCCCCGGCAACGGTGCCAGAAAAGAGTCTTGATGACCCACAAGTGTAGGGGATCTATCGTAGTTCTTTCGATAAGTAAGAGTGTCGAACCCAACAAGGAGCAGAAGGAAATGATAGGCAGTTTTCAGTAAGGTATTTTCCGCAAGCACTGAAATTATAGGTAACAGATAGTTTTGTGATAAGGTAATTGGTAGCAAGTGACAAAAGGTAAAAGTAAATAAGGTGCATCAAGGTGGCCCAATCCTTTTTGTAGCAAAGGACAAGCCTAGACAAACTCTTATATAAAAGAAAGCTCTCCCGAGGACACATGGGAACTATGGTCAAGCTAGTTTTCATCATGATCGTCTGATTCTCGTTTGGTACTTTGATAATTTGGTATGTGGGTGGACCGGTGCTTGGGTGCTGTCCTTACTTGGACAAGCCTCCCACTTATGATTAACCTCTAAGGCAATCCGCAACTACAAAAGAAGTATGAAGGTAAACCTAACCATAGCCTGAAACATATGGATCCAAATCAGCCCCTTACGAAGCAACGCATAAACTAGGGTTTAAGCTTCTATCACTCTAGCAACCCATCATCTACTTATTACTTCCCAATGCCTTCCTGTAGGCTCAAATAATGGTGAAGTGTCATGTAGTCGACGTTCACATGGCACCACTAGAGGAGAGACTACATACATCTCATCAAAATATCGAACGAAGACCAAATTCACATGACTACTTATAGCAAGACTTCTCCCATGTCCTCAGGAACCAAAGTAACTACTCACAAGACATAATATTGTTCATGATCAGAGGGGTATTAATATGCATAATGGATCTGAACATATGATCTTCCACCAAGTAAACCAACTAGCATCAACTACAAGGAGTAATCAACACTACTAGCAACCCACATGTACCAATCTGAGGTTTGGGTACAAAGATTGGATACAAGAGATGAACTAGGATTTGAGAGGAGATGGTGTTGGTCAAGATGTTGATGAAGATAGCCCTCCCCAAGATGGGAGAGTTGTTGGTGATGACGGCGGTGACGATTTCCCCCTCCCGGAGGGAAGTATCCCTGGCAGAACAGCTCTGCCGGAGCCCTAGATTGGTTTCCACCTCGAGACGGCGGTGTCTTGTCCCAAAAGCCTCCTTATGATTTTTTTCCAGGTCAAAAAACCTCATATTGGAGAAGATGGGCATCGGGGGACCGTCGGTGGGCCCACGAGACAGGGGGCGCGCCCAGAGAGGGGGGCGCGCCCCCCACCCTCGTGGACAGCTGGTGGGCCCCCTTGTGAACTTCTTTCGCCAGATAATTTTTATATTTTCTGAAACGGAGTTCTGTGGAGTTTCGGGGCTTTTGGAGTTGTGTGGAATAGGTTTCCATAGTTTGCTCCTTTTCCAGCCCAGAATTCCAGCTGCCGGCATTCTCCCTCTTCTTGTATACCTTATAAAATAAGAGAGAAAAGGCATAAGTATTGTGACAAAATATGTAATAACAGTCCATAATGCAATAAATATCAACTTATAAGCATGATGCAAAATGGCTGTATCAGCCTACACGTCCTGTTGGAAATTGTACAAAAGGACTCGCCGTCGTTTCATTCACATGTTGGAACGGAACCACATGTCAATGAAACATGGTGCGTAATTTCTCGTGCAAAATGCGGTCTGGCCGCGTTGGCCCGAGGTGCCGCATTAGTTATCGCTGAATTATATAAAATATTATGAATGCAGACGCTCCACCCCAAGGTTTGTAGCTCCTTCTCGGTCATCAGGAATCTATGTTCTTCCACTCTTTCATTTAAGACATGAGCTTTGTTCATCCTGTTGCCGGCACGCGGGACATCTATATGCCTCCATTTTACAAAATCATACTATATGCCTCCATGACACGCGGGACATCTAGCATCAAGGTGGCGTGTCATGCAAGAAAATGGAGATATGCAGTGCGTAAGTGAATCGTGTTTTCGATGGCACCTAGTACTACACAATAGTTTTTCTCCTCGATGGCACGTGAATAGTGCACGTACTCAATGACAGGGAACATGATGGTAGCCATGGACATGGTCGGCCCTTTTTGACGAGAGTACTAATAAATACGTAACTTTGATGTGTCCCATCAACTCGCAGAACGACGAGAAGCTTGCTTACTACGCCTTCTCCCTCGCCAACGCGTGTGCGGTGGCTCACAGCACGAGGAGAAACTTTTGCTTACAAGCGGTGGACGTGCAGCAGTTCATTTGGTGTCAGATTGCCAGAAGTAGTACCATCATTATTGTTTGACTTCCGAAAGAGGAGAAGAGCCAAGTGCAAGGTCACCTACTAATCTACAGTACTACTATAGCCAAAGCGGGTCCACCTTTTTAGAGCATGGTTAATTAATATAGGCGGCTCTTGCAGCGGCACATCATTTAGAGCAAGTACTCTCTTCGTAGGATCAAAGGAAGTGAAACAAAAGTTGGAGTGGATGCTAGATTGCCAATTAAAACATGATTACATAGGAACAAAAATCCTATTGCATTCTATCCTATGAACCAAACGACCAATATAGGAAAATTATGAGGGGGGTCTCTCCAACAGTGTTCCTCGGCTCACAACTAGCATCACGGCGATCGAACTTGGAGTCATTCATCTGGTACACGGGACCACATGTCAACGAAACATGGTGTGTAATTTCTCATGCAAAATGCGATCTGGCCGCGTTGGCCCGAGGTGCCGCATTAGTTATCGACCTTTATTTTTTTAATTGTGTGTCGTTCAGTTTTGAAGCACGACTAAGTGGTAGTATTTGCAGAGAAAATATAAACTACTCTACCACTACTCCACCTCTAGTACTAGTAGTATAAATAAGATATATAGGCCGGAGCTTTAGAGCTTTCTTGCTAAGGGCTGCCCACTTGCTTCTCACACCATCACCCTCTCTCCAGATCTAAAAAAGACGGCCTCTCTCTCCCTCCTCATCGGTGGTCACAGATCCGCCGGGGGAGAAAAGGACGTGCAGTGTTGACGCACTCGTCGTGGGCGAGCGATGTCATGCACTGACGACAAGGCCGTCCTCTGAGACCTAGCGCCCGCGCGGGGTGGCCTCCGTCCCCAAGCTCGCTGCCGTAGTGCGTGCGGAGGACAACGACCACGAGCGAAGCCACTTCCCGCCAACCCTCAGGTTTGCTACCTCTTTTGAACCATACCCTTGTTCTATTGCCCCATCTGCCACGTCGCTGTATGTGGATCTTTTTCCACTCCACCATCTTCCCAATTTGCTATCCTCTGCTCTGCTGGTCACGCAGATGAAAACCTTAATTTGCACTATTAAAGGAAACCCTACTTCATGTAGACTAATCCATGTCTGGGTTGAATAAGGAAAGGAAGGGAGACTGTACTGTCCAAGAGAGTAGGCATCGAACCCGCATCTAGGTTGAAAAGGGGGAAATCAGTAGCTAAGGAACAAGTCTCGTGTCTCTTGGTTGAAGAAGGGTAGAAAGGCATGACAACGCAATAGAGAATGACCAGGTCGATCGGTTTGTTGTCCTCACATAGGAAAAAGGTGGCTGAACATAAAAAAATGGGACATAATCCACATATGCTGCCTGGATATTTGTTGCTCTAGGAAACCATACCTCCCTCACCACTCTATGCATCCGTGGATGTACATCGTACTGGTGCGCCCACTGTCCGAATGGGTCTCCCATGCTCATATTGCCACTTTTTGCTGTTAGTATAACGCCAGCGGTAAAGTCAACCAATGCTACTGCTAAAGTAATGCCACATTTAACTAATGCCGCACTCAGTCTAATGCCACTGATAAATTTAAGCAATGCCATTTAATGTCTCTGGATTATTTCAGGGTTAGCTATTGATTGTGGATGTATTAAAGATTTTTCAGCTAAGGCATTCTAATGTTGTTGCACAGCCAGTATACCGACGATGAAACTTGTTACTACCTTCATATTTTTTCACTGTTAATGCTTATAGATTACATACCTCACTTTCATGAGATAAGTCAAATTTTTTTGTACAGTGTCACCAAAATGCCAAGGCGTTGATGTCATTTTATTTTGGTTAAACTGCACAAAATATTATGAAGACAAGGGGAAAGGTCAAGAGTGGGCACCTCCTCATCTGGCTGTTTTCTTTGATTCGGTTGGTCAAGTTTTATCTTTAATCGACTATCAAGATTGGGATAGCAATTTTCAGGTCCTCTCGAGTTTGAAATGATATATACCTTCAAGGTACATGTTTTGCAAAAAAAATATACTATCATTAGTTCATAATGCTAGTTACCTTCAAACTTTTGTATTTGGTTTAATGTTGTTGCCATCTAGTATACCAATGTTGAAACTTGTTACATTTACATTTTGTATTGTTAATGCTTATAGAAATCTTCAAGTGCTAACTTATGGAGATCAGTTCAGTAAAACCATTATACTCTACCCCATAATAAAACAATTACTCAATTGTTCCACTAGCCAATGGATTAGTGTATATTTGTACAATTTGAATGGTGTTGCATTGGCGTATCGACATATATAAGGTGTGGCAAGCTTTCCCAGAGCAACAAGTTTCAGCATTGGTATACTAGCTATGCAACAAGTTTCAGCATTGGTACAGAGGGTGTAGAGTTCACTCAAATACTACCAGTAAAGCTAGCTGCACCTTTGTTAAGATTGGGATAGCAATTTTTGATGTTCACCCGAGTTCGAAATGATATTTACCTTGAAGGTACATGGTTTGCAATTTTTTTAATACAGTCATTAGTTAATAATGCTAGTTACCTTCAGACTTTTGTATTTGGTTTAATGCTCTTGCACAGCTAGTATACAAATGCTGAAATCGGTTACCTTTACATTTTGTATTGTTAATTCTTATAGAAATCTTCCAGTGCTAGAGCATATGGAAATATTCCAGTGCTTGAGCTTATAGAAACCTTTTCCCATTAAGAAATTGGAATGCTTATATTTGTGAGTCCATGCTTCAACTAGTGCCACTTTTATAGTAATCACACTTTCAATATCTATCCAAACAGGGATGCTCGATTTTAGTGGAACTGCACAAAAAGTCTAACTGGTTCAACATTAGGAGGATGTTTTCTTCCAAACCTTTATATGCAATTGGTGGCACTATGAGCTGTTCATTAAGAAGGTACATGGTTTGCTACTATCTTGCTACTCTTTTTGTACTGTCATTAGATAGTAATACTAGTGGTTTGCATGTGAATTTATTGGCAGGGTGGACCTACATTGGAGGTGTAGGGCAGGATTCAATGATTGGATGCTCAATTTCGGTTGTATCGATTTCACCTCTTCCATCACTACGAACATGGATATCCTTGGTCTGATGAAGAATATGCTCTATGTTTCTTCTCTGAACAAGCAAATCAATTCAGTATGAAATTGTCCGGGGCAAAACATGACTGTATCAAATTGTCCAGTCCAAAACATGACAGATGCTAAGCGGAAGAGACATGTTTAAACCGAAAATACAAGGTGGGGTATATGTTTACTAGCTGCTTGATATTTGTGCAGACAGAGATGTCTGCCCGTTACTATTTGGCAAACACACAAAGTGACCGCAATTTTTGTTGAACTGCACAAGAGAATAGTATAGTCACTGCATGCAGTGCCATTTGAAAATAGACACATAAAGATTGGATAGTCACTTCATGGACTGCAGAAAAGTAGTACTGTACTCTTTATTGGCCAACACTAGGTGCTTCATTGCTTTGGTCTGATTATACAATGGGCATCATTTTGCCTAAGTTAAAGTTTGTATTCCGAAAATAGTCTCGTCGTGTGATCGAGAGAAGACCAAATCATATTGCAGTGGATGTCCTCCATCATGTGTGGTTCATTCTGATGGTTCCAGCCGTTGGTGAAACCACTTACGTTTGCAAGAGGAATTGTAGACTTCACAAACAAATTTGTCTTTCAGTCTATACTGAAAGTTGGCCAAGAGAAGCATCCATGTTAGTAGGAAGAACATATGTTTTTCTAGATCTTTGATTTTCGAGCTACATATTTGTATATGATCTGTGAATCATTGAGATGCATTAACATGTTGATCTTATGTACGGGAATTGTACTAGTTGGTTTTAGTTGTGGCTGATCTTTGCTTTTGGAGCTACATATTTGTATATGACTTGTGAATCATCGAGATGCATTAACAGTTCCTTATATCTGTTCGCTCAGTGTTTACAAGTTACTGATCGATCACTAGCTAGCCTACTAATGCACCCTTGACAGTTTTAGTTGCGATGCAAGATTCGAAGGGGCTGTTTTTTGAATAAAAAATGCCTACCTCTAAAGAAACTGACAAGCTACTCTGAATAAAATGCCATGCGAATCTGAAGAAACTGCCAGCAAAAACGTTCGCGAATGCCTTATCTCCTAGTGAATGTTCATCATTTAATGCGATCGTATAGGTACACTATCCGACCTACTTGACCCTACACGGATAAATAGCGGATCATGCACGTACTACCTCCTTTCCAGTTTGCAGGGCTCAATTAAAAAAACGACCTACTCGATCCTACACAAATAAATAGCGAGTCATGCACGTACTACCTCCTTTTCGGTTTGCAGGGCTTAATTCAAAAATCTCACCAACCAAGGTAGATGATGAGTGGTGGAATGATTTTTGACAAGGAGGGGGTACCTCATCTGGATCATGCGAGTTCGCAAATGCCTTATCTCCAAGCTAAATGCCTTATCTCCCAGCTAAAGCTCATCAACTAATGCCCTCGGCTGTGACTCGTTGCATGCTGCTCCACATACTGGCTGCGAGCGATTTTGAGTGCCTTCATGCAGTTAGCCATAATTAAGGCAGCTAACTGATGCGAAAAAAGATGTGCTTTAATTGTTGTGGGCCTTTTAATTCCGTGGAATCATTATTGACAAGGAGGGAGATGATTCGAGTGCACTCGTTTGAACGTCATGCCGGCATGCGACCAAGCACGGACGGGACGGGATGGCACAGTCAGAATTTTAGTTTTTCTAGTTTTCCATGGCAAGCTGGCATGCTAAGCCATGCCTACTTAATTATGCATTGAATTCCGATGACCGCCGTGCTACCTTCCGCCTATAAGTATTTTTTTTCATGGCCTTCTACGGTGGCACCGTGACCCAACTCGCCCTATCCTCATAAGCCCCCACCGGCCCGATGTCGCTCGCCACTTATCCTCGCTATCGCCACGTCCGACATGCCCTCGCTCGTTCGCGATAGGCGAGGCCGGAGGCGGTGACCGCCGGGACTAGTGTTTGGTTTTTCTCCGGAAGGCAGATGGAGGGAGGAGGCATTCTATCGGTCTTTAGATGACAATGCAGAGATCGAGGACTTGTTGGAGCGCGATCGCCTGCTGGAGGAGCAGGAGTGGTTGGAGCGCTACCGCTTGGCGGAGGAGCAGTGTATCGCCGATTTGGCCGCCAGCGGGACATGGAGCAGCAGCGCACCGACACTCTGAGTCGCGAGCAGAGCACCCGCAACTGGGCCGACTACTTGGAGGCCGGCGCCCGGCAAATATCCCTGGAGGCTATCAGGCACGCACGCGCTTGCGACGCCGATTTTTTCTACCAGCTCGGCAAGTGGGTTTCTCGCTTAGAAGCCGAAGCTTCGGTGGACCACACCAGCATGGAAAGGGCCAACGCGCGCGAGCAACGCGCCCTATCGCACCTCTGGCAAGTCTGAGGCGAGGCGGAGGATGCCGGTGCCGGCGTTTAGCGTGTACCGCAGATGGGAGCCGGCATCATCTAGTTAGCTAAGAGAAAGTTAGTACTTGTACGCTACTAGAGTATTAGTGGGCGTAGATAGTTAACATGGCTATGATGGTTGTCAACGTGGAAGTTCGGTACTCTATATGTGGATCAGTCCTGTTACTTTGCTCTGAATGTTGAACTTTCCGTTTGAATGTATGGAATGGGTTGTTATTTTTTTAAATGGGTTGTATTTGTCCTCCACGGGTTTAGAGGCTGACTTGTGGGCCTACCAAGTTGATGCGTACACAATCAGGAGATGATTGTACATGGAGAGGATGACAGCAGGGACCCGCCAAGGTCATGGCAGTACGCAAGCAAGTGCCTCCTTATTTCAAGCCAATAAAAAAATGGCTCCTCCTAATGGATTTCTGAAATCTGGGTCCCATGCCATTGTCAACGTAGTCAATAAACAAGAGAATTGCACAACGAGCGGCTGACACCTGGGACTCATTGATAAATGCCACTCCAAATCTGGTGTTTCTGAGAAATGCCACTGCAATTTCTGAACTTTGAAAAATGCCATTTCATGCCATTTTCAGTGGCATTTTTCGAAGTCTGGAGTGGCATTTTTCGAAGTTTGCAAATTGTAGTGGCGTTTTCCAAAGTTTGCAAAAATTGCAGTGTCATTTTTCAAAGTTTGGAAATTGCAGTGGCATTTTTATGAATCGCCATAATTGGAGTGGCATTTATCTAATTTGTTTTTGAGACGAAAGCAGGGTGTCAACTAGGCTGTGCGGGGCACTCTGGCCTGTCTAGACAACCTTCTCTTTTATGTTTACCACAGACCAGCCCAGTAGTTTTTTTTCTTTCTGAAAATGGCTAGCCCAGTTTTTTTTTGTGATTTGCCAAGTAAGTTGCTTTGTCAGGCCTGTTGGGCTACAAATCTTTCAAGACGAGGAGAGCTTCATTCGGCTGGACGAGAAAATGGCCTATCACTAATGAGAAATGGGCTGTACATTTTTAAAACACATCAAACCCGCAATTAGTTTTAAAATTTATTTTTTTCATTTCGAGATTTTAAATTGCATTAATTTTTATGCGTGGACGATTTGTTGGATTTCATATAGATATACATTTATTTTTAAAATCAGTTTGAATGTCACTCGAAATTTCGGGATTAAAAACAGTTCGGACCGCACCGAAATATGCAAAATTTCATATAACTTTTTAACCGTGGCGACAATATGGGTTGTAATGCTAACAAAAATAATATGGGCTCCAAAAAAACCTTGAGAATTAGCAAATGGGTTGTAACTTATTAGAAATGATGGCAGATGGGCTATATGTTGTTGTCCACACATTTGAGGGTTTCCTAAAAAAGGTGGACACACAAGAAGTGACTGTTGGATGTCCATCCAAGGGCCGTCGCGCTTCTTCAATCTCTGCTCTTCCTGCTCCAGCCACTCAAACAAGCGCCGGCGGGACTGCCTGCTCTCTCCTCCCCGCGGCTGGCTGTGCTGTCGCGCAAGCCTCACCACCCCACCTACTCCCATCGCTGGCCTAGCCATCCCTCTACTCACCCACACATGCTGTTATTCTCCGGCGACGTCACACGAAACAGTAAACCCTCGTACAGTCGTACTCCCCTCCGCGTGGGAAAAAACTGCCGAGTCTTCCCTGCCTCCGTGTCGTTCCCTTCCTAGGCCTCTCTGTCGTCCATCGCCCTGGTGCTCTCGGCGCGGCCTGGTCAACATGGTCAACGACCGACATGCATCTGAAGTGGACTGTACGTGGAGAGGCTGACAGCTAGGTCCACGGCCGCACGCAAGGAAATGCCTCCTTATTACGCGCGAAATAATGATTTCTCCACCTGACACGTGGGACCCACCGAAAGGGCCTCTGTATTTCGCGAAAAAAAGTTACCGCCGCTGACAGCTTGGACCCACCAGCTATATCTTTGCACGCAAGGAAGTGCCTCCTTATTACGCACAAAAAATGAATACTCCCCCTGCTAGCTGGGACCCAGTATAGTGGCAGGCTGACTTGTTTGCCTACTAAGTTGACGGGGACGGAGGGCTTTATCAACTTAGTCAATATGCACGATTCTAGCTCAAGTGACCGAACGATGTCCACCCAACAGCCGTACGTAGTGCTTCTTCAACCTCTGGTCTTCTTGCTCCAGCCGCCCAAACCAGCGCCGGTCGTGCCTCGTGCTCCTGCCTCCCGTGGTCGTCTGCGATGCGGCGGAGGCCTCACCGCCCCTACTACTCCCACCGCTGGCCAGGCCATCCCTCTACTCACCCACACCCCATGTTATTCTCCAGCGATGGCAGCCTCACACCGCAGCAAACCAGTGAACCCTCATACTCCTCTATGCGTGGGCATCCACTTCCGCCTCTTCCCCGGCTCCGCGTCGTCCCCTTCCTAGGCCTCGCCGTCGTCCACCGCCTTGGTGCTCTCGGCGCGGCGTGGTGAACGTGGTCAAGGAACGACTTCCATCGGAAGAGTACTATACGTGGAGAGGCTGACAGCTGGGTCCACGGCACCCGCAAGGAAGTGCCTCCTTATTACGCGGAAAATAATTATTCCTCCACCTGACAGCAGGGACCCACCGGATGGGACACCGAATTTGGCGAAAAAAATATTCCCCCCTGACAGCTGGGACCCACCGAACGGGCCACCGTATTTCGCGAAAAAATGTTCCCCCCGCTGTCAGCTCGGACCCACCGGAAGTGTCGCCTTATTACACACAAAAATGAATACTCCCCCTGCTAGTCGGGACCCACCTTGGTGAGTGGCTAACTTGTGGGCCTACTAAGTTGACGGGGACAGAGTGCTTTGTCAACTTAGTCAATATGAATGATTCTAGCTCTAGTGACCGTACTATGTCCATCCAACGGCCATAGTGCTTCTTCAACCTCTGGTCTTCTTGCTCCAGCCACCCAAAGCAGCGTCGGTCGTGCCGCATGCTCCTGCCTCCCGTGGTCGGTTGTGCTGCCGTGGAAGCCTCACCGCCCCCTACTATTCCCACCGCTGGCCAAGGCCTGCGGCGACGGCAGCCTCACACCACATCCGAACCAGTGAACCCTCGTACTCCTCTCCGCGCGGGCTTCCATTGCCGCGTCTTCCCCGGCTCCTCATCGTCCCCTTCCTAGGCCTCGCCGTCGTCCACCGCCCTGGTGCTCTCGGCACAGTGTGGTCATTTGGTCAAGGAACGACTTCCATCAGAAGAGTACTGTACGTGGAGAGGCTGACAGTTGGGTCCATGGCCGCAGCAAGGAAGTGCCTCCTTATTACGCGCAAAATAATTATTCCTCCACCTGACAGCGGGGACCCACCGGACGGGCCACCGTATTTTGCGAAAAAAACGTTTCCCCTTGACTGCTAGGACCCACCAGCTACATCTTCGCACGCAAGGAAGTCCATCCGGACAAAAAAACGATTCACCCCCTTGATTGCTGGGACCCACCAGCTACTTCTTCGCACGCAAGGAAGTGCCTGACAGTCGGGACCCACCTGGTCGAACCGTACGTAGCGTTGTCATTCTAGTCGCGAACGTGTACGTACATACTGGTCGATGTAGAGGCGCGCACGTGCCGTAGTAGAGGCGTGTACGTAGCATGTACACGTACGTACAGCGGCCATTCTGCAAGAAAGAAAATACGGCCACTTACGTACACACGGGCAGGTTCTCGAACACCTACTCGCGCATACGTACGGCCAGGGCTCGTGTACATGGCTGGGTTGGAAAAGAGAAAATGTGTCATCGTTGTGTTCATGGGGAGGCAACAGAATGCGTCGTGTTCATCGGGAGGCAACGAAACGCGTGGGAGCCTACCGGCTTGGACGGAATAGCCGATGGAAATGATGCATGGTGTACCGCTGAACGGAGGAAACGGCCTTGTGTTCGACCGGCCATGGTCGAAACGGGATCCTGTTCAACAGGAGAGGTCTGGCGTACCACAAAACAGAGGAAACGGACCTCCTACGGTCGAAACAGGGGTCATGTTGATCGGGAGGGGTGTGGCGTACCGCAAAATGGAGGAAACGGACTTCTTTTGGAGCGCTACGGTCAAAACAGGGGTCCTGTTCATCGGGAGGGGTGTGGCGTACCGCAAAACAGAACTCCACGGGATACTGTTCATCTCCACCGTCGACCCCCTCCAGCCTCCACGGGCTACTGTTCATCCACCGTCGACCTCATCCTGCCTCCACCGCGCGCTACTCCACCGGCTACTGTTCAACCATCCCTCTCCACGGGCTCCTGTTCTACCACCCCTCCACGGGCTACTATTCATCAAGCCCTCCACCGTCTACTGTTCATCCTGCCCTCCCCGGGATGGTCCTGTTCATCCAGCCCTCCACGGGGTCCTGTTCATGCAGCCCCAACCGGCTCGATCGATCGGGGTCCTGTTCATCCAGAGGCAACACCACGGGGTCCTATTCAGCCACCCCCACCGGGAACT
>LR738715.1:366597397-366616471 GCA_902687465.1 Secale cereale
ACAGCAACAACAACAACAACAACAGCAACAACAACAGCAACAGCAACAGCAGCAACAGCAATAGCAGCAACAGCAACAGCAACAGCAGCAACAGCAATCGCAACAACAGCAACAGCAATAGCAACAATAATAGCAACAACAGCAACAACAACAACAGCAACTACAACAGCAACAGCAACAACAACAACAACAACAACAACACGCTGCTACTTCTCGAGCTTGTGTTGTATTCCCTCGAAGAGGAAAGGGTGATGCAGTACAGTAGCGTAAGTATTTCCCTCAGTTTTTAGAACCAAGGTATCAATCCAGTAGGAGACCACGCGCGAGTCCCTCGCACCTGCACAAACAAATAAGAACTTCGTAGCCAACGCGATAAGGGATTGTCAATCCCTTTACGGTCACTTACGAAAGTGAGATCTGATAGATATGATAGTTTGGTATTTTTGGTATTTTTGGATCTAAGAACAAAAAGTAAAAACCGAAAGTAAAGTAGATTGTAGATTGATATGCTGAGAATTGACCCGGGGGCCATAGGTTTCACTAGTGGCTTCTCTCATGATAGCAAAATTCTAGGGTGGGTGAACGAATTACTATCGAGCAATTGATAGAAAAGCGGATACTTATGAGAATATCTAGGCATTATCATTATATATAGGCATCACGTCCGTGACAAGTAGACCGAAACGATTCTGCATCTACTACTATTACTCCACACATCGACCACTATCCAGCATGCATCTAGAGTATTAAGTTCATAAGAACAGAGTAACGCCGTAAGCAAGATGACATGATGTAGAGGGATAAACTCAAGCAATATGATATAAACCCCATCTTTTTATCCACTATGGCAACAATACAATACGTGCCTTGCTGCCCCTACTGTCACTGGGAAAGGACACCGCAAGATTGAACCCAAAGCCAAGCACTTCTCCCATTGCAAGAACTATAGATCTAGTAGGCCAAACCAAACCGATAATTCGAAGAGACTTGCAAGGATATTATAATCATACATAAGAGAATTCTGAAAAGAACCAAATATTTCTCATAGATAATCTTGATAATAAACCCACAATTCATCGGATCTCGACAAACACACCGCAAAAAGAGATTACATCGAATAGATCTCCTCGAAGACCGAGGAGAACTTGGTATTGAGATCCAAAGAGAGAGAAGAAGCCATCTAGGTACTAAATATGGACCTGACGGCCCGTGGTAAACTACTCACAACTCATGGTGAGGCGATGGTGTTGATGTAGAAGCACTCCGTGGTAGATCCCCCCTCCAGCGGAGCTCCGGAATAGGCCCCAAGATGGGATCTCACGGGAACATAAGGTTCCGGTGGTGGAATTAGGGTTTTCTCTCCGTGTCTGATGTTTTCGGGGTACATAGGTATATATAGGAGGAAGGAGGACACCGGGGGACCAACGTGGGGCCCACGAGGCATGGGGGCGCGCCCTATAGGTGGGGCGCGCCCCCCACCCTCGTACACGCCACGTGTGCCCTTTTCCGTGGTTCTCAGGGCGCGCCCCCCACCCTCGTAGACGCCACATGTGCCCTATTCCGTGGTTCTCAAGTCTCCCATGAAGATATCACTCCAAAAATATCTCTCCCGAAGGTTTCATTCCGTTTGGACTCCGTTTGATATTCTTTTTCTGTAAAACCCTGAAATAGGCAAAAAAACTGCCATCTAGACTGGGCCTTTGGGTTAATAGGTTAGTCCCAAATATAATATAAAAGTGTATAACAAAGCCCATTAAACATCCAAAACATCATAAATAATAGCATGGAACAATCAAAAATTATAGATACGTTGGAGACGTATCAAGCATCCCCAAGCTTAATTCCTGCTCGTCCTCGAGTAGGTAAATGATAAAAACAGAATTTTTGATGTGGAATGCTAACCAACATAATTATCAATGTAATTCTCTTTATTGTGGCATGAATGTTCAGATCTGAAAGATTCAAGACAAAAGTCTATATTGACATAAGAAATAATAATACTTCAAGCATACTAACAAAGCAATCATGTCTTCTCAAAATACCATGGCTAAAGAAAGTTATCCCTACAAAATCATATAGTCTGGCTATGCTCCCTCTTCATCACACAAAATATTCATATCATGCACAACCCCGGTTTCAGCCAAGCACTTGTTTTCGTACTCAATTTTTTCAAACCTTTCAACTTTCACGCAATACATGAGCGTGAGCCATGGACATAGCATTATAGGTGGAATAGAGTGGTGGTTGTGGAGAAGACAAAAAGGAGGGAGATAGTCTCACATCGACTAGGCGTATCAACGGGCTATGGAGATGCCCATCAATAGATATCAATGTGAGTGAGTAGGGATTGCCATGCAACGGATGCACTAGAGCTATAAGTGTATGAAAGCTCATCAAAAGAAACTAAGTGGGTGTGCATCCAACTTGCTTCCTCATGAAGACCTAGGGCATTTGAGGAAGCCCGTCGTTGGAATATACAAGCCAAGTTCTATAATGAAAATTCCCCACTAGCATATGAAAGTGACTAAACATGAGACTCTCTATCATGAAGAACATGGTGCTACTTTGAAGCACAAGTGTGGAAAAAAGATAGTAGCATTGTCCCTTTTATTTTATTTTCTTTTTTTTCTTTTTTTTTCTTTTTTTGGGCCTTTCTTTTTCTTGGCCTTTCCTTCTTGTTTTTTCTATTTTTTTTCATTTTTCGGGACAATGCTCTAATAATGATGATCATCACACTTATATTGATTTACGACTCGATATTACAACTCGATACTAGAACAAAGTATGACTCTATATGAATGCCTCCGGCGGTCTACCGGGATGTGCAATGAATCAAGAGTACATGTATGAAAAATTATGCATGGTGGCTTTGCCACAAATACGATGTCAACTACATGATCATGCATGGCAATATGAAAATATGAAGCGTGTCATATGAACGGAATGGTGGAAAGTTTCATGGCAATATATCTCGCAATGGCTATGGAAATGCCATGATAGGTTTTATGGTGGCTGTTTTGAGGAAGGTATATGGTGGGTGTATGGTACCGACGAAAGTTGTGTGGTACAAGAGAGGCTAGCAATGGTGGAAGGGTGAGAGTGCGTATAATCCATGGACTCAACATTAGTCATAAAGAACTCATATACTGATTGCAAAAATTTACGAGTCATCAAAACAAAGCAATCAACGCATGCTCCTAGGGGGGAGGTTGGTAGGAGTTAACCATCGCGCGCCCCCGACCTCCACACAAAGGATGACACTCTACAAATACTTCATGCTCTAACTTCGTGACATAGCGGTTCACCATACGTGCATGCTACGGGAATCACAAACTTTAACACAAGTATTTCTCAATTTCATAATAACTCCACTAGCATGACTCTAATATCAATATCATCATATCTCAAAACAATTATCAAGCATCAAACTTCTCATCATGTTCAATGCACTTTGTATGAAAGTTTTTACTACATTAATCTTGGATGTCTATCATGTTAAGGCTAGTTTTATAGCCAAAGCACATTACCATGCTGTTCTAATAGACTCTCAAAAGGATATAAGTGAATCATGAGAGATCAACAATTTCTACAAAATAAAATTACCACCATGCTCAAAAAGATATAAGTGAAGCACTAGAGCAAACTATTTAGCTCAAAAGATATAAGTGAAGCACATAGAGTGTTCTAACAATCCCTAGGCCATATTTATCTCTCTCAAAAAGGTGTGTCCAACAAGGATAATTGTGGCAAACTAACAAGCAGAGACTCAAATCATACATGACACTCCAAGTAAAACACATATCATGTGGTGAATAAAAATATAGTCCCGAGTATAGTTACCGATAGATGAAGACGAAAGAGGGGATGCCTTCCCGAGGCATCCCCAAGCTTAGGCTTTTGGTTGTCCTTGAATTTTACCTTGGGGTTCCTTGGGCATCCCCAAGCTTAGACACTCTTTGTTCCATAGTCCATCAAAGCAATACTCAAAACTTGAAAACTTCACAACACAAAACTTAGCAAAAATCTCGTGAGCTCCGTTAGTATAAGAAAACAAACCATCACTCAAAGGTACTGTAGTGAACTCATTCTTTGTTTATATTGGTGTTAAACCTACTGTATTCCAACTTCTCTATGATTCATACTCCCCAATACTACTCATAGATTCATCAAAATAAGCAAACAACACACGAGAAACAGAATCTGTCAAAAACAGAACAGTCTGTAGTAATTTGTAACTTTCGCATACTTCTGTAACTCCAAAAAAATTGAAATAAATTGGTAAACATGGGGAATTTGTCTACTAATCATCTGCAAAAAGAATCAGCTAAATAGCACACTCCAGTAAAATATGGTGACTATTCTAGTGAGCGCTAACGTTTCTGTTTTTTACAGCAAGATCATATAAACTTCACACAAGTCTTCCCAAAGGTTCTACTTGGCACAAACACTAATTAAAACACAAAACTACATCTAAACAGAAGCTAGATGCAATATTTATTCCTAAACAGAAGCAAAAACAAAAATATAAAATTGGGTTGCCTCCCAACAAGCGCTATCGTTTAACGCCCCTAGCTAGGCACGATACAAGGATAGATCTAGGTATTGCCATCTTTCGAAGGCAATTCTTTAATTAAGCACTTGTCATTCTTAGGAACTTCTTTATTCCTATTGATAATAAAACTTTTGGGCAAGAAATCAAGAAATTCATTCGTCTCAAAAGGTTCTTTTGCAAAAGTAAGAAAATTAGGATGAACACTTATAGATTTAAGATCCGCCATTCCCTTACTAGATGGTTCACCCTTGTTTTTAGGAACATACATGAACTTAGATAATTTAGTGGTAGAAGGATTTGAAGTAGTTTTCATCACAGAAAGGGCAGACCCTACAGTAGTAATAATATCCTCAAGTTTATCGATTCTAATAGAATCTTGATCTATTTTCTCTCTAACTATGGGTTCCTTTTCTTTAAAAAAATCAGAATAACTCCTACCTTGGATCCATATTTGGTAATTTCATTGTGGATTTTTCTATCTAAATTCTCAACAAACTCTACAGTAGCAACTTTGTTTTCAATGATTTCAAGTCTTTGCATAACATGTTCCAGAGTTAAAACGGTCGCATTAACCATAAGAGGTGGTGAGACAAATAATTCAGTCATAGAATTATAAGAATCAAAAGTATGGCTACCCAAGAAATTCCCTCCGGTAATGGTATCTAAAATATATCTATTCCACAGAGTTATGCCAACATAAAAATTGCGAAGAAGCACGGAAGTGGAGAGCTTCCTAGTAGATCTATTTTGAGCTTTGCAAATTCTATACCAGGAATCTTTTAAGTTTTCTTCCTTCCTTTGTTTAAAATTAAGAACCTCACTCTTGGGAGTATTGATAATGATAGGTGTGCTAGACATGATGACAAGCAAGCAATCCAACACACAAGCAAACAAGAAGCAAGCGAACGGTAAACACACAGCAAAAAGAAGGGCAAATAAAACGGCAAGGGTGAAGTCGGGGAGAGGAAAACGAGAGGAAAATAAAAGTAATGCGAAGGATAAGGGTTTGTGATAGGTACTTGGTATATGACTTTTGCTTAAGCCTCCCCGGCAACGGCGCCAGAAATTTTTCTTGCTACTTCTCGAGCTTGCGTTGTATTCCCTCGAAGAGGAAAGCGTGATGCTGCACAGTAGCGTAAGTATTTCCCTCAGTTTTTGAGAACCAAGGTATCAATCCAGTAGGAGACCATGCGCGAGTCCCTCGCACCTGCACAAACAAATAAGAACTTTGTAGCCAACGCGATAAGGGGTTGCCAATCCCTTTACGGTCACTTACGAAAGTGAGATCTGATAGATATGATAGTTTGGTATTTTGGTATTTTTGGATATAAGAACAGAAACTAAAAACGGAAAAGTAAAGTAGATTGTTGATTGATATGTTGAGAATTGACCCAGGGGCCATAGGTTTCACTAGTGGCTTCTCTCATGATAGCAAAATTCTACGGTGGGTAAACGAATTACTATCGAGCAATTGATAGAAAAGAGAATACTTATGAGAATATCCAGGCATGATCATTATATATAGGCATCACGTCCGTGACAAGTAGACCGAAACGATTCTGCATCTACTACTATTACTCCACACATCGACCGCTATCCAGCATGAGTATTAAGTTCATAAGAACAGAGTAACGCCTTAAGCAAGATGACATGATGTAGAGGGATAAACTCAAGCAATATGATATAAACCCCATCTTTGTATCCTCGATGGCAACAATACAATATGTGCCTTGCTGCCCCTACTATCACTGGGAAAGGACACCGCGAGATTGAACCCAAAGCCAAGCACTTCTCCCATTGCAAGAACTATAGCTCTAGTAGGCCAAACCAAACCGATAATTCGAAGAGACTTGCAAGGATATTATAATCATACATAAAAGAATTCAAAAAAGAACCAAATATTTCTCATAGATATTCTTGATCATAAACCCACAATTCATCGGATCTCGACAAACACACCGAAAAAAGAGATTACATCGAATAGATCTCCTCGAAGACCGATGAGAACTTGGTATTGAGATCCAAAGAGAGAGAAGAAGCCATCTAGGTACTAACTATGGACCCGAAGGTCTATGGTAAACTACTCACAACTCATGGTGAGGCGATGGTGTTGATGTAGAAGCACTCCACGGTAGATCCCCCTCCAGCGGAGGTCCGGAACAGGCCCTAAGATGGGATCTCACGGGAACAGAAGATTGCGGCGGTGGAATTAGGGCTTTATCTCCGTATCTAATGTTTTCGGGGTACATGGGTAATATAGGAGGAAGGAGGGCACCGGGGGACAAACGTGGGGCCCACGAGGCATGGGGGCGCGCCCCCCACCCTCGTGGATGCCACGTGTGCCCTATTCCGTGGTTCTCAAGTCTCCCGTGAAGATATCGCTCCAAAAATATCTCTCCCGAAGGTTTCATTCCGTTTGGACACTGTTTGATATTATTTTTCTGTAAAACCCTGAAATAGGCATAAAACAGCAATCTGAACTAGACCTTTCGGTTAATAGGTTAGTCCCAAAAATATTATAGAAAAGTATAACAAAGCCCATTAAACATCCAAAACATCATAAATAATAGCATGGAACAATAAAAAATTATAGATACGTTGGAGACGTATGACCCGCCACTTGTGGATATGCTTACCAGGTTCTTGAGGTTGAATCCTCAGAGGTTCTCCAGTTCCCATGAACCTATTATGGCTGATGATTGGCTCCGTGCAATCAATAGGAACCTAGAGACGGTTGGATGCACAGATGCAGAGAGGGTGATGTTTACCTCACACTTGTTGGAGGGTCCTGCCGCAGCTTGGTGGGACAATTACTTGGTTACATATCCCATTGCTACTATCACTTGGCCATAGTTTCAGGCTGCTTTTCATGATGCACATGTTTCTGCTGGTGCTATGAGTCTGAAAAAAGAAAGAGTTTTGCAGTTTGCGCCAAGGAGGCCGCATAGTTAATGCGTATGTGGAGGAATTTAATAATCTTGCATGTTATGCTCCTAATGATGTTAACAGTGATGCAACTAGACAGGAGAATTCTTGGAGGGCCTAAATGATGAGTTGAGCATTCAGTTGATAGTGGCCACTTTTACTAATTGTCCGGACCTGATTGATAAGGCTATTATGCTTGAGGGGAAGCATCAATCCATAGAGAATCGCAAGAGGAAGTACAACAAAAATAAAATGTATAATTCAGGACGACAGTGGAAGCCATGCACTTCATATCAGGGTAATGGAGCTAATGGGCATCATCATCATCATGGAGGGAATGGTGACAACCATAATGGCCACCATCATCACAATGGGCATAAGAGTAACAATGGCAATGGTAGAGGTAATGGTAATGGTAATGGAGGAAATAATAACCAGAGCCACTAGAGTATGCTTGTGCAAAGGGACATTAGCCAGGTACAGTGCTACAAGTGTAGGCTGCTGGGCCACTACTCCAACGCTTGTCTAGAGATAAACAACGGTAATGGGAATTCTGGAGTCAGCAAGCCAAACCCCTTCCAAAAGGATCATGTCAACCATGTTAATGTGGAGGAGATTTATGATGAACCTGATGCAGTGATTTGTAAGTTTTTGATCAATTCGATACATGTGCTTGTTCTTTTTGATTCTGGTGCATCACATTCTTTCATATCTTGGTATTTGTGGATAAACATAAGATGCCTACCATAGTATTATAGTCATCTATTCTAGTAAGCTCTCCGGGGGCTGAGATGGCAACAAGTTTGGGATGTTTTCAGATGCCTTTGTCTATTGGGAAGCATGTTTTTCCTACAGATTTTGTTATATTGAAGTCACAAGGTCTGGATATTATTATGGGTACGGACTGGGTCGTCAAATATAAAGGTCTTATTGATTGTGTTAGTCGATCAATTACTCTCAGTGCACCAGGAGGGAAGAGGATCAAGTATGTATGTAGGTATAAGCATAATCAGGTGCAGGTGAACTCTCTTAAGGGGGGTATCCTGGAAGACGTGCCGGTTATGAGGGACTACCCAGATGTGTTTCCAAAGGAGTTGACAGCTATGCCACCAGATAGAGATATTGGGTTTCTTATTGATTTAATACTAGGCACTGGACTTGTTGCAAAGAGATCATATAGAATTCCTCCTCGGGAGTTGGGGGAATTGAGGAAGCAGATAAGGGAATTGCATGCACAACGATTTATTTGCCCAAGTTCATCACCTTGGGGAGCTCTAGTTTTGTTTGCGGAGAAGAAGGATGGGAAATTGAGGACATGTGTTGATTATCATTCTGTGAATGAGGTAAACATTAAGAATAAGTATCTCTTGCCTATGATAAATGATCTGTTTGACCAGTTGGAGGGAGCTACTATGTTTTACAAGATTGATCTGTGTTCTGGTTATCACCAATTAAAGATTCATGAACAAGATATTCCAAAGACTGCTTTTACTATGAGGTATGGGTTGTATGAATATACTTTTATGTCGTTTGGATTGACTAACGCCCCTGCATACTTTATGAATATAATTAACAAGGTGTTTATGGATTTCTTGGATAAATTTGTGGTTGTTTTCATTGATGATATATTGGTGTTCTCCAAGAATAAGCAAGAGCAGGAGGTGCATCTACGTTTGGTAATGGAGAAATTGGGGGAACGTTAGTTGTATGCCAAGTTCAGCAAATGTGAGTTTTGGTTGGTTGAGGTAGCATTCCTTGGACATGTTGTGTTAGGTAATGGAGTTGTAGTTGATCCATCTTAGGTTGCTGCAATTACAGAGTGGGAGACACACACGACAGTTGGGGAGATTCACAACTTTTCGGGCCTTGCATGTTTTTAAAGGAGGTTTATTGAGTAATTCTCCATAATGGCAAAGCCAATGACTGAATTGTTGAAGAAGGAGAAGAAATTTGTTTGGACTGATGAATGTGAAGCCAACTTTCAGGAATTGAAGCATCGTTTGGTTTCAACACCAGTCTTAATTCTGCCTGATATACGTAAGGACTTCCAGGTATATTGTCATGCTTCTAGTCAAGGACTTGGGAGTGTTTTGATGCAGAAAGGTAAAGTTGTTTCTTATGCTTCACGCCAGCTTAAGAATCATGAGCATAATTATCCTACACATGATTTGGAGTTACCCTCAGTTGTGAATGCATTAAAAACTTGGAGGCAATACCTTACTGGTAATCATTGTTATATATTTACTGATCATAAGAGCTTGAAGTATATTTTTACTCAGAAGGATTTGAACCTCAGGCAGAGGATATGGTTGGGGCTTATTAAGGATCTTGATTTGAAAGTACAGTATCATCCTAGTAATGCTAATGTTGTTGTTGATGCATTGAGTCATAGGAGCCATGTTAATGCAACTGATATTGACAATATGCTACCGGAGTTATGTGAGCAGTTCAGGAATCTCAGGTTGGAGATGGTTCGTAAGAGATATTTGGCAAAGCTTGAGGTAAAGTCTACTTTTCTTGATAAGATCAGAGAATCTCAAAAGGATGATCAGGAGATTGCTGAGATAAAAGAGAATATAATTAAAGGTGAGGCAGAAGGTTTCCATGAGGATGAACATGGGGACATATTGTTTGAGTAGCGTATTTGTGTACTACAAGATGCATATATCACTACTGGAATCTGGCAATTTGCCATCTGTCCCCTCTTTGCCGCCTGCCAGCTGACGGAAAAGAGGCTCTTTGTCGTCCGCTTTGGAAAAGCAGACAGCACAGAAACAGCTGATGGCGACGATTCTCTCTGCCATCAGTCCCCTCTTTGTCGTCGGCCAACTGACAGCAACGAGATCAAAGGAAGACGGCAAAGAGCCTGGTAGGCCCCACGGTGCATGGCGTGGCTAGGTCAACTTCTTTGCTGTCAGCTGGCAGACAGCAAAGAGGGGAGAGAGGGCAATGTGCCTCCTTTGCTGTCCGCTAGCAGACGACAAAGAAGTGGCGTGGGTCAGCCCTAATGGTCCCTCTCTTTGCCGTCTGCTTGCAGATGGCAAAGAGGGTGCCTTAACGGGGTTGCCTCTCTCTCTCTCTCTCTCTCTCTCTCTCTCTCTCTCTCTCTCTCTCGACCTCTGATGTCTACACACGCTTCTATTCTTGTAGACTATGTTGGGCCTCCAAGCGCAGAGGTTTGTAGGACAGCAGCAATTTCCCTCAAGTGGATGACCTAAGGTTTATCGAACTCAGGGAAGTAGAGGTTGAAGATGGTCTCTCTCAAGCAACCCTGCAACTAAGATACAAGAACTCTCTTGTGTCCCCAACACACCTAATACAACTAGGAGTTGCATAGGTGCACTAGTTCGGCGAAGAGATGGTAAAATATGGATGATAGGAGTGGCAAAGCAAAGTAATATAAATCTGTAATAAAAAGTGCAGCAAGCAAACAAGTGGTAAACGTGAGCACAAATGGTATTGCAATGGTGGAAACAAGGCCTAGGCTTCATACTTTCACTAGTGGCAACTCCCAACAACATTAACATAGTCTAATCACATGATATTTCCCATAAAACATGCAATGGAGACGCACTCAGAGGTCATTCCTTTGTGGTCAAGAGAGGACGAGAATTATGTAGGGCTACAAAAGCACACCTCAAAGTTCGTAGTTCTCAATCTATGGATTTCCCAATGTCACCGCGGCCATCCAAAGAGAGTACCACAATCACCACAACATATCTCCATGATAGTCAAAGACAAGCACCAAGAGACTCTCAATCTTCAATCAACACACAAAAGAGGAAATCACTCATGAAAATATTCTTCTAATCCATGTCCAATAGACCGCTGGCACCTTAGTCTCGGGGATTATACTAGATAAAGACAAGTGAGTACATCAATTCAATACATAGAGGAAGGGGAAATATCATGGGATCACCCTAGATTAACATAGCCTATGATCACAACGAAGATCACATCATGGGAGAGAGAATTGACCACATAGCTACTGGTAGAAACCTCAGCCCCGAGGAGGAACTACTCCCGCATCATGGAGGGAGGAAGCAACGTCGATGGAGATGAATCCGGGGGCACTTCCCCATCCCGGCAGGATGCCGGCACAGGAATTCTGGTCCCCCGAAACTTGGTGGCGATGGCGGCGGAGATCGGAATTGCTTCTGGAGAAAAGGGTTCTGGAATCAGGGTTTCCGCGACGGGGGAATAAATAGGAGGCCAAGTAGGGCACCAGAGGAGGTGGGAGCCCCCCAGGCGGCCCCCCGGCGCGGCCAGGGCTGGGGCCGCGCCATCAGGGCGCCTGGGGCCCCTCTGGCCCCCCTCTGGCCCCACTTCTGGCGCATGGAAGCTTCTGGAGCGCTGATTTTTTATATATTTTCCCGGAATTTTTCTGGCAATTTAAGTAATGGGAAACCTGAAATACAAAAACAGCAGAAAACAGAAACTGCCACTAGGGTGCACTGAGTTAATAGGTTAGTTCAAATATGATCAAAAGTGTATGAAAGTGTATCAAAAGCATAGCAATATCACCCAAAACATGCATGGAGCAAGCAGAAATTATAGATACGTTTGGGACGTATCAACATCCCCAAGCTTAATTCCTGCTCGTCCTCGAGTAGGTAAATGATAACAAGCACAATTTCTGTGGTGACATGCTACCAAAGAGTCTTTCACAATCACATGACAAATGCTTATTGAGATAATGAATCTTTAGTAATTAAGTTGCCTCATGAGAATATCACAAAGAACTGAAAGTTTACAATATGATACTGAAACACCCAATAGATTTGTAGTGAGCATGGTGTGCAAACATGACAAAGTGATACCTCGCTTGCCCCCTTTAGTGAAGCAAAACATAAATGCAGGAGCACCTCCGAAGTTTAAGTGACGACTAGATACAATGATTTCAGAATAAGCGATATCACAATCATGCAGAAGACAATGGTTCTTTGGGGCAATGCACATTACACTCAGAATGACAATCATGCTCTCAATAGTTTGTGCTTTGAAGAAAGAAGGTGGAGACTCTCGAACCGTGGATTTTGATGGCCAGGTTGAAAACCCGTGGCTGGAAGCAAAGAGTAAACAAGTACCAGAGCTCGTGGTTTTAAAAACAGAGACAAAAAGCTTTTGGGAGGTGCATAATTCGTCAACGAATGCTAGTAGATAACCCAATTACTTCTTATGCTGGACAAGTTTCGAGGAACGGCTCCCACGCGGGGACGATCACATCCCCTTAATCTCCTTTGTTTATCACTGCCAGAGTTTCCTGATTTCTCATGAACAAAGCGTGAAGGAGGGTTTGTTTGTTGCTATTATCTTTTGTGAGCTGGGCGCACTCATACCAGTCCCTCCTCGTATTAGGGGTTTGCAGATTAGACATGCAATCCCGGGGTAAAATTTGTCCAACATAAGAAGATCATGAATTACCTATTACTTCCTCATGAGCTAAAACAGAGGCACAAAAGAGAAATGCTTTTGAATAATTTTGAGATGGTACAAGAAAGTCTTCATTAGGAATGGCAAGTAAATACCATATATAGGAAGGTATGGTGGACTCATATGGCATAACTGGTTTCAAGGATTTTGGATGCACAAGTAGTCAGACCGCTTAGTATAGGTGAAGGCTAGCAAAAGACTGGGAGCGACCAACTAAGAGAGCAATGACGGCCATAATCATGCAAAGCGACAAAGCAACATTGAATCGGACATGGAAGTTATATCACTACTCAGAAATTAAAGATCATCAAGGCTTGATAGAGTTTCTTTACAGTCTTAAATATGAGTGAGCATATGCCAAGTCAATCAAAATAAATTCTTGGAGGAAGATATCACTAAACCATACCACATCATAGGCAAACAAATCATGCTGGTACTTCAATAGCACATTAAGAACCCCCAGCTATTTGAAACTAACCATAAGAAAACATGAACTACTAAGCACCATTATGCACATAGCATTTTTATCATAGACACTTCAACCAGTGCCACAGAAGCCAACTCTCTTAACAAGATAAGCATGATAACTCAAGAGAGTTCCAGAAGCAACAACCTAAACAAAAGCTCTTAAAAAGATAAGCATGAAAACTAAGAGCTAAGCATGACAGACGCTATGAAAAGATAAAGAACACACATAAGAAGATACGCATGCAAGCCTATGCTGTGTTCTACAGTGGAGTGGAGCGTGTTTCTATCCCAAACAATGAAGGCTAGGATCCAACTTGTTAAGAACAGCAAGTAAAACTAAATAAACTAAAAAGAAAAGAGCAAGACGCTCCAAGCATAGCACATAACGCATGAAGTGATAAATATAGTGGAACGAAGGATGAACTGATAATTGTTGATGGAGAAGGGGATGCACGGGGGCATCCCCAAGCTTAGATGCTTGAGTCTCCTTGGATATTTCTTGGGGGTGCATGGGGGCATCCCCAAGCTTGAGCGTTTGACACTCCTGAATCTTCTTTTATCATCTTCCCTCGCACACTTGAAAACTCCCTTCATACATAACTCATCATAATCTGATTAGAGAGGTTAGTACCCACAATAAAATAATTTTTCTCTACTGGAAACAAAGATATTCTTGAAGGTCTACTGTTTCTCAAGATCGCCAAAAAGTTTTTGCAAAGAAAAAGCAAGCTTAAGGTCTGCAAAACGAAGAAAAGGCAAAACAGGGCAGAATCTGTGAAAAACAGACCAGCACGTAGTAAATAATTTTTTTGGGGTACTTCTGCAACTCAAATCAAAAAACTCAGAACGGACGCTCGAAAGCCAATTGTATAGAGCATACTTTCAAAAAAATTCAGATCAAAAAGATGATCTGGTGATTTTATTCGAATTTTTCTTTCCAAGGACAGAATCTGTTTTCTGGACAGCATGTCACAACTTTTGAACTTTCTTGCAATCAGAGGCTAAAATTGGCATAAAGCTGAAAAATAAAGATACAATGATGTTTCTACAGTAGTAACAAACATCAAGACCACTAAAAACTGAAAGAACAAACTGAAAGCAAAGATAACAAGGGTTGTCTCCCTAGAGCTCTTTCTTTATAGCCATAAAGATAGGCTTAAGACTTTAATGATGCTCTCGTAGGAATAAGAGTTGAAGAACAAAAGAGAGCATCAAGAAGCAAATACCAAACACATTTAAGCCTAACATGCTTCCTATGCATAGGAATATTGCAATAGAATAATTCATTGAAGCACAAAGCAATAAGCATAGGAAGACAAAACAAGTGCAGCTTCAAAACCTTCAACATAAAGAGAGGGAACTTGATATTATTGAAATATCTATAAGCATATGTTCCCTTCTCATAATAATTTTCAGTGGGATCACGAATAAACTCAGCAATATAAGCATCACATAAAGCATTGTTACCATGATCCACATGCAAAAAGGTACTCTTACTCTCCACATAAGCATAATCTTTCTCATTGGTAATAGTGGGAGTAGGACTATCATAAACAACTTGAACACTATAGATTAATTGTGTATTAGGAAGATGGTGTTCAACAAGGGAGTAATTCCCTCCATGATTATGACAAGTTTCATAAGGATAATTTCTCCTTATGTCATAAGTACCTTTATAATCACTATAGATTGGAGTTATAACATCATCATAGTAGAGAAGAGCATTATCATTGCTAGCAACTATATTTGTAAACATGTTGTCTTTATTCTTACTAGCAAAAGAATTATCAATTATCACATCACTAGTGGGTAAAGGATTTGCAATCCTATCATCCCCAAGCTTAGAGCTTTCCATATCATCACTTTCAGAGTTGGTACCAAAAAGATTTTCAAGATCATAAGTAGCATTATCGTCATTTTCCCAATCACAATAAGTAACATGCATATCATAATCAAAATCATCTTCAATAGTACCTACGGACGTATCATCAAGATGATAATTAAGGCAATAAACTTCACCTTCTTCTTTAAACTTACAACCGTTAGGATAAAAGTTGATGGGAGGAATATGCTCAGGCCAGGTTGATACCCATTCTTCTTCCTTCTTGCTCCTCTTGCTCCTCCTCTTCTTTTTCTTCTTCTTCACCTTAGGAGTGAGTGGTTGGAGATGAAGCTTCTCCACATATCCTGGTTTATCATTAGAAACAATAGGGGAAACTTGGGAGAAACTCTCCTTTTTATTAGCAGAAATATAAGAGACATTTTTATACTTGGGTAAAGTTCCCTCCTTTCTAATCTTACTTATGTAATCATTTTTATGGCAATTAACAACACAATAGAGATGGCAATTTTGCAAAGTGTTTTTTATTCCTATGGCATTAACATCTAGCCAAGAAGTCTTTTCTGATAACTCTTCACACATCAAAAATAACATAAGTTCATCATAAAGATCAGGGGTGATCATGTTATCACACAACTGGTTAACAGTTATGTTTTGAATGTGCATGCATTGAAAATTAAAGTGACCCTCTATACAGCAAAGTTCACAAGTAAAAGGATAAAGGTCACACAATTCTCTAGCAATTTCATTTAAATCTTTGACACAAGTGATTGTTCTTTCATGCTTATGTTGCTTACAATACTTCTCTTCTTCAATCATAGGCCTTTCACAAGGTCTATCCACTCCACAAAAATTAACATGCTTATATAAAACTTCATTTTTAGGAATTGGATCATGCATGTTGCAATCATCATGAACAATTTCATTTTCTTCGCAAATCTCTTTAAAAGGTTCATGATGCTTGATCCAATCCTCCTTAGGCATTTTAAGATGTGAAGAAAAAGATTTGAGGAAATCAACAAGGAGTTGAGAATCAAGCCCAAACTTAGCACTAAACTTATTAAAACTTGTAGTTTCAACAAAGGACTTAATGCAATCATACTCATAAATTATACCTGACTCTTTACCTTTGTCGATCTCCCAATCTTCAGTGTTGCGTTGAATTCTTTCAAGGAGTTCCCATTTAGCATCAATCTTTTCGTTTGTGAAAGAACCCATAGAGGAAGCATCGAGCAAATCTTTATCCTGTCGAGAGAGCCTCGCATAGAAATTAGTAATAATCATATCTTTGGGGAGCCCATGGTTAGGACATTTTAGCATTAATGTTTTCAGTCTCCCCCAAGCTTGAGCTATGCTCTCTCCGTCATGAGGATAGAAATTATAAACATAATTCCTATTCTCATGGACTTCATGAAGAGGATAAAACTTGGAGTAAAAGAGAGACTGGATCTCTTCCCAATCTAGCAGGTGAGAGTCATCTAGTAGCCTATACCATTCCAATGCTTTTCTTTTCAGTGACAAGGCAAATAATTTCCTCATGACTCCATCTCTTGTCAAACCTGAAATCTTAAACAACTCACAAAGTTCTGTAAGTTTCAACAAATGAATACTAGGATTGACTGTCCCATCATAACAATCATTCCTAATTATTTCAATTATCCCAAGTGGTATTTGGAACGGGATACATTCAGTAGGTGGAGGAAACTTCTCTACCACGGGTGTGGTAAAGCGGCCTTCCCCAAGCAGCGAACTAAGAGTGCGGTTTTCCATAAACATAACTAGTGAAACTAAAAACAAGAAACGAAAAGATTTAATTGCAAGATCTAAAGATATACCTTCAAACACTTACTTCCCCGGCAACGGCGCCAGAAATAGCTTGATGTCTACACACGCTTCTATTCTTCTAGACTATGTTGGGCCTCCAAGCGCAGAGGTTTGTAGGTCAGCAGCAATTTCCCTCAAGTGGATGACCTAAGGTTTATCGAACTCAGGGAAGTAGAGGTTGAAGATGGTCTCTCTCAAGCAACCCTGCAACTAAGATACAAGAAGTCCCTTGTGTCCCCAACACACATAATAAAACTAGGAGTTGTATAGGTGCACTAGTTCGGCGAAGAGATGGTAAAATATGGATGATAGGAGTGGCAAAGCAAAGTAATATAAATCTGTAATAAAAAGTGCAGCAAGCAAACAAGTGGTAAACGTGAGCACAAATGGTATTGCAATGGTGGAAACAAGGCCTAGGCTTCATACTTTCACTAGTGGAAACTCCCAACAACATTAACATAGTCTAATCACATGATATTTCCCATAAAACATGCAATGGAGACGCACACGGAGGTCATTCCTTTGTGGTCAAGAGAGGACGAGAATTATGTAGGGCTACAAAAGCACACCTCAAAGTTCGTAGTTCTCAATCTATGGATTTCCCAATGTCACCGCGGCCATCCAAAGAGAGTACCACAATCACCACAACATATCTCCAGGATAGTCAAAGACAAGCACCAAGAGACTCTCAATCTTCAATCAACACACAAAAGAGGAAATCACTCATGAAAATATTCTTCTAATCCATGTCCAATAGACCGATGCCACCTTCGTCTCGGGGATTATACTAGATAAAGACAAGAGAGTACATCAATTCAATACATAGAGGAAGGGGAAATATCATGGGATCACCCTAGATTAACATAGCCTATGATCACAACGAAGATCAAATCATGGGAGAGAGAATTGACCACATAGCTACTGGTAGAAACCTCAGCCCCGAGGAGGAAGCAACGTCGATGGAGATGAATCCGGGGGCACTTCCCCGTCCCGGCGGGATGCCGGCATAGGAATTCTGGTCCCCCGAAACTTGGTGGCGATGGCGGCGGAGATCGGAATTGCTTCTGGAGAAAAGGGTTCTGGAATCAGGGTTTCCGCGACTGGAGAATAAATAGGAGGCCAAGTAGGGCACCAGAGGAGGTGGGAGCCCCCCAGGAGGCCCCCCGGCGCGGCCAGGGGTGGGGCCGCGCCATCAGGGCGCCTGGGGCCCCTCTGCCCCCCTCTGGACCCACTTCTGGCGCATGGAAGCTTCTGGAGCGCTGATTTTTTATATATTTTTCCCGGAATTTTTCTGGCAATTTAAGTAATGGGAAAACCTGAAATACAAAAACAGCAGAAAACAGAAACTGGCACTGGGGTGCACTGAGTTAATAGGTTAGTCCAAATAAGATCAAAAGTGTATGAAAGTGTATCAAAAGCATAGCAATATCACCCAAAACATGCATGGAGCAAGCAGAAATTATAGATACGTTTGGGACGTATCAGCCTCTCCTCCTTTTGTCGCCGCCGCCGAATGCCATCGCCGTCAAGCACTACCCCCAGAAGCAAGACCCGCCGCCGGCTAGCCTGCCCGCCCATCCCACCGGACCCAGGCCGCGGCGGCCGGCCCGCGGCGCCCCAATGCCGAAGCAAGGCCGCGCGGCTCCTGCACCGCCCCGCCCCGCCGCTGGTGCTGCGCCGACCTGACCCGCCGCCTCCCCACGGCCATCATCCACCGATCGACCTTCCTCCACTGGCCCCCTCCAGGCGGCCATCCTCCACCGGCCGACCTTGCCGGAGCCAAAGCAAGGTGAGGTTCATTTTTCCTATATATTTTTCTTCTGTTTTTCCTGTTTAGGTTTAGGTTTAGAGCTAGATATAGGTTAGTAATAGCTTTATAAATAGAAGAGGATAAAGAAAGATGAAAAAAAGAATAAGCAGAAGAAGAGGAAAAAGGAAAATAACAAAAAGAAAAAGAAGAAGAAGAAGAAGAAGAAGAAGAAGAAGAAGAAGAAGAAGAAGAAGAAGAAGAAGAAGAAGAAGAAGAAGAAGA
>LR738715.1:366616827-366674688 GCA_902687465.1 Secale cereale
AGAAGAAGAAGAAGAAGAAGAAGAAGAAGAAGAAGAAGAAGAAGAAGAAGAAGAAGAAGAAGAAGAAGGAGAGGAGAGTAGGAAGAGGAAAAAGGAAAAGAAGGAAGAAGAAGAGGAGAAGAAAAGAAGAATAAGAAGAAAAAAGAAAAGAAGGAGGAAGAAGAAGAAGAAGAAGAAGAAGAAGAAGAAGAGGTGTTGGGGATATAACCCCACGGTATGACCCGCCTAGGAGAGGCTGGGTGATACCTTTGGCGAGTCAACAAAGAAGGCCCATGAAGGCCTGTCAAGACAAGATGAGGAAGCCGGAGGCGACTTATAAGCCGGCCCATAAGGAGCCCATGATCTGGGAATAGCCCAAGACCCGGAGGTGTAAGCCACCATGCGGCAACTTGTCTTACATGATAAGGTGATTTATAACCAGAGTCAGTAATGTTGTGTAAACCGGCATGGAATCTTGTAAACCGTCGGGCCTCGACATGTGTATATAAAGGCGAGACCCGACGACGGCTTGGGCCGAGAAAGAACGGATCGAGAGCTAGGTTAAGCATATTCGCTCCTTGGTAATCGAGACTTGAGCGGTATAACTAGAAGCATGATTAGGCCTTTACCTCCACCGTGAGGGGCTAAACCTGGGTAATTTCCTTGTGTCCTTTGTCCCGTTTAACCCCTTCAAGATAACTGCATCGCGATGGCTCCACACCTAAGTCCTTTTGCTAGGTCATCTGCCGTGATAAACCCATGACAGTTGGCGCCCACCTTGGGGCCCGCGGACGGTGGTTTCGAGTTCTTGAAGGGCAGCTTTCCAGGGATCAAAGGATACGTCGTTGGCAGGATGACCAAGAGCCACCGCGGAAAGCTTTACATTGATGATGCAGGCTGGGGCCCCGACACTGACTCAATCAGCATGGGTACTGGGTCCCCTTCGGTGGAATCCACTTCTTCATCGGCAAGATCGGGGACACAATGCCTG
The DNA here is from genome assembly GCA_902687465.1 of Secale cereale. Taxonomy (NCBI): domain Eukaryota; kingdom Viridiplantae; phylum Streptophyta; class Magnoliopsida; order Poales; family Poaceae; genus Secale; species Secale cereale. The sequence continues at coordinate 366,617,798 of LR738715.1, forward strand.
AGCGAGACATCTTCCCCGACATCTTCGAGTCAGCTCGCCGCACGAAACCCGCCCGGTGTCAACTCGGTCGGAAGCACGTGTTCGTCGGTTTCACACAAGGCTTGGAGCTCATGGAAAATTCCGCGTCTCGTGAGGCGTCTCTCGTTTATTCTGATGATGAGTCCACCGGAGAGACGGAATCAATTTATCAACTTCAAGACAGAGGGCTCATGGGCTATTCCGATGGAAACAGTATTCCGGAGTCTTATGAGCCGCCGAGCAGAGCCACTATCTTCATGGCTGGTACACAACCAGCGGTAATTCGTAGTGGCGGCTACCATGACGTCTGGCTCTACTGCCGCTGCAACGGCAGGGGTGAGCAGATCAACACGGCCGCTGGCTCAAGTTTTGTCTGAGCTTTTGAGCACTTTGACGACTCTGTTAAACAGAGGTGACCCCAGCGAGTCTGGTGCACCATAAAGAAGAAATTGCTAAAGTGTGAGACGAGGTAGCCAAGGTTCAAGAGGATGTTAATGCGGAAAATGTTTGGGTAGCTACAGAACAGGCCGCATTGGATATGGAGTCACACCGATTGAAAGCAGAGGCCTTCCGGTTAAATTTGGACCAGAACGCATCTAATGCCATGCTATGGAGGAGGCATCAGAGTCGCCTGCCTTCGCAATTCGAGGGACGAAATCACTTCCATACACCCGGAACAGGAACAAGTGACCCGCCCAGTGCGATCCAGAATATTGAGGCGCCAGGGACCGGAGCTGCAGTTCAACCTCATCTGCCAAACCCGCACCATAGGGATCCGACTCCACCCTAAGATTTTCCAACACCGGTGGGCCATTATTCTAACCCAGTGGATAACATGATAGCCGCGGCTGCACGGCTGGTAGCTAGTCCAATCGAGGGCGAGTCACCGATGTCCATGGAGACCCGGAACATGGTGAGTCTTCTTCAGACTGCAATGGTGTAGCAGGCGGCTTATTCATATAGCCGTGATCGGATTCATTCCACCCCTCGGTCAACCCCAAGTTATAGCCGGCATATTGAGTCGGCCGCAGTATCCAGTAGTGAGCAATGCTGCAATCCACGACGTGAGGATAATCCGGCCCATAATAACGATCCGGTGGCTGAGGCCCGATGTGATATGGGAGAAGCGGCCCAGCAGAGGGCTTATAAATAACCTTCAGGGACTCATTTGGTGTCAAGAGTAGGGAAGGCAACGGGGCCCCCTACCCGCCAAACCCATGGGGATTTCATCTATTAGGGGGTGGGGATCGGTGAAAAACATCCCCATGGGGATATTTACCAAACTAATTTATTCCCCATAGGGTACAATGGGGATTGGGACGATATCCTATTCCCCAGACTTAATACCCATCGGGGACCCGGTTAGTAACTATGACACTACGGTCAACCTTAAAATATTCACAAACAAACTTGCAAAAACAAAAAAAGATCTGAAAAAAATCCTTAAACCTATCTCACGTCCTCATCTCAGCTGCCACCATGACCAAGAAGTTAGTACGACCTAGATATGCATTAGCAGGACAAGGACAACACCATTTATGTATGTTAATTATAGGGTGTCATATTATGTATATGAGTATTTGTTTATGGGGATGGGGACCCTAATGGGGCCCCGTTCCACAGTGGGGCATGGGTATGGGGAAATTTCATCCCCAGTCATGTAAACGGGGATGGGGATGGGACGATAGGGAATAGATGGGGATGGGGATGTTGTAGGTATCCCCATAGGGGATTGTCCCCATTGCCATCCCTAGTCAAGAGAAGCTGGAACGACAACCAGAATGGTGGGAGTGTCGCGTTTGGTGCCGGATATGAGAAACGAGCGTCTACTCAAGGATTTTAAGGGCCCTTGTAAGGTGCCTGATTATACGGTTGATCTTCCCCCCGAGGCTTGGGTAGAGAGTTATGAATTAGCTATGGAGATGCTAGATGTTAACGATGATGTATGTGCCAAGTACTTCACTATGATGCTAGATGGGCTGGCTCGGACTTGGCTGAAAGGGTTACCTGCGAACTCCATTAGATCATGGGCGGAATTGAAGGCGCGTTTAATTCAGAACTTAAAAGACACGTGCAAGCACCCTCTGTCGATCATCGATCTAGATGATTGTGTCGAGCGTGAGGTTGAGTCAACCAGCAGCTGGGTTTGCCGGGTGTCGGCTGTCATCCATTCTTCGGATAGCATCAACGCCGGCTCTGCCTTTTTAATTTTGGAGAAGAATTGTTGGTTTGTCCCTCTCAAACAGAAGATTGGCTGGCTTAAAAGGTATTCTCATGATATGGCAGAGCTCATGGCGGCTTTGACCAAATGTACTGACTCGGATTCTACTAAGGATCCTGGGACTGATGAGGAGAAATCCGGGAAGGGAAAGAAAAATAATACGGCCAAGGACCAGCAGCAGCAGGCAACAACAAACAATGGCAATGGTTAGGGCAATGGCGGAAAGCGTAAACACCCCGTTGGCGGGTCAGATTTTGTGGCAAACACGAACTCTCAATATAAGAATCAGCGTCATTGGAACGATAGGCGAGGATATAGGTTCAACTTTGAAGTGGCCCTCAATGACCCTTGTCCAAAGCATAGCAGGCCGGGTTAACCATCAACTCATGCTTTGAAGGATTGCTTCATCATGAAGCAATGGCGACTCATGAACCCGGGCAATGGCAATAACAATGGCCCCCCTGGCAGGTCAGGCTCCGGGTCTCAGGGACCTGGTTTTGGCAATGGTGGCTCACATTCTGGTTTTCAAGGTCAAGGTAACTAGGGGGGTTATAATCAGCAATCTGGCCAAGGGGGACAGCAGCAGAATAACCAGTCAGGGTATCAAAGCAGCCCAAAACAACTCAATGGTGGCTAATATCATGTGTTCACCATGAGTCTTTGCAAGCGAGATCAGAAGGTGCATAAGCGGGCTGTCAGTGCAGTTGAGTCAGCGGTACCTCAGTATCTGCGGTGGTCGGAACATCCAATCACATGGAGCAGAGGGGATCACCCACCACGGATTGAGAACCCGGGTCAGCTTGCTTTGGTGGTTGCTCCTCAAGTTGGGGGTTATAAGTTCACTAAGGTGCTCATGGATGGTGGCAACAACATCAATATTCTTTATTATGAGACCTTTCGCCGGATGAATTTAACTGATAAGGACCTTCAGTCATCATCTATGGGTTTTCATGGTGTGGTTCCTGGAAAGTCAGCATACCCGATGGGAACGATTGCTTTGGAAGTGGCCTTTGGTAATTACTATGATTACAGGGTATAGAAACTATGGTTTGAGGTGGTTAAAATCAGGAGTCCTTATCATGCTTTGTTTGGGTGGCCGGCTTATTCCAAGTTTATGGCATGGCCGTGTTATGTTTATCTGCAGCTGAAAATGCCAGGGCGTAAGGGTACGATTACGGTACATGGGGATCGAAGAATTGCGATGGAATGTGAGGAGGGAGACGCCGCTTACGCTAAGTTGTGCTGCATAGGAGCTCAAATTCTATAAAGATAAGGTTGACCCGGCTGATATGTCTCCTTTGAAAAAACTGACCACTGAGCAAGATCCTTTGCTGAAGTTTAAGGCAGCAAATGACACGAAGCAAGTTGATTCTATTCTAGGTGACTCATCTTAGCAGTTCACCATCAGTGCCAATATGGATCTGAGATAAGAAAGCGCTCTCACCGGGTTCATCCGTGAGAATCGGGACATCTTTGCGTGGAAGCCTTCAGACATGCCGGGTGTCCCAAGAGAACTCGTTGAGCACACTCTTAATATTGATCCTAAATTCGAGCCGGTGAAACAGTTTCTTCGCCTGTTCAATGAAGAAAGACGTAAGGCCATTGGAGAAGAGGAGGCCCGACTCTTGGCGGCCGAGTTCATTGTGGAAGTTTTTCACCCGGAGTGGTTGGCTAACCCGGTGCTGGTACTTGGCACCTGGCGTATGTGTGGGGATTACACGAACCTTACTAAAGCTTGTCCAGTAGATCCCTTTGCTATTCCCCGTATTGATTAAATCATAGATGCCACGGTGGGTTATGAGCGTTTATGCTTTTTGGACGCATACTCTGGTTATCATCATATCAAGATGGCAGTTAAAGACCTAGAGAAGCCATCTTTCATCACGCCTTTTGGATCTTTCTGCTATGTGTCTACGCCTTTCGGGCTCAAGAGTGCCCAGGCGACTTATCGGCGTTGTGTGCAGAATATTTTTCATGACCAGACTGGGCGCGACGTGCATGGTTACGTAGATGATAGTGTTGTCAAGTCCAAAAAGAAGGAAACTCTTTTGGATGATTTGAATGAGGCATTTGACAATCTCCAGGCTTATAAAATGATGCTTAACCCGGCCAATTGTGTTTTTGTGTACCGGTAGGCAAGCTCTTGGGTTTCTTGGTCTTAGAGATGGGTATTGAATCTAACCCGGAGAAAATCAAGGCTATCACTTCATTATCTAAGACGACATGCATGAATGATGTGCAATGCTTGGTGAGTCGGATTGCATCTTTAAGCCAGTTTATAAGCCGCCTGGGAGAGAAGGCGATTCCTCTATATCAGATGGTAAAGAAAACAGATCATTTTAGCTAGAGTGATGCTTCCAATAAGGCATTTGAGGTGCTCAAAAATAGCTGGCTGAACCGCCCATTCTCGCAGCCCCTATTGAGAAAGAGCCTCTAATTTTCTACGATGCTGCAAAGAGCAGAGCCGTCGGTGTGGCGGTTGTAGTGGAAAGGAAAGAGCCGGGCAAGGAGTATCCGGTTCAAAGGCCATCTTATTATGTTAGTGGGGTCTTAATTGAGTTCAAGCAGTGATACCCGCATTGGTAGAAATTGGTGTACGGGGTGTTCATGGCCAGTCGCAAGCTGAAGCATTATTTTCTCGGTCATCCCATTACCGTAGTCATCTCTGCTCCTTTAGGGGATATTATCCAGAATAGAGAGGCAACAGGACGAGTGGCTAAGTGGACCATTGAGCTTGGACCTCATGGTTTGAAATATTTGCCAAGGACTGCTATCAAGTCTCAAGCCCTTGTGGATTTCATCAATGATTGGACAGAATTGCAAATGCCCAAGGAGAAGCCGAATAACACTTATTGGACTATTCACTTTGATGGATCTAGGCAGCTTGAGGGCTCGGGGGCTGGAGTTATTTTGACTTCCCCACGAGGTGACAAATTTTGCAATGTTTTATGACTCATGTTTCCTTGTATTAACAACGTAGCTGAATATGAGGCCTTGCTCCATGGCCTTCGAATGGCTAAAGAAATGAACTTAAGTCAGTTCAGGTGTTTTGGTGATTCAGACTTAGTGGCCTAGCAAGTCTCGGGTATTTGGGATTCCAGAGACCCGCTCATGGCGGCTTATCGCTGGGCGCTTGATAATATTGCTGGGCACTTCAAGGGTTATCAGATGGAACATGTGGACCGAAGGAAGAATGAGGTGGCTGATGCCTGAAGGCGGCTGGGATCTCAGCGTAAGTCGGTGCCCCCTAATGTATTTTTTGATGTGTTGAACAATCCTTCTGTCCAGTTACCATCATAAGAAGATATTGCTATTCCTGACCCGGAGGCACATTTAGTAGCGGCTCTCCATGCTATTCCTGATTGGACGCAACCATGTCTGTCTTACATGACCCGGGTGAGTTACCTGAGGATGAGACCTTAGCCAGCAGATAACCCGGCAGTCTAAGTCCATGATCATTGTCAATGGTAAGTTGCACCGAGGAGTTGAGTATGATTCCAATCAGTTGGCCGTTTGCGGTCTGGGGGCTTGACATGGTTGGTCCTTTCAAGTGCTCCAAGGATAAGAAAACACACCTCTTGGTGGTGGTTGATAAATTTACAAAATGGGTTGAGGCAGAGCCGATTAGTAAGTGTGATGCAGGAACAACGGTTCAGTTTGTTAAAAAGTTGATCTTCTGCTTTGGATTTCCTCATAGTATCATCACTAATAATGGCACGAATCTATCTAAAGGAGCTATGGAAGAGTTTTGTCAAAGAGAGCATATTTGCCTTGATGTTTCTTCACAGTCTAATGGTCAAGCTGAGAGGGCCAGTCAAAAAATCTTGAGGGGTATCAAGCCCCGGCTTTTAGTCTCTTTACAGCGAACACCAGGTTGCTGGGTCGAGGAGTTACCTTCAGTACTTTGGAGTATCAATACTACCCCTAACAGATCAATAGGCTACACGCCTTTCTTCATTGTTTACGGTGCAGAGGCGGTCCTTCCGAGTGATATTCGTCATGATTCACCTCGTGTGGTAGATTATGTTGAAGATGATAATGAAATAGCACGTCAAGACTCACTTGACGCCTTGGATGAGGAACGGGATCTGGCGGCGGCTCGTTCAGCAATATACCAGCAAGACCTTCGTCACTATCATAACCGCAGGGTGAAAAACCGGACATTTCAAGAAGGCGACTTGGTGCTCTGGCTCATCCAGGATGAGTTTGATATGCACAAATTGTCCCCACCTTGGGATGGGCCTTTTGTGGTGAGAAAAAATTTACACAATGTGTCATATTACCTCATTGATGTGCGAGAGCATAAGGATTCCTAAAAGTCGGAGGAAGAGACACGCCGTCCATGGAACATAGCACATCGCCGACCATACTACACTTAATCCGGCATTATATATCCTATATACTTTTAATGTACATACATCTTTATAAATAAAGTAGGCATCCCTGAATTACGGGGCCTCTGCCATTTTTTCTTATTTCTACTCTTGTTAGATCGTCAAATCGCTTGGGGGCTATAGCATATGATATTTCATCACAGCCGGATTAAAAGAGCTGAGTTAAAATGCCATACCTGCTTGTTTGCTACTTGCTACTCCAAGATGACTCATCGAGTCTTTAACAGTCAATCTTTTATAAAGACCCTGAACTGGCTAAAGTAAAAAAACGGTGACTTATGTCATGGGTGAGCCGGCTTACAGTGCCAATAGGTTGTTGCTACCGTTTAAAGCAACTGTGAGGCATCAGCCCACGATGAGGCGTCAGCCCATCACCTGGCATTGGTGCGATAGTTGTGAGGCGTCAGCCCACGATGAGGCTTACCCCCATCACCTGGCGTTGGTGCCACAACTGTGAGGCGTCAGCTACGATGAGGCGTCATCCCATCACCTAACATTGGTGCCACAACTGTGAGGCGCCAACCCATAATGAGGCGTCAGCCCATCACCTGGTGTTGGTGGCACAACTATGAGGCGTGAGCCCACGATGAGGTGTCAGCCCATCACCTAGCGTTGGTGCCACAACTACGAGGCGCCAGGCCATTACCTAGCGTTGGTGCCCTAACAGATTGTTGATACCTTCTAAGGCAACGGTGAGGTGTCAGTCCACCATGAGTTTTTGGTTTTTTGAAATGGAATATAAACCGCCCAGAGATAGGTTCCGGCTTATAAAAGTTATGATTGACTATTTTTGGGTTATCACCCTTCTTGGACTTCTGACTTAGGTCACCAATTCATACCGGCTCACGCTTGAATTTTTTTTGAATTATAACCCGTGTTGTTTTCATAACATAGAGTTATCTATTTTAGCTTCGACAAAAGCATAATTTAGACCTATGACATGGTCATGGGGTTTTTGTCAGGACCCCGATCCTAAGTCACACCGATCTAGCATGTAACACATCATATCACTTTGCGGCCTCATGCACGGTATCCCCACGGGTGCCACCTTACCTGGCCTGGGACCGTTTGCGTATTTTGGCTCACGTATATGATAGTGTCGCTAGCATCCATGTGACAGAGAACCCGGGCCGACATGACTAGTTATAAACCAAAAGTGGCACTAAATTACAGAGACAGGCATACATGACCCAGCAACGAACGTGTCGGTCATCAATATATGAACCCAAGTCATAGCAAGCTACAAGGACTAAAAGGAACAACACGTGAAATTTCCCCAAGGGGACAGACACAGGAATGAAGAAGGACACATGCCGGCCAGCCTAAGTGTTCCGGAGCAGTAGCAAGCTACCAAGGCTCAGTGGAAGCACTAGGAGGCATTTCCCCATAAGATAGGCTACCCAGGGTAAACAACTAGGTGTCGGATCCCACACATACCAAGCATTTCAAATCATACACACAATATGCTCGATATGTGCAAATGCAACATGGCATCACAACAAAACTCTACAACTCAAAGTATTTATTTATTAGGCTCCGAGGAGCCAAGTATTACAATCATGGGTCTCATGACCCAACATATAGATCATACAAGCAACAAGCACATGCGGAAGTTTAACTTGTCTGAATACAGACAACTACAAATGGAAAAGGCTGAGAATCCTGACTATCTACAAGACCCTCCCAAGTGTACAAGATCGTAGCTGAGGCAACAAGCTAAACATCGAAGTCCACGCGGAACTACTAGTGAGATTGAAGTCTCTTTGCAAAAACATAAATTAAGAAAATGTGAGTACAAAGGTACTCAGCAAGACTTACATCAGAACTAGCTACATATGCATCAGTATCAACAAAGGGATGGTGGAGTTTATTAGTAGCAAGCCAGCTTTGACTCAGTGGTTATCCTGAACTACGACTGCAAGTAACTCCTTTGAGGTGGCGCACACGAGTCCACATATTCACCAATCAATACACCACTATGGATCCGCTCCCGTCTCCCTATGAGAAGGCCATCCATATCACTCACGCTTATCTTGCACATTTTAGAGTATCCACTTTCACTTTTCTATGAAATGTACAGGCAACCCAGAAGTCCTTTACCGTGGACGCGGCTATTCGAATAGATCATTTATAACCTTGCAGGGGTGTACTTCTTCACACATGCTCTCACCACTTATCGCCGTTTACACGACATGTACTCAGCAACCTTCAAGTGGAAGCACAGCCAGGGCGTCGACCACGACTGACTAACCACACAAGTCTCTAGTCCAGGTTTATCGCCTATTCAGGTTCCATCCGTAGGTAGTTCGGCCGAGGTTTCCACATACGGTCCCGAACGATGTGTACAGGGTTCCCGAGGCACCAAACGGGCGTCCCGGTACACCGTGCCACGAACCTACCGCATCACATCCCACCCCGAGGGTCAGCGCCGCGTACAACCTCAAGTATGCTACAAACACTAGAAACTAATTGCAACTCCTGGACATAGGTAAAGGGTGATTAATAAGTCGAGAGAGTCAATTAAGGATCCCAATGTATGGTAGTAGCTGCTCATGGATCACAAACACAGAACTCAGTTCCTGAGGACGGCTTCAATGAGACAACCCACCACGTACTCCTACATGGCCTCTCATCGCTACCTTTACCAAATCGTGTTCACACACTTAGCTCTGAACAATAGGACATGATGACGACATTCCAATTCATCCCCAATGAATCAGACCTGACTCAACTCTAAGCAGTAGCAGGCATGACAAACAAGCATGAATGAGTAGACACAACATGGCTCAAACAACTCCTACTCATGCTAGCGGGTTTCAACTATTTACTGTGGCAATGACAGGTCATGCAGAGGAAAGGTGTTCAACTACCGCAGCAAATAGCAGTTGAATCGTTGTTGTCCTAATGTAGTAAAAGAGAGCAAGAGTGAGCGAGTGGGATTGTATCGGAATGTTCAATGGGGGTTGCTTGCCTGGAACTTTTGAAGATAGTAATACTCTTCATCGGTGTCATCGAACTCATCGTCGGAGCTACGTCCACTGAGAGGGGACAAAACTGGCAAACAGAGAAAGAACACAATCAATGCAATGCGACAATATGATGCATCATCATGACATGGCAATATGCTGTTGATTGACCTAATGCAAAAGGCTACCATGTTGGTTGAAGTTCATTTGAATCAAAGATTCAAATTCAAACTCCAAAAGAAGCATTACAAATGCCTTTTAATTGATTCTACAATCCAATGAGTATAAGTTGTTCAAACATGCATGCAAATGCCATAAACAGATTCCTCATATTTTTCTGATAATTTTTCATATATAAATTATTTCATTTGGAGCTACGGTTGAAATTATATGAATTTTAGAAGTTTTAAACATTTTCTGGAATATTCTGGTTATTTTAGAATTAAACTAATTCTAGAAAATGCTTTACTGCGTCAGCATGACATCATGCAGACGTCGGCAGGTCAACGGGCTTGTCCAGGTCAAACCTGACGTGTGGGGTCCACACGTCAGTCTAACAGAGCTAACGAATTAAGTCAAAAGCTAAACTAGAGGTTAACAGGGTCTGGGCCCCACGTGTCAGTGGCTTATCTAGTTAACTAACTTAATTAACACTAATTAATCATAATCCTAACTAAAAAGGGTCTGGGCCCACTTGTCAGCGACCCAGGGGAGGTCAAACCCCTGGTCAGTGAGTCAAACACGCCGGCGGCTCATCGCCGACGATGACAGAGACGACGGGGTGGCTCGGAAATGTTGTTCCGGCGACCAAACAAGCGGCGGAGGGCATCTACACGGAGCTGGCGAACTCGCGCATCCAACGGGGCAAGTGGGAGCGGCTGGGGTTGCCGGAATCGTCGCCGGAGCTCGGGTGAGCTCGGGGTCGACGCTACGGCGGGCGGGGCAGCTCGTGCGGGGCACCTACGTGCTCTACGCGGCGCGGGGAGGAAGCTGAGCACGACGGCCAGACCGCTAGGTGGCCGGAGACACATCGGTGGCGACCTCAGGCGGCAGCGCGGTCGGGTGAAAGGGGCGCGGCGGCTACGGCGTGCTAGGGGGAGAACGGAGGGAAGGAGGAGGGTCAGAGGCTCACGGCGAGTGCGACGTGGCGAATGGAGAGCTCAGGGAGGGCCGGACAGCGTCGGGGCGAAGCCGGCGATCTCGGGCAGCCGGAGTTGGGGAAGATGGCGTGGGCGGCGTTGCAGGGCTCCCAGCATCGCATGGCGCGGCGGGATGGCGTGGCGGATGTCGGCGGAGCTCGTAGACACGTCGGAGAGGCGAGGGGAGGGCAATGGCCGTGGTTATGACGATAGTGTGGCTGTGGCGTCGTCTACCAAGGTGGGGAGGGGGGGAGAAGTGGAGAGGGGGAAGCGGGGTGTCCAGGGGGTCGGGGCGACGACGTGGAGAACGTCCAGGGCATCGCGGTGGCGAAGTGGTGAAGTAGGGAGGCGAGGAGCTGCGTGGCGCGCTCGGGCTCGCCGGCGTGCTCCTCTCTGCCTTCCTGGCGAGAGGAAGCAGCTGCCTGGCACGGCTGGTGGGCTGGGCCGGCCAACTGGGCCGCCATGTGGGCTGCGCCAGGTAGGTTTGTCAGGTATGTCCAATTTTCCCTTTTTCTGTTTTCTATTTTTCTGCAACTATTTGGCTTTATTAAAAATACCAAAACAATCTCAAAAATCATGAAACTGCTTAAGGCTACTGTTTGGAATATTTCCAACAGTAAACATTTTAGTTCATGAATATTTGGACATTTAAAATATTATATAGCATTTAAATGCCGAAATGCAAATACTTTATGATGTAATTCAAAAATGCAGAATGGTCCTAGAAATATGTGCACCATTTTTGGCAAAGGTATTTAGCCAATTCAAAAATGATGAACTTTTTCTGAAGGGCATTTTGGGTTCATTGAAAATATTTTTATTTGAACCTAGTTGAATTCATTTGGTGCTAGGGTTTGAGCATCCCCATTTCAATTTCTTTTGAAATTAAACATGATGCATGAAGTACTCAAGTGTAACTAATGACAAGCAGCAAAGGGCTATGACAGTTTTTACCCTGGTTCATTTTTTGACTTATATGTTACCAGAACATTTTGATCATAGGAAATATCAGGGATCGAATCATGTATATTGATTGGAGTAAACATGCATCATGATATTTCTGATCAAGACAAGTTCCAGACATACATGCACAAAGGCATGGCACATCACAATTTTGAATTAGCCTATTACAAGGCTACGATGAGCCGACGGAATTAAGGAAGAGAGTTTTTTGAAGCTGCAATGAAGAGTTGTTATACCTTCACTTCCCATCATTGTGGCGAGTTGATGACTCTGGGTCATCTCGCTCCGGCTCTTCTTCCTCGTTCATTTGAAGATCAGGTGTTGTTCAGTTGATGCCAGTTAAGGCCTTGAAGAAAGCTTCATCGTTGATAATTTGAGATGGATCAACATCAGGAGCAAAGGTTTGCTAACGAGCCGGAGGAGTAAGATCCACGATGTCGTAAGCCGGGGCTTCCGCCTTAACTTTTTCCATATCATAATCTGCCTGATATCTGGACATGTTAGTTTCTTTGGCAAGTTTGCATGCTAAATGATGCATCCTTCATGCATTTGGCAAAGTCTGGCTCACTAAAAGCAGACCTGTCTTCCTTCAAGCCTGGACAACAAGTGGCCATTTTTGCCGGGTTAAGTTCTGCTTGCCATGCCTTGGCACGACTGAGAGAAATAATGGCGCCAGATCGGGCGGTGATAATTTAATTTCTGCTAACTTCTGTTGCATCACAGACAGCTTGGCTAGCACATGTTGGAGGAGTGTGGGCGGCTCTTTCCCATTGTAGAAAGCAACAAGGGCCCATTGAGTGCTGTTGTAAACCTGTTCTACGAGCGAATACACGGTTTTCAATTTGAGCAGCATATCTGAGCCAAGGTTGGAGCTTCTACGACCTGTTATAGAAAGGTTACATATAAGTCGCCAGGTGAATTATAATAATATCATATGAGGAATTTTCTACTCAATGGGTATTTACCAAATATGGTGGCTGTCATTTGAGTAATATGGCATTTTAAGCCGAACAACTCTGCATTGGTCTCTCTTAGTGAAGTTTCAGCAGTCTTTGCCCTTTGCAATAATTGGGTCTTCTCTTCTTCACATGCGGCTTTCTCATTAGCAAAGCCGATTTTCAGCTTCTCATTTTCATCCCAGCTAAATTTAAACTTGGAGTCATCTTTCTGCGTCTCAGTCTCATGATGTTTATGCATATCTTTCAGCTCAACTATTTGAGAGTGGGCCGAGTTTAAAGCATCCTGCAATTGAAGAAAAAAAGAATATAGGGTTATTGAATGGCAGTCAAGCAAGTCCCAAGCACATTGCAGGCAATACACTTGGCACTTGGGGGGCTAATGTGTCAGCAAGTTTTTTTTATCAAAGTCATATTGTGCAAGACCTGACTCATCTTCATTAGATAAGCCGGCCCTTGGGGACTAATGTGTCAGCAAGTTGTTTTAAAGGTTATATTTCTGAAGACCCAACTCATCTTAAAATAAGTCAGCCTTTGAGGATCATGACAGATTCTATTTCACAATACAACTATTGAAGAACCGACTCATCTTCATTACATAAGCTGGCCCTTGGGAGCTATGACCTGAAGTTCAAATACATATAACTTGCTAAGTCTTGTCCATACTCAATGTGACCTTTTCCTATGAATAAGACTTGGGGGCTGAGTAACTATACATGTAGGAGACAAATTAGTCATACCTCATATTTTTGCCGGATCCGCTTGACTAAGTCAGCTTCCAGATCATGGTTGTGTGCGGACGGCTCAGGTAGCCAGAGTATAATTCATTCACGTCCAATAACACATAACTAGCAAGATCAGTCTTGGACTTAGCTTTTTCAGGGGAAAAAAGTTCATCATTGGCAGAGTGTTTGGCAAGGATTGAAGGAGTTCCAAGAGGTTTAACAACTGATCCTATAATGAGCACAACATCAGTCTGGCCTTCGGCGGAATTTTTAGTGGGAGAAGTCGGGTCAGTATTTGGCGAGTTAGTGGTATTTGCCAGGTCATTTTGAGAAACGGCAGACGAATCAGTTTTAAGAGGCGGCTCATCTTGCTGTTTTTCAGGGCCTTTAGAATTTTCTCGTCAACCTATGAAGTTTGTTTCTCTTCGGCAACCTTGGAAGACCCAGCCACCTTTTGCTTTTTGCCCGTCTTGGCTTTAGCCCTGCGAAGGAAGTTATCAAAATCACAATGATTAAAATGGAAGGCAGATCAACTCAGCAAATATTGGTACTTACGTTGGGTTAACCACAAAGGTAGGGAGCTGAGTGGCAGTAGACTTGCCAGAGGAGTTGGAAGATTCCTGATAATCTGAGTTGGAAGGGTTAAGAGGCTGTCGAATGAGGCCGACTCTCGGAAAGGATAAAGTGGGATGATGAGGCACCTCTTGTCGGCATTTGCGACCCACCGTAGGGTTTGGTAAGCCGAAAACGAGTTCTTCTTGGCGGCTACTCCGTGTACTATGCCTAGACTCGTGTTGCTATTTATTCAAAAGAAAATTGGGATCCAAATAAGCAAGAGGGTGGGAAAATCTTACTTTCCTGATGACCTGCCGTTCTTTCTTTCCTGGCAAGGTTTCTGAGTCGGAGGAGACAGGGATTACCTCAGCAACATCAGCATGACTAGCATCAACTTCTTCCTGAAGTAAATCGGCATCAATAAGTTGTATAAAAAGGGTACCAAGTGATTCAAGCTCTACCTCTGACGCATCCAGTGCAGATATTTCCAGAGTTGCAGTCTTCTTGGGGCGACCTGGGCCACGACCAGATGTTTTATTCCTCTTAAGAATAGCAATGGTAGTTGGCAACCTTTTCTTCTAGAAAGAGGACCAATAGAGCTTGCTTAGAATGGCCGACGGCAAAGTTCTTTTACGTCCGCTTTATAAAAGCATATAGCAAAGCAGCCCTGTACCATAGTTCATTCAGCCGGACATGGGGCCGTCTACTGGCGGACGAAAAAGTACATCGCCGTCCGCCAGACATTCCTTTGCCATCTGCCATAGCAGACGGCAAAGTGCCTAATTCCTGTAGTGTATCAGAAAGTTAATTCTTCAGGAGGCGCATGATTCACCTTATTCTATTCACCCATGTAATACTAAGATGTATTTGGATTTGAGGGAAATATTTTGGTGGCCTAGCCTGAAGAGAGAAATTGATGTATATATTGCAACATGTGATGTCTGTGAGAGAGTTAAAGCAGAACATCAAAGGCCAGCAGGTTTGTTACAGTCATTGCCTATACCTGATTGGAAGTGGGATGAGATTGGTATGGATTTCATTATAGGTCTACCCAGGACTCGGTTAGGTTATGATTCTATTTGGGTAGTTGTCGGTCGTTTGACTAAAGTTTCTCACTTCATACCGGTAAAGACTACCTACACTAGTGCTCAACTAGCAAAGATTTATATGTCTAAAATTGTTTTTCTGCATGGAGTTCCAAGGAAGGTAGTGGCTGATAGAGGTACTCAGTTCACATCCAACTTTTAGCGTCAGTTCCATGAATCCTTGGGCACCAGGTTGGAGTTCAGTACAACTTTTCATCCATAGACAGATGGGCAGACAGAGAGGGTAAATCAAATTTTGGAGGATATGTTGAGAGCTTTTGCTTTGGACTACGGGTCCAGTTGGGATGATAATTTACCTTATGCAGAGTTCTCAGTTATCAGGCTAGTCTGAAGATGACACCAATTGAGGTATTGTATGGCAGGAAGTGCAGGACACCGTTGATGTGGGATGAGGTTGGAGAGCATCAGTTCTTTGGACTAGACTTGATTACAGGCTGAAGATAGCACAGTCCAGGCAGAACAGTTATGCGGATGCAAAGCGCAAATAGGTGACAAATGAGGTACGAGACTGTTAGGGATATAACTATTAGGTATAAACCGCCGCCCAGGGAGGGGCCGGTTTATGCCCATAAGGATTACTTCTACTGAAGCCCAACAAGGCATAGAACATGGCGCTTTATTATAAAAGACAAGAGATCCAGGGCCCTAGAGGTGCTCGGGCCCGTAAGTGTAAACCACCATACGGTGTGTAACTTGTAATGTAAGATAGGAAAGATAGAGACCAAGCCGGGCACGTTTATGAGCCGGCCTCGGGATTCTGTAAACCGGACCGGGTGTCATCCTATGTATATAAAGGGACGACCCGATGACGGTTCAGGGACAGAGAACAACAACTCGAGACACAGGAAAAGCGGATTCGCTCCCTGATCATCGGAACCCTAGCAATACCACACCAAACTAGACGTAGGCTTTTACCTTCATTGAAGGGGCCGAACTAGTATAAAAATCCCTTGTGTCGTTGTCCGCTTTAACCGCTTTAAGCTAACCCGTAGCGATGGCTCCACGACTAAGTCCTTTTTCTAGGACATCTACCATGACAAAACCACGACAGTTGGCGCC
This sequence comes from Secale cereale, assembly GCA_902687465.1. Classification (NCBI taxonomy): domain Eukaryota; kingdom Viridiplantae; phylum Streptophyta; class Magnoliopsida; order Poales; family Poaceae; genus Secale; species Secale cereale. The sequence goes on from LR738715.1 coordinate 366,633,900, forward strand.
CACCGTGGGGCTATCGCACGATGGTTTCGAGTTCTTGAAGGTTAGCTTTGAAGGGCTCAAGGGCTATGTAGTGGGCCGGATGACTAAGAGTCGTCGTGGCAAGATCTACATTGACGATGCAGGCTGGGGTCCCAAGGCCGATTCAATCGAGTAGGGCACCAGGTCCCCTTTGGTGGCATCCACGTTTTCATTGGCAAGATCGGTGAACCGGGCCCTGAGCCGGACATCTGCTCCAACATCGTCGAGTTGGCTCAGCATGCGAGACCTGCCCGGGTTCGGCCTGCCATGAAGCGTGTCTTCGTGGGAGCGGTTCACGGAGCGCAAACTGAGGATGGATCGGAATCTGGTGGCAAGACTGTCGTTTATTTCAGTGACGAGTCATCAACTAGAGAGACCGAGTCTTTATATCTATTGCAGGATGGCCGGGTTGGGGGCTGTTCCGATGGTGACAGTATTCCGGACACCCTTGATCCGCCGAGCCGGGTCGCAGTCTTCATGGCCGGATCACAATCTGTGCAACAATCTTCAACTGCGGCAGCGTTAACATCCGACCTGGCGGCGGCGGCGGCAGCTGGGGCAGGAGGCCCTGTTCAGCCGCCGGCTGAAGTTATGTCCGCTTTAGTTGAAACCTTGACAGCACTGCTGACTGTGGAGGTCAGCCAGGCCGAGAAGGAACAGCACGATGCGGAAGTTGCTAAAGTGAGGGGCCAAATAGATCAAGCTAAGTTGGACCTGGCTGCTGAGAATACTAGGATGGTCGCGAGGCAGGCCGAGCTAGATGCTCAGGCTTATCGGCTCCTATTGGATCAGACAGCAACAAATGACGTAATGAGGAGAAGACGCCAGTCTCGCTTCCACCGGTTTACGAAGCAAGGAACCTCATAAGTACGCCAGGAGCAGGAACCATCAATCAGCCAGCGGTAAACCGGGGAGAGGTGCCGCGCACGGGGGCGTCGGTCCAGCCACTGGCGGCGCATCCAGCCCGTCAGGTCGTTCCATCACAGCATGTGCCAACACCTCCTGGTCACTACTCCAACCCCTTGGATAACATAGTTGCAGCTACTTCGCGATTGTCGGCCCTTCCCATTGAAGGGGGATCCCCCATAGTAGTGGAGGCGCGGCGAGCTAGGGAGTTTCTGGAGACACCTTTAACTCAGCAGCATGCTTACTCTCACAACCGCGATAGGATTCATTCCACCCCCCGCCCAAGCCGGGGTTACAGTAGGCATATGGATGAACCGGCCGTGTCAAGTAGTACGAGGAATCGTAACCCGCTGCGGAGGGATAATCCGGCGGGTGGAGGAACAAATTCTCAATAGGTGGTGGATCAAGGCAGACAGCGCCGAGAGGCCGAATTAGCAGCACAGTATGAAGCCCGTCAACCGACGCGGATTCATCCGTCTACCACAGTTGAGCCAGGGGTTACTTCCAGCTCCTTGGGAGTGCCATGTCTCACCCCCGCTTTACGCAATGTACGACTGCCTAAAGACTTCAAAGGATCGCGCAAGGTGCCCAACTACACTGCAGATCTATCCCCCGAGACATGGGTCGAAAGCTACGAGATGGCAATGGAGATGCTGGACGTAGACGATGTGGCATGTGCTAAATACTTCACCATGATATTAGAGGGCAGATCTCGTACTTGGTTAAAGATCTTACCACCCAATTCAATCGGATCATGGGCCGAGTTGCGCCGTCGGTTTATCAATAATTTCAAGGACACGTGCAAGCAGCCCATGTCCATCGTAGATTTGGCTACCTCCGTTCAAGGGGAGAGCGAATCAACGCGTCATTGGGTGCGCCGGGTGTCAGAGATCCTGCATTCTTCCAATCGCATCAATCCGGACACAGCAGTTATAATGTTAGAAGGCAATTGCCAGTTCGAGCCTTTGAACCTGAAGTTGGGATGGCTCAAACATAATTGCGATGACATGGGAACACTTACGGGCGCTCTAGTGAATTACGCAGATTCAGATAGTACCAAATATCCGGAGTCTGATGACGAGAGGTCAGGGAAAGGAAAGAAGAACAGTAATGCGCCATAGTCTAATCCGGCGAATCAGGGATACAATGGTAAGCATAAGGCAGATGGCGGCTTAGATTTTGTGGCTAACACTAGTGCACAGGATGATGGCCAGTGTCGCAAAGGTAGACCGCCCCCACGGGGCGGAGGATCAAACATTAATCTGGAGTGCCAATTGAATTTGCCTTGCCCTAGGCACGGCATGAAGAAAAAGCCAGCCACGCACCTCTGGAAGGACTGCTTTATTATGAAGGAGTTCAAAAATCGGTTCCAATATGAGCACGGCTCGTCCGGCGGTTCAGGCCCTGGTTTCCACGGGCCGGGTTATCAAGGCGGTGGTTCCGGGCCAAATTTCTCAGGCAATCATGGTGGACACGGTAATCAGAGCGGGCACAACCATCAGAATGGCCAAGGTAATTATAATCATCAGGGCAATCATCAGCAACAACAATCAGGTTAATAGAGGAACCCAAAGCAGTTGAGTAGTGGGCAATACCACGTCTTCACCACTAGCTTGTGCAAGCAGGATCAGAAGGTTCACAAGAGGGCAGTACACTCGTTTGAACCGGCAGTACCTCGTTACCTACACTGGTCGGAACAACCGATTGTGTGGAGTCGGGAGGATCATCCACCCCAGGTTGATAATCTAGGGCAGCTGGCTCTCGTGGTGGCACCGCAAGTTGGGGGTTACAAGTTCACTAAGGTGCTCATGGACGGAGGAAGCATCATCAATATTCTGTATTATGAGACCTTTCGTCGCATGGGGTTGATAGACAAGAAGCTCAGACAGTCCAACACTATTTTCCACAGCGTGGTACCTGGTAAATCGGCGTATCCGGTCGGTAAGATAGACCTAGAGGTCACTTTTGGAGATGTGCATGACTCAAGGTCGGAAACTTTGAAGTGGTATTAATCAATAGCCTGTATCACGCCTTGTTCGGGCGGCCGGTTTATGCTAAGTTCATGGCGAAGCCTTGTTACGTTTATCTGCAGCTCAAGATGCCAGGTCATAAAGGAACCATTAGGGTCCATGGTAGCCATAAGATTGCTTTGGAGTGCGAGGAAGGTGATGCAGCCTATGCTGAGGCGGTTTGTGCGACCGAGGAATTGAAATTTTACAAGGATAATGTTGATCCGGCAAATATGTCTTTGTTGAAGAAGCCAACTACAGAGCATGATCCGGCCTTAAAGTTTAAGTCAGCTGATGAGACCAAGTAGGTTGACTTTGTCCCTGGAGATTCATCCAAGCAGTTTACCAGCACTGCTAACCTGGGTCGGAAATAGGAAAGCGCCCTCATCAAGTTCATCCGTGAGAGTCGGGACATCTTTGCATGGAAACCTTCTGACATGCCAGGTGTACCAAGGGAACTCGCGGAGCACACTCTTAATGTTGATCCTAAATTTAAACTGGTTAAACAGTTTCTCCGCCGCTTCAATGAAGAGAGGCGCAAGGCTATTGGTGAAGAGGTGGGCAGGCTCTTGGCGGCAGGTTTTATAGTGGAGGTGTTTCATCCTGAGTGGTTGGCTAATCCAGTGCTCGTGCTTAAAAAGAATGGCACTTGGTGAATGTGTGATGATTACACAGATCTGAACAAAGCTTGCACAGCTGATCCTTTTGCCCTCCCCCGTATTGATCAAATCATTGATGCTATGGCGGGTTGTCAGCGTTTAAGTTTTTTGGATGCATATTCTGGTTATCATCAGATCAAGATGGCAGTTAAGGACCAGGAAAAAATGGCCTTTATAACTCCCTTTGGAGCATGTTGCTATGTATCCATGCCTTTTGGGCTCAAGAGTGCCCAGGCGACCTATCAGCGTTGTGTGCAGAATTGTCTTCATAAGCAGATTGGGCGAAACGTTCATGCATATGTGAATGACATTGTAGTAAAATCCAGGAAGGAAGAGACCTTGATAACTAACTTGAAGGAAACTTTTGATAACCTTCGGGTTTACAAGATGATGCTTAATCCGGCCAAGTGCATTTTTGGTGTACCAGGAGGCAAGCTCCTGGGGTTCTTGGTGTCAAACAGGGGAATTGAAGCTAATCCCGAGAAGATCAAGGCTACTACTTCCTTGGCTAAACTGGTGTGCATTAATGATGTCCAGCGCTTGGCAGGCTGCATTACGGCACAGAGCCGGTTCATCGGCCGTTTGGGAGAGAAGGCCATCCCGCTTTATCAGATGATGAAAAAGATAGACCGCTTTGTCTGGAGTGATGCTGCTGATGCTGCGTTCGAAGACTTAAACAAGCAGTTGGCAGATCCGCCTATCCTTGCTGCACCAGATGATAATGAGCCGCTATTGTTATACGTGGCTGCTCATGCCCGAGCCGTAAGTGTTGCCATTGTAGTGGAGCGCAAGGAGATGAATTTAAGCCGGGTTAAATGTTTCGGTGATTCGAACCTGGTGGCACAACAAGTATCTGGTACTTGGGACTCCAAGGACCCACTTATGGCGGCGTATCATCGAGAGGTGGACGCTGTCACTGGGTACTTCAAGGGTTACCAGGTGGACCATGTGGACCGACGAAAGAATGAAGCGGCCGACGCATTAAGCCGTCTGGGTTCCCAGCGTAAACCGGTTCCACCTAATGTCTTCCTGGATGTATTGCATAATCCATCGGTGAGATTACCTTCAGAAGAGGATTTGGATGTTCCTGATCCAGAGGCTCAATTGGTGGCGGCGCTTCATGCTATTCCAGATTGGATAGTCCCGTATCTAGCGTACATGAACCGAGGTAAGTTACCAGAGGATGAAGTCTTGGCTACGCAGTAGTCCGGCGGTCCAAATCGATGACTATTGTCAATGGAGAACTGCATCATTGCAGTGTATCCGGGGCATTTCAATGATGTGTCTTACCAGAGGAGGGTTGCGAGATTCTTTGAGAAATACATGAAGGAGATTATGGTCGCCACACCGGTTCAAAATCTTTGGTAGCTAAAGCTTTTCTTCATGGGTTCTATTGGCTGACGGCTCATGCTGATGCAGAGGACCTGGTCAAAAAGTGTGATACTTGTCAGAAGTTCTCACAGCATGCTGATATAGCGGCTCAAGAATTGAGGATGATTCCAATTACTTGTCCGTTCGCGACTTGGGGGCTGGACATGGTTGGGCCCTTTAAGAGATCTGCAGATAAGAAGACCCACCTTCTGGTGGCAGTGGATAAGTTTACCAAGTGGGTTGAGGCGGAACCAGTCACCAGTGTGATGCAGCGACGGCGGTTCAATTCATCAAGAAGGTGATTTTCCGGTTTGGCTTTCCACACAATATTATAACTGATAATGGTACTAATTTGTCCAAGGGAGCTATGGAGGAATTTTGTCAACGAGAGCACATCCGGCTTGACGTATCTTCAGTGGCTCACCCTCAATCCAATGGTCAAGCTGAGAGAGCCAATCAAGAGATCTTGAGAGGCATCAAGCCCCGGCTCATGGTTCCTTTGCAGAGGACGCCGGGTTGTTGGTTGGAGGAATTACCCTCTGTGTTATGGAGCATCAACACCACACCCAACATGTCTACGGGTTACACACCTTTCTTCATGGTATATGGAGCTGAAGCGGTTCTCCCTAGTGACATCCGTCATGATTCGCCTCGGGTGGCGGCTTATGTTAAAGCTGATAACGAGAAGGCACGGCAAGATGCGTTGGACCGGCTGGATGAGGAGTGTGACATTGCAGCGGCTCGATCGGCGATTTATCAGCAGGATCTGCATCGATACCATAGTCGTCGAGTTAAAACCAGAACGTTTCAAGAAGGCGATCTAGTGCTCCGGCTCATCCAAGACCAGACAGATATGCACAAGCTATCCCCGCCTTGTGAAGGACCCGTTGTGGTCAGCAAGAATCAACACAATGGGTCATACTACCTCATCGACGTTCGAGAACACAAGGACTCACACACCACGGAGGAGGAGACCCGACGGCCGTGGAACATCGCTCATCTTCGGCCTTACTACACCTGAGCCATAGGCTGCGCTTTATGTACATATATTCGCAATGTATATATTATGATCAATATAATAAACCGGCATCCCTGTCAAAGCGGGGTATCTGCTGCTTTTTCATAAGAGTTTGTCACATGGGGGCTTCTGTGTATAAAACGGAGTTCCTATGGCCCTCTTAGACCGGCTATCAATCCAATATCATCATAAGAGCATAGCTCTGGTTACTTTGGTAATCCGGCTATCAAGCCAACATGATGGTAAGGGGCAAAAGAGAGTTTGATGCATAGCACAACTCAAACATAGGAACCCAATGAGCACAGCTCACAATGTTACTTGGGGGCTCCTGTCGCACAGCGACAAAGAGATTTTAAGGCCCTTGTGATAGGCTATCGAGCCACGGCTTGGAAGCCTGGTGTATACACCTAAAACCCCGGGTTAACCTGCCTGCATCAAGTAAGTCACTCCGCCCAGGTAAACCTGGCATGACCCGTCGAACGATTGACAAGTCAATCTTATAACAGACCCTGAACTTATCAACGTTAAAACGACGATTGGTTAAGGATTGAGGACCATCTTAACAGGCTTTGTGAAATGGTTTAACTCAGTGGCCTGGCAGCCCATGAAAAGCCTCGAATTTGGAGCCTGGCAGCTCATAAAAAGCCTCGACTACAAGTTTTTATTTTGCTTTGCTTGCCGAATTTTTACTTCTCAAAGAGATTGTTAATCCGATATCTATTGATTCGGTCGAGTGGTTGATTACAAATCGCCACCATTAATAAACAAGCGTTCACAGAACCTGGTCTGGTTTGATTACAAATCGCCAGTACAATTTATCGCTAAACCAATGTTTATCACAACCCGGTATGGTTTCATCATGAACCGGCAAAATATTGCAGGAGTCATCAATACTCACAAGTTGGGATCGTCGCCCTTACTGCAAAACGTTGGTTAAGCCAATGACACGATTTTATATATGACAGGTATGATATGTGTTTCATATTTTAATACAGCTCAGGTTATAAACCTAGATCATGTATTTGGGCATTATGACCCGTCCGGAAATATACCGCTAGGAACCTTTAAATTTTGTCTTCTGCAGAAACATGTTGAAGAAAACTGTTCAGCATCATAAGCAGAAAAACTATAAAACTGCCGGACTGAGCAATGTTATGCAGAAGGAATACGCATGAAGACATAACCAAATGTTTCAGCTATCCTATTACAAGGTGTTTTTCAGCCCAAAAGAATATATGTTCCTCGCCAAGTATTGCGGTACAACGAATGTTAAACCGGCGCCGGTTCATGGCTCTGCGTCAGCCTGGCTAGATGGTTGTGGATCATCCTGCGTCGCCTCTTCTTCGTTCTCATCTAGCAGCTGGAAGTCAGTGGTTGCCCAATTGATCTTTGTCAGAGCCTGGAAAATAGCTTCATCGCTTATGAGTTCAGACGGTTCAACATCAGGGGCATAGGTATGCTTACGGATGGGCGGGATGATATCTTCCACTTCATAGATCGGAGCATTAACCCGGCGATTGTCAGCATCGTAACCCGCCTGATAGCGGGACAGATCAGCTTCATCGGCTAATTTGCTAGCCAAGGGCCGCAGTTCTCTTGTTAAAGCCCGCAAATCTTCATTCGTGGACTCTGATCCGTCCTCTTTCATGCTTGGATAGCCGTTCATTACATCAGCCGGATCAAGATCAGGTACCCAAGCCTTCGCCCGAGTTAATGCAGTTAAAGCGCCCGCCCTGGCAGCTAATTTCTTGAGCTCTCCAAACCGGGCGGGTAGCACTGATAACTTTTCCAACGTCTCCTTGATCAACTTGGGGGCAAGTTTGTTATGAGTAGCGGCACAAATAATCCTTTGAGCGCCGGTATACAGCTGCTCTATAAGAGTATATGCAGCCTTCAATTTCTTCTGCATGTCAGCACCAAGATGAGCAGTACGTTTTCCTGCGTCAATGGAACTAGGGTTAACCCGGAAGATTGTGGAGATAACATATTCAGAATTATGATAAGAGTACTTACCAAAGACAGCAGTAGTCATGGCGTTTATCTGCCGCTTTAAGCCAGATAGCTCTTCTGACACTGGATTGAGAGCGGCCTCTGCATCAACTGCCCTTCTCTCCAAAGCGGCTCTTTCTGCACCCCAATCCGCCCGTTCCTTCTGGAAGTATTTCTTCAATTTTTCCATGCTTGCTAAAGCGAGGGTCAGTTCATCCTTGGTCTTGGAAGCGGCGGTTTGCTGGAATTTCAGGTTGTCTTGGAGCTCAGCTATTTGAGATTCTTTCTGATTTAGATCAGCCTGCAAAGAGAAGCACACATCATACATTGGTAAAGCATGTTGAAAGTCCCAAGCACATAACAAGTTATCCACTTGGCACTTGGGGGCTAATGCATATTTGTAGTTATCAGGCATCTTTATCAAAGTTCCAAGCATACAACAAGTTATACACTTGGCACTTGGGGGCTAATGCGTTATTGTTCAAAGAAGGTTACAGAGTAAAAGTCCCGGTTCATCCCGAAGAGATAAACCGGCCTTGGGGACTACACGTGAAAAAAAAACTACATATTGGGTATTCTGAAGTCTTGATTCATCGTGAAGAGATAATCCGGCCCTTGGGGGCTACGGTGGACTTGAGTCAAGCTATTGGGCTTAAGCAGGAATAAGATTGCAGGAAATTAAGAAGTTTACCTCATATCGCTCCTTCATAAGATTCACTAAACCGGCTTCATGATTACGGCTTGTATACAGCCGGTTCAGATAGCCGGAATGAAGATCTGGGGCGCTGAGTTGAGCATAGTTTGACAAACCGGCATTCCATTTGCCTTTGTCCTTGCCAGAGTCCTCGTCTTTAGCAGTATGTTTGGATAAAGAAACGGGTTCACCAGGGGCAGTATAACCAAAACCAGTAATTTGGACATCTTATGTTCAAGCGGCAGCGGCTTTGGCAGGGCTGGCTGGAGTATTACTGGCCCGGACTGGGCTAGTCGGATTATCGCCAAGGTCCATTGGCGTAGCTTCTTGTTCAGTAAAGATTTCATGATCCATTGGAGGAGGATCGTCATGCAAGACATCAACATTTTCTTCGGCTGACTCAGGATTCTTTTCCGGTTCAGGGTTTGTATTATCACCTGCCAATTTATTTAATTTAGCCTTCTTGCTAGGCTTTGGCTTACTGCGAAATTTAAAGGTGAAGATAAATCAGTGGAGTGAAAGGAAAGGATTAATAGGAAAATAAAAACTTACCCCGGAACAGTTTTGAGAGGAGGAAGCTGTGTAGCTGTTGATTTGTCGGATGACGAACGAGGAGTATCCTGATAATTTGAATCAGACGGATTAAGAGGCTGGCGAATATGACCCGCTTTGGGATAAAGAACATCTGGAGTATACCAGACCTCTGATCGATGTCTCCGGGCTGGTGTCTGTGGTAAACCAATGGATTGGATAACTTGACCACTGTGCCGCGTTGTGCGGCGAGCTTCATGTTGTTGTTTCTTCAAAATAAAGTTTGGATCCAAGTAAGCAAAAGGGTGAGAAAATTGTACTTTCCGTCTTGCTCGATGAATTTTCGCTGTTGGCAGAGGATCTGAACCGGAGGAAAGGGTAATTACCTCAACATCCTCAGCCTGGCTGCCTTCAGCGTTTTCCCGAGTATAATTATTGTCAATAAGATGTAAGAAAAGGGAGCCAAGGGAATCAAGTGATACCTCTGACGCCGCTTCATCATCATCATCAGGATTAGATTCAGATGCTTCAGTGTTTTTCTTCTTAACAATTTTCTTAACAGCCTTGGTTTTGAGGCGAGCTGCCTTTACCGGTTTATCCTGGATTTTCCTCTTCCAGAACGGATCATTACCCTCATAAAGATTGTGGATCATTCAGAAAGGATACTAAAAATGGATTGAAATAAAACAAACAATGTAAGGAGATTTACCGATGGCGGTTTATTGGACTCGCAGAAAGGGGCCAGGCCAGTTTTGCTGCAGGCATCCACCGGTTCATTTAATATCTTCTTGACAGACTCATTGATTTCACTCTCTGACAGTACAGCTTCAGTATGGCGTAGGGGATCTTTGGGATTTCCGGTATATTCACACATCAAAACGGAACGCCGGCTTAGCGGTAGAATACTCCAAGAAATCCAACAGTGAACAAAGTCAATGCATGTCAAGCTGTTTGCGGTGAAGGCCCGGAGCTTTGAAAGCTGCGGTGCGTATTGGGCTCGCTCCTGGGCACTTAGCCATTGGGGGGAATGATGATTATCAGGAAGGCGATGAGGATGGTAACCCGGCAGAGGATTTTCATCGGCTGGAGACGTGTCTAAACAGTAAAACCAGGTCTGGTTCCAATCTTTAGGATGGATGTGATGTTTGGCGGGAGGAAAGCTGACATCCTTTCTTTTTTGGATGGACATTCCGCCAAGTTCGGTGTTAGGCCCGTCTGTGAACTCTGTGCGGCGGTTTAAGTGGAAGAAATCCCTAAATAGTTCATCTGAAGGCTCTTCTTGCAGGTAAGCCTCACAAAATACTTGAAAATTGCATATATTGGATACAGAGTTTGGCCCAATATCTTGAGGGTGGAGTTGGAAGCTAGTAAGCACGTCACGGAAGAATTTTGATCCGGGAGGACTAAACCCTCGGGATAAATGATCAACGAATACAATCACTTCTCCATCTTTGGGCCTCGGAGGGCATTCTGGACCTGGGACTCTCCAATGAATGACGTTTTTCTTGCCTAAAGCGCCGGATTCAACCTAGCCATTCAGTTCCTCCTCAGTAACCCGAGACGCAACCCAGTTGCAGGAAGTGAATTGCTTGGCTTGCTTTGCCATTTCGAGGGAAAAAGCTGAAATAAAAGTAAAGGGCCGGTTTATGATTTACGACTGGGGGGTATTGAGAAATATTCAATAATAAACCGGAGTTAACACTCGGAAGTATTACGAGAGCGACTGCAACGGCGGTTTAAGTGGGGCCTAATGGTATCTACCGGTTTATGATTTTTTCCTAAAGTTAAACCGCCGGGGAGAATATGAAAGGTGCAGATCTAAAGTTATGGAAAAACAGGTTTCGCAAAATCAGCAACAGGATTACAGATCTACGGCATATCAGAAATTCAGAAATATTCAGGATCAATATTGATCAGATGCTGCAGTAGTTCAGACGGATCTAGATAGGGGAATACTTTAAAGGAGGATAAGCATTTAATTGAGCAGAGTTACTAATACAGTCGCAGGCGGAAACATCATATCTACACTAACTATCGGAGCTATGGCAGAAGAAGAAGGGAAGAACAGTGCCCTAGTGTGATGAACAAGAGGAGAAACCCTAATGAGATCTACAGAGAAAGGAAGGGGAGGACTTACTGGAGTCGTCGGAGGCGGAGGCGTGCTGGCGAATCTCTGGTCCGAATAGGGTTATGCAGCGGCCCGTGCTGAAGCAGAAATGAAGGTCGTCGACGACGGCGGCGGAGCTCAGGCACTGACGGGCGCGAGGAATAAGAAGAAGCAAAGAGACGGGGGGAACAAATGACCCCTCGCCCTATTTATAAGCCGAAAGGTTAAACGGCAGGCGCGGGAATCAAGCAGCCCGAAAAGTGGATACGGGATGATACTGTTGCCTCGGTCTTTGGAGATTTTAATAAGTAAAGAATAAAACAGGTACAAGTATTAAATGAACAAATGACATCATGGAGGTTCAATGTGATCCAGGATGATGACGTCATGGCAGTGTATGAAATATTTGAAGCCACGGGGGACCAAGCTTTTACAAGGCATTGAAGATTAACATGAACAGGTTCAAATCAATCTAGGGCCTAATGTCAGGGATATAATTATTAGGTATAAACCGCCGCCGAGGGAGGGGCCGGTTTATACCCATAAGGATTACTTCTAATGAAGCCCAACAAGGCATAGAACATGGCGCTTTATTATAAAAGACAAGAGATCCAGGGCCCAAGAGGTGTTAGGGCCCGTAAGTGTAAACCGCCATACGGCGTGTAACTTGTATTGTAAGATAGGAAAGATAGAGACCGAGTCGGGCATGTTTATGAGCCGGCCTCGGGATTCTGTAAACCGGACCGGGCATCATACTGTGTATATAAAGGGACGACCCGGCGACGGTTCAGGGATAGAGAACAACAACTCGAGACACAGGCAAAGCGGATTCGCTCCCTCGTCATCGAAACCCTAGCAATACCACACCAAACTAGACGTAAGATTTTACCTTCATTGAAGGGGACGAACTAGTATAAAAATCATTTATGTCCTTGTCCGCTTTAACCCCTTTAAGGTAACCCGTAGCGATGGCTCCACGACTAAGTCTTTTTTCTAGGACATCTGTCGTGACAAAACCACGATAGAGACCATGCATATCTTAGAGATTCACCACTTCGTGGAATTAAGAGGTTTGGAATTAAGGGTAAGTTAGCACCAAATTTTGTGTGGCCTTACACTATCTTGGAGTGTAGAGGAGAGGTAGCTTATCAGCTGGAGTTGCCAGAATCTTTTCCTGGAGTTCATAATGTGTTTCATGTGTCTCAGTTGATGAAGTGCCATGCAGAGATGATGGATGTTCCATTGAGAGACACAATGCCACTTGAGGCAATTTAGTTGGAGAGTGATTTGACATATGAGGAGAAATGTGTTAAGATTTGTCGGTGCAACAAGCCTTGATGTATGTTTGAGAGTACACAAGCACAGAAGTAAGGTTGCAGCATCCAAGACCACACCAAGCAGAAGAAATTAGCCCTTTGAGAAATCAAGGGGCAGATCAAGAAGAGCAAGCCAAGATGAATAAGCAAGATACCACTAAGGAAAAACCTCCCTTGTCGGGCAGGAAATCCTGGCAAGGTCGAGGTTTACCCCGCAAAGGCTGCACTTCACAACAACTCAAGTCATCAATCGGTGTGGTGTCAAGCCCTCAAGGACCATGTGGCCGTAATTCGGTACGTGGTCGCCACTTCCGAAGGAAATAACCTATGGATGACACCCGCCCAACGACGTGTCACGCAGACAGGCGAGAAGCTGGCAGATCGGCCCGATAAGGTTTGCCGGCCTAAGCCACGATGTGACACTAAGCAGTGCATTTAATGCGCCTTCTCCTATCTGTAGAGTTAGGTGTGATATCTGTCACATCCCTAGTCAGTGCTTGCATTAGGACTAGCTGGAGTGTGCATCATGTTTACTTTTTGCAGAAACTTGAAATGGGGATGACACAAACCCGAGCACCCCTCTTCTTTCAACTAGGGTTTAATAAAATCTTTTCCAATGTACCCAAAATGCCCTTCAAAAAAGATGATAATGCACTTTAAATAATAATAGTTTGGGTATAAATTTGAATCTTTGATTCAAATGAGCTCAAACCTTTCTGTTAATAGTTGCATTAGCCCAAAACACATTCATCTTGCCATGTCATGAGCATGCATCATATTGTTGCATTTGTTTTGTGTACTGATTGTATTGCCGGTGTTCTCCGTGGTAGGTCCCACTCCCGAGGATACATCCGCGTATCCAACTGAAGAGCAGTACCCGACAATCAATCTATCAGGCAAGCAACTCTTTGATCATTCCGATACAAGCCCATCTTGTCGCTCCTGCTCTCTTTTACTGCATTAAGGCAACAGCGTGTGAACTGCTATTTGTTGTGGTAGTTGAACCCTATTCCTTTGCATGACCTGTTATTGCCACAGTAAATAGTTGAAACCCATTAGCATGTGTAGGAGTTGATTGAGCCATGTGATGTGTTTCCTACCATGCTATTTATTTATGTTGCCTGCTATGCTTAGGTTGTGTCAGGTCTGGTTCATCTGGGTGATGGATCAGAGTGAAATGATCATGTCGGTAAAGAGAGTGAAGTGTGGAACATGCTTGGTAAAGGTATCGATGAAAGGCCATGTAGGAGTACATGGTGGGTTGTTTCATTGGAACCGTCCATAGGACCTGAGATCTGTATGTGTGATTCAAGATTCAGCTACTACCACACATTGGGCCCTGAAATATGACCCCGCTCGACTTATTGAGTGCCCTTGTTCTCTGTCCAGGAGTTGCAACTAGTTTCTGGTGTTTGTAGTTTACTGGAGGTCATGCGCAGCGCTGACTATCGGGGTGGGCTGTGACACGGCAGGTACGTGGCACGGTGTAGTCGCCCGTTTGGTGACTCGGGAACCCTGTACACATCATTTGGGGCCGTGAGCGACACCCTGGCCAGATCTCCCCACGGATGGAACCCAAATAGGTGATAAACCTGGACTAGAGACTTGAGTGGTTGGTTAGGTCGTGGTCTACACCCACGTCGGCTTTCGCTTGAAGTCTGCCGAGCACATGTCGTGTGCAGACGCTAAGTGGTGGAAACATATGTGAAGAAGTACACCCCTGCAGGGTTACCAATCTATTCGAATAGCCGTTGTTCGCAGTTAAGGACCACTTGGCTGCTTATACAGTTCATAGACAAGTTGATGGTTACTCCTAAAAGTCTCAAGACAAGTGTGAGTGTCGTGGATGGCCCTTCCGTAGGATGACGGAAGAGGATCCACGGTAGTGTATTGTTGTGGTGAGTAGAGGACTCGTGTGCGTAGTCTCATCTTGCAATCTGCTGAGAGTTGTAGAATAGGTTAGCCAAGAGTCAAAGCTGGCTTGCTGCTATAAACTCCACTACCTTGTTGATAATGATGCATGTATGATAGGTTCTGTTGTAAGTCTTGCTGAGTACCTTTGTACTCATGTTTGCTTAATAACTGTTGCAGAGGAGAACCCTGCCCCTTCTGATGGGTTTTACATAGACGTTGATGTCGACAAGTAGCTTGCTACCCAGCCGGAGATCCTGATCTTGTGAAGGTCCTTGTAGATAGTCAGGCTACACCAAGCCTGTTTTCTTTCCAAGTTGTCTGTACTCAGACAAGTTAGCTTCCGATTGTGCTTGTATGCTTGTATGACTTGAGAGTGTGGGGTCATGTGACACCTACCTATATGAATATGTTATGTATGGCTCTTTGGAGCCTCTTAAATAAAGTACTTTGAGTCATAGAGTTCTGTTGTGATGCAATGTTGTGTTTGCACATATTGAGCATATTGTGTGTATGTTATTGAAATGCTTGATATGTGTGGCATCCGACACCTAGTTGTTTACCCTTGGTAG
The DNA here is from genome assembly GCA_902687465.1 of Secale cereale. Classification (NCBI taxonomy): domain Eukaryota; kingdom Viridiplantae; phylum Streptophyta; class Magnoliopsida; order Poales; family Poaceae; genus Secale; species Secale cereale. The sequence continues at coordinate 366,649,001 of LR738715.1, forward strand.
CCTATCTTACAGGGAAATGCCTCCTAGTGCTTCCACTGATCCTTGGTAGCTTGCTACTACTCCGGAACACATAGGCTGGCCGGCATGTGTCCTTCTTCGTTCATGTGTCTGTCCCTTAGGGGAAATGTCACGCGTTGTTCCTCTAAGTCCATATAGCTTGCTACGACTCGGGTTCATACGTTGATGACGGACACGTTCATTTCTCGGTCATGGATTCTTATCTCTCTAATTTAGTGCCACTTTTGGTTTATAACTAGCCATGTCGGCCCGGGTTTTCTGTCATATGGATGCTAGCGACACTATCATATACGTGAGCCAAACTGCGCAAACGGTCCTGGGCCAGGTAAGGTGGCACCCGTGGGGATACCGTGCGTGAGGCCGCAAAGTGATATGATGTGTTACAAGCTAGATCGGTGTGACTTAGGATCGTGGTCCTAACAGCGTTGGCATCAGAGCCGGACTGCCTGTAGGTTCTTCAAGCCAAACTGGTCGATGTTGAGTCTAGAAAATTCTTAGTTATATGTACGGGAATTGATTGTGGAAGGGAACGTAAGGCTCTTTTTATTTCTTTACCTTATGCCCTTCTGATCTGAGTCAGCCTATTCTTTCCACAGGGGTTTAGGACTAGGCCTCTCATCTTTACTAGGTTCACGTGTTACTAATCCGTAGACTCTTAGGATTGTTGGTCTCAAGCCTCAGTTCAGTTTCTACCCTTCCAGTATGTTGATTAGTTGGACCCGGAACCTTGATATGATGTTGTTGAGTGGCTATGCTATCATTTGTATGATGTCTCAAAATCTTTTTTTGAGCATTTACAGTTGTTATGCTGCCCGATTTCTTCCAGAAATTCTAATGCCTTTGCATTATTTCGTGTTTCAGATGTCTGACCGCACACCTCATCAGGTGGTCCGTTTGACCCGGTGCATTAATGTGCCAGGTCACACGGCCATGTTGGTCCATGTGTTGACTGAGACCGGCTACCGTTGGTATCCTGTGTACACTGTGGAGGAGCAGTACCAGGATTTCAACCAGAGTCGGTATTTCTGCACAGTCCGGATATACCCTTCGTATCCCGGAGCTACCGACCCCATCCATTGGTCGTATGGACTCAGGGTTACCATCGAGATGGCAGTGCAGGATGCCGCTTATTCGATGATGACCATCATCCGGGCTAGGCATGCCCTGCTGCTGAACACTGAGTTCCGCTACATGCCAGCCTCACTTCCTAGAGAGGAAGGCTACTACACTGGTCTGTATACTGATGCCGCTCATGAGGAGCCACTACTTCAAACTACCACCCAGATGCTGGAGGATAGGGACCGTGAGGTCCGTGCCCTTCGGATGGAGCTTTATAACACTCGAGCCACCCACTGGACCACTCTGACACGGCTTGCACCTGCTGTGCAGGCCAGATATCTGGATATGTTGGATTTGTACCCCATGCGGACTCATCTGCCCGATCGTATGGATTGGCGTGACGTTGGGGGTATTACACCTCCACGTGGGCGTCGGTTACCACCACCAGCAGGACCGAGACCGCATCCGTGTCCCTATGGTCCACAGCCTTCGAGTGCTCGAGAGTTTCCAGATCCACATGTTCCACTTCCAGGCTACGGGGGTAATCTTTATGAAGATTACTACGGGAATGTCTGAGTTAGACCGTGGCAGTAGTAGTATCGTAGTAGTTGTATTTCCACAGTCCTTCTTGTCTTGTGGAATATGACTTAGTGTGTTCTGAGTTCCGGAGGCATAGATAAATAATGTATAGGAGCTTGGAATGCCTCTGATGAGATGTATCGTCTTTCACCGCAGTTGTACTTTAGCCTTGTCTTGTACTAAACTATGTATTGTGTGTATGACCAATGGTGTATATATGGCAGTTTCTATATTACCCTGTCGTACAGATGAACATCTCTGCATTCCGTGTCATCCATTACACTCTGCACTCCTATGTCAAAGTTTTGTTGTCTTTGTCTAAACCGTTGTTTTGTTTTCCTAGGATGGTCAACACTCGCAGCACTCCTGCTGCTCAGGAGCAGGGTGAGGCCAGTGGGGCTAGAGATCAGAATCTGCCTCAACCACCCTCCTTGGCTGAAGTAATGCTGGAGGCAGAAAGGAACAAGAGGGAGACCAACCGTCTGATGGAACGCACAGAGCAGAATACTGCCCTTCGCGAGAGGAATGACGTGGTATCTATTAATGACTTTATCAAGATGTGCCCACCGAAGTTCCATCATTCCGCTGAACCTCTTGATGCGGATGACTGGTTTCGCAGTATCACCCACAAGCTACACTCCGCCCGCGTGGCCGAAGCTGATAAGGTTACTTACGCCGCCTACCATCATGAGGGCCCTGCTAGCCTTTGGTGGGAAAACTATGAGGCCATGCGTCCTGCTGGCCAGATCAGTACTTGGGCAGAGTTCAGTGGGGCATTTCGTGAACATCACATTCCGGAAGGTCTCATGGATCGCAAGCGGGAGGAATTTTGCAATTTCACCCAGGACAGGCTAACCGTGGACGGCTATAGTCGTGAGTTTGGCAACTTGGCACGCTATGCTCCCGAAGAAGTGTCCACCGACGCCAAGAAGTAGGTGAGGTTCCACAAGGGACTCAGCCCTAAACTTCGCCGAGATCTACGTTTGCATGGGTGCACCTCCTTCCAGAAGCTAGTGAACAAAGCCATTAGTGCTGAGACAGGTCAAACTGATTTTGAAGCCACACGCAAGCATCCTCGCGACATTGGTTCATCATCCGGCTCTGGCTCTCACAAGCGCCGTGTGTGGGTTCCAAACACAGCCCTGCCACCCAGGTTCACTCCGAGGCCATCCTATGAGGCGCCTCGCCCAACCCAGCAGTATGCACCACCCAAGACTTATGGAGGACCACCTGCCAACTTTGCTCCACGCACTGGCGCTGTGACTTGCTTCAAGTGCGGGGAACGAGGGCACTACATGCGAGAGTGTCCTCAGAACCAGCCAGGAAGGTCCGTTGGCCGTGGTAAGCCAACAGGCAAGGTGAACTATGTCAAGCCAGTCCCCACTGCTCGTGGTCATGTCAACTATGTCTCTGCTGAGGAAGCTTATGGGGATCCTAATGTGGTCCTTGGTACACTTCTTGTTAACTGCCATCCGGCATCTGTTCTTTTCGATACTGGAATATCTCATTCGTTCATATCTGAGAGCTATGCTCGAATGCACAACATGACTTTTTGTGACATGCCCACTTCCATGGTAATCCAAACTCCTGGCATGAAATGGCAAACCTCTAGGGTAAGCCATGGAAATGAAATTCTTGTCGATAGACTTGTTTTCCTTGCATCACTAATAGCTCTCAAGTCCTCGGACATAAACATCATCTTGGGTATGGACTGGATGATAGCTCATTATGCCAAGATTGATTGCTACACTAGGACTGTTCAACTTACACACCCATCCGGCAAGATAGTTAATGTTTTGGCCCAAATGGCTGAGCGTCAACTCTACTCTCTCAATGTCAGCCCTCTACCAGAACTCGAAGATATCCCGGTAGTCCGTGACTTTCCGGATGTATTTCCAGAAGAACTGCCAGGTGTTCCACCTGACAGAGATGTCGAGTTCGTGATAGATCTTGTTCCAGGAACTGTCCCAATCTCTAGGAGACCCTATAAGATGGCACCCCTAGAACTAGCTAAGCTTAAGAAACAACTCGACGAGTCCTTGAAAAAGGGTTTCATCTGTCCTAGTTCTTCTCCTTGGGCTTGTCCCGTCCTCTTCGTCAAGAAGAACGATGGAACGGATCGGATGGTTGTAGATTATCGACCTGTCAATCCGGTCACCATAAAGAACAAGTATCCGCTCCCCAGGATGAACGACCTGTATGATCAGCTCGCTGGATCCTCGGTCTTTTCCAAAATGGATTTGAGGTTTGGCTACCATCAAATCAAAATCAAGAACGGGGACATTCCCAAGACGGCCTTTGTTACTCGTTATGGCCAATACAAGTACACCGTCATGTCCTTCGGGTTAACCAATGCCCCAGCCACTTTCTCCTGGCTAATGAATTCTATATTCATGGAGTTCTTGGATAAATTCGTCGTGGTATACCTCGATGATATACTCATTTACTCCAAGAATAAGGAAGATCATGCCGACCATCTAAGGCTGGTATTGACGAAACTTCGAGAGCATCACCTATATGCCAAATTCTCCAAGTGTGAATTCTGGTTGCCAGAAGTGACCTATCTAGGCCATGTAATCTCTGGTAAGAGTATTGCTGTCAATCCCGAGCGAGTTCAGGCTGTCCTTGATTGGACTCCACCTTAATCGGTCAAGCAAGTTAGGAGTTTCCTTGGCTTAGCGAGCTATTGCTGACGCTTCGTCGAGAATTTCTCCAAGGTTGCTAAACCTCTAACTGAACTCCTCAAGAAAGATAAGAAGTTTGAGTGGACCCCACAATGTGGGTCCAGCTTCCAGGAACTGAAAACACGCGTGACATCTGCTCCCGTACTGGTACCACCAGACTTTTCCAAGGACTTTATTATCTATTTTGATGCCTCGCGACAAGGACTAGGTTGCATACTCATGCAAGATCGTCAAGTGATTGCCTACGCATCTCGACAGTTGCGTCCACATGAGGATAACTATCATACCCATGATCTAGAGCTTGCAGCTGTAGTCCACGCACTCAAAACATAGCGACATTACCTACTTGGTATTCGCTGTGAAATCTTCACTGATCACCAAAGTCTGAAATACATCTTCACCCAACCGGATTTGAATCTCAGGCAAAGACGTTGGGTTGAGTTTCTCACAGATTACGACTTAGGAATCACTTACACCCCTGGGAAGGCCAATGTCATGGCTGACGCACTAAGTCGTAAGTCTTATTGTAACAATCTGATGTTACAACAAGGGCAACCACTTCTCCACGAGGAATTTCGTAAGCCTAACCTTCACATTGTTCCTCGAGGATTCCTTTCCACCCTGGTGGCGAAACCTACCCTTATGGATCAAATCATAGCTGCCCAGAAGCGTGATAAGGGTATATCCCGACTCCAAGAAAGCATTGCTAGCGAAGCTGCTAAAAACTTCTCTATGGATGATCGAGGTGTTGTCTTCTTCGAGAACCGCCTAGTGGTTCCCAAGAACCGACATCTACGGCAGTTGGTCCTTATCGAGGCTCATGAATCTCCTCTCACGATTCATCCTGGTAGTACCAAAATGTATCAGGACCTATGCCAGAGGTTCTGGTGGACTAGGATGAAGAGAGAAATCGCACAGTTCATTGCTAACTGCGACGTTTGCCGTCGAGTTAAAGTAGAGCATCAACGGCCTGCTGGCACCCTTCAACCTTTAGCTATTCCTGAATGGAAATGGGACAAGATCGGTATGGACTTCATTACCGGGTTTCCCAGGACCAGGAAAGGGAATAATGCTATCTTCGTCGTTATCGACTGCCTCTCCAAGGTAGCTCACTTCCTGCCTGTTCGAGAGAGTATAACCGCTAGCCATCTAGCAGGCTTATATATCTCTCGGATAGTATCTCTTCATGGTGCGCCATTGGAGATTAACTCAGATCGCGGAAGTCTTTTCACCTCTCGATTTTGGGAAAGTTTCCAAAATGCTATGGGGACTCGTCTCTCTTTTAGCACCGCCTTTCATCCTCATTCAAGTGGTCAAGTAGAACGAGTCAATCAAATTATGGAAGATATGCTCCGAGCCTCTGTCATCTCTTTCGGTATGGATTGGGAGAAGTGTCTTCCATTCGCCGAATTCGCTTATAACAATAGTTATCAAGCTAGTTTGGGCAAGGCTCCCTTCGAAGTTCTGTATGGACGAAGGTGTCGAACGCCTCTTAACTTGTCAGAAACCAGGGAAAGACAATTCTTTAGTCCGGATATGATCCAGGAAGCAGAAGAGCAAGTTCGCATCGTTCGTGAGAAATTGAAAACAGCCCAGTCTCGCCAGAAGAGCCAATATGATAGTCATCATAAGGCTATGACTTACGAAGTCGGCGATAAGGCTTACCTTCGGGTTACCCCTCTTAAGGGAACCCATCACTTCGGTATCAAAGGAAAATTGGCTCCTCGTTACATCGGTCCTTTTCGCATTCTTGCCAAACGAGGAGAAGTTGCCTACCAATTGGAACTACCTCTGCATCTTTCCAGAGTTCATGATGTCTTCCACGTCTCTCAACGCAGGTGTTGCTTCTCGGATCCTATCTATGGAGTGGACCACGAAACGCTTGATCTCCAGGACAATCTCACATATCGAGAATACCCCGTTCGTATTCTTGATCAAACCGAGCGTACCACTTGACATCATAATGTCAAGTTTCTTAAGGTTCAATGGTCACACCATTCCGAGAATGAAGCTACTTGGGAAAGGGAGGATCGTCTTCGACTTGAGTACCCCACCCTTTTTCCGGAGGAACCTGAATCTCGGGACGATATTCTTTTGAGTGGGGGTGAGTTGTCACATCCCTAGTAAGTGCTTGCATTAGGACTAGCTGGAGTGTGCATCATGTTTACTTTTTGCAGAAACTTGAAATGGGGATAACAGAAACCCCAGCACCCCTCTTCTCTCAACTAGGGTTTAACAAAATCTTTTCCAATGTACCCAAAATGCCCTTCAAAAATGTTCATCATCTATGCCTTGGTATCAAACCTCTAACAAAAATGGTACACAATTTTCTAGGACATCCAAAGGTCACTTGATTAATTCATATTGTATTTGCATTTGGGCATTGAAATGCTATACAATATTTTAAATGCCCAAATAATCATAAACTAAAATGTTCCATGTTGTTCATATTATATACAGTGGGCATGAGTAGTTTCATGATTCACGAAAGTGCTTTAGCATTTTTATTAATTCAACAAAGTGGCAGAAAAACAAAAACAGAAAAAAATTAGAGAGAGAGAAGGCCACAGCCCACTTACCTGGACAGGGCCGACCCACCTGGCCCATGCCAGTCACCCCCTACCTCTGCCAGTAGGCAGAGGAAGGACAGAGCACGGCGCGCGCGGGTGCCACGCACCTCCCTGCCTTCCTGCGTCGTCCGCGCCACCACGACGCCTCGAAGGACCTCCACGGCGCCGTCCCGAGCCTCTGGACACGTCCACTTCCCCCTGCCTCTCTCCCTCGCCCTCTCCTCGCCATGGCCGCAGCGCTCGCGAGCTCGCCGCCGTAACCACCGCAGCAGCCGTGCTCCCCTCGCCTCCCCTCTGTGTCTGGAAACTCCGCCACTGTCTCCTACGTCTCCCCGACGAGCCACGCATCGCCGGAAGCCCCAACGCGCCGTCCCCGAGCTCTTCTTCCTCCTTCGGCCGCCGAGATCGCCAGCGACCTCACGTCGTCTCCAGCTCGTCCACGACCCCGCCGTCATCTCCATCGCAACCACCGTGAGCCTGGCCACCTCCTCATCCTCTCCGTTCTTCCTCTCGGGCCCCGTAGCGTCTGCACGTAGCTCACCCGCACTCGCCACCGCGGAGCTCGTCGCTGACGAGACTCCGGCCACCCAACGGCCGCGCCACCCTGTCCACTAGGCCTACCGCACCCCCTGGAGTCCAACGCACCACTCCACTCGCCTCACCGTGCCTCCTAGCGATGAGCCCGAGCTCACCCGAGCTCTGGCAGCCGCCAAGGTCGTCGCCGGCGCCATTTCCGGCGACCCCGAGGCCAACCACCACCACTGGATGCGGCTCACTCCCCGCATCATGTAGACGTGCTCCGCCGTCGTTTTGGTCGCCGGAGCACGAATCCCGCACCGCACCACCGTGTCTGGCCTCGCCGGTGGCTAAACGCCGGCCAGTTTGACCCCCTTTGACAATGGGTGGGCCCAGTTTGACCCCCTGGGGTCAATGACAGGTGGGGCCCAACCAGCTAATTAAGCTAGGTTTAGCACTAATTTTAATTAGTTAAGCTAATGACACTGACACACGGGACCCACTGTCAGGTTTGACCTGGACCAGGAATGTTGACGTGCTCATGTCAGCATGATGTCATGCTGATGCAGTAAATCCTTTTCTGGAATTATTTGATTTAAAACAATTCAGAAAATTCTAGAAAATGGTTTAAACTTCTAAAAATCATATAAATTCAACAGTAGCTCAGATGGAAAAGTTTTATATATGAAAATTTATCAGAAAAATCCAATCTTTCCATTGGTACTGATTTCATGCATGTTTGAGCAAGTTAACCTTGCTGTTCACATCAAAAGATGATAATGCACTTTAAATAATAATAGTTTGGGTATAAATTTGAATCTTTGATTCAAATGAGCTCAAACCTTTCTGTTTATAATTGCATTAACCCAAAACACATTCATCTTGCCATGTCATGAGCATGCATCATATTGTTGCATTTGTTTTGTGTATTGATTGTATTGCCGGTGTTCTCCGTGGTAGGTCCCACTCCCGAGGATACATCCGCGTATCCAACTGAAGAGCAGTATCCGACAACCAATCTATCAGGCAAGCAACTCTTTGATCATTCCGATACAAGCCCATCTTGTCGCTCCTGCTCTCTTTTACTGCATTAAGGCAACAGCGTGTGAACTGCTATTTGTTGTGGTAGTTGAACCCTATTCCTTTGCATGACCTGTTATTGCCACAGTAAATAGTTGAAACCCATTAGCATGTGTAGGAGTTGATTGAGCCATGTGATGTGTTTCCTACCATGCTATTTATTTATGTTGCCTTCTATGCTTAGGTTGTGTCAGGTCTGGTTCATCTGGGTGATGGATCAGAGTGAAATGATCATGTCGGTAAAGAGAGTGAAGTGTGGAACATGCTTGGTAAAGGTATCGATGAAAGGCCATGTAGGAGTACATGGTGGGTTGTTTCATTGGAACCGTCCATAGGACCTGAGATCTGTATGTGTGATTCAAGATTCAGCTACTACCACACATTGGGCCCTGAAATATGACCCCGCTCGACTTATTGAGTGCCCTTGTTCTCTGTCCAGGAGTTGCAACTAGTTTCTGGTGTTTGTAGTTTACTGGAGGTCATGCGCAGCGCTGACTATCGGGGTGGGCTGTGACACGGCAGGTACGTGGCACGGTGTAGTCGCCCGTTTGGTGACTCGGGAACCCTGTACACATCATTTGGGGCCGTGAGCGACACCCTGGCCAGATCTCCCCACGGATGGAACCCAAATAGGTGATAAACCTGGACTAGAGACTTGAGTGGTTGGTTAGGTCGTGGTCTACACCCACGTCGGCTTTCGCTTGAAGTCTGCCGAGCACATGTCGTGTGCAGACGCTAAGTGGTGGAAACATATGTGAAGAAGTACACCCCTGCAGGGTTACCAATCTATTCGAATAGCCGTTGTTCGCAGTTAAGGACCACTTGGCTGCTTATACAGTTCATAGACAAGTTGATGGTTACTCCTAAAAGTCTCAAGACAAGTGTGAGTGTCGTGGATGGCCCTTCCGTAGGATGACGGAAGAGGATCCACGGTAGTGTATTGTTGTGGTGAGTAGAGGACTCGTGTGCGTAGTCTCATCTTGCAATCTGCTGAGAGTTGTAGAATAGGTTAGCCAAGAGTCAAAGCTGGCTTGCTGCTATAAACTCCACTACCTTGTTGATAATGATGCATGTATGATAGGTTCTGTTGTAAGTCTTGCTGAGTACCTTTGTACTCATGTTTGCTTAATAACTGTTGCAGAGGAGAACCCTGCCCCTTCTGATGGGTTTTACATAGACGTTGATGTCGACGAGTAGCTTGCTACCCAGACGGAGATCCTGAGCTTGTGAAGGTCCTTGTAGATAGTCAGGCTACACCAAGCCTGTTTTCTTTCCAAGTTGTCTGTACTCAGACAAGTTAGCTTTCGCTTGTGCTTGTATGCTTGTATGACTTGAGAGTGTGGGGTCATGTGACACCTACCTATATGAATATGTTATGTATGGCTCTTTGGAGCCTCTTAAATAAAGTACTTTGAGTCATAGAGTTCTGTTGTGATGCAATGTTGTGTTTGCACATATTGAGCATATTGTGTGTATGTTATTGAAATGCTTGATATGTGTGGCATCCGACACCTAGTTGTTTACCCTTGGTAGCCTATCTTACAGGGAAATGCCTCCTAGTGCTTCCACTGATCCTTGGTAGCTTGCTACTACTCCGGAACACATAGGCTGGCCGGCATGTGTCCTTCTTCGTTCCTGTGTCTGTCCCTTAGGGGAAATGTCACGCGTTGTTCCTCTAAGTCCATATAGCTTGCTACGACTTGGGTTCATACGTTGATGATCGACACGTTCGTTTCTCGGTCATGGATGCTTATCTCTCTAATTTAGTGCCACTTTTGGTTTATAACTAGCCATGTTGGCCCGGGTTTTCTGTCATATGGATGCTAGCGACACTATCATATACATGAGCCAAACTGCGCAAACGGTCCCGGGCCAGGTAAGGTGGCACCCGTGGGGATACCGTGCGTGAGGTCGCAAAGTGATATGATGTGTTACAAGCTAGATCCGTGTGACTTAGGATCGGGGTCCTGACAATATCACTGTTTCCTATCTAATTAGTTCATAATGACTGATTTGCCATTGTGGTGACCCCTTGATCTATAAAAGGAGGGCCGTGGCAACCTTAGAAATGATTCGGACCATTGTTTACTCATACGCGCATAGTTGCTCTCGCCCCTAGGCAACCTTGCCGGTTTAGAGTGCTGCGTCTCCACCTAGGTCCCCTCCATCAATCCACCAAAGAAGGAGTAGGGTTTTACGCCTCGCGGCGACGGGAACCTGGGTAAAACTGCATGTGTCATCACTGTCGCGCTGCTTTATCCCCTCCGCTCTTTGTGCAACGCACTCTTTCTCCTTGGCGAACCACAACAGGCAGATGGCTCCATAGGTGGCCGTGTTTTCCCAAGACATCTTTGGTGCGTCGGGTAGGGGGAAGCGCTTCCGCAAATCCAAGAGTGTATGCAGCGTGTCATCTTCATCATCGTTTTCTTCATCAACGGCTTCATCATCCATGGCGTCCAAGAAGAAACCCGGTACTGCAACTCATCCGTCCACATTGAAAGCCCCTACGCACGCGGTCGCCGAGGGCGCGAGGGCTACGGGGGCGCACGTGGACATGGACGCCTGATACGTCTCCAACGTATCTATAATTTTTGATGGTTTCATGCAATTATATATTCTGTTTTGGATGTTTAATGGGCTTTATTATACACTTTTATATTATTTTTGGAACTAACCTACTAACCCAAGGCCCAGTGTAGATTGATGTTTTTTGCCTATTTCAGAGTTTCGCAGAAAAAGAATATCAAACGGAGTACACGCGAGGGATAGAAGGAGGTGGCCACGATGGTCCAGGGCGCGCTCCCTCCCCCTGGGTGCACTCCCCACCCTCGTGGGCCCCCTCAATACAAAGTTCTCCTCGATCTTCGAGGATATCTATTGGATGTAATCTTTTTGCGGTGTGTTTGTCGAGATCCGATGAATTGTGGTTTTATGATCAATATTATCTACGAACAATATTTGATTCTTTTCTGAAATCTTTTATGTATGATTATAATATCCTTGCAAGTCTCTTCTAATTATTGTTTGGTTTGGCCTACTAGATCTATAGTTCTTGCAATGGGAGAAGTGCTTGGCTTTGGGTTCAATCTTATGGTGTCCTTTCCTAGTGACACCAGGGGCAGCAAGGGATGTATTGTATTGTTGCCATCGAGGATAAAAATATGGGTTTATATCAGATTGCTTGAGTTTATCCCTCTACATCATTACATCTTGCTTAAAGCATTACTCTATTCTTATGAACTCAATACTCTAGATGCATGCTGGATGGCGGTCGATGTGTGGAGTAATAGTAGTAGATGCAGAATCATTTTGGTCTACTTGTCACGGACATGATGCCTATATATAATGATCATGCCTAGATATTCTCATAACTATGCGCTTTTCTATCAATTGCTCGATAGTAATTTGTTCACCCATCGTAGAATTCTGCTATCATGAGAGAAGCCACTAGTGAAACCTATGCCCCCCAGTCTATCTTTATCATATTACTTTACTTCAATTTCTGCTACCGTTGCTTATTTGCTTTATTTACTTTCTGTTCTTATGTCAAAAATACAAAATATTATACTATCCTATCTATCAGATCTCACTTTCGTAAGTAACCGTAAAGGGATTGACAACCCCTTATCGCGTTGGCTGTGAAGTTCTTATTTATTTGTGCAGGTGCGAGGGACTTGCGCATGGTCTCCTACTAGATTGATACCTTGGTTCTCAAAAACTGAGGGAAATACTTACGCTACTGTGCTGCATCACCCTTTCCTCTTCGAGGGAATACAATGCAAGCTCGAGAAGTAGCAAGAAGATTATCTGGCGCCGTTGCCGGGGAGGCTTACGCAAAAGTCATATACCAAGTACCTATCACAAACCCTCATCCTTCGCATTACATTTTTTGCCTCTCGTTTTCCTCTCCCCCACTTCACGCTTGCCGTTTTATTCGCCCTTCATTTTCCGTGTGTTTATCGTTCGCTTTGCCTTACCGTCATGGCTAGCACACCAATCATTATCAATGCCCCCGAGAGTGAGGTTCTTAATTTTGAACAAAGGGAGGAGGAAAATCTAAAAGATGCCTGGTATAGAATTTGCAATGCTCAAAATAGATCTACTAGTAAGCTTTCCACTTCTGTGCTTCTTCGCAATTTTTATATTGGCATAACCCCTTGGAATAGGCTTATTCTTGATACCATTACCGGAGGAAATTTCTTGGGTAGTCATACTCTTGATTCCTATAATGCTTTAATAGAGTTTTTCGGGCAACCCTCTACCCCGGAGGAGACACAAGTTTTTGATAAGATTTGCGAAGTAACGAAAATATTACAAAAGTCTCTTGAACCTCTTAAGAATGTTAGTGGAAATCTCCACCGCATGAATATGTTGATCACCCTTTGCAATAAGGGGTTGGATTCTTTAGATCTGAAAATTTCTGAATATGATGGAAAATGAGAACCTCCCGGATTTGAACGTGATCCCGCTAAATGGAAAAAACCCGAAGATGGCAATACCTAGATCTATTCTTGTATCGTGCCTAGCTAGGGGCGTTAAACGATAGCGCTTGTTGGGAGGCAACCCAATTTTACTTTCTTTGTTTTTGCTTCTGTTTAGGAATAAATATTGCATCTAGCTTCTGTTTAGATGTGGTTTTGTGTTTTAATTAGTGTTTGTGCCAAGTAGAACATTTGGGAAGACTTGTGTGAAGTTTATATGATCATGCTGTAAAAAACAGAAACTTTAGCGCTCACGAGATTAGCTACCATATTTTACTGGAGAGTGCTATTTAGTTGATTCTTTTTGCAGATGATTAATTGAGAAATTCCGCACATTTACCAATTTATTTCAATTTTTGGAGGTATAGAAGTATTCTAAAGTTATAGATTACTACAGACTGTTCTGTTTTTGACAGATTCTGTTTTTCGTGTGTTGTTTGCTTATTTTGACGAATCTATGAGTAGTATTGGGAGGTATGAATCATAGAGAAGTTGGAATACAGTAGGTTTAACACAAATATAAACAAAGAATGAGTTCATTACGGTACCTTTGAGTGGTGGTTTGTTTTCTTATACTAACGGAGCTCACGAGACTTTTGGCTAAATTTTGTGTTGTGAAGTTTTCAAGTTTTGAGTATGGCTTTGATGGACTATGGAACAAAGAGTGGCAAAAGCCTAAGCTTGGGGATGCGCAAGACACCCCAAGGTAAAATTCAAGGACAACCAAAAGCCTAAGCTTGGGGATCCCCCGGGAATACATCCCCTCTTTCGTCTTCATCTATCGGTAACTATACTCGGGACTATATTTTTATTCACCACATGATATGTGTTTTGCTTGGAGCGTCATGTATGATTTGAGTCTTTGATTTTTAGTTTGCCACAATCATCCTTGCTGGACACACCTTTTGAGAGAGATAAATATGATTTAGAATTTGTTAGAATACTCTATGTGCTTCACTTATATCTATTGAGCTAGATAGTTTTGCTCTAGTGCTTCACTTATATCTTTTAGAGCACGGTGGTGGTTTTATTTTGTAGAAATTGCTGATCTCTCATGCTTCACTTATATCTTTTTGAGAGTCTTTTAGAACCGCATGGTAATGTTCTTTGGTTATAAAACTAGTCCTAATATGATAGGCATCCAAGATGAATATAGTAAAAACTTTCATACAAAGTGCATTGAATATGATGAGAAGTTTGATACTTGATGATTGTTCTGAGATATGAGGATGGTGATATTAGAGTCATGCTAGTGGAGTAATTATGAATTTGAGAAGTACTTGTGTTAAAGTTTGTGATTCCCGTAGCATGCACGTATGGTGAACCGCTATGTGACAAGTTAGAGCATGCGCTATTTGTTGAGTGTCATCCATTGTGTGGAGGTCGGGATCGCGTGATGGTTAACTCCTACCAACCCTTACCCTAGGAGCATGCGTTGATTACTTTGTTTTGATGACTCATAAATTTTTGCAATAAGTATATGAGTTCTTTATGACTAATATTGAGTCCATGGATTATACACACTCTCACCCTTCCACCTTTGCTAGCCTCTCTTGTACCGCGCAACTCTCGCCGGTACCATACACCCACCATATACCTTCCTCAAAACAGCCACCTACCTACCTATCATGGCATTTCCATAGCCATTCCGAGATATATTGTCATGCAACTTTCCACCATTTCGTTCATATGACATGCTTCATCATCCTTCACATAGAGTCATATTTTGTTCTAGCTTCGAGTTGTAATCTTTGAGTTGTAAGTCAATAAAAGTATGATGATCTTCATTATTAGAGCATTGTCCCATGTGAGGAAAGGTCAAAAAAAAGAGATGGCCCAAAAAAATATAGATAGGGGCTAAATAAAAAAAGAGAAAGCCCCTCCAAAAAATGAGAGAAAAGAGAGAAGGGACAATGCTACTATCCTTTTCCACACTTGTGCTTCAAAGTAGTACCATGATATTCATGATAGAGAGTCTCTTGTTTTGTCACATTCATATAATAGTGGGAGTTTTCATTATATAACTTGGCTTGTATATTCCAATGATGGGCTTCCTCAAATGCCCTAGGTCTTCATGAGCAAGCAAGTAGGATGCACACCCACTTAGTTTCTTTTGATGAGCTTTCATACACTTATAGCTCTAGTGCATCCGTTGCATGGTAATCCCTACTCACTCACATTGATATCTATTGATGGGCAACCACCACTCTATTCCACCTATAGTGCTATATCCATGGCTCACGCTCATGTATTGCGTGAAAGTTGAAAGGTTTGAATTTTTTTAGTATGAAAACAATTGCTTGGCTGAAACCGGGGTTGTGCATGATATGAATATTTTGTGTGATGAAGAGGGAGCATAGCTAGACTATATGATTTTGTAGGGATAACTTTCTTTGGCCATGTTATTTTGAGAAGACATGATTGCTTTGTTAGTATGCTTGAAGTATTATTATTCTTATGTCAATATAAACTTTTGTCTTGAATCTTTCGGATCTGAACATTCATGCCACAATAAAGAAATTACATTGAGAATTATGTTGGTTAGCATTCCACATAAAAAATTCTGTTTTTATCATTTACCTACTCGAGGACGAGCAGGAATTAAGCTTGGGGATGCTTGATACGTTTCCTACGTATCTATAATTTTTTATTGTTCCATGCTATTATATGTATTCTGTTTTGGATGTTTAATGGGCTTTATTATACACTTTTATGTTATTTTGGGACTAACCTACTAACCCAAGGCCCAGTGCAGATTGTTGTTTTTTGCCTATTTCGGAGTTTCGCAGAAAAGGAATATCAAACGGAGTCCAAACGGAATGAAACCTCCGGGAGAGTTATTTTTGGAACCGTATCTACCCAGAAGACTCTGAGTACACGCGAGGGAACGAAGGAAGTGGCCACAAGGGTCCAGGGCGCGCCCCCTCCCCCTAGGCGCGCCCCCACCCTCATGGGCCCCCTCTGGCTCCCCGATGCCCTCCTTCCTCCTATATATATCAATATACCCTGAAAACATCGAGGCAACACAGAAAACCCTAATTCCACCGTCGCAACCTTCTGTTCCCGTGAGATCCCATCTTAGGGCCTGTTCCGGAGCTCCGCCGGAGGGGGGATCTACCACGGAGTGCTTCTACATCAACGCCATAGCCTCACCAATGAGTTGTGAGTAGTTTACCACAGACCTTTGGGTACATAGTTATTATCTAGATGGCTTCTTCTCTCTTTTTGGGTCTCAATACAAAGTTCTCCTCGATCTTCGAGGAGATCTATTAGATGTGGCCCCAATATTATACTATAGATGTGGCCCCAATAAAGATAGACCCGGGCCCCATAGGTTTCACCCGAAGACCCAATATTATACTATATTTGATCTAATATCGTAGAATTCTGCTATCATGAGAGAAGCCACTAGTAAAACCTATGGCCCCCGGGTCTATCTTTATCATATTACTTTACTTGAATTTCTGCTGCCGTTGCTTATTTGCTTTATTTACTTTCTGTTCTTATATCAAAAATACAAAAATATTATACTATCCTATCTATCAGATCTCACTTTCGTAAGTGATCGTAAAGGGATTGACAACCCCTTATCGCGTTGGCTGCAAAGTTCTTATTTATTTGTGCAGGTGCGAGGGACTCGCGCGCTGGATTGATACCTTGGTTCTCAAAAACCGAGGGAAATACTTACGCTATTGTGCGGCATCACCCTTTCCTATTCAAGGGAATACAACGCAAGCTCGAGAATTAGCAACACCGCGGGGGACGTGCCCGGCGCAGGTGGTGTCGTCAACGGCACCCCAGTGGCCATGCTCCACATAGTGCGGGTGCAGAGATTACACCGTCTCTGCCTATCCATCCCACCGAAGGACGTAGCCGCAGCGGCGACGCTCGCTCTGGGGTGCATAGTGACCCCCTTGCTGCCCCCGCTACGGGTGCAGCTGCAAGGCATGTGCCACCGTCGGGTCGAGCCGACCGAGCCGATGAACAGAATGGAGCCGTCGATCCCCAAGCTCAGCTGCCTCGTCACCACGCAACCTTGGCGACTAGCTTACGACAGCGAGAGCATGGCGCTGCCAATGTCATCACCGTTAGAAGCCAGCCAACGTTGCGGTCTACGACGTCATCCATGCCGAGCACTGCCTCGGAGGCCATGGCGCGGGCCGAACTCCTGTTGAGATTTCCGCTGGCGGCCGATCAAATGGATGAGTGGAGAGCCACCATTCCGAGTTTGCTTGGCTTTGCCGAGGCGGAAGGATCACAGCCAGCCGACCCGTCACGACCTCTGCAGGCGGCGACAACAACCCGAGCTGCTGGCCGTACTGAGGGGCGCACACCTACGATGCAACCCCCTCCGCGGCAGCGAGCGCAGAGACCATAGCCAGAGCCACATGACCAAGCACCTGACGACGTGTTGATGGCTTTGTCTGATCCTCGAGCACGTCAAGACCAATGGCAACCTAGAGGACAGGCGGGGGGCCAAACGCGCGTGTCACCATCGAGCGACGCCACAAAACCCACTGCTAGTCTAATAGGCGCAATGGTCCCGACGTTGAAGAGCCTGCGCCCGGTGAGAGCGGGTACCTGCCTTTCAAGGTTGGGTGCCCCGCTTTCACCCACGAGCTGCGGCAAGTCCATTGGCCATATACTCGCATGTTCAAGCCAGAGATACGAGGGAAGTACAATGGAAGATTGAACCGGGCAGAGTTCTTGAGCATCTACACCATCGTTGTTCAAGCTGCCGAGGGAAGAGACGATATGGTGTTCGCCAATTACTTACCTTTGGCACTCAAGCCAAATGTGAGGTCTTGGCTGATGCACCTGCCAGAGAACTCAAACTCGACCAGGGCTGACCTATGCCATGAGTTTGTTGGCGCCTTCACGGGTGGCCATCAAGAACTAGGATGGCCCAGCGACTTGCAACTCCTTCCATAGAAAGAAGGAGAGAGTCTGCGGATGTACATACAAAGATTCAGTCGATTGCACAGGAACATTCCAGACATCCACCTGGCGGCTGTGATAGCCGCATTCTAGTCCAACGTGCGCAACCGCATGATATGTTCCAAGATGAACGTGCGGCTACCTATGACTATGAATGAGCTATACACTCTGGTGGACAAGTGTGCTCACATGGAGGAGGGGAGGCGACTCCCCGGTGAAGAAGATGGCGACGTCGTGGACTTAGAGGACGACGACGACGATGCCACCAACCAGAAGAAGAAGAATAAGAAACGCAACAAGAAGCGCAAGGATAAAGCGGTGATGACCGTTGAAGGATCGAGCACACCTAGTACCAGCAAGAAGGCAAAAACCGAGGCTTCGGCAAGGAAATTGCCGCATGCACTAACTGCCGGGAAGCCGCGACTGCCAAAAAGGCTGGGAAGGGTGATGGGCCGTACTGCAAGATCCATAGAACCAAAGGACACTATCTTCAAGAGTGTCATCAGGTTGACCAGCTCGTCAAGAAGAAGAGGGCTGAGTACGAGAAGCATGACAAGGAGAAGGACCAGGATGACACTAGCGGGAAGGGCCACAGTGGCAGAGCGACTCACCCCAGCAAGGCACCTCAGTATCAAGGGAAACCCGCGAGAGGCCACAAGAAGAAGGATTGCAATGATGAGAGTGATGAAGGGGGTGAAGAGCAAACCAGCGAGCAGGAATTCCAGAAAGCCACTGAAGCCCTATGCATTGACACGGGTGCATCTTTGCACTCCTCTCGCCGCCAACTTAAACAGTGGGCGCATGAAGTCAATGTCATGGAGGCAGCTGCAGATTCTCGGAAGCCACTCAAGTGGTCTCGCACGCCCATCATCTTTGATGAAGAGGACCACCCTTACCACACCATCGTGGTGGGTGCTTGCCGCTGTTGGTCTCACCAACAATCCGTAACCTCAAGGTCACAAAGATGTTTGTTGACGACGGGGCCGGGTTGAATCTGATCTCCCCAAAGGTCATTGGCAAACTCCAAATAGCGGATGAAGAGTTCAAGGTTACTGGTATGTTCCAAGGAATAAACCCCGGCAGGAGTCGTCCTAAGGGAAAGATCACGCTACCAGTGACGTTTGGAGGGGAGTTAAACTACCAGACTGAGAAGATCGTCTTTGATGTGGTTGACCTCTCCCTGCCGTACAATGGAATCCTTGGTCACGCAGGCCTGGCCAAATTCACGACGGCATCTCATTATGCCTACAACACCCTGAAGATGCTAGGGCCGATGGGCGTTATTTCCATTCCGTCAGATAAGAAAGACGCGGTCATATGCGTGGATAAGATGTACTCGGAAGTAGTTGCAGCAAAGGCCACAGAGATCACTGCTCCTGCCTAGGAAAGCAAGAAAAAGAAGAAAGCTAGCATGGATGCCAGCAAGGACGCCGGGAAGCGTACCTCTTCGGAGTGCGCTGCGCCCGTTGATGACTTGCGTGAGAGCTCCAATAGCAAGAGATCCAACGCTGCTGCACCTGCCGCAAAGAAGGTCCCAACAGGGCTGTCTAGCGATGATGGTACATTTACCATCAATGCCACCCTCGACGACAAATAGGAAAGGGCACTCATTGCCTTCCCGCAGGAAAATGTCGATGTATTTGCATGGAAACCATCTGACATCCCCGGTGTTTCCAGGGAGGTAATCGAGCACCAGCTTGTTGTTTGCCCACATGCCCGGCCCGTCAAGCAAAAGGTTCGGAAGCAAGCATTGGAGCAGCAACAGTTCATTGCCAAGGAGATCAAGAAACTAGAGGTAGCTGGTTTGGTGAGAGGAGTGTTGCATCCAACGTGGTTGGCGAATCCAGTGGTGGTGCGTAAGGCTAATGGGAAATGGAGGCTTTGCATAGATTTCACAGATCTCAACAAAGCATGCCAGAAGGACCCATTTCCCTTGCCATGCATTGACCAGATTGTGGATTCCACCTCTGGGTGTGACCTACTTTCCTTCCCTGATGCCTACTCTGGATACCACCAGATCTTCATGTCCAAAGAAGATGAAGAGAAGACCGCGTTCATAACACCATGTGGCATGTAATGCTTCGTACGAATGCCCTTCGGGTCAAAGAGTGCTATATCCACTTTTGCAAGAGCAGTACAGATTGGATTTGACTCACAGGTGCACAGGAATGTTGAAGCTTACATGGATGATATAGTGGTCCAGACTAAGGACAGATTGACTATCATTCATGACTCGGAAGAGACCTTCGCAAATATACGCAAGCACAACCTGAAGTTGAACCCGGAGAAGTGTGTGTTTGGCATACCTTCCGGCAAGCTACTTGGAATCTTTGTGTCCCACTGGGGGATAGAGGCCAACCCCGACAAGATCAAGGCTATCGAGAAGATTCAAGCACCCAAGACAGTAAAAGACGTGAGACGTTTGAATGGATGTGTTGCTGCACTGAGAAAGTTCATTTCCAAGTCAGCTGAGCGCGCCTTGCCGTTCTTCAAAATCTTGAAGAAGGCAGGGACCGTGGAATGGACCCCAGAGGCAAACGCTGTGTTACAAGATTTAAAGACCTACCTTTCCTCCGTTCACACCTTAGTCGCTCCCAAACCACAAGAGTCGTTGCAGTTATACTTAGCAGCAACCAATCAAGTGGTTAGTGCAGCATTGGTGGCACAGTGGGAGGTAGATGACGCGATAGCCGCCACCGCAGTTCCTTTTGAAAAGGAAAGTGAACCCGTCATGGCAAGGTCAGAGGCAGTTCAAGACAAGGAAGAGCAGGGCAGTGGAGGTAGCTCCAAGATCGCGCCAAGGAAGAAAGTGGTGCAATGTCCAATGTACTTTGTCAGCTCCCTATTGCAGGGAGCTAGATCAAGGTACTCTGGTGTGCAAAAGTTGATTTTTGGCCTCATCGTTGCCTTAAGGAAGCTGCGCAACTACTTCGAAGCCCAGAAAATCACGGTTGTCAACCCTTCCCCTTGCAACGAATACTCCGGAACCCTGAGGCCACTGGCAGAATTATGGAGTGGGCTTTGGAGTTATCTAGCTTTGGTTTGAAGTTTGAAAGCATGTCAACTATTCAGAGCAGAGCACTAGCAGAGTTCATTGCAGAGTGGACACCTACCCATGATGAAGAAGTATTGGAGACAGTCATCCCCGGGAAGGAAGCGCCCCAAGAATGGATCATGTACGTTGACGGTGCCTTCTCCCTATAGGGTGCATGGGCTGGCGTGCTTCTCATTGCTCCCACTAGGGAGCACATCAAGTACGTCATCCAAATACATTTCCACTGGAAGAAGGCTACCAATAACACTATAGAGTACGAAGGACTCCTTGCCGTGCTCAGAGTTTCCACAGAATTGGGAATCAAGAAGCTGATTATCCACGGAGATTCACAACTTCTGGTGAGACAATTGAACAAGGATTATCAAAGCCCATTGATGGAGGCATACATTGAGGAAGTGAGAAAGTTGGAGGAGCGCTTTGACGGATTGCAAACAACGCACATACCTCGTGCGGAAAACAACATAATTGATCATGTATCAAAGTGCGCTGCGCAAAAATTCCCTATGGAACCAGGTACATTTGTTCTCCATCTGACTCAGCCCTTTGTATCCCCGACAACAATGGCCAGGAAGAGGAGGAAACTGGACTCCGGCAAGCCTCTCCCGGTAGAGTTTTCTGAAACCCCTGGCAGAGAGCTTGGCGGGAACAACTCCGCTTTGATCGGCAAGCTGCACCCTCCCACCAAACTACCAACATCTGCGGTTGAGGAGTGCGCTCCCGTCAATTAGGAGGTGCCACTGGTCCTTGTTGCCGAGCCACGGGCTCCAACTTGGGAACGAAACATTGTCCATTTCCTCCAAACAGGAGAACTTCTCGAAGAGCAAGAAGAAGCATAAAGAGTAGCCTGGAGGGCCATTATGTATCAGTTCATTGACGATACATTGTACAAAAGAAGGCCCAATGGTGTGAAATTGAAGTGCATTTGCCGGGAGGAAGGAAAGGAACTGCTGGCAGAGATACACAAGGGTATGTGCGGCTCTCACATTGGATCAAGGGCCTTGGTTGGGAAAACTTTCTGGAAAGGATACTACTGGCCCATAGCCCTCCAAGACGCAATCGAGTTAGTCACTAAGGGTGAAGCCCGCCAGTTCCATTCCAGGAATATCCATCAGCCTGCCCAAGCTCTCCAGATGATCCCTCTATCATGGCCTTTTTCGGTATGGGAACTCGACATCTTGGGCCCCTTCCCCCGTGCTGTCGGGGGCTTTAAATTCTTGTTCGTTGCAATCGACAAGTTTACTAAGTGGCCGGAAGTAGATCCCGTGAGGAAGGTGACCGCACAATCAGCTATCAAGTTCTTGAAAGGATTGGTGTGCCGCTTCGGGGTCCCAGCCCGAATCATCACTGACAATGGCACCCAATTCACAAGCCACACCTTCATGCAATACGTGCATGCCCTCAGAAGCAAGATTTCATTCGCCTCTGTTGCTCACCCAAGGAGCAACGGACAAGCTGAGAGGGAAAATGCTGAAGTGTTGCGAGGCCTCAAGACAAGAACATTTGATAAGCTGTAGAAGTGTGGTAAGCAATGGATCGACGAGCTGCCGGTGGTTCTTTGGTCCCTCCGTACGACACTAACTCGAGCTACCGAAAAGACTCCCTTCTCCCTAGTCTATGAGGCAGAACAGTTATCCCCATGGAACTCATGTACTGGTCACACCGAGTACTTGCCTACGATGAAGTAGCGCAAGAATAGCACCGACGTCACGATGTTGTGCTACTCGAGGAGAACCGTCTCTAGGCTGCTACGCGTGCTGCATGCTACCAGCAAGCCCTGCATCACTATCACAGCCGCAAGGTTAATGCCTGGAGTCTTGTGGAAGGCGACCTCGTCCTTAGGCACGTTCAGTCCGCCAAGGGTACAAACAAGTTGACACCAAAGTGGGAAGGCCCTTACTGGATAGTACGAGTCACTAGACCGGGCGCAGTACGTCTGGAGACCAGAGATGCCATTCAATTGCAAAACTCATGGAACATTGAGCATCTCCGTAAATTCTACCCGTGGCTGTCAGGCCCTGCCTGGCAGCCACCCTTTTGTACAAGTTTTGCTAAAGTTGCATGTAACCCTTTGTACAAAGCCAGGCGCAGACCCTGAGCAACAAAGAAATAAACGAAGCACTCCCCCCCCCCCCTCGAACAAGACTGCATGCGTGCATAAGCATATCATGAGCAAAGCATGTTCATGTAGATAAGATTGTATGATGCATTATTTTCATCTACACTAAACTGCGGGTTTCTTGCCACGGACTTGGCCCCGAAGAGAAGAAATGAAGACAAGCCTACATAGCGGTCCTCAGCAAGCCAAACAGATAAGTTCTCTTTTTTATCCATACGTATTCTGTAAAGTGAAATATGTGCATATGAAAACATCGTCGCCTTCAATGCGTAGGTGCTCCCAACCTTTGGCTCGAACGTTGCTTCGGTCTGGATGGTCGTAGTGGCCTTTTGCAAAAAAGGATTGGCGGGGGGCTGGTCCCTCTTTATGGTTTAGTGCCTGGTAGGCCTAGCCCCGCGACAACAAACTGGGGGTACCAGCAGGATAGCCTGCCGGGGGAAACTTGTTTACTGGAACGTATATAGGCATTCCACCTCTGCATGGCTATTGTACATGCACAAGTACCCGACAAAGCTTGTCTTTTTCATTAATATGCTGATAAGCAAGTACAGATCTTACAGAATACAAACGAGGGTAAAAAAGATTAGATAATTTGGACTGAAGTTTGGCAAACGTCTGCATATTTTAGATTGAAAAGAGATAAGCGCCCAGTGATGCCATCATCATGTTCTCCTCCTCTCAGGAGCCACGGGGAGAGATGAAGGAGACAGAAGGAGGACTGGGCTAGGATTCGGTGCCTCCCCAGGATCAGAGGGACACCGCACCCAGGCTAGGAGGAAGAAACTAGGGGACATGCATAGATGGTGGAGCTGCCGAGGCTCAGCTAGTGATCATGGTGCTACAGGATATCACACCATTTCGGAGCAGTCGCCCTCGCTCTTGACGCGTCGTGGATTGTTGCCACCCCCCCTCCCGTCGCCGTCGCTCGAGAAGGCACACCCACCATAGTCCGAGCCCCTATTACAACGGCTAGGACGGACACCGGGCGGTGAGGCGGGCACCACAGACAGCATGGTCGTCCCCACCAACTGAAGCTAGAAGAACACTCCCCCCCGGCGGAGCGTGTACCGGCCATGGATTTCCGCTCGTAGGCGGAACAAGCAGTGCCACAGGGGGGATCTGCCATGAACAATGGTGAATCGCTCTCGTGGTCACCCGCGTGCGACAGGCAGCCATGTTTGCGGTCCCCCTTCATCACCACGGGCAAAGAGAACATAGGCCACGGTCAAGTACTGCGCTCAACGCCCATTATGGGCCACGACGCAGATGTCGCATGCGTGACCTCGCACTAAGACTGGGGATTGCGGGCGAATCGACGACATGCGTGCTAGAGCCGCAGCCTCCGATGCTACCGCCGCGCCACCTATGCCCCCGTCCAAGGCATTTTCTACCCACGCTAGGCACAAGGCCGTCACTCCAAGCCAGAGGCTTTGCGCAAGGTCGGGGGAGAGACTCTATTCCGATAAAGATGCCAACGCCCCCTTGTCCCCGTCATTTGAGGGAGAAGAAGGGGACGAGCAAGAAGAAGGAGAAGATGTGTGTGAGTTAGCCTCTCGGATGTCCCCTCTTTTATAAGCTGATTGGGACAAGGGGGGCTGGCTACTCACCTAGAAGACGATCTCCCTCATATGCCAATCCGCACATCCGTTACCTACCCCGCTCGACGGAAAGAATAAGTGCAGTGGGAAGAGTGAATTGGTGGTTACTCCCCCATCCATTAAAGTCAATCAAGGGCCATTACAGAGATGGCCCCACAGCAGTTGGCGTTATGCGACGCTCGGGCAGATGGAGATTCATTCAATCACAGATTAATGAAGAAGCAAGAAAAACAGCTGAGACAAGATAGCACCAGACCGCTGCCTGCGTACCTGATAGAACCTACCCCGACGACGCCCGACAGCGCGTTCGTGCCAGGCTTAGTGGCTTCTGTCAGTGAAACAAACCTTGATGTATGTTTCCCAGACTGTACACATGCACGGAAGCAAGGTTGCAACATCCGAGACCACACCAAGCAGAAGAACTTATCCCTTTGAGAAATCAAGGGGCAGAGCAAGAAGACCAAACCAAGATAAAGGAGCAAGATACCACTAAGGAAAAACCTCCCTTGCCAGGCAGCTGATCTTGGCAAGGTCGAAGTTGCCCTGAAGAAAAATCCTAAGACTTCCCTGACAACCACGTCGAGGAACGCGGAGAGTGGGTTTACCCCGCCAAGGCTCCACAGCTCCACATCATAGCAACTCAAGTCATCAATCAGTGCGGTGTCAAGCCCTCAAATGACTAAGTGACCGTAATTCGGTAAGTGGAAGCCACTTCCGAAGGAAATAACCTACAGATGACACCCGTCCAACGACGTGTCACGCAGGCATCCGAGAAGGTGGCAGATCGACTCGGTAAGGTTTGCCGGGCTAAGCCACAATGTGACACTAAGCGGGGCATTTAATGCACCTTGTCCTATGTGCAGAGTTAGGTATGATAGCAATGTTTGCTATCTAATCAGTGCACAATGACTGATTTGCCATTGTGGTGGCCCCTTGATCTATAAAAGGAGGGTCATGGCAACCTTAGAAAGAATTCGGATTATTGTATACTCAT
>LR738715.1:366681318-366740442 GCA_902687465.1 Secale cereale
GTGGGCGCGTCCGGCGCGACCCCGGCGCCGCGCATTTCGTCGAACAGCTTCAGCGCGAGCGCCGCGCGCTCCTGCTTGCAGTAGGCCCTGATCAGCACGGCGTACATGTGCCCGTCGGGCCGCAGCTCGCACTGCCGCACCATCCCGAACAGCCTGTGCACGCCCTTCAGGTCGCCGGCGCCGGCCAGGTGCTCCATCAGCCCCGAGAAGGTCTGCAGGTCCGGGAGCACGCCGCGCGTCGCCATCATCTCCTCCAGGAGTTCCGTGGCGTCGCGCCCTCGCCGGCACTTGGCCATCGTCCTCAGCAGCGACGAGCAGAGCAGCGCGAGGTTGGGCCGCGACACGGGGCCGCAGATGGTGTCGGCGTCCCGGAACACCTTCACCGCCGCGTCGGCCTTCTTGGAGAGCCCGTAGAAGTCGACGATTAATCGCACGGTGGCGAACGGGAGGAGGATGCCGTCGTCCCGCACCTTGGCGAGCAGGCGCTCCACCAGGTCGTCGCGGCCGGCGCGGGCGAGTATGGCGGCCATCCTCGCCACGGTGTCGCGGTCGTGCGCGAAGCCGCCGGGGCGGCACGCCACCCAGCAGAAGAACCCCCACGCCGTCCCCGGCTTCCTGAACGCGCGCAGGAGCTTGCACACGAGCCGCGGCGTCCAGACGATCCCGGCGGCCTCCAGCTCCGCCACCTCCTTGGGGTCCCAGCCTTCCAGCGCCCTCGCGAGCTCCCGCGGGTCCAGCCATGGCTTGAGCGGCGTCTCCTTAGCTCTGGGGGTGTCCTTGCCACCATCCTCTTCCCCCTCGCTGTCTCCCTCGCCACCGTCGCGAGCGCCCGCCTCCATGTCGAATCTTCTGCGGGAGAGGAGCTCCCGAGCTTCGCCACTTTCCGCTCGGCCCCCTCCAGGTCGTCGTTCCAGCCATCGTCGGCAAGCTGTCGCGACCTCTCTGGCGGATGCAGCGAAGGAGGAGTCCGTCGCCGCCGAACCCGTGGATGACGAGGTCCCCTCGGCGGCGAGATGGCACTCGTCAGGGGAGGAGACTGTCGCGATTCTCCACCTCCATGCCGGGTATCTTGTGGGGAAGGAGCTCCCGAGCGCCCCCGCTTTCCGCTCGGCCATCTCCAGGTCACCCTTCCAGCCGCCGTCGACGAGGTGTTGATGAGCCGCCCTGGCTGCACCTCCTCTCTTCCTCTCATCCATTCCATCCCTAGTGAGGTGCGGTGAGAGTGGATAAGTTGTGGGGCGAGGATGGGAAAGTGACCACTTCGTTCGGTCGCTGGAAGGCTAAACACGAACGACCCAGAAAACATGACGTGGCAGAATATTTTTCTAAGATTCATGCAGAAAGAACGGACAGTGGATTGCGCGTTCGGGATGAAAAGCTAGAAAACAGGTCGTTCGGGGCATATTGATTCCGTATATTTTTGTTTAGGTCTTATTCTGCTGTTTTTTAGTTGTTTAACTATTGTAGGTGTTGTTTAAAAAGGGGGGAAACCAGCGAGCCGCCTAGCCAGCCAGCCAGCTTGCTCGCGGCCCAGGAGCGCTAACGCCCGCGGCCCAGCAACCCCGTCGCTCGAAGCCCACTTGGCTCACTAAGCCCAGCGCCCCGCAGCGCCTCAGGCTCGCTCGCCTTCAGTCGCAGACCAACAGGCCCCGCACCCTGCGCCCCTGTTCGTTTTTCCCCGAGCCGAACACGGTCACGGCATGCACGCCTAGACCGACACGAGTCGGGTACGCGCCCCCGAGCCGCCCCATGCAAGCTGCAAGCATGTGTTGTCTAGCTTGAGCCAACGCACTCAATGAACCCTACCACAGCTTTTCCCCTATCGCCCCTCGTCCACACGCCTCTGCTAGGCGTTTTGGATCTCACCGTCAAGCTCGGAGTTCGCCGTCGTTTGCCTGTCGATTTCGTCGCTGTTAGGAATCCCCTGCTGCCGTAACTCGTTCCTTTAGATCCCCACACGAAGCCGCCCTCGCCTGACACGTTTTTGTCGCCGGGAGCCCGGGATCACAACGGAGTGAGCCGCCCAAGCGAACCCGACGCCGCCGGAGCCGCCTCAGCTCTCGTCATTGCCGCCACCCACAGAGGAGGTCCTTGCCGGATCTGACGCCGCCATTGCCACCTCCTATGAACGACGCATCCATCCATCCACTCACCGTCGCCGGAAAAGCACCGCCGGCCACGCCCGACCCGCCAGCGCCGTTCCTCTGCTTCTGGTAAGCACGCACGCGCAGGAGTTTTGTCCAATTGGCCGCTGACACGTGGTAGTTGCTACAGGATCCGCACAGTGCCGCACAGGAACCAGGAGATTTCTGTTTCTTTTTCAGATTTTAAATCTAAATTCCTTTTAGCTATATCTTTTATTCTATATGTCCAATTTTGGTAATTCTTTTTCCTATAAACTCACAAAAACCAGCACTTTATGACAGAACCAAAATTTCACATGTTTGCTATTTTAAAATTGGAATTCATTCGAATTTGAATCAAACCTTCCGGAGGCCATAACTTTCAAACCGTTGTCGGAATTGAGTGATTCTTTTTGCGTTGTGATCGCAGTGCATTGTAGATGTTTTGTACTTGCTATTATGCTGCTGATCTGAATTTTTAAAATGATTTTCATGCTATTGGTTTTATTTTGGTTTTATTTGAGTTTCGGTGATTGATTTGTTAATTGTGTGAAATGTGTAGATTGTCCGGAGTGCGACGCGAGCTATTGTCAGGAGTGTGACTTTTTGAACCAGAACCAAGGCAAGTTACATGTTGATCAACCTTTACCTATTGTTTATCTATGCATGTAGTATATATCGCACTATAAATTTATGCATGTATAGGAATATTATATTTTGAGCTTTATTGTTGATCTATCTCCGGTCAATGCCGTGGTAGGTATAGTTTTGCTATGCTTGTAGATGGGGTTTGTTCGTGTATACATTGAGCTTATGTGAGGATTATATATATTTCACAAATTGGGTAGTAATTACGGATTTTAATTCACCTTTGCGTGGGATTTCGTATTGATGGGTGGTTTCAAGAACATCATGGTTTATACCCTTTGAATGTAAGTGGATGGCTGCCCAGGCTCAAAAGGATCAGACAGACTTAGTGACTATAGTAGCTTCCATGCACAACTACTAGCTAAATGGGCTCTGGCTTAGTGGAGTAGGTTGTGGGATCCTCGCCCAGGTATGCTAGCAGATGTAGATATGAGTAGGTGTATCGAGTGCTGGTGGGTGGAGGTGACTACTTCTGAAAGACTTTGTTTCAATCTAAGGGTTGAGTCTAGTGGGTAAAGCGTGCAAAACTCTGCAGAGTATTAAATACTAATCATGACTAGCTGTGTCCCCGGCTATGGATAAATTTGAGCAACTATGCCATTACAGTTGTCGGATGATCTTGATAGATGTGACACTTAATAATATTTCTGGGCAACTTAATACAGGGTTGGTTGGAGTTGTTTTTGCCAACTCAACCTTGTGCATTTAATTGAAGTAATAAAAGTACTAAATGAAAATTTGACTATTAGGTAGTTATGAGGAGAAAATCAGTTTTCTGCAAAATAAACCCCAAGCCTTCCTTTTGTTGTACTATGCATATACATGTAGGTTTGCTTTATTATTACTCCTATGTAATTTGCCAATACATTAAATGTATTGACCTATACGACTGCAACGTCTCATGTTGCAGGATTTTCAGACGAAGAGTAAGGTACCTTAAGGTCGCGAGTCTGCACTCAGCATCGCCAGTGGGCTATGACAGAACTCATCGTTATTTTCTGCTACTTTTAGTTGTTTAATTCAGTAAGAGTTAGCCATATGATATGCAGATTATTTTATTTTATGAATTCTGGATCATACGGTGTAATAAATGATGCACTTGTTATTCTGGTATTCATCTATATTGTGTGTGCTATCGGGTCGATCCAGGGACTAGCACGGTAAGCACAGAGACTCTGTTACAAAACCACGGTTAACAAATTATAGTAGGAGAACCAAGCAACACTATGTAAACAACACCTGCACACAAACAACAAATCCTCGCAACTCAACACGTAGATGGGTTGTCAATCCCTCCAAGGTATTGAAATATGATAAATAGATAGGTTGATAGATGGAAATAATATAAAAGCAAATAAAACACAGGAAATAATATTTTTTTGGTAAAACACATCTGAAAATATATGATAGGAAAGAGACTTGGGGGCCATAGATTTCACTAGTGGTTTCTCTTGACAAAATAGCATACATTACTGTTGGGCAATTGATAGAAGAGCAAATAATTATGTTGATACCCAAGACAGTGATCATGTATATAGGCATCACGTCCAAGATTAGTAGACCAAAACGATTCTACAACTACTAATATTACTCCACACATCGACCGCTATCCATCATGCATCTAGTGTATTAAGTTCATGGAGAAACAGAGAAATCTACCACAAAAAAAGACACATCGGTGACATTCTGGCCCGGATGATTTTTTCTCTCGTGCTTATGACACTTCTATGACGACAATTATGACAAAAACCCTTATCATCATGGATGTGGTGGGCTCCTACTTCTATGACAAAAAATTGTAAGAGAAAATGGGCTTTTCGTCCTGGGCGGGCCGGATACGCACCTGCATGACATTCTTTGGGCCATCCATGATGGAAAAACAATCGTGGTACACGCAAGGGCGAGGAAAATTGCGGGGAGTTCCGGATTATGGTGGGTGGTCGGGGCGGAAGGATGCATGGAGGTTTGCGTGTTTCTCCCGTATACGTACGAGCGTGTTTGTGAGGCATTGGGCTCTGACTGAACCCGAGCGAGGCATTCTCTTACTGAATGCGAATGATTGCACTAGCTACGTTACTGAACCTGAGCGATCAATCCATTGGTTGTTAACTGAACCCGAGTGATTCCTTCACTACTGCTGCTAACTGAACCCGATCGATCGAACGCTGCTGCTGCTGTTGTTTATTGAATATTGACAATGGGGGGTTGGTGGTATGAGTCGAGACGTGGTGAGTATAGCTGGTTGGTTGGGGTTGGAGGAACAGTTCCCAGTGGGGGTTGGATGAACAGGACACCATGGTAGTAGGCCGTTGCCGCTGGATGAACAGGACCCCGAGGAGGCCGCCAGACCCGTGCCAGTTGGGGGTGGATGAACATGACCCCGTGGAGGGCTGGTTGAATAGTAGCCGGCGGAGGCTGGATGAATAGTAGCCCACGGATGAAGAATAGCTGGTGGATTTATGAGGAAGCTGCGGTGGATGAACAGTAGCAGGTGGAGCCTGGAGGAACTCGACGGTGGGTGAACAATAGCCCATAGAGTCCCGTTTTGCGGTACGTCACACACCTCTCGATGAAGAGGACCCCCGTTTCGATTGTAGTGCTCCAACAGAAGTATGTTTCCTTCGGTTTGCGATATGCCAGTCCCCTCCCGATGAACATTATCCCGTTTGGACTGTAGCCAGTCGAGCAGAAGGCCGTTTCCTCCGTTTTGTGGTACGTCAGACCCCGTTTCTGCTGTTCCATCCAAGTCGGTTGGCTCTCGATGAACAGGACGCATTCCGTTGCCTCCCGATGAACACGATGCAGTTTCTCCGTTCTGACGCAGTCGGTTGGCTGCTGATGAACATGAAGCCGTTGTTGCCGTCCATTGCCTCTCTATGTACACCAGCCCTGGCCTCACGTATGTGCGGGTACGCGTTCGAGACCCCGCTCGTATGTACGTGGCCGTATTTTTTGCGTTGTAGTTGTACGTACATGTACACGGTTTAGATGGGACTGCCTGAACTGCTATGTCGGGGACTTTACTATGACACATACTACTGCTTGCTCGACCACGGTTCATCGTTGCAGAGAGACCGATACACGAGTATGTATGCACACGTTCATGACCAGACATACAACACTACGTATGCTTCGACCGAGTGGGTCCTAGCTGTCAGGCATGATAAGGACGAACTTCCTTCTGTGCCAAGATATAGCTGGTGGGTCCCAGCTATCGGGGGGTAGGGATCATTTATTTTGCACCTAATATGGAGGCACTTCCTTGCATCCGAAGATGTAGTTGGTGGGTCCAGCTATCAGCATCACCGCCTACAATCATCTTCTGATGGCTGTCATTCATTGACCATGCCGCGCTGAGAGCAGCAAGGCGGTGGACGACGGTGATGCCTAGGAAGGGAATGACACGGAGCCGAGGTATACATGGCAGTGGATGCCCATGCAGTGGGGAGTACTATGGTTGACTGGTTCGGCTGCGGTGTGAGGCTTCCATCATTGAAGAATAACAGGAGGTGTGGGTGAGTAGAGGGACGACATGGCCAACGGTGATAGAACAACCTACCATGGGAGGCTGGAGCAGGCGGTACGGGCTGCCGGAGCAAGAAGACCAGAGGTTGAAGAGGCAGCACGACGGTTGGATTAACATCCAACGGTCACTGCACCTAGAATTGGTTGTTGACTAAGTTCACAATGCTATGCGTACACATCAACTTAGTAGGCCCACAAGTCAGCCTCCAAATCTGGTGGGTCCCAACTGGCAGTTGGAATCATTTTTTGGCACGTAATAAGGTGGCATTTCCTTACATGCGAAGATGTGTCTGGTGGGTCCCAGCTATGAGCGAGGGGACACTTTTTTCGCGTAATAAGGAGTCACTTGCTTGCATGCAAAGATGTAGCTGGTGGGTCAAACCTGTCAGGGGGGAAATCATATGTTTTTGCATAATAAGGAGGCAATTTCTTGCGTGCAGCCATGGACCATATGGGTCCCTACTGTCAGCCACTCCACGTACACCCCTCTTCCAATGGCAGCCTTTTGTTGACAAAGTTGACCACGCCACCCCGAGAAAACCGAAGTGGTGAACGATGGCGAGGCCTAGGAAGGGAACGACCCACAGCCGGCAAAGACACATCAGTGGATGCCCACGTGGAGGGGAGTATAAGGGTTCACATGTTCGGCTACGGTGTCAGGCTACCATCGCCAGTGAATAACTGGAGGTGTTGGTGTGTAGAGGAATGGCCTGGACCGTGTTGGAAGTAGGGTGGGATGATGAGGCCTTCGTGGCAACATAGCCGGCCATGGGAGCCGCTAGCAGGCGGTACTACCGGCGGTGGTTTATGTGGCTGAAGCAAGAATATCCGAGATTCAAAAAGCACGACAGTCGTTGGATGAACATCCAACGGCCACTGCTCCTGGAATCGTGTGCTGACTATAAGGTGAAAAAGTCTTGCGTATGTATCAACTTTGTTTTCTAGGGCTGCGTACGCATGAACTTTATAGCCCCACAAGTGATCATCCCATCTGTGGCAGAGAGCATATAGCCCATTTGTAATTTGTAATAATTTACAGCCCATTTTTCTAGCCACGACAAAGGTTTATAATTTCAACCAAATTTCCCACATTTTAATGGGATCCTATATAGTATTTTTCACAAAATTTCGAGCAATATTAAATCTAATTTATAAATAAATTTATATTAGGTAAAAATTCAACGAATTATTGCGTGCAAAAACTAATGAAATAGAAATTTCAAAAATAAAAAAATGCAATACGGAAGCTCCTCGCCCTCTAACGAGATTCCGTCAAAAAAATCCACAAAAATATTATTTAGAAACTAATTACCTATTCGAAGCGTTTTTATATATTTACAACACATTTTTTGTATTTACAGCTCATTTATTATTTTAAAGCCCATTTTATTGGCAAGGCTAATGCATCCCTCGTAGGAAAGATTTGTAGCCTTGCACACCGGAGAATAACAAGTTGGCCTGGGTTGGGTATTCCTCAAAACAAGTATAGCTGGGCCTAGGCAAGCCATTTTCACTTTGAAAATTTAATACCTGGGTTGGATATTTGGTCGACATAAAATATTAGCCTGGGCTATATGGGCCACAACCCGCCCAGTTGATACCCTGCCCCTCTGAACAACAACAAAAACATTGGTTAAAAAAATTCCATTGTTCAATTGAGTAAGAGCTAGCCATATGATATGCATATTGTTTTATTTTATGAATTCTGGCTCATACATTGTAATAAATGATGCACTTGTTACTCTGGTATTCATCTATATTGTGTGTGTTATTAGGTCGATCTATGGACTAGCACGATAAGCACAGAGACTCAAATCCTTCGAGGATTAGTCGTTACAAAACCAAGGTTAACAAAATATAGTAGGACAACCAAGCAACACTATGTAAACAACACCTGCACACAAACAACAAATCCTCGCAATCCAACACGTAGATGGGTTGTCATTCCCTCCAAGGTATTGAAATATGATAAATGGATAGATTGATAGATGCAAATAATATAAAAGAAAATAAAACAGAAGAAAGCATTTTGTTTTTTGGTAAAACAGATATGAAAATATACGATAGGAAATAGACCCGGGGGCCATAGATTTCACTAGTGGTTTCTCTCGATAAAATAGCATACATTGGGTAAAGAAATTATTGTTGAGCAATTGATAGAAGAGCAAATAATTATGACGATATCCAAGATAGTGATAATGTATATAGGCATCACGTCCAAGATTAGTAGACCAAGACGATTCTACATCTACTAATATTACTCCACACATCGACCGCTATCCATCA
The DNA here is from genome assembly GCA_902687465.1 of Secale cereale. Lineage (NCBI taxonomy): Eukaryota > Viridiplantae > Streptophyta > Magnoliopsida > Poales > Poaceae > Secale > Secale cereale. The sequence goes on from LR738715.1 coordinate 366,689,901, forward strand.
TGCATCTAGTGTATTAAGTTCATGCAGAAACGGAGTAATCTACCAAAACAAAGACACATCCATGACATTTTGGCCCGGACGATTTTTTTCTGTCGTGCTTATGACACTTCTATGACGACAATTGTGACAAAAACCCGTCTCTTCATAGATGTGGTGGGCTCCTACTTCTATGACAAAAAAATGTAACAGTAAATGGGCTTTTCGTCCTGGGCGGGCCGGAGACGCACCTGCATGACATTCTTTGGGCCGTCCATGATGAAAAAAATCGTGGTACAAGCGTGGCGAGGAAAATTGCAGGGAGTTCCTGATTATGGTGGGTGGTCGGGGCGGAAGGATGCATGGAGGTTTGCTTGTTTCTCTCGTATACGTACTTGTGTGTGTGAGGCATTGGGCTCTGACCGAACCCGAGCGAGGCATTTTCTTACTGAACACGAATGATTGCACTAGCTATGTTACTGAACCTGAGCGATTGATCCATTGGATGTTAACTGAACCCGAGCGATTCCTTTGCTACTGCTGCTAACTGAACCCGATCGATCGTCCGCTGCTGCTGTTGTTGCTTACTGAACAGTGACCATGGGGAGTTGGTGGAACGAGTCAAAACGTGGTGAGTATAGTTGGTTTGTTGGGGTTGGATGAACAGTTCCCAGTGCGGGTTGGATGAACATGACGCCATGGTAGTAGGCCGTTGCCGCTGGATGAACAGGACCCGAGGAGGCTGCCAGACCCGTGCCAGTTGGGGATGGATGAACAGGACCCCATGGAAGGCTGGCTGAGTAGTAGCTAGTGGAGGTTGGATGAACAGTAGCCCGTGGATGAAGAATAGATGGTGGAGGCAGGAGGAAGCTGCGGTGGATGAACAGTGGTAGGTGGAGGCTGGAGGAAGTCGACGATGGGTGAACAGTAGCCCGTAGAGTCCCGTTTTGCGGTACGTCACACCCCTCCCGATGAAGAGGACCCCCATTTCGACCGTAGTGCTCCAACAGAAGTCTGTTTCCTCCATTTTGTGGTACGCCAGGCCCCTCCCGATGAATAGGATCCCGTTTGGACCGTAGCCAGTCGAGCAGAAGGCCATTTCCTCCGTTTCGTGATACACCAGACCCTGTTTCGGCTGTTCCGTCCAAGTCGGTTGGCTCCCGATGAACATGACGCATTTCGTTGCCTCTCGATGAACACGATGCAGTTTCTCCATTCTGACGCAGCCGATGGGCTGCGGATGAACATGAAGTCATTGTTGTTGTCCGTTGCCTCTCAATGTACACCAGCCCTGGCCTCACGTACGTGCGAGTACGCGTTCGAGACACCGCCCGTATGTACGTACATGGCCATATTTTTTGCCTTGTAGTTGTATGTACATGTACACGGTTTAGACGGGACTACCTGAACTGCTATGTCAGGGACTTTACTATGACACATGCTGCTGCTTGCTCGGCCACGGTTCATCGTTGTAGAGAGACCGTTCCACGAGTATGTATGTACACGTTCACGACCAGACACACAACTCTACGTATGCTTCGACCGAGTGGGTCCTAGCTGTCAGGTAGGATAAGGACGCACTTCTTCCATGCCAAGATATAGCTGGTGGGTCCCAGCTATCGGGGGGAGGGATCATTTATTTCGCGCCTAATATGGAGGCACTTCCTTGCGTCCGAAGATGTAGGTGGTGGGTCCAGCTGTCAACATCACCGCTTAAAGTCGTCTTTCGATGGTTGTCATTCGTTGACCACACCGCGCCGAGAGCAGCAAGGCAGTGGATGACGGCAAGGCGTAGGAAGGGAACAACACGGAGCCGGGGTATACATGACAGTGGATGACCACGCAAAGGGGGCTATGAGGGTTGACCGGTTCGGCTGGGGTGTGAGGCTGCCGTCATCGGAGAATAACGGGAGGTGTGGGTGAGTAGAGGGATGGCATGGCGAACGGTGATAGCATAGCCTGCCATGGGAGGCAGGAGCAGGCGGTACAGGCGGCTGGAGCAAGAAGACCAGAGGTTGAAGAGGCAGCACGGCGTGTTGGATTAAAATCCAACGGTCACTGCACCTAGAATCGGTTGTTGACTAAGTTGACAATGCTATGCATACGCATCAACTTAGTAGGCCCACAAGTCAGCCTCCAAATCTGGTGGGTCCCAGCTAGCAGTTGGAATCATTTTTTTTTGCACGCAATAAGGTGGCATTTCCTTGCATGCGAAGATGTAGGTGGTGGGTCCCAGCTATGAGCGAGAGGACATTTTTTCGCGTAATAAGGAGTCACTTGCTGTCATGCAAAGAAGTAGCTGGTGGGTCAAACCTATCAGGGGAGAAATCATATGTTCTTGCATAATAAAGAGGCAATTTCTTGCGTGTGCCCATGGACCATGCGGGTCCCTACTGTCAGCAACTCCACATACATCCCTCTTCCAATGGCTGCCTTTTGTTGACAAAGTTGACCACGCCGCCCCGAGAAAACCGAAGTGGTGGACGACGGTGAGGCCTAGGAAGGGAACAACCCACAACCGACGAAGACACATCAGTGGATGCCCACACGGAGGGGAGTATAAGGGTTCACATGTTCGGTTGCGGTGTCAGGCTACCGTCGCCAGAGAATAACTGGAGGTGTTGGTGAGTAGAGGAATGGCCTGGACGGTGATGGAAGTAGGGTGGGATGATGAGGCCTGCGTGGCAACATAGCCGGCCATGGGAGGCGCTAGCAGGCGGTACCACCGGCGATGGTTTATGCGGATGAATCAAGAATATCCGAGATTGAAAAAGCATGACAGTCGTTGGTTGAACATCCAACGGACACTGCTCCTCGAATCGTGTGTTGACTATAAGGTGGAAAAGTCTTGCGTATGCATCAACTTTGTTTTTTAGGGCTGCGTATGCGTGAACTTTATATCCCCGCAAGTGATCATCCCATCTATGGCAGACAGCATATAGCCCATTTGCGATTTTTAATAATTTACAACTCATTTTTCTAGCCAGGACAACGGTTTATAATTTCAACCAAATTTCCCATATTTTAATGGGATCCTATATATTATTTTGCCCAAAATTTTCGAACAATATTAAATCTAATTTAAAAATAAATTTATATTAGCTAAAGATTCAATGAATTTTTGCGCGCAATGACTAGCAAAATTAAAATTTTAAAAATCCAAAAATGCAATACGGGAGCTCCTCGCCATGTGACAAGATTTCGTCAAAAAATCCACAAAAATATTTTTTTGAAACTAATTACCTATTTGAAGCGTTTTTATATATTCACAACACATTATTTGTCGTTACAGCCCATTTATTATTTTAAATCCCATTTTCTTGGCAAGCCTAATGCATCCCTCATTGGAAAGATTTGCAGCCCAGCGGGCCGGAGAATAACAAGTTGACCTGGGTTGGCTATTCCTCAAAACAAGTATAGCTGGGCCTGGGCAAGCCATTTTCACCTTGAAAAATTAATACCTGGGCTTGATATTTGGTCGACATAAAATATTAGCCTGGGCTATACGGGCCACAACCGGACCAGTTGATACCCTGCTCCTCTGAACAACAACAAATATATTGGTTATAAAAATTCTGCTCACCCCTCAAAAAACAAATACTGCTCGAGCTGCTGGGTCCCAGCTATCAGCCGATCCTTTTGCAATTCTCTCATTTATTAATTATATAAATTAACAATGGTGTGGGACCATGATGTCAGGAAACCAGGTAGAAGCAATTTTTTTATATATAGTTATTGTAAGGAGGCACTTGCGTACGTACGGCTATGGCCCAGGTGGGTCCCTACTGTCATCCTCTCCATGTAAAGTCATCTCCCGACTCCTCATGTTAGTTTACCATGTTGACAACGCAAGACATCGGCGCCACGATGAGCGCAACAACTCGAAGGTCGACGGAGAGGGCCTCGCGGGCCCTATGGATTGTCTGATACAGCGCCCGCTGATCATTCAAGAAGGCAGGATCATCGGGCCACATGTCTGCGATGGCATTGACGTCCGCTTGTTCGTCGTTGGTTCGTCCCTCCTCGAGCCGGTACTCATTGAGGAGACAGAGGATGTAGCACTGGTCCTCCCAGGCTTGCCGGAATGCTGATTCTGGCGGCGCTGGTAGCTCTTCCGCCATTAGGGCGTCGAAGTGCGGCTGCACCTGCTCTATGGTGAACAAGAAATGAACCGGCTTGGGCAGTGGCGCCGGGTCCTGGTCAGAAGCCTTGTCCATCTAGTTGTCGTCGATGAGCTCGCTAGAGACCGGACCGCTACAAAGCACGAGTCTGACCGTGCTGGCCGACCCAGACCCCTAACTATCCCGCGCGCGCTTCTTCCCCGAAACAGTCAGCGCCGCCCGTGCCGCTTCCCGGTGCAGGCGACTACTCTGCATTCAAACGACACAACTACCGTTCGCTCGTCGATCCGCTGCCCATATTAATGACACATGGTTTCCGAGGAAACTACTCATGCGCCACCCGTCCGTCCTTCTGCGTCCCACCGTTGCTATATAAGTTGTTTTCTCGGACATAGGCGCAATCATCCACCTCCTTCCCTTTCTCCTCTCCACACCACTCTCACCATGGCTTCATCGCTCTCCACCACTCTCTGGGACGGGTAGACGACGGACCAGAAGAACGACGTTGTCCCAATAGAGAACATGGTTGTCGAGGAGCCGGTGCCAACCTCCTCCTCTGCGCCATCCTCACCAGTGCATTGCACCATGATGATCGGCGAGGCTTGTGATCAATACATGGACATGGTGATGCATCAGCGAGAGGACAAGTTCCGGGAGGCGAAGGCCAATGCTTCCTACAACCAGCAGGTTTTGCAGGAGCATATGCAGGCGGAGGAGCAGATCGGCCCCGAGCGGGCGGAGCAGGAGGCACTGCTCGAATCATACCAATCCGCACACGAGAGCCGCCTCGAGCACTGGCGCTATGACATGCTAGTGGTAGAGGTTGCGGTGGCCTACAAGGAGGACGCAGAAGCTGGCGAAAAAGCAGGAGTAGGGTTTCACACCGCAAGGTGACTCGAACCTGGTTAATTCTTCGTATCCCATTCCCCAGCTTTATAGCCCGCGCTCGACGATCCATGGCCTTGGTGCGGTGAGCGATTGGTTGAGAGCAAGCACGTTCCTCACGCATGCCCCGATGTTTGAACTTCTCAGGGGACCGCGGATCCCCGATTCTGACATTTGGCACGCCTGGTAGGGGCATGCCGAGTTCCTTGCTTTGATCCTCTTCATCCAGCCATCGCCATGGCCGATGCTCACTATGTTTGTGCCGAATGGCGCGCTACCCGTGTCGCTCAGACAGCGCCGACATGCCGCGGTGCTCCTCTCCACTCTGCTTCGTGCGAGTCCAATGCTGCCTCTGACCCTGCTGCGCATGAGTAGCATACCTCATCTCAACCACCCTCCATGCAGTGTGATGGTCGCACCGCCATGCCTTCTCTCACTCCGGCCACAACTTCATCCTCCCATTCCTTCGCAGGCCGGTGAATGCTCAGGCTGTGCGGCTCATGATGCACGAGCTGCTGCGCTACCACCCTACCAATGAGGGCTACGACGCCTAGCTGGGCCGCATCACTGAGCTCGTTAACGCTGCAGGCGAGGCCCCGGTGCCCTCCCACTCGCTCCGTCGTCCACCATCCCGCGCGAGGGACGTAGCGTATGGTGTGCCTCCGTCTCCTCCCCATTGCAGTGATGGCGTTGGGACTCCGTATGAGGCACGCCTGCGAGAACCTCCGCATGGTGCGCCGGCGCACGCTCGGGACGAGGCCAACTGTTGGATCGTGCCCCAACCCCAGCCGGATGCACGCACGCTTCTAGCGCCGCTGTGCTCGCTCCAAGATCGAGACGTTCAGGAAGCCGCAACGCGAAGGTGCCAGGACTGCGCACCTCCCACTCACGTCGTGCCCGTGAGAGCTGCAAGTTGCTATGCCTTCACCCGTGATCTGCACCAGATGGTCTGGCCCATCAACTTCAAGCCGGAACAGCCCACACGCTACGATGGCATCCCTGACCCAATGTAGTTCATCCATCTCTACACACTCAACATCTAGGTGGCAAACGGCGATGACAAGGTCATGGCGAACTGGTTCCCGATGGCTCTCATGGATGGGGCACGCTCCTGGCTCGTCCACCTCCTCGAGGGGTCGATCTCTTCATGGGATGAACTCCGCGAGCACTTCATCGCCAACCTTCAAGGCATCCGAGATCATTCCCTCACCGTCAACCACTTGCTATGCTTGAAGCAATGCCCGGGAGAGACCCTCCACAAGTACATTCAATGCTTCACTCAAGTCCCCCTCAAGATCCCGATGGCCTCGAAGGAAGCCATCATCTCTGCATTCACGGAGGGCATCACAGATATTAAGATAAGTGAGGAGCTCACCATCAACGACGACTTGTGCATAGCTCTGGAGATGTTCAACTTGGCGGACAAGTGCGCCAGGGCAGAAGAAGGCCGTCTCTCTCTCTCCTCAAACAGCCAAAGGAAGATCAAGACCAAAGAAGAAAGTGCAAGGGCCCCTCCGTGCTGGTGGCAGAGCCAGAACTGAAGCATGGATGTGACCATGACAATCCCTCAAGGGCGCTCGCCCATTCTGCATCTTGCACAGCGTGCAATCCCACAACACTGATGACTGCCAGGAGCTCAGGGCGCTTCGCGATTAGCGCTTGGGCCGCCGCCCAGAGCACGCTGACCGAGGTTTCGGTCATGGAGGCAGCCATGCAGGGTGCCACTGGGACAACCGTAACCCTCATCAGGGCTGGCGCAAGCAGCCTCGGGACGGCACCTGGCGTGATTAGCCTTGCGAGACCCGCCCGCAAGGCAACGCTAGCCTCCCTCCTATGCTCACCCAGGAGGAACGACGAAAACCCGCAAGATGATGGGGCTGGGGGCTACTAGGAGCCTCGCGCCATCGCTTGCATCCTCGATGAAGCTCAAGCGCCCGCTTCCAACCGCATGTTCAAGAAGTTCTCCCGTGAGGTTTACGTGGCTCTCCCGAAGCTTGAGGTTGCGCGTCCCCTCAGGTGGTCGTGTTACGACATCATGTTTGACTCCAAGGATCACCTCAGGTGCACTACCACCGCCGGCGCGCTCCCCAAGCTGTGCACACCCACCATCAGCAACGTGGCAGTCACCAAGACCCTCATCGAATGCGGCACTGGCCTCAATGTGCTCTCCATGCAGACCTTTGAGACGCTTCAGTTGCCATATGACCAGCTCATGCCCACCAAGCCGTTCCACACCGAGCTGATCGACTTCGACATCGCCCACATCGGCCTCCGATACAATGCTATCCTGGAGTACCTGGACCTCGCCAAGTTCATGGGGGCCACTCACCATGGCTACAACATCCTCAAGATGCCTAGATGTAGCGGCATCATAACTGCCGCTTGCGATGAAAAGGGTACGATTTGCTCTGTTGAGCATGCCTACCGGACCGCCGTGGCCAAAAACTCTGTTGGCGAGCGTGACGCCACCCCTTTTGAGGATAGTCCCGTGAAGAAGCAACTTCTCCCCAAGAGCCGTCCTGACCCGAAGCAATCTGCCAATGGCGCCTCAGGCTCCGCACCCCCACTAGGGCGCCTCTCCCTCTCGCATAGGAAAGTGCGCCCGACGCCTTCCTCAGGCCAGGCTCGGGCGCTTCCATATGAAGAGCATATGGCCTGACCAATGCGACGAGGGAGGTGATTCAACACCTCCTGGAGGCGTGTTTTGATGCATGCCCCTGCGAGGAATGCATGAAGCGCCAGAGGCACGAGAGTTCATCACCAAGGCGATCGAGGAGCTTCAGGAGTCGCAAGCCATGCGCGGCTTGCGCCGCCTCGCGCGGCCTGCGCCGCCTCGCGCGGCCTGCTTGTGCAACTGCCACCCTCGACGCGGGCGATGGGCTGCGCATTTGCGTTAACACTCCTAGCCTAAACCGATCTGCTTCTCAAGGCTTGTTATGTCATCGCACATTGGCCGGAGCGAGGGCTACCCCTGCAACTATGTCCACTTGCCTTTCGGCCTTTTGAACGTTAGCACTGCGTACCAGCGTTGCATGCAGCGCACGCTCGCATCCCAGGAGGCCCGGCGCGTGGCGGCAGTGTCTCAGGAGGTCGTGGACCCTCGCGAGGCCCTTGCGCCTCCGGAGCCAGCCGAGCCTCAGTAGACTTTTGGCCCATCAGGAGCGAGGCTCGCACCATGCTTCATCGACGCCTTAGCGATAACATTGCTAGGCGACGTTTTGGTTTGCTCAATTGAGGGTTCCCCATGGGCTGCATTATCGTCAAGCTGCCAGGGCCAGCTCCTGCATCTGCATTGTTTTGCTTATGTATCAGGAACTAGTTATGCTTTCATGATTGATCATATCTATTAACCATGCACTCGAGATCTCCGCCCGACGGGCCTCACACGTTGGTAGCTCTCCTCCCCGAGCAACCCATGAGAGGAGGCTAATGGCACGACATCTCTGCTCAGGTCTATCCATGCAACACTGCTAAATCTAAGCAATCGAGCACTGGCTCGTGGGCTATCCCCATGCACGCCACCTCACCTGGCCCTTAGTGCCTTGTCTTCTCACAGAACAATCATGATCATATCAACAAGCGCGCTCCACCCCTTGTGTTTCAGAATCTTCTAAAATGTGCAGGAATTCCAGAAGGCAGACGCTCGCTTGGCGCGTAGGCGACGCGCCACCACCTCATACCAACCCATGAAAAGGCTAAGTGAAAGCATCTCTCGCACATTAAGAGCCCCTACTGGCTCTCGAGCCCTCACCCACTAGCCTTGTTCCAGGCATTGCGACCTGACATACCAGCGGCGGCTGAGTTCTGCTCGAAGGACGGGTCCTGAGGACGTAAAGGAATGAGGGGCAAACGTCGCGTGGGGATACGGGAAGAGGGTCACAATCTGACACATGACTAGGCCTAGGGAAGCATGTTCTGATGATGCAGGAACTCCTCACGAGCCGTGGATGTCTCACATTATGCCCAAAGCTAAGGTGCTCCCTCTGTTCCATGCACGGGTACTCCTGACAACATTTCTCCTTTGCTTTCGAAACCGCGTCTGGGCGAAAACATCTTTTCTCTCGCGAAAGCTGCTTGCACATCAAGGGGGACCTCTTGAGCATTGTGCCTCAGGAGCTCCTACGGGACCTCGGGCCGCTCACCTCCCGGCCTTGCACCCGGCATAGCGACCTGGCATACCAGTGATGGCAGAAGCTTGCCTGGGGACTGGGTCCCGGCGATGTAGAGCACAAAGTGATCATAAAGAAAACAGGGTTAAGCTCAAACGAGGGGCGCCACAATGACTCAAGCACGAACTAAAGACATTAAAGTAAAGGTGCGAGGCGCCGCATTTCCTTACATGCCCATACGGGGCCCGTGATGGTTTTGATGCAGGGAACACAAAAGAAACAAAAGAAGCTTTGTCTGGGAAGCTACCACTCCAGGGGCTCCAGCCCCAGCTCCTCGGCGCCTAGTCGGAGTCGTCCTCCACCTCGGCATGGCTACATGGTGGCTCATCGTAGTCATAATCACTCTCGCTTCCCCCTGTGGATGAGCCTCCGCTGCTGGAGGGGCAGCACCCATCGCCAAGGGCAAGTTGACTATCGAGGATGTCACCGCCACCGCCATGGCCGTCATCGCCGGAGGAAGTGCGTCTGTCGCTCACCAGGGAGCATCCCAGGCGTCACCAAGGAGCATCCCAGGCGTCCACCATCCTCACCAAAGACCTTGACGAAGAGCATCGTCGCCTCGTCATACTTGAGTTGAGGGTGTGCCTCCCTTCAGGCCACGGGCACGGGAAAACATCTTCCACCCTTGGGTCAGGTTCACATAGCCGGAGGGAGTGACCTCCACCTCCGCCCACGAAGGCTGGTTGCAGCAGCCATCGGGCTGTAGCCACAGCCCAACGGGGCTGCCTGCCGGAAGCTCCTCCACAAAGGAGCGCAAGAGCTAGATCCAAGTGCAGGGCGAATCTCCATCCACACTACAAACTTGCGGGCCATGTCAGCCGAATGCGTCCATGACCGAGGTGGCCGGGCGGCAGTCGCAGACCTCCCCCCTCGTCTGCGACTGCCACGACCCCCGCGGCCACTTCGGCGGGTGGGGTTCTTCATGCTGCTGACAGGGCCGGTGCGGACTCCCAGTGGGGCGCACCCGCGCCCCAAAGGGGCCGCCGTGGGCATTGTAGCGGACTTACGGGGACTGTCACGCCCCCTCTTGGGCGCCGGTAGCTCCGTCTCGTCCCGTGGAACTTTTCCCTTCATAGAGGCGGTTAACCTCCTCACTAGTGCCATGACTAGGACGATGGAGGTTGGAAGCAGAGAAGTAAGGAGGTATAAGTGGGTTGGAGGCTCGGCTCCCTCACCCTGTTAAAAGCAACCGAAGAAGGCAAATGGCGTCTCTACTCCTTCGAGCAATGATGGCCCTGCGGTGCGTCGCAGGTCTTTTGTCAGCTGGGTGGTTGTCGAGGTGTCATGGGGTAGCGGGGGCGTCCCACGTCCCTTCGTGTGCCATGAGTCGAGGCCTGGCCCGCGGGAGGTTAGGGCCAGCGTCGCTTCGCCCTTCCCTACTTATCTTTGTCTCGAAGCCAGGACGAGCGCGCCATGTGCTCGGGGGCTACTGTTGGTGTTCTGGGAATGGGGGTACCTATACCTGTCTGCATGTGGCCCGAGGTGTGGCCCACCAACGGCATGACTTAGCCCAGCAGCAAGACACTACGCACAAGAGCCTCGCGACGGCCCTTTGCCTCGCGAGGCGAATGACACCAAGACCTCCTAGGGAGCATCCTCCCAAGGATGCATCTGGAGGAGCGGACATATCAAGGTCGCACCTGGCCTCATGACGCCCGGGATGACATGAGCCATGACGACCAAGGCCAAGCGGGCGCCAGCGGGCACAGGCGAGGGCAGTTTCCTCTTTGGTGCTAAGGAGGCAAGGACGTAGCCGGGTTCCATAGGAATCCCACAAAGATTTACATTCTGGTGCAACTAGACCAAGAGCACGAGCTCAGCAGGATGGAGGTCATCGCCGAGCCCACCTACGCGTCATTGACCAGAAGCTTTGCAGGCGAAGAACACCTTTAGTCAGGATAAGGTGTATTGTTCCCCCTCCTTCGAATTTGACCGTTGTGGCTTCCCTTCCTGCCTTTTTCAGTGGGAAGAGCACCAGGCTAGTATAAGACTAGACCCCACCTGAGGAGGTGATCGAGTTCATCCACCCATCTAGCCTGAGCTGCTCCTAGTGCCCTCGTGAGGTAACTTACCCTTGTACTAGTTCATACTCAACCACCTCGCAAGGCAATCCACCACAAAGAAGGAGTAGGGTTTTACACCGCAAGGTGGCCCGAACCTGGGTAAATCTCCGTGTCCCTTTCCCCGGCGTTCCAGCTCATGCTCGACGATCCATGGCCTGGGTGCGTTGAGCGATTGGTTGAGAGCAAGCAGGTTCCTCGCGCACGCCCCAGTGCTCGAACCTCTCAAGGGACCACAAATCCCGATTCTGAAAGTTCCTACCACAATTGCCGCCATGATCGCGCGGTCGCGCCCTTGGAGATTTCAGACGGCTATAAATGCGCAGTGTTGTTGCCTACTTCGCATGCATGAAACTACTTCCTCCGTCCAGGTGTGTTAGGCTATGTGATGTTGGCATGTCATACATAGTCATCACTTATCGTCACTCATACAAAAAGGTTGGCTATAAGAGTATTTTTACTTCTTTCCATCTCTTTATTCATTGTATTTATTGCATTTGCTGAGGAGTAAGCAGCTAGGGTCTTCCACAAGAGCACACTCCCACCATTTTTTCATGTCTCTCTCCTCGACATAGAAGCAAAAGTTCCATGTAAGTGGGAGCATCTAGAATGTGCATTTTTCACTACCTCTAAGCACTCTCTCTGTTCTTATAAGAGGTCACCTCCATACACTGCGCTTCACACCTCTAAGAAAAAAATCTCTAGTTGCCTCTTAGCTTGGAGGCTTCCACCTGCGATTTTAAAAATCAAGCAACCCCACCCGTTAGCCTATTTGTCATCTGAATGATGCATGTGATGAACCAAAGTTCTGCTCCATTCAAATTACCAAGCCTTTGTTTAATAAATCATGGGCCCACAATAGAGGCTGAAGCAAAATGTTATACACTGCAAGGTTTTGAGATTGTTTGGAGCCAGGGTTGTGGAGTCCAGCTTAGAGGAAAGCTAGCCTCTAAGCACTGTGGACGCCCTCATTATTGTAGAGTACTTGTTCTTAGAACATGTATACCATGGAGGGGATCAGGGAGACTATCGGTGCAACAAACCCTGGGTCTGTTGCCCTGACTATGCATAGGCACGGGAGCAAGATTGAGGCACCAACCAAGCCAGAGTATAAGAAACCAAGAGGTTTGAAGAACCAACAAGCAGATTAGAGAGACTAAGGCCAAGCCAAAGAAGCAAGATATCGCCAAGAGAAAGGCCTCCCTTGCCGGGTAGGCAAGCTCGGCAAGGGGCGAGGCCACCCCCAGAAGAAGACAACCATGGCGTCCAGGTAGAGCCTGCCGAGACTCACGGAGGCTAAACCACCTCACCAGTCACTCCTCCATGACTCATGTCGTCGATCAGTGCGGTGTCAAGCCACAAAGTGACCAAGTGGCAGCCATTAGCCACATGGCAGCCTCTCCCTATAGGAAGAACCCACAGATGACACCCGTCTTGTGACATGTCAGGCAAGCAGGTGCGGAGGTGGCAGGATATGATGTGACACTAAGCGGTGCATTTAATGCGCCCTGTCAGCCCGCAGAGTTAGGTATGATAGCACGGTTGCTATTATATCAGTGCATAATGACTACTTTGCCATTGTGGTAACCCCTTAATTTATAAAAGGAGGCACATGACAACCGTAGACAGGGTTAGAATATTGGAGAACTCACAGACCCATACACGTGTAGTCAGTGCTGCCCTAAGGCAACTCTTGCCGGGCAAGTGTACTATGCTCCACCATCTTCAATCCACCAAAGCAGGAGTAGGGCCTTTCGCCACAATGGCGGCCTGAACCTGGGTAAAAATGCCCGCATGATCTCTGCCGTGCTGTCCCACGCTCGTCTGCTCTTTGTGCAATGCGATGTCCACCCGCTGAACCAGCAAGGGACCTCCTAGTCCCATAGGTGGCCATGGTTTTCCCCGACATCTTTGGCGCGCCAGGTAGGGGGATCTCTTGCGTGAACCTGAAGGCGTGTGAAGCGCATCATCTTCATCACCATCTACATCTTCAACGCTGCCATCAATTATGGGGCCCAAGAAGAAACCAGCTTCTTCGGCGCGTCTGTCTACCTCAAAGGCTCCGCAGCCCACTGCCTCTAATGCTATGGGAGGTGTGGGGGCCCGCGAGGACGTAGATGCTGCTGGGATGCGGTCGGAGTAGGCGACACCATCACCACTTCCCCCGTGGTCAACGCCGGAGCAGGTGCCACCGGAGGAGAGCAGCATCAGCAACACCCCGACAACCATGCTCCCCAAGGCCTGGGCGAAGGGGTTACTCCATATGCGCCCCTTTTGCCCACCGATGAGCATAGCCACAGCAACGGCGCTCCGACCGGGGTGAATTGCCGTCCTCCAATCGTTCCCACCACATGTGCGGTCGTAGCACGTGCGCCTCCCCCGGGACGGGTCGACCAAGCCGCTATGCTTGATGGAGCCGTTGGCCCTCGTACGCCTTCGCCGCTCCACCCTGCTATCCAGGTCGTCGCCCCGCAGCAACGGGAGCGCGGTGCCGCCGCCGCTGGCACCATAAGGAGTCGGGCGACGGTACGATCGACTTCTTCAACATCGATGCCAAGTACATCTTTGGAGGCCATGGCGCGTGTTCAGATGCTACCGAGGTTTTCGCGAGCGGCCAAGCAGATGGACGAATGGTGTGCCACCATCCAAAGTCTGCTCGGTTTTGCCAAAGCTGGGGGCTCACGGCGAGCTAACCCACCGCAACCTCCCCAAGCTACAGCAATGGCTCGTGCTGCTGGCCATACGGAAGGAGCCGTCCCCATGATGCAGTCCCCGCCACGCCACAGAATCAAGACCCCGATGACGTCTCGATGGCTTCTTCAGACCCTCGAGCGTGTCCAGACCAGCGTGAAGCCCCGGAGGATAGGCGAAGAGGAGACGCGTGCGTTGCTGTCGAGCAACGCCGCGGTGACCTCCGCCAGACCGGTGGGTGCGATGGCCTCGACGTCGAAGAGCCTGCACTCGATACCGGTGGGTGCCTACCTTTCAAGGTTGGCTGCCCTGCCTTTACTTGTGAGCTGCGGCAAGTTCGTTGGCTTTCCTTTCAAATGTTCAAGCCAGATATACCTGAGAAGTACGACGGGAGGCTAAACCCGGCAGAGTTCCTGAACATCTACACCATCGTTGTTCAGGCTGCCGGGGAAGAGATGAGAATGTGTTTGCCAACTACTTTCCTTTGCCCATCAAGTCCAATGTGAGGTCTTGGCTGATGCATCTGTCGGAGAACTCCATTTTGTCATGGGCTGACCTGTGCCACGAATTCATTGCCGCTTAAATGGTGGCCACCAAGAACCAGACAAGCCCAGCGACCCACAGCTGCTCCAACAGAAGGAAGGAGAAACCCTCCGTAAGTATTTACAAAGATTCAGCAAAGTTCATAGAAATATCCCAAGTATCCATCCGACAGCTGTGATAGCCGCCTTCCAGTCCAATATGCGAAACCGCCAGATTCGTTCTAAGATGAACGTGCGGTTGCCCAAGACCGTGAAGGAGCTCTACACCATGGTGGATAAGTGTGCTCGGATGGTGGTGGGAAGGAAGTTGCCCGGAGAGGAAGATTGCATCAATGTTGATTCAGAGGAGGACGACGAATCAACCAGTCAAAAGAAGAGCAAGAAGCACAGTAAGAAGCGGAGAGATAAGGCAGTGATGACTGTCAAAGGATCGGGTATGCCTAGTACCGGCAAGAAGGCCAAAGCTGAGGCCCTCGACAAGGGCTGCCATGTGCACTGATTGTCGAGAAGCCGCTGCTGCCAAGAAAGCTGGGAAAGGTGATGGGCTGTATTGCAAGATTCATCGGACCAAGGGCCACGACCTTCAAGAGTGCAATCAGGTTCAGCAGCTCGTCAAGAGATAGAGAGCAGAGTATGAGAAGCACGATAAGGAAAAGGGTCAAAATGTTGCTGGCGGTAAGGGCCGAGGTGGTGAAGTAAATCGCCCCGGAAAACCCCTTTGGAACCAAGGAAAGCCCGCCAGAGGTAGAGAAAAGGGAGTCTACAATGATGAGAGTGACAGAGGGGATGCAGAGGAAACCAGTGGCAAGAGTTTCAGAAGGCCACTGCCGCCCTGTGCATTGACGAAGGTGCATCTATGCACCCCTCTCACTGCCAACTCAAGCGGTGGGCACGAGAAGTCAATGCCATGGATCCAGCGCCAAAGGACCGGAAGCCACTAGAATGGTCTCGTACACCCATCATCTTTGACGAGGAGGATCATCCTTGCCATACCACTATGGTAGGATGCTTGCTGTTGTTGGTCTCCCCAACAATTCGCAACCTCAAGGTCACAAAGATGTTGGTGGACGGTGTGGCCTGGTTGAATTTGATCTCACCAGCAGTTATTAGCAAGCTTCAGATAGCAGAGGAAGAGCTAGAGGTTACCAGCACGTTTCAAGGAGTTAATCCCGGCATGTGTCATCCTAAGGGAAAGATCACGTTGCCCATAACATTTGCGGGAGAATTGACTTACTAGATTGAAAGGATTGTGTTTGCTGTGGTTAATCTGCCCCTGCGGTACAATGGGATTCTTGGACGCTCGGCACTGGCTAAATTCATGGCGACATCCCACTATGCCTACAACAACTTGAAGATGCCTGGGCCGCTGGGAGTTATCACTATCCCATAAGATGGTAAAGATGCAATCATTTGTGTGGACAAGATGTACTAGGATGCAGGCACGACAGAGGTAGCGGAAGCAGCAGTTCCCGCCAAGGAAAGCAAAGGAAAGAAGAAGGATTGTAGGACCTCCGGCAACGAGTCCGGGAAGTGTGGCCCCACCGAGTGCACGTCACCCGTTGATGACGTGCTAGAGTGTTCCTCCAACAAGAGATCCAGGGTTGATGAACCCCAAGTTAAGATGGTCTCGGTGGGGCTGGCTGGCATTGATGGTACCTTTACAATCAGCGCCACCCTTGATGACAAATAGGAAAGCGCGCTCGTTGCCTTCCCACGGGCGAATATCCCCGGTGTTCCCAGGGAGGTAATCGAGCAGCACCTTGCTGTCTGCCCACATGTCCGACCTGTCAAGCAGAAAGTCCGGAAGCAGGCCCTGGAGAGGCAGCAATTCATTATGGAAGAGATCAAGAAAATTGAGGCAACAGTTTTGGTTAGAGGAGTGCTACATCCAACATGGTTGGAAAATCTAGTGGTAGTCAGGAAGGAAAACGAGAAGTGGAGGCTTTGAATAGATTTCACAGATCTCAACATGGCTTGCCAAAAGAACCCGTTTCCCTTGCTGCATATTGATCAGATTGTGGATTCCACTTCAGGTTGTGATTTGCTCTCCTTTCTGGATGCATACTCTGGGTATCACCAAATCTTCATGTCCAAGAAAGACAAAGAGAAGACGTCGTTCATCACTCCATGTGGTACATACTGCTTTGTCCGCACGCCATTCGGATTAGAGAGTGCCCGGTCCACTTTTGCAAGGGCTGTCCAGGTTTTGAGCCACAGCTGCACAGAAATATAGAGGCATATATGGATGATATTTGTGACACTCCATAATTTTTGGATTTGGTTTTCATCAAATTCTTTACTTGCTTGGAAGGGGTTGTTTGATTTTTTCTTAAAACCCCTCCTTCTCAAATCTTTTATGACAAAAGGTTTTTGTGTCCTTCTCAACCTTGATCTTTGGCCTTGAGAGTTTTCACCTTGTGTTGGCTCAACACAAATTATTTTCAAAAGGTTTTGACAATTTCCTTTTTAATGAAAAGCATTCCTATAAAACCATGGGCTTATTCTCTCCCATTCAAAACTTTTCTTTTGCCATGACACCTAAAGAAGTTATTTCTTCTAAAACCCTCATTCCCACCTTGGGTCAAGTCTAACATCAAATTCCAGTAGGTTTCAACCTCCTTTAGTTTTATTTCAAATTATTTTTCACTCAAAACATTTTCTGTCTTTTATTTTGGACCTTTGTGATTTACAAAGGAACTACTAGTTTCCCTTTGAATTTTGATTCCAAACAAACTCCCCTGACTAGTCCTTAGTACCCTCAACCCAGATCCATCAAGATCTACTGGTCCATAGTTAATTTTTTTTTCAAAATTTGCTTGCTGCAAATTTGGACCAAATTTGCCATTTTTGGTGAAATTCATACTTTTTCTCTTCCTAAAAATCTGTGGAAATTCAGTCAGCCTCTAGATGCATCAAGAGACCACCTCACCAAAGATCAGCTCCAGAAAATTTTTCTAAGTGCCTGAATCATTTCATCGAACAGTTGGCATGCACTGTTGCTGTTCAAATTCAGTAAAGTTCAGAGTTTAGTGTCGAGATTCAGTCGACAGTGTCGTTTCCGTCAAACCTCCGCGTTAATCTCGCAAGTGTCCGCATTGGCGCCTTGCTCACTGCTTCTCCTCCTTATCCAGAGCGCCGCATGCTTGCTTGGCCATTTGCGAGCGTCGGTGGTGACGTGACTTGCCAGCTCCGGCCTCTTCCGCGGTGGCAGAGCCACCCGTGGTGGCCAACAGGGGTCAGCCCTGCAAAACAGCGCCGTTCGGCACCGCCCAAACCACCAGAGAGCTCCGCGTGGCCATCCCCTCCCCTGTGCACGCTGCAGCACCGTCGCCGTGGCCTGAGAGGCACAGACCGCGCTCTCTGCCGCCGACATGCCCGCGCAGCCGTTCCGTGGAGAAAGTGCAGTAACACCCCAGTCTTGCCAAGCTTAGCATCGGGATGGAACCAGTGGACCCTCACGTTGATGCCCAGTCACTTAAGCCACCTGTTTGGCCACGGCCTCGCCGTAATCACCCGCCGGACTTATCCCGTTTGTGGCAACCGCCTCGGGCCGGCTATAAATAGTGGCCCCGAGCTCGCCTTCGACCCCGCACCTCTTCTCCACCTCACCGGACCACGCCCAGCCACTGGAAGGGCCTCGAGGAGTCCTTCTTCCCCAACCCCGGCCGCCCCGATCCGCTTCGGGCTCCGGCAAGCCCGTCTCTGGTGAGAGCTCCTCCGCCTCCCTAGTCGTGCCAGTAGCCTCCTAGTGCACCTAGATACCTAACCCGCACTTGAATTTGGCCTCTGCAGCCCTCCCCGGTGAGAGCCACCAATGCCCGAACTACCGTCCGCCGGAGTGACAGTCGCCGTCGACGTGGTGCTCGCCGACGTCCAACTCCACCACCCACAGACGCGGAAGAGCACCGTGAGCCCGTAGGTGCCACCCACTCCCCCTACCTCGCCGTGGATCGGCGCCGGCGACCATCCTGGTTCTCGGGCGCCGGCGCACTCTGTTTTCCTGTTCAAATATTTGAACCTGACGGGTGGGACCCCCTCGTCAACCTCTCTTTTCTATTCGAACCGTTTTTCTGGAAAACGCCTTCGGGCAAAGTACGCTTTCTCTTTTGAGCTGACGTATTTCTTACTGAAACATTTTCTGTTATTATAATCAAACCCCTGGAAACTTTCGGTTTCATTACAGACAAGTCCTTGGGTAAAAACCTTAATAACTTTTAAACAAAAGACGATTTTGAGTTGATTCTTTTTCTACCATCTTTATTTTTCTGTCTAGTTTTTTATCATATTTATTTCAAAAATATTTGGAACAACTTTTATGCGCACACGGTATTTATGTTAGTATCCGATTTATTTTACCCGTAGATACCGAAGGAGGTGACGGAGCCGCGAACTTCACCGAACTAGACTCCGACTACTCCGAACCAGGCAAGCATGTTTGAACCTTTGATATGATGAGTGCTTTGCATGTTTGCTTGAGTAGTTTTCTCATGGCATGGTTATATAAGCATTTTTGTGGGTGTTATATTACATGCAAGACAAGCTTCGTGTGAGCTTCGAAAGTTGATGGTGAGCTAACCTGATCATGTGGTGACATGATATATTGTAAGCTGGTAATGTTGAAGCATGCCAGTCAATTGTTTAACTCCAATGTTAATGTGGATCAAGTCATGTTCCCGTTCGTCTCCTTTTTGTGCTGTCACATGTCTTCTGCAAAGAATACGGTTTAGTTAGTTGCAAACCTCTTTCCTTGTACACACCAGATAGATGGGCCGGGATGAGGGTTCCATGGCCCTGGATTAAAGCCCGTCATCTGGTCAGGGGCATGGGTGTTTCCGGTTGGGACTGAGAGGGGGGAACCCCTTAGAGCGCGCGGTATAAATTTGATCCCATGCTATTCGAGGTTGTAGTCTCCCCGTCTTAAAGATTTTCGTGAACATTGCCTAGGATGATTCCTGGCAGCGGGATGTGGAAATGGGTGTGTACTGGATAGTCGTGTTTCTGCTAAAATACCGTAAACGGAACTAGTTCTTTGTGACTACTGAAATCCGTTGGCTGTGGTTAAAGAGTACAAACTCTACAGAGTTAAAAACCTATTCGAGTAGCCATGTTTACGGCCAAGCGTCAGTCTCCATGTCAGTCACAGTGACAGTCTCTAATTATTTAAATATAGCACTAAGAGTGGTAAACCGGCCGAATTTCATTCCAGTGGATAGACTAACCAGTTTATTCTATACTGAGTATCTCCTTGAGATGATTTGCTTTCACGAGCTACTTGGTTCGAATGATTATATAAGCCCTTTATGTGATGTCACTCAGATGTCCGACTGTGGCATTATTGTTATTTACTTTTGATATAAGCCCTTTATGTGATGTCGCTCAGACGTCCGACTGTGGCATTGTTGTCATTTACTTTTGATATAAGCCCTTTATGTGATGTCGCTCAGACGTCCGACTGTGGCATTATTGTTATTTACTTTTGATATAAGCCCTTTATGTGATGTCGCTCAGACGTCCGACTGTGGCATTATTGTTATTTACTTTTGATATATGCCCTTTATGTGATGTCGCTTAGACTTCCGACTGTGGCATTCTCATTATTTACTTTTGATATAATCCCTTTATGTGGTGTCGCCCAGACGCCCGACTGTGGCATGTTTATTCATTTTACCCTTCGAGGCGTCGCTTCAGACACCCGATCGGTCTTCAATTATTTCCTTGGGATTTCGGGAGGACTACCGCCTGACTTCCTTTTCGTTTAGCATGCAACACGAATTGATTATCTGAGTGTGCATTACTAGTCTGCTCATAGGCATCATGTTTGCATTTGTTATATCTTATGTCCGAACTGTCTTGCGAGTACATTCAAAGTACTCACCTGGCTTGTTGATTTGGCCAGATGTTGACGAAGGCGATCTCATGGATGATGAGTTCGATAGCGAGTCTGACGCCTAGAGGAGTCCCAGTCAGTCTCTTGCGATCCTGGAGTTGGTCACTGTATTATATACGCTTCCGCTACCCAAATAAATCCTCCGAGTCTCACTCCGACGCTCGATGAGCTGTAAGATATTGGAGTCATGTCACCCACTACACTGTGACATATCCACCACCACTTTTATTACGAGTCAGTAGTTATACCACCCTACCCTTGTGTCATATCCGCCTTTATGTAAATTATCGGCGTGCTTGTAATAATCTGTTGAGCAGCCTCAGCTCAACCTTGTATAATATTTAGTACTCTGGAATTCTGTATCAAGGATTTGTCTACCAGTAAGAAGGATTCTTCTACACTGGTCCGATGAAAAGGTCGGTTTCTCAGTAAATATTTTATTGGAAAACCGGTCCTGACAACCTTGGTACCAGAGCCAGGCTGACTGTAGGAAGCCACTAGGTGCGATCACTAATCGGTTATTAGTGTATTGAGTGCTATTTCAACATTTTACATTTGTAACAATTTTCTGTTAGTCACCATAAATTTATGATTTGACTATTCGGAATTTTTGTCTACTTTTGTAGATGGCCGGCCGCGACTGTGAGTCACAGGTGTTCGCTAATACACCTGAGGAGTTTATCAAGCTCCTCGTCTCCATCACCAAGGTCGCGATCGGGTCATCGACTCGTCCGGAGTTCACACTCTACCAGCACAAGAGCAGCGACAGCGTGTCGATGCACCAGGCCATGGTGCAATTCAAGGGAGGGCCTTCTGAGTCACGCCGCTTCCGTTTAGTGGGCATGGCCATGCCTACGGAGAGGCATGCCATGCAGATGGCTGCTCGTGAGGCGATAGCTCATCTCCGGGATGCTCTTCCTTCAATGAAGACTCGTCGCTACCGCTACCTTCCATGCCACGTGCCTTACACATATCATTATGCGTTTGCTTGCGCAAGGGGAGAGCGTGATGAGGCTATCGAAATGTTGGTTGAATATCTCAAAGCTCTTGAGGCAGCATTTGATAACCTTGTGGACGACTTGGTGGCTGCTCATATGGACTTAGTTCAGAACGGTTCCGCCAACAGGAGGGAGCTCCTCCATACATCACCACCACTGACTTACGTCTCGTCCTCAGCATCCTACGCACCTGCCATCTTAGCCACCGCTCGCCGCCTGCCTATCACTGAGGAGTTTGACCAAGTCATTGGTCCTACTCCAATCAGAGCTGCACCACCGGCCGCGCCCGCACCAACTCCTCGACCCAGCATTTCGCGCCTGGAACCTATTAGTGAGGAGGAGGTTGAGTCTCCATCACCACTGGGTCTTACCCTCGGTAGGCCGAGGGAAGTCTTCACCATCTCTGACTAAGTACGCCTAGCCGCCGCGCGATGTGTCCGCTTGTATGATATGTTTATATGTAAAATAGGTTGGTGAGGAGTAGTTTGTGTGCGCATCATGCAGGGACTCGGAGAAGTGCACTAGCCTAAATAACATGTCAGGAATGTGTACGCGCATCCTGAGTGATGTATTGTATAATTACGACTTGCGTGTAAGATTTGTACTCAGCGGTCCTTCTCCATGCGCAATCAAATTTTTTTTCTTAAAAAATCTTTGGAATCTTAAATTTTCTGTATTTGCAAAACTTGTTATTTATTTTTGCCTCTCAGTCTTTCTCATGAGTTCTGTAAAAATACCCCAGAGTGGAAAATGACTCGTCCCTGGACTCGTTCCATACCAAGTCCGCCGGAGGAAAATTATGGTACCCAGACAAGTAACAATTTCACGCAGGGGCAGTCAAGTCAGCAGGGCAGTGAAATAGCATTTTCTCAAGTATGCCGCCTTTATGAGCAAAGCCAGCAGCAACACCAAGAAATGATGAACCATGTTATCAATATGGGAAATCACCGTGAACCATCTCAGCAGCATTCCAAATTGTCTGAACTACAGAAGACATGTCCGCCAACATTCTCTCACACTGAGAGACCTCTTGAGGCCGATGATTGGCTTCGAGACAATGAGAGGAAATTAATTATTGCACAATGTTTGGACCGTGAAAAGGTACTTTATGCACCGCACTACCTCACTGGAGCAGCTGCATCATGGTGGGAAAATTTCCTACACATGCACCCCAATGAGAATAATATCACCTGGGAAGAATTTAAAGAAGGTTTTCGTGGGGCGCACATTCCTAGAAGCATTATGAAGATCAAGAAAAGGGAGTTTGATGACCTCAAGCAGAGAGGCATGACAGTGACTGAGTACAACAGTCAGTTCACTCAATTATCTCGTTATGCCAACGAAGGGCGTATGACTGAAAATAAAAAGATGGAACGGTCTGGTACCAGCACTTAAATGCCAGCTGGTCGTGCACACTT
This sequence comes from Secale cereale, assembly GCA_902687465.1. Lineage (NCBI taxonomy): Eukaryota > Viridiplantae > Streptophyta > Magnoliopsida > Poales > Poaceae > Secale > Secale cereale. Next base: position 366,712,648 of record LR738715.1, read on the forward strand.
TTCCGAATTTCAAGACACTTGTGGACAAAGCTATTACCTTGGAAAATGAGCACCGCAACTTGGAGAATATTCGCAAGCGAAAAAGGGATAAGACTACTCATACTCGCAACAACCGGAACAAGACTGATTTTCAGAAAAATGGGGCGAATAAATCCATGACCAAAGACCCACGCCCGAACAAAAATTTTCATGCAAGGGACAAGGATTTTTCGTATCGCTCGGGTGTTACTTGCTACGCTTATGGAGAAGAGGGACACTATGCCAAACAGTGCCCAAAACCAAGAAACTCGGCCCCAAAGCCGAACAACAGTGGAAACAATTCAGCACCCAAGCATAACAACTTCAACCCCAATAACAACCACAAGAGAGGTCACTTGAACCATGTGACCAAGGAGGAAGCACAAGATGCCCCGAATATCGTACTCGGTACGTTCCCTGTCAACACAATACTTGCCACGGTTTTGTTTGATTCTGGAGCTTCTCATTCGTTCATTTCAAAGAACTTTGCTCTGCAACATGATTTTTTGATGCTTCCCTTGGGAAAATCAATGATCATCAAGTCTCCCGGGTGTAAGAAAATCACTCAAAGTTACTGCCAAGGTGTGATTATTGAGATTGAAGGACTAAAGTTTCAGGCAAACCTCATCGTATTGGAAAATAAGGGACTAGGTGTTATCCTAGGGATGGACTGGTTAACCACCAACAAAGGATTTATCGACTGCTTCAATCGGACTGTAATTCTTACGCATCATCACGAAAAGTCGATAAGAGTTGCAGCTCTAGAAAGACCAGTATCAGGGCAACCAAGCTTGAACAAGGTAGACACTTCAGAGTTAAGCAAAGTTCTTGTAGTATGTGAGTTTCGAGACGTATTTCCCGAAGAATTGTCAGGCATGCCACCAGACCGGGAAATAGAGTTCATTATTGAGCTAGCACCTGGAACCACCCCCATTTACAAGAAACCATACAGGATGACACCCTCCGAATTGGTAGAATTAAAGAAACAAATAAAAGAATTGCTGGACAAAGGATTTATACGGGCCAGCTCCTCACCTTGGGGTTCGCCAGTATTATTTGGCAAGAAAAAGGATGGGACACTGAGATTGTGTATAGACTATCGAGCACTCAACATGGTCACCATCAAAAACAAATATCCGATGCCACGGATAAATGATTTATTTGACCAGCTCGCTCAAGCCAAGGTTTTCTCAAAAAATGATTTAAGGTCGGGGTATCATCAATTAAAGGCACGGATAGAAGATATCCTGAAGACATCATTCACCTCCAATTACGATCTATATGAATTTACAGTAATGCCGTTTGGACTGATAAACGCCCCCGCATATTTTGTCCACCTCATGAACAAAGTGTTTATGAAATTTATGGACAAATTTATTGTGGTGTTTATTGATGATATCCTGGTATATTCTAAGACGCCACAAGAACATGCTGAACATCTTCGAATTGTACTGGGAGAATTAAGGAAACATCAACTACACGCCAAATTTAGCAAATGTGAATTTTGGTTAAGACAGGTTGGGTTTCTAGGCCACGTTTTGACACAAGAAGGTGTTGCCGTGGACCCAGAAAAAGTCAAGGCCGTAATTGGCTGGAAACCACCGGCCAACGTAACAGATGTACGAAGTTTCCTAGGAATGGCTGGATATTACCGAAGGTTTATTGAGGGATTTTCCACCATAGCAAAACCAATGACACAGTTACTCAAGAAGGATAAGAAATTTGTGTGGACTGAAGCTTGTGAGCAAAGTTTGCAAGAACTCAAAAGGAAATTAACAACAGTCCCAGTATTGGTTGTACCAGACATGCACAAAAGTCTTGAAGTATATTGTGACACATCCCGAAAAGGCCTCGAATGCGTACTGATGCAAGAAGGCAAGTTAGTCGCATGCGCTTCCAGGAAACTACGAAAGCATGAAGAAAATTATCCTACTCACGACTTAGAATTGGCAGCAGTCATTCATGCACTCAAGGAGTGGAGGCACTTTTTGCTTGGGAATCGTTGTGAAATATATACGGACCATAAAAGCCTCAAATATATTTTCACGCAACCAGAACTCAATTTACGACAACGACGCTGGTTGGAATTAGTGAAAGATTATGATGTTGGCATTCACTATCATCCAGGAAAGGCGAATGTAGTGGCAGATGCTCTCAGTCGTAACCCCAGCTCGGACAACGGCGGTCTACAAAACTTGAGACCCGAGTTTCAGCAGGAGTTTGCCAAACTCAACTTGATGATGGTCACTGAAGGCGATGTGTCAAATTTGGAAATACAGCCTACCCTAATGGAACTGATTAAGAAGGCTCAGCATGGACACCCCAGCATCGAAGGCATAAAAAGAATAGTGAGTCTGGGCAAGGCCTCGGAATTCGTCATAGACAGTGAGGGAATATTATGGTTCGGGGACAGGCTTTGCGTACCCAATATAGAGGACCTCAAAAAGAAAATTCTAGCAGAAGGCCACACCGCTCCATATTCAATTCACCCTGGAGGGACCAAAATGTACAAGGACATTCAGGAAAGGTTTTGGTGGCACGACATGAAGAGGGATATAGCCACATTCATTGCATGTTGTGATTCATGTCAACGCATTAAAGCCAAGCACCAAAAACTAGCAGGACTATTACAGCCAAACAAGATACCTGAGTGGAAATGGGATGAAATTGGGATGGATTTTATTGTCGTAGTACCTCGGTCACAGCACGGAAATGATGCCATATGGGTCATCGCAGATAGATTACCTAAGGTGGCAGACTTCATCCTAGTCAAGACAAACCACACCACCCAGAAGCTTGCCAAACTTTACCTCTCCCGTATAGTTTGCCTGCATGGAGTTCCGAAGACTATAATATCTGATAGAGGCACTCAATTCGTCTCTAAATTTTGGGATCATTTACAGCAGGCTCTGGGAACTCAACTAGCATTCAGTACAGCATATCACCCCCAGACTGGAGGACAAACTGAACGTGTAAACCAAATTTTAGAAGACATGCTGAGGGCATGTGTTCTCACCTATGGAACCAGTTGGGAAGAAAACTTACCGTATGCCGAGTTCGCATACAACAACAGTTACCAAGCCAGTCTACAAATGGCACCTTTTGAAGCCTTGTACATGCGAAGATGCCGTACTCCATTAAATTGGTCAGAAACAAGAGACAGTCGTATCTTCGGCCCAGACATGCTCAGGGAAGCTGAGGAGAAGGTTAAACTAATCAGGGACCGACTCAAGACAGCCCAGAGCCGACAAAAGAGTTACTATGATAAAAAACATCATGAAGTCAGCTTTGAACCCGGTAAAAAAGTGTATCTACGTGTATCTCCTATGAGGGGCCTGCAACGATTCAAAGTCAAAAGCTACCACCATGGTTTATTGGACCCTTTCGTGTAGTTGCACGGAGAGGTGCAGTAGCCTACCAGCTAGACCTACCCAAATAACTTTCAGACGTCCACGACATGTTCCACGTCTCCCAGTTGAGGAAATGTGTAAGCAACCCAGAGAAGCATGTATCTCATGAAAGTATTGATGTGCAACCATACCTCACCTACAGGGAACGTCCAATAAAAATATTAGAGGAGTCTGAAAGAAGGACCCGTCAGAAGACAATTAAGTTTCTCAAGGTTCAATGGAGCAATCACACCGAGGATGAAGCAACATGGGAAAGAGAGAATTTTCTTCGGACAGAGTACCCACACCTATTTGAGGATCAGCTGAAATCTCGGGGACGACATTTTTCCTAAGGGGGTAGGTGTTGTGACACTCCAAAATTTTTGGATTTGGTTTTCATCAAATTCTTTACTTTCTTGGAAGGGGTTGTTTAATTTTTTTTCTTAAAACCCCTCCTTCTCAAATATTTTATGACAAAATGTTTTTGTGTCCTTCTCAACCTTGATCTTTGGTCTTGAGAGTTTTCACCTTGTGTTGGCTCAACACACATTATTTTCAAAAGGTTTTGACAATTTCCTTTTTAATGAAAAGCATTCCTATAAAACCATGGGCTTATTCTCTCCCATTCAAAACTTTTCTTTTGCCATGACACTTAAAGAAGTTCTTTCTTCTAAAACCATCATTCTCCACCTTGGGTCAAGTCTAACATCAAATTCGAGCAGGTTTCGACCTCCTTTAGTTTTATTTCAAATTATTTTTCACTCAAAACATTTTCTGTCTTTTATTTTGGACCTTTGTGATTTACAAAGGAACTACTGGTTTCCCTTTGAGTTTTGATTCCAAACAAACTCCCCTGACTAGTCCTTAGTACCCTCAACCTAGATCCATCAAGATCTGCTGGTCCATAGTTATTTTTTTTTCTAAATTTGCTTGCTGCAAATTTGGACCAGATTTGCCATTTTTGGTGAAATTCATACTTTTTCTCTTCCTAAAAATCTGTGGAAATTCAGGCAGCCTCTAGATGCATCAAGAGACCACCTCACCAAAGGTCAGCTCCAGATTTTTTTTCCATGTGCCTGAATCATTTCATCGAACAGTTGGCGTGCACTGTTGTTGTTCAAATTCAGTAAAGTTCAGAGTTCATTGTTGGGATTCAGTCGACAGTGTCGTTTCCGTCAGACCGCCGCGTCAATGTCGCCAGTGCCTGCGTTGGCGCCTTGCTCACTGCTTCTCCTCCTTATCCAGAGCGCCGCATGCTTGCATGGCCGTCTGCGAGCGTTGAAGGCGACGTGTCTCGCCAGCTCCGGCGTCTTCCGTGGTGGCAGAGCCACCCGTGGCGGCCAACAGGGGTCAACCCTGCAAAACGGCGCCGTTCGGCACCGCCCAAACCACCAGAGAGCTCCGTGTGGCCATCCCCTCCCCTGTGCACGCTGTAGCACCGTCGCCGTGGCCTGAGAGGCGCAGAGCGTGCTGTGTGCCGCCGACGTGCCCGCGCAGCCGTTCCATGGAGAAAGTGCAGTAACGCCCCAGTCTTGCCAAGCTTAGCATCGGGATGGAACCAGTGGACCCTCACGTTGATGCCCAGTCACTTAAGCCACCTGTTCGGCCACAGCCTCGCCGTAATCACCCACTGAACTTATCCCGTTTGCGGCAACCGCCTCGGGCCGGCTATAAATAGCGGCCCCGAGCTCGCCTTCGACCCCGCACCTCTCCTCCACCTCACCAGACCACGCCCAACCACTAGAAGGGCCTCGAGGAGTCCTTCTTCCCCAACTCCGGCCGCCCCGATCCGCTTCGGGCTCCGGCAAGCCTCTCTCTGGTGAGAGCTCCTCCGCCTCCCTAGTCGTGCCAGTAGCCTCCAAGTGCACCTAGATACCTAACCCGCGCTTCAATTTGGCCTCTCCAGCCCTCCCCGGCGAGATCCACCAATGCCCGAACCATCGTCCACCGGAGTGAAGGTCGTCGTCGACGTGGTGCTCGCCGACGTCCAACTCCACCACCCACAGACGCGGAAGATCATCATGTGCCCGTAGGTACCACCCACTCCCCCTACCTCGCCGTGGATCGGCGCCGGCGACCACCGCGGTTCTCGGGCGCCGGCGCACTCTGTTTTCCTGTTCGAATATTTGAACCTGACGGGTGGGACCCCCTCGTTAGCCTCTCTTTTCTATTCGAACCGTTTTTCTGGAAAACGCCTTCGGGCAAAGTACGCTTTCTCTTTTGAGCTGACATATTTCTTACTGAAACGTTTTCTGTTTTTATAATCAAACCCCTGGAAACTTTCTGTTTCATTACAGACAAGTCCCTGGGTAAAAACCTTAATAACTTTTAAACAAAAGATGATTTTGAGTTGATTCTTTTTCTGCCATCTTTATTTTTATGTCTAGTTTTTGATCATATTTATTTGAAAAATATTTGGAAAAACTTTTATGCGCGCTCGGTATTTATGTTAGTATCTGATTTATTTTATCCGTAGATACCGAAGGAGGTGACGGAGCAGCGAATTTCACCGAGCTAGACTCGGACTACTCCGAACCAGGCAAGCATGTTTGAACCTTTGATATGATGAGTGATTTGCATGTTTGCTTGAGTAGTTTTCTTATGGCATGGTTATATAAGCATTTTTGTGGGTGTTATATTACATGCAAGACAAGCTTCGTGTGAGCTTCGAAAGTTGATGGTGAGCCAACCTGATCATGTGGTGACATGATAGGTTGTAAGTTGGTAATGTTGAAGCATGCCAGTCAACCGTTTAACTCAAGTGTTAACGTGGATCAAGTCATGATCTCGTTCGTCTCCTTTTTGTGTTGTTACATGTCTTCTGCAAAGAATACGGTTTAGTCAGATGCAAACCTCTTTTCTTGTACACACCAAATAGAGGGGCCGGGATGAGGGTTCCATGGCCCTGGATTAAAGCCCGTCATCCGGTCAGGGGGCATGGGTGTTTCCGGTTGGGACCGAGAGGGGGGCACCCCTTAGAGCGCGCGGTATAAATTTGATCCCATGCTGTTCGAGGTTGTAGCCTCCTCGTCTTAAATTTTTTCGTGAACGTTGCCTAGGGTGATTCCTGGCAGCGGGATGTGGAAATGGGTGTGTACTGGTTAGTTGTGTTTCTGCTAAAATACCGTAAATGGAACTAGTTCTTTGTGACTACTGAAATCCGTTGGCTGGGGTTAAAGAGTACAAACTCTGCAGAGTTAAAAACCCATTCGAGTAGCCATGTTTACGACCAAGCGTCAGTCTCCGTGTCAGTCACAATGACAGTCTCTGATGATTTAAATATAGCGCTAAGAGTGGTAAACCGGCCAAATTTCATTCCAGTGGATAGACTAACCAGTTTATTCTGTACTGAGTATTTCCTTGAGATGATTTGCTTTCATGAGCTACTTGGTTCGAATGATTATATAAGCCCTTTATGTGATGTCGCTCAGACGTATGACTGTGGCATTATTGTTATTTACTTTTGATATAAGCCCTTTATGCGATGTCGCTCAGACGTCCGACTGTGGCATTGTTGTCATTTACTTTTGATATAAGCCCTTTATGTGATGTCGCTCAGACGTCCGACTGTGGCATTATTGTTATTTACTGTTGATATAAGCCCTTTATGTGATGTCAGACAGACATCCGACTGTGGCATTATTGTTATTTACTTTTGATATAAGCCCTTTATGTGATGTCGCTCAGACGTCCGACTGTGGCATTCTCATTATTTACTTTTGATATAATCCCTTTATGTGGTGTCGCCCAGACGCCCGACTGTGGCATGTTTATTCATTTTACCCTTCGAGGCGTCGCTTCAGACACCCGATCGGTCTTCAATTATTTCCTTGGGATTTCGGGAGGACTACCTCCTGACTTCCATTTCGTTTAGCATGCAGCGAGAATTGATTATCTGAGTCTGCATTACTAGTCTGCTCATATGCATCATGTTTGCATTTGTTATATCTTATGTCCGAACTGTCTTGCGAGTACATTCAAAGTACTCACCTGGCTTGTTAATTTGGCCAGATGTTGACGAAGGCGATCTCATGGATGAAGAGTTCGATAGCGAGTCCGACGCCTAGAGGAGTCCTAGTCAGTCTCTTGCGATCCTGGAGTTGGTCACTGTATTATATACGCTTCCGTTACCCAAATAAATCCATCAAGTCTCACTCCGATGCTCGATGAGCTGTAAGATATTGGAGTCATGTCACCCACTACACTGTGACATATCCACCACCACTTTTATTACGAGTCAGTAATTATACTGCCCTACCCTTGTGTCATATCCGCCTTTATGTAAATTATCGGCGTGCTTGTAATAAACTGTTGAGCAGCCTCAGCTCAACCTTGTATAATATTTAGTACTCTGGAATTCTGTATCAAGGATTTGTCTACCAGTAAGAAGGATTCTTCTACAATGGTCCGATAAAAAGGTCGGTTTCTTAGTAATTATTTTATTGGAAAACCGGTCTTGACAATATTGTGGTCAATACCAAGGACTGGGCCACCCTTATTCAGGATTTGGAGGAGACATTTGCAAACCTGAGCAAGATCAATTTGAAGCTCAACCCAGAGAAGTGTGTATTTGGTGTTCCCTCCGGCAAGCTACTTGGGTTCTTTGTATTCCATCATTGGATCGAGGCCAACCCCGACAAGATCAAAGGTATCGAGCAGATCCAAGCGCCAAGGATAGTTAAGGATGTGAGGCATCTAACATGATGTGTTGCCGCACTAAGCAGATTCATCTCCAAGTCTGCCGAGCGCGTCCTGCCGTTCTTCAAATTTTTGAAGAAGGCAGGGCCGATGAAGTGGACCCTGGAAGCAGATGCAGCTTTGCAAGTGTTGAAGGCCAATTTGTCCTTTGTGCCTACCTTGGTTGCTTCCAAGCCCCATGAGCCATTGTTGCTATACTTAGCGGCAACCAACCAAGTGGTCAGTGCAGCCTTGGTAGAAAAGCGAGAAGTGGATGAGGAAGAGAGTGAACAGAGGCCGATAGGGCCAGAAAAGGATCAAGACAGTAGTGAGCACGACAGCGAGAGCAACCCCAAGGATGCAGGAAGGACGAAAGAGGTGCTGCCCAGTGTACTTCGTCGGCTCCCTGTTACAGGGGGCTAGATCGAGGTACTCTGGCATGCAAAAGTTGATCTTTGGTCTCATCATGGCCTCAAGGAAACTGCGCCACTACTTCCAAGCGCATGACATTACGGTTGTCACTCGCTTCCCATTGCAAAGGATACTCCGAAACCCTGAGGCTACCGGCAGAATAGTGGAGTGGGCTTTGGAGTTATCCAGCTTTGGTTTGAAGTTTGAGAGCACATCAACTATTCAGAGCAGGGCATTGGTAGAGTGTATTGCAGAAAAGACGCCAACCCCTGATGAGGATATAACAGAGACAGTTATCCCCGACAAGGAATCAACCCACGAATGGATTATGTATTTTGATGGTGCTTTTTACCTACAAGGTGCAGGAGCTAGCGTGCTTCTCGTCGCCCCCTACGGGGAGCGCTTGAAGTACGTTGTCCAAATGTATTTTGCCCGGGAAGAAGCAACCAACAATACAGCTGAGTAGAAGGGCTCCTTGCCGGACTGAGGATTGCAATGGAATTGGGAATTAAGAAACTGATCTTTCGAGGAGATTCACAACCTGTGGTTAGACAAGTCAATAAGGATTATCAAAGCCCATTGATGGAGGCATACGTCGAGGAAGTGAGGAGATCGGAGTAGCACTTTGATGAATTACAAACAGAGCACGTACCCCGTGCGGAAAATAGCATAGTTGGTCATCTGTCAAGGTGTGCTGCGCAGAAGCTTCCGGTGGAACCAGGAACTTTTGTTCTCCATCTCACACAACCTTCTGTATCCCCAACAACTATGGCCCAAAAAAGGAGAAAGTTGGACACCGGTAAGCCTCTCCCGACAGAGCCATCCTCTCCTAGCAGGGACCCCGCCGGAAACAACTCCTAAAAGCCTGCCGGACCACCCCCTCCAGCCGGGGTCCATGGACCCTGCGAATGAGGCTTGTGCTCCCTTAGCAGAGGATGTGCCGCTAGTCCTCGTTGCCGAGCCCCAGGCTCCAACTTGGGAAAGGCACATTGTCCACTTCCTCCAAACTAGAGAGCTTCCCGACAACCAAGATGAAGCTGAAAAAGTAGCCCGGAGGGCCAATATGTACCAGTTTGTTGATGACACTATGTACAGAAGGAGGCCCAACAGTGTGAAATTGAAGTGTATCTGCGGGGAAGCAGGAAAGGAACTGCTGGCTGAAATACGCAAAGGCACGTGCGGCTCCCACATTGGATCAAGGACATTAGTTGGGAAAGCATTCCAGCAAGGATTCTATTAGCCCAAAAACCTCCAAGATGCAGTCGAGCTCGTCACGAAATGTGTAGCCTGCCAGTTACATTCCAAGAAAACTAACCTGCCTGCCCAAGCTCTTGAGACAATTCCTCTCTCATGGCCGTTTTCGGTCCCCCAAGCTGCCGGGGGCTTTGAATTCTTGTTCGTTGCCATCGACAAGTTTACAAAGTGGCCGGAAGTAGCTGCCGTGAGAAAGGTGTTTGCTCAGTTAACTCTCAAGTTCTTGAAAGATCTGGTGTGTCATTTTGGAATTCCGGCAAGGATCATTACCGACAATGGCACCCAGTTCATGAGCCGCGCCTTCATGCGATATGTTGATGCCCCTGGATGCAAGATCTCATTTGCCTCTATGGCACACCCCCGGAGCAATGGACAAGCTGAGAGGGCGAACGCTGAAGTGCTGCGTGGGCTCAAGACGAACCTTTGATACAGCGCAGAAGCATGGTAGGCGGTGGATCGAGGAGCTGCCGGTAGTTCTCTGGTCCCTTAGAACGACACCAAACTGAGCTACCGGGCAGACTCCCTTCTCCCTGGTCTACAGGGCAGAAGCAGTATCCCCACGGAATTCATTTATGCCCCTCGAGTGCTTTCCTATGATGAAGTAGCGCAAGTTGAGCACCGGCGTGACAACGTTGTGCTACTGGAGGAGAACCGTCTCCGGGCTGCTACACGTGCTACACGCTATCAGCAAGCCCTGCGTCGCTATCATAGCCGCAGGGTTCATGCCCTATGTTTTGAGGAACATGACCTTGTCCTTAGGCATGTTCAGTCTGCCAAGGGTACACACAAGTTATCACCGAAGTGGGAAGGCCCTTACCGGGTAGTACGAGTAACCAAACCTGGCGCAGTCCGTCTGGAGACCGAAGATGGCATTAAATTGCAAAACTCATGGAATATCAAGCATCTCCGTAAGTCCTATCCACAAGGCATGGCTGTCTGGCCCGGCCCGGTAGCCACTCATTGTACGTGCCTTGCCTCAGTTGCATGTAACCCCTTGTACAAGCTGGGGCGATGACCCCGTGGAAGAGAAAAATAAAGAAGCGCTGCAGAGGGGGGGGGGCAACCAAGATTGCATGCATGCATGCGCATTCCAAGACCACTGCATAAGCATCTCTTGAGCATTTGCATATGCATATAGATAGGGTTGCATCCTGCATTCATTCTCATCTACATGAAGCTGCAGGTTCCTACCGTGAACTTGGCTTCGACAAGGAGTTGAGAAGACTGCCCGGCACTGCAATCCCCGGCAAGCCAAACAGATAAGTTCTACCTCCTATTCGTTAGTGTTCTGTAAGATATAACTTGTGCATACGAAAACCTCGCCACTCTCTCGAGGCTTGGGTGCTCCCATCCCAGACTCGAACATTTCTTTGGTTAGGATGGTTCTAGTAGCCCTTGGTGAAAACAAAGTGGCGGGGGGGCTGGCACCTTTGTTCTTCCCCGACAGATGTGATTCTCCGAAAGACAAAAAGGGTGTGGGCAAGGTAGCTTGCCGGGAAAACTCATTTATTTGCATAGAGAGGCATCTCACCTCTACATGGACATACACATGCACGGGTCCCCGACAAGTTTCATCTTTTTCATTAACCATATGATACAAGTACAAGCATTACAGAACACGAACCTGGACTCAAGGATTACATTATTTGGATTAAAATTTGGTAAGTGCCTACATATTTAAGATTAAAAAAAGATAAGTGCCCCATGATGCCTTTGCTCCTGTCCATCTCCTACAAGACGAGGTCGAAGAGTCCGGAGGCGGGCACAGCTGGGATTCGGCACCTCCCTAGGATCAGGATGGCGCCACTCCCCAGCTAGGAGGAAGGAACCATAGGTTAGGGATGGATGATGGTGCTGCCAAAAGCCCCAAGCAGAAGCGGAGGAGTCATCGGCAAACACGACTCATCGGAACGGTTGCCCCCGTTGTTGACGCATCATGGGTTGCTGCCACCTTCAGCGCCACCAAGACCCGAAGCCCCTTTTGCGGCAAGGGGCCCGGGTACCGTGCTCTCCGAGCAATTCTATAGAGAGCATGTTCATCCCCAGAAGCCCTGGCACTAGAAGACACTACACGTCCCGGGGACACATACCGAGCAAGAAGCCCTCCCGCGCGGCAAGAAGACGACGCCTGGGAGGAGTCAAATACGTCTCTACTAACGACGAATCCCTTCCATAACTCCTCTCCGACGTCGTGAAGGGAAGGAAAATAGGGAGAGACCGACTACCATGTGCATAGCCCACCTCGGGCCTCGGCGTGGTGTCATTCACGTCCCCTCCCATTGAAGCCAGAACCACGGGCGGAACGGCGGACAGCATGCCGGGGTTGCCACCCCTAGCGCATTGTAGCCGCGCCGCCCGAGTACCCCTTTCGAATCCAAGAGAAACTTCAAGATAGAGCCCGTGGCATGGCCCCAGGCTCTCTTTCCTAACAGAACCAACAAAAGCAGAAGATAGAAGAGGAGGAAGGCGGGGATGGGTGACTCCACCCTCCTCCACCCCTCCTTTTATAGGCAGGCCAGGGAGGGGAGCCGCTCCCTCAACGGGCGACCACCTCTCTCCTCCTCCAATTCAAGATGACCGGGCCCTTGCCTTGATGCTCTCCCATGCCACGCGCCTCCGATACCTACCCTGCGTGATGCATGCAGAATACGCGGCTAAGGATAAGGGCGTGGTGGGAAGAGTGAATTGGCAGTTTCTACCCCATGCATTAAAGTCATTCACATACCATTACTGGAGCGGCCCCACCGCTGTTGGCATTACGCGTCGCGCGGGAAACCGGAAACTGTCCTGGATTCAAGACTCATGACGAAGCAAAGAAGACCTCAAGAAACTAGCCTCTTCAGCAACCCCACCCTTGCACTTATTAGGCCCTACGCCGATGACGCTCGGCAGCGCGTTCAGGGCTGGCCCGGGGGCTTCTGTCGGTGCAACAAACCCTGGGTCTGTTGCCCTGACTGTACACAAGCACGGGAGCAAGATTGAGACACCAACCAAGCTAGAGTAAAAGAAACCAAGAGGTTTGAGGAACCAACAAGCAAATCCGAGAGACCAAGGCCAAGCCAGAGAAGCAAGATATCGCCAAGAGAAAGTCCTCCCTTGCCGGGCAGGCGAGCTTCGCAAGGGGCAAGGCCACCCCTAGAAGAAGACAACCAAGGTGTCCCAGCAGAGCCTGCTGGGACTCACGGAGGCTAAACCACCTCACTAGCCACTCCTCCACGACTCACGTCGTCGATCAGTGCGGTGTCAAGCCGCAAACCGACTAAGTGGCAGCCATTAGCCACATGGCAACCTTTCCCTACAAGAAGAACCCATAGATGACACCCGTCCTGCGATGTGTCATGCAAGCAGGTGCGGAGCTGGCAAGATAGCCTGGCAAGCCTTGCCGGGTAACTAGTGATGTGACACTAAGCGGTGCATTTAATGCACCCTGTCAGCCCGCAGAGTTAGGTATGATAGCACTGTTGCTATCATATCAGTGCATAAAGACTACTTTGCCACTATGGTGACCCCTTAATCTATAAAAGGAGGCCCATGGAAACCATAGACAGGGTTAGATGATTGGAGAACTCACACACCCATACGCGCGTAGTCGCTACTGCCCCGAGGCAACCCTTGCCGGGTAAGTGTACTATGCTCCACCATCATCAATCCACCAAAGCAGGAGTAGGGCCTTTCGCCACAATGGCAGCCCTAACCTGGGTAAAAATGCCCGCGTGATCTCTGCCGTGCTGTCCCGCGCTCGTCTGCTCTTTGTGCAACGCGATGTCCCCCCGCCGAACCAGTAAGGGACCTCCTGGTCCCATTGGTGGCCGTGGTTTTCCCCGACAGAGACTCACCCCAGTTGTAGCACCATAGTAATAATGATAATGGCCAGTCAAATCACATGGCCCCACCTGTCCAGCAGTAATGAGCCGTCAAATCACACAGCCATACATTTGCATCAGTAAGTTGAATCCGCTACTCCCTCATCTTATCGCCTCTGTGTTGAACCGACTAGGCGGAACTGCCCTACCTACCGCGTAGGAAATGTCCCGCCCTCAACTTTTAAATATAATTTTGTATACATGGATTGCGCCATGGAGCAATGCCAGAAGAAAATGGTGGTACACATGTATACTGCACACCCGTCGCGTTCGTGTCGCAACCCAGATGGTCGGTCGGTCTGGCACGCCGCTCACCGAATGGAATGCGCGTCATATTGTGTTTTCACCACACTTGTGGGACCATAATTGAGAGCCGACCATAGGCACACTCCCCCGTCCCCGCATGTCGACTGAGTTAATAGAAGAGAGAGACGAGCGATAGTACTGGAGAAATGTTGTACAAACATTGTTGCCTGGACGATCCCTGCACGCCACGGGTGATTAGTTTGTCCATCCATGCAAACAGACTCTAGCAGACAGCTAGATTGGCTATCATCTACATATCATGTAGACTATGCTGTAGAGGGCTATAGTTCTGATAAGAAATTAAAAAAAAGAAGCACTAGACATATTACATTAGCAATAAAATTTGAATCCAATTTTGGTATAACTACAAATCTACTCTAGTCACCATAGGCGGCTAAGGCAACCTCGGCTCCATGCTTCACCTGTGAGCCCATGGATTCGCCCCTCCCCTCTTGCCACCGCGCCATCACCCGGTGGTGGGGAGGGAATCCTGGTCCCTCCGGTCGGGTTACTAGTTTATGTTAGGGTTTTTAGTCCTGGTACGTGTAGAGCTCACATATATGTCGGCGCTTCTTCTCCGAGTTTCTCTTTTCGGGATCCAATCCTCCTTGAGGTCGTTCGTTTACACATAGTCGATGGAACTTCTAAGTAGATTCTTGTTGTCTCCTTTAGGGCGATTAGGTTAAGGTTTCTTTTTATCTCGCAATATTAGGTGTCATGTGCTTCGGATCACTGCGAGGGTTAAACCATGACAACTGCGTTCGTCCAGGGAGCTATTCATTGGGGGCACATGCATGAAGAGTACTCGGCTACCATCTGGGTCAAGCCGTCTATGTTAATTAGGACATCTATCAATTGACGCCTTTTCTACGAGTTTGTCTTTAATTTTAGCTTTGATCCTCATCTAGTTTGTCCGTCGGGACGTAGTCCATGGAGCTCCAACATAGACTCATGTTGTCTCCTTCAGGTAGTCAGGTTATGGTTTCTTGTCATGTGGAAATATTTTGTGTTATGTTAATCCGGTGCTTCAGATCAAAATGATGACAACTGCACCTCTATGGCGCATGCATGAAGACTTATCGACAGACATTAACGAGGCCGGGCCAGCTCCGGTAGAATAACATCGATATCAACGTGTCGACAACTCATTCTAACTGTAGTTGGTCATTTGGTGGTCTTCGAATCTTGATGTATTTTTCATCAAAGGCGGTTTGTACCACTGACGAACACTTATAATAGATTCCATCATTAAAAAAGGTTGCATATAGTTTATGTCCAAAACCAGAACAAAGATTGATGTCCATTTTTTTTTATTTTGGCAAACGCCAAGTTCACGAATTGTCAAAATTTTGATTTCACTTTCGGTCGAAAACAAATACATTTCAAGTTGTAGCTAGCTATTTGAAATGTAAATTAGGCATATTTTATATGTATAACATGGTAATCAAACAAAATATATGGTGTGCCTCCATTTAGATGTGAATTGCAAAAGCCACACATTACCTCAAATTAATACTACTTTGTTAATGGATGCAATGTGTTCAAATGCTGCCATCCACATCTCCATTTCAAATGAGTTCGGGCTTGTTCATTCTATATTTTCACTTGTGATAATTTGGCCTATTAGTTGTTCGATTAATCGCGGGCCGATGACTAGAACTGAACAATACAAAGTACAACCTGAGACATATGCCATTTGAATCGATTGTTTTGATGGAGAGAAAAAAGAAAACTACTTCACTAAATAGGCAGGAGCCTCAGCGCTTGCTTTCTAGTGTTGCTCTCTTCACACACTCTCGTCTCTAGATCTAAACACGACAGCGGAGGGCACACTGTCTCTGCTCACTGCTGGTCACAGATCCGGCCGGATCCCCTCCATCGGGGAAGGTGAGAAGTTGCAACGTTCGCATGGTCATCCTCGGCGACGGATCTAACCCACCACCGGTGCATCCCGATCAGCATGCCTTGCCGTTCTCTCCCACACAGCGCCAGATAGGGAGGGCCTCCGACCCCTTCTTCCTTGCTGCCGTAGTATGGGAAGAACCAGCCTCCCGCCGCCCACCTAGCGACATCCAAGTGACCCTCAGGTATAACTTCCTTCGAAACCGGCCTTACTCTACTGCCCCAGCTCCTCATGTCGCTGCATTTGTATCTTTTACTACTTATCAGGCCCCCACGTAGATAGGATCGATCGACTGTTCGAAAGCCACCTAGTTTTTTTATTGTTAACAGGTAAAACTACTTCATGCAGTCAATTCTAGTAGTACCACTTCATGCAGTCGAATCTAGTACTACTTGGTTGAAACAAGGAAGAAAGGGTGTGGGGGTTCGGGGTGATTTGTTGCCCGAATCTAGGACTTGGTCAAAAGAGGAAATAATGGGGGCAAAGAGTAGTAGAGACTGGCTATCCAACTGGTCTATTGGTCTAAGAGGGAAATAAAGGGATACACAGTACAAACTCGATATAGACCGATCTATTGGTTGTAAAAGGAAAGAAAGTGGTGACTGGGGGACAAGTCCACTAAGTATGTCCAGCACTAGATTTTCTGGCCTCACACAGTAAAAGGTGGCTATACCGAACAAAAATGGGACCAACCCAGATATCCTGTTTTGATGATTGTTGCCCCGAGCCCCTCTTATGTAATGCCACTTGTAAAATGTAGCAGTCCCACTATTGAAGTAAGGACACGTTAAACCAATGTTGTTTTCAGTGTAATGCCTCTGTAATATGAATCAATGGCACTGTTTTTCATGTCCCGCTAAATTTCCCATTAAGATTAGTTGCTTCTTTTCGTTAAAAATGCAACTATCCTGGTCCGCCTACTCTCACGTGCCCAAATACCAACTCTTTAGCAGATGTTAATAGAATGATGTTGGTAAAATGAAGCAATGGCACCATTAAAGTAATGTCGTATTTAACGGTTGTCATAGTTAATCCTAATGCCCACAGTAATATCTAGCAATGTTGCTGCTTTAGAAATTGTTGTTGTCCTAGTATGATTGCCTTTTAGATAAGGAACATGCTCCTTTTCATTTGATGTATGTTTCATCACTTGTTAGTCACCCACCATTCCACCCTTTTGTGCAAATAGAGATATACATTTCACGCTTGATCTTAGTTGAAATACAGTTTTTTTAATCCAAATTATAGTTGAACATTCCACGAGCTTCACGAGCAACCTTGATGTTTCTAAATTTCATTAAAGAAACCCAAGCATAGAGAACCATTATCCGACAACATCTCAGTCTGAACTACCAATTACGCAACTACTACTAGAACTGACTGACTATTAGTAGGACACAAGTTCGCCACAAAAGGTAGGCAGGTGGGGGGATACAAACCGAGGTCGACCAAGTTTGGATTACAACCCAAAATAAACCACATAAACATCAGGGGGACGATAGGGAGTGATAGAGCCAGCTTCAGCATCCAAGTCTAAGCACCCCCGGCCTTCATCCTTGCAACGCGCAGTACACTTCACTTTCCACCTGCTCGACCCTAGTGCCACTGATAAAATGTAGTAATACAGTTAATATCGAGATGATGTCCTCTCTATCATTTGATTTCCAATGCAGATAAAGAAAGTGTTTCTCTTTGTTAGTATATGTTTCATCAACTAGTCCCATTGTTAATGTTTAAGTGTTTCTGCAAACTGTGATGCTTAATTTTTTTTGAACTGCACAAAAATAGAGATTGGAATGTCTCAAGGTCCCTCCTTGTATTACCATTGTACACCGATGTTCATCACTTGCAGAAGGTGTATCGGGGAGAATTGGGTCGATTTCCAGTAATAGGCCTACCGTATGAGGCATCACATGACCCATCTCGCCCTCCTAGCATGGCATACTGTGATACTGTTGTAGTTTTGTATTAAATGTATTGTATCGCAATCTTTTCCCATTAAGAAAAAGAAGTTTCTTCTATTTATTAGTGTATGTGTCATCAACTAGTGCCACCATAATGTAATCACACTATTTCATTATCTGTGCAAACATGGTTATTCAGCTACATTTTGGTGGAACTGCACAAATGTACGGATGGGACCATCATATATGCTATGTGCGAGGTGCCACTATCTAACATAAACGTGGCTTCAAAAAGCAAAGATGCTCGGATGGTTCCTCGAGTTCTTGCTGACCCACTGCAGAATATTTCCATTTGTCGGTGTTTTGCTTGCACTTTACATGTTTTTTAGGGGACACTTTACTTGTTTTAGTATTGTAGCAAATCCTCTAATAAAATAGGACTAGCTTATGTTGGCACGTTTCTAGGGGGGGGGGTACTCTTTTCTGAAAGAAGCACGAATCAATTTCCTTTATTTGTACATATTGTCACACCTTTGTTTTAGGTCCAGAGCTATTTTAGGGTGATTGGCTTAGTACTAGGAGACTCGGAGTACTACCCAGTGTTGGTGATGCAATTTCAATAAAATTCCTACACTCACACAAGATCTATCAAGGAGATGCATAGAAACGAGAGGTGGATAGTGTGTCTACGTCCCCTCGTAGAGCGAAAGCGGAAGCGTTTGACAACACGGTTGCTGCAGTTGAACTTCTTCTCGTTCTGTCCGATCAAGCACCAAACGTACAACACCTCCGAGTTCTGCACAAGTTCAGCTCGATGACGTCCACGCCTTCTTGATCCAGCCAGTTGGGCATAGGTGTAGATGAGTTCCGGAAGCATGATGGCGTGATGACGGTGATGGTGAAGTGATTTCTGCAGGGCTTAGCCTAAGCACTACAAAATTATGACCGAGGGATTAACGATTGAGGGGGGCGCCGCACATGGCTAAGACAATGTCTAGGTTATGTGTGTCGCCCCCCTCAAGTAGATATAGGTGGGAGGGAAAGGAGGCAGCCAGGGGTGCGCCCCAAGTAGGCTAAATCCTACTTGGGGTGCCCCCCCAATTCGGCCTCAACCCTGCCATATATTCGGACATAAGAAAGGTAGGGGGAAGAAGTGGGAATCCTAGTCCAAACTTTCCTTCCTCCTTTCATCTTTCCTTCTCCTATTTTTAGTCCAGACCATATGGGGGTGCACCATCCCCTTGTGGTTGGTGTGTTTCCCCTCTTGGCCCAATAGGCCCATATCTTTTGCCGGGGGTGCCCGAAACACTTTCCGGTGACCGATAAGTACCCGATACCCTCCAGAACACTTCCGGTGTTCGAATACCATCGTCCTATGTATCAATCTTTACTTCTCAACCATTTTGAGACTCCTCTACATGTCCGTGATCTCGTCCGGGACTCCGAATAACATTCGGTCACCAATCATATAACTCATATAACACTATATCGTCATCGAACGTTAAGCGTTGTGGACCCTACGTGTTCGAGAACTATGTAGACATGACCGAGACGACTCTCCGGTCAATAACCAATAGCGGAACCCGGATGCTCATATTGGCTCCTACATATTCTACGAAGATCTTTATCGGCCGAACCATAATGATAACATACGTTATTCCCTTTGTCATCGGTATGTTACTTGCCCGAGATTCGATCGTCGGTATCTTCATACCTAGTTCAATCTTGTTACCAGCAAGTTTCTTTACTCGTTCCGTAATACATCATCCCGTAACTAACACATTAGTCCTAGCAAGGCTTCTTATGATGTGTTTTACCGAGAGGGACCAGAGATACCTCTCCGATACTCGGAGTGACAAATCCTAATGTCGATCTATTCCAACACAACAAATACCTTTGGAGATACATGTAGAGCATCTTTATAATCACCTAGTTATGTTGTGATGTTTTAGAGCACAGAAGGCATTCCTCCGGTATCCGGGAGTTGCCTAATCTCATAGTCGGAGGATTATGTATTTGACATGAAGAAAGCAATAGCAGTAAAACTGAACGATCATTATGCTAAGCTAACGGGTGGGTCTTGTCCATCACATCATTCTCCTAATGATGTGACCCCATTCATGAAATGACAACACATCTATGGTTAGGAAACTTAACCATGTTCGATTAACGAGGTAGTCTAGTAGAGGCACTACAAAAAAAGACACATCCGTGACATTTTGGTCCGAACGAATCTTTTTTCTGTCATACTTATGATACTTCTATGACAATAATTGTGACAAAACACGGTATCATCATAGATGTGGTGGGATCCTACTTCTATGACAAAAAATCATGACAGAAAATCGGCTTTTCGTCCTGGGCGGGCCGGAGACGCAGCTGCATGACATTCTTTGGGCCGTCCACGACGGAAAAAACCGTGGTAGAAGCGAGGGCGAGGAAAATATCGAGGTGTTCCCGGGTACGATGGGTGGTCGGCGCCGAGTGATGCGTGTTTCTCTCGTACACGCACGCGCGTGGGTGCGAGGCGTTGGGCTCTAACTGAACCCGAGCGAGGCGTTGGGCTCTAACTGAACCCGAGCGATTGCATTGCAGGCTACGCATTACTGAACTCGAGCGATCGATCGATGGCTGTTAACTGAACCCGATCGAGCGATTCCTTCGCTACTGCTGCTAACTGAAGCCGATCGATGCTGCCTCTACATGAACAGTGAGCATTGCTGGGGGGTTGAATGAACAGTTCCCGGTGGGGGTGGCTGAACAAGACCCCATGGTGCTGCCTCTGCATGAACAGGACCCCGTTCGATCGAGCCGGTTGGGGCTGCATGAACAGGACCCCCATGGAGGGCTGCATAAACAGTAGATGGTGGAGGGCTGGATGAACAGTAGCTCGTGGAGGGGTGGTTGAACAGGAGCCCCTAGAGAGAGCTGGTTGAACAGTAGCCGGTGGAGTAGCACGCGATGGAGGCTGAACAGTCGCAGGTGGAGGCTGGAGGAGGTCGACGGTGGATGAACAGTAGCCCGTGGAGGTTGGAGGTGGTCGACGATGGTGATGAACAGTATCCCCTGGAGTCCCGTTTTGCGGTACGCCACACCCCTCCCGATGAACAGGAACCCCGTTTCGACCGTAGCGCTCCAACACAAGTCCGTTTCCTCCGTTTTGCGGTATGCCACACCCCTCCCGATGAACTGGACCCCCGTTTCGACCGTAGTGCTCCAACACAAGTCTGTTTTCTCCGCTTTGCGGTACGCCACACCCCTCCCAATCAACAGGACCCCCGTTTCGACCGTAGGAGGTCCATTCCCTCCATTTTGTGGTATGCCAGACCCCTCCCGATGAACATGATCCTGTTTCGAATGTGGCCGGTCGAACACAAGGCCGTTTCCTCCGTTTTGCGGTACGCCAGGCCTCGTTTCCATCGGCTGTTCCGTCCAAGACCTCCCGATGAACACGACGACACATTCTGTTCCGACCCAGCCGGTTGGCTCCCCATGAACATGACGACGACGATGTTTCTCCGTTCCGACCCAGCCATGTACACGAGCCCTAGCCGTACGTACGCGCGAGTAGGCGCTCGAAACCCCGCCCTTATGTACGTATGTGGCCATATGTACTTTCTTGCACCCTGGCCACTGTACGTACGTGTACATGCTACGTGCGCGCCTCTGCTACGACACGTGCGCGCCTCTACATCGACCAGTATGTACGTACACGTTCGCGACCAGAATGACAACATTACGTACGCTTCGACCAGGTGGGTCCTGACTGTCAGGCACTTCCTTGCTTGCGAAGATGTAACTGGTGGGTCCCAGCAGTTAGGGGGGCAAATCGTTTTTTTTTGCCCGGACGCAGTTCCTTGCATGTGAAGATGTAGGTGGTGGGTTAGTCAGGGGGGCGAATCGTTGTTTTTTTGCCCGGACGCACTTCCTTGCGTGTGAAGATGTAGCTTGTGGATCCCAGCAGTCAGGGGGCGAATCGTTTTTTTTGCCCGGACACACTTCCTTGCATGCGAAGATGTAGCTGGTGGGTCCCAGCAGTCAGGAGGAAATATTTTTTTCGCGAAATATGGTGGCCTGTCTGGTGGGTCCCTGCTGTCAGGTGGAAGAATAATTATTTTGCGCGTAATAAGGAGGCACTTCCTTGCTGCGGCCATGGACCCAGCTGTCAGCCTCTCCACGTACAGTACTCTTCCAATGGAAGTCGTTCCTTGACCACGTTGACCATGCCGCGCCGAGAGCACCAGGGCGGTGGATGACGGCGAGGCCTAGGAAGGGGACGACGCGGAGCCGGGGAAGATGCGGCAGTAGATGCCCACGCGTAGAGGAGTATGAGGGTTCATTGGTTAGCTGTGGTGTGAGGCTGCCATCACCGCAGAATAATAGGGTGTGTGGGTGAGTAGAGGGATGGCCTGGCCAGTGGTGGGAATAGTAGGGGGCGGTGAGGCCTCCGCGGCAGCACAGCCGGCCACGAGAGGCAGGAGCATGCGGCACGACCGGCGCTGCTTTGGGCGGCTGGAGCAACAAGACCAGAGGTTGAAGAAGCACTATGGCCGTTGGATGGACATCGTACGATCACTGGAGCTAGAATGGTTCATATTGACTAAGTTGACAAAGCACACTGTCCCTGTCAACTTAGTAGGCCCACAAGTCAGCCTCCCACCAAGGTGGATCCCAACGAGCTGGGGGAGTATTCATTTTTTTGTGCGTAATAAGGAGGCACTTCCGGTGGGTCCGAGCTGACAGCAGGGGGAACGTTTTTTTTTTTGCGCAATACGGTGGCCCGTCCGGTGGGTCCCAGCAGTCAGGGGGAAATGTTTTTTTCGGAAATTCGGTGGCCCGTCTGGTGGGTCCCTGCTGTCAGGTGGAAGAATCATTATTTTCCGCGTAATAAGGAGGCACTTCCTTGCTGCCGTCGTGGACCCAGTTGTCAGCCTCTCCACATACAGTCCACGTCCGATGGAAGCCATTCCTTGACCACGGGGGCCACGCCGCGCGGAGAGCACCAGGGCGGTGGACGACGGCGAGGCCTAGGAAGGGGACGACGCGGAGCCGGGGAAGATGCGGCAGTGGAAGCCCGCGCGGAGAGGAGTACGAGGGTTCACTAGTTCGGGTGCGGTGTGGGGCTATCGTCACCGCGGAATAACAAGTGGTGTGGGTGAGTAGAGGGATGGCCTAGCCAGCGGTGGGAGTAGTAGGGGGCAGTGAGGCCTGCGCGGCAGCATAGCCGGCCACGGGAGGCAGGAGCAGGCGGCACGACCGGCGCTGCTTTGGGCGGCAGGAGCAAGAAGACCAAAGGTTGAAGAAGCACGACAGCCGTTGGATGGAATTCGTATAGTCACTGCAGCTAGAATCATTTATATTGACTAAGTTGATAAAGCCCTTGGTACGCGTCAACTTAGTAGGCCCACAGGTCAGCTTCCGAAATGGTGCGCCCCAGATGTCAGGGGGAGGAATCATTTTTTGGGCGGGTGAAGCTAGAATAACCGAGATTGAAGAAGAAGCACGGCATCCGTTGGATGGACATCGGCCACTGCTGCTAGAACCATGTGTCGACTATAAGTTGACAAAGCCTTGCATGCAGGTCAACTCTCTTTTTTAGGGGACGCGTCAACTTAGTACGGCCACAAGTGTGTGGCAGAGAACTTATAGCCCATTTGAGATTTGTAAGAATGTGCAGCCAATTTTTGAATTCTAGTGGAATTTACTACAACCCATTTACAGTTTGTTAAAAGTACAACCCATTTCAACCAACCGTTCAAAACAGAATTCAATAAAATTTCCCACATTTTGATGGGATCCGAAATATTTCTATCCCGAAATTTCTAGTCAGATCAAATACAATTTCAATATAAATTTATATTACATAAAAATCCAACGAAACATTGCGCTCGCAACAATTACTGAAATTAAAATTTCCAATATCCAAAAATAATGTTTTATAAAGTAATTACGTGTTTGGTGCATTTTTTATAGTTACTGCCCAGTTTTTATAATTACATCCCATTTATTATTTCTTAAAGCCCATTTTCTTGTTAAGCCTAATGCATCCCTCCTAGGAAAGATTTGCAGCCCAGCGGGGCGGAGAATAACAACTTGACCTTGCCTGGGTATTCCTAAAAAAATTATAGCTGGGCTAGCCATTTTCAGCTTGAAAAATAATAATATCTGGGCTGGATATCTGGCCTGGGCTAGACGGGCCACAAACCGCAAAATTAATATCCGGGTTAAACATCGCTCAAGAAAAACTGTGTAGTGCTCACACCTCAAAAACACAAATACTGCTCGAGCTGCTTGGCCCCAGCTGTCGGCCGCTTCTTGTGCAATTCTCTCGTTTATTGACTACATAGGTTGACAATGGTGTGGGACCGTGATGTCTGGAAACCAGGAGGAAGAAAAAAATTAATGTTTTATATACTAATAAGGAGGCACTTGCGTACGTGCGGCTATGGCCCTGGTGGGCCCCCACTGTCATCCTCTCCAAGTAAAGTCATCTCCTCGTCCTCATGTTCGTTGACCATGTTGAGAACGCGAGACGGCGGTGCCACATCGAGCGCAACAACAAGAAGGATGACGGAGAGGGCCTCGAGGGCCCTACGGATGGTCTGCAATAATGCTAAACATACAAAGAGTTACATGCATTTACACACTGACTAGGATTCTTTCTTCCTAATTAACCACTCCCCCCTAATTTTCATGGGGGTGGGCCCCTTCTCCTCCTTAATCTCCAATCAAAACTGTCGGGGATATACCCCCGCGG
This sequence comes from Secale cereale, assembly GCA_902687465.1. Taxonomy (NCBI): domain Eukaryota; kingdom Viridiplantae; phylum Streptophyta; class Magnoliopsida; order Poales; family Poaceae; genus Secale; species Secale cereale. Next base: position 366,737,130 of record LR738715.1, read on the forward strand.
TATGAACCGGCCGGAATTATAACCCGGCCGGACTTGGCGGTTTACTTAAGACGGTTTACATTTGGCAAGTTACTTGTAACCCGGCAGGCGGATCACGGATGACAAGGCCCAAGGCCCAGAAGGCCGGTTCATATTAATAGTGGGCCGGTTTAATAATAAAGCGCAAGGAATATTCTCCATAAAGGAAGCAAGACTAGGACTCCTTGTAATAGATCAATCCTAGTCCTACTAGGACTAGTCATGTAAACCCGCCCCTTCAACATATATAAGGAGGGGCAGGGCTCCCCAAAGAAACAAGTTTTAGAGTTACAAGTTAGAGGAGAAGTTTAGACAAGTTTCTAGGGTTAGACACCAAGAGCCGGTTTACCGACGACACCATCATAATGAGACCTAGCCTCAAACAACACGTAGGGTTATTACCGGATGATGTTTCCCGGGGCCCGAAGCTGTCTAAATCCGTGTCTTGCATCGTGTCTCTCGATTCCGCTCAACCCCTCTCAAGCTACTACATAGATGCGCACCTCACCACTAAGTCCGCGATCCGGACATCTGACGTGTTAATTCCACGACAGTTGGCGCCCACCGTGGGGCCTGCGCACGGTGGTGTTGAGTTCTTGGAGGGATTTTTTTCCGGGGATCGAGGAGTTCATAATTTTCCAAACGAGGAAGAGCCGGTTTGGAAGGATTTGCATCAGATTCAAGGTGGACACAATCAACTTTTTTTCAGCGACTGTTACGCGCGGCATCTATTCATCAAGCTATCAAATCATCATGTCGCTGAGACCGTCAACTTCCGTTGAAATCTAATTGGGCATACTCGGTGCATCGACTTGTAGCTGCTGTAGTTGTTTCCTTCAAAATACAGTGATCTAAAGCCAAGGCGATGTTGAAACCCGGAAGTACCGCTTGCAACTCTGCAAGAGACCGAGATCAACAGGAGTTTTGTATACCTACAAGTCATCGAGTTGGCTGTTCTGACATCCCGTATATTCTTCTGCTGTCAATACGTTGACCAAAGTCCAAGTGCTAATAAAAAAAAAATCAGTCAGCGAGTCACGTCAATGTGAAGCAGCAAATACGTCAAGGCATCCCATGATAAAGCAAATACTATATCAATTTTTTGCTTGTTCCAGGCGAATCCGAAGACTAATATGACGCACTATGGCAAAAAGTGTATCAGCCGGCATCAAGTCAAGATTGATCTAGTAGTACTGATTTTTCACAAAAGTACAGTCCGGCCCGTGAAAGAAAATTGAGGGAAGGAAATCCATGACCTGGAGGGGGATGTGGGACACGGACTCGGTTTCACCTTACTAGCTTGAAGTGGGACACGGAATCAGTTTTTCCTTTGCTAGCGACCGGACCGACCTCGCCATCACCTCCGTGGGCTCACTGTCGCGCCCAACCACTGCTGCAGGCTACCCCCACTTGGCCTCGTTTTGAGCATATCTGTAGCTATCAGATCAAGCAATGCAAATTCCTGCAGAAGAAAATACCAACAGAAGCTCTTATGTGGTCAGACGGAGAGTCAAACCAACTGCAGCTAGGACAAGGACATGGACGGGGGTTGGATTCAGATGCAGCCGTTTGTGGCCTCGTTCCGAGCCGCCTTCACGCCGGCTTCATGTTGAGTCGCCGGCCTCCACCAGCGCCTTCTCACTGTTGCCTCGTTCCGAGCCGCCTCCGTGTGGAGCTCGTATCTAACCGCCAAACAGCCTCCGCTGCGACCTTGTCCGAGCTGCAGCTTCGCTTCCGCGGCCACGGGATGATCTCGGAGTCGTCGTCGCGGGCCCGCCAAGCCGTTCAGCCCGAGCCACCCCCGTGGCCTCACCTTCACCTCAAATCCCCCCACGGGCTCGCCTTTCTTCCGCGGCCTTGAGCCGTCCTCGCCTCCTTCACCAAGAGCCACCTAGAGCAGCGGTCTGCAGTGGTAACCAGGATGGGCTCCTGCAGTCTCAAAATTATTGTTGGAAACGGACAAAAGATCAAAGGAAAGACTATGCTATTATGATGGTCCAGCCAGCCAAAAGGATAAGAATAAATAAAGAAATACTGAATGACATTTGCGAGGCACTGCCATCTCCAATTTCTCGCAAAAAGACAGAAGCAAAAGCAACTAGTATTAAAATACTAGTAGAGTACATGACCGCATGGTGAAGGAATCAATTGATAGTAATGGCAGTATTCCGGGAGAACTAAAATACTCGCACGTTTATACTGCTACGCGGCCCGATTAAATTCTAGCCTGCGCACGAATCATCTGTCGTCCGGACAAATCAGGTGATATCTACCATATTTATTTTTAAGTATATCTTAATTCATCCAAGCAAAACTACCTTGTCCTGCTATATTTTTTATGTAGGAAAATCATTCATTACAAGGTGATGATAAAACATGGAGAGGGAGGCACGCCAAACATTGTTCGACACAAGGGATCGTCGGACTCAAGGACCGGTTTACAACGACGTCGCCGTATCGCGCGACAGCACCGGTTTACAACGACGCGGCCGTCTCTCGCGATCGCGCCGGCCGACCCATCTGTTCTTCAAACAAATCAACGTTTTCCTTTGTGTCACATTATCCGATGAACGGACGGCCGGGTCACTCGTCCGCACCGGTTTAAAACATGGAGGACAACTTGCTCATCTCCGCCGGTTTACAACCCCACAACTCGTTTAACTGTCCGAGCCGCCTCTGATACTGCGGTCGTTTACTGTCCACCCTGTGATCCGGTCTATTCAACATACCGGTTCAAATTCACTCAGGTGATATCCATCTACAATATTATTTCTCTTATTATATATTACTTTTTAAAGAAAACAAGATGCTTTGATCAGTCTATCTGGTTGTGCAGGGCATATGCACAAAGGAGCAATGAAACTCACGGGAACAAGAGATTATGTCCGGTTCAGGAAGAAAAAAAAAACCCCATAAAAAGAAAAAGGAAAAACCTGCAGGGTCAGGAGGAACGTCAGAGGCCCCTGGGGACAGTCGGGTTCGCCCACATCCCCTTGAATGGCTATGTTATGAAAATTTGGGTTCCCTGAACAGTGGGTACGCCCACGTTCAAATGATGGCCCGGCCCCTGGGGACAGTGGGTTCGCCCACACCCCCTTGAATGGCTATGTTATGAAAATTTGGGTTCCCTGAACAGTGGGTACGCCCACGTTCAAATGATGGCCCGGCCCCTGGGGACAGTGGGTTCGCCCACACCCCCTTGAATGGCTATGTTACGAATATTTGGGTTCCCTGAACAGTGGGTACGCCCACGTTCAAATGATGGCCCGGCCCCTGGGGACAGTGGGTTCGCCCA
>LR738715.1:366740452-366792103 GCA_902687465.1 Secale cereale
TTCTATAACCTTTTAAACCGGAGTGGAACAGCTACACAAGTTGACCACATATCTATCAAATTGAAAGTCTGGATCATGAAATACCAGCATGAGTAAACCGGTGTTCATTATAACCCGGATCATCTATCAGGCAACAAAGCCACAAATTTCTGAACAAAGTAAACCGGTGTCTGTTATCAAGCCCGGAATTATCATTGGATCTATCAAAGACTCCCTCAGAGAATTGCAAGTTTCGTCGGATTAAGAATATCAAGCATATTTTGATCGCAGGTATGAAGTATTTTATTTTCAAATATATATTGGCAGTACATGATCAGTTATAATGACCGGTGTTTATTAACTCGGCCCGATTGTGATCAAACATCATTGGAACCAGTCTTCCAACCGGATTATATTATTCAATAGCCAACATGGCTGGATTCCTATTATGGTTATCAATATTATGATTGAGGTTTTCAAAGTCGCTTTAAACGCAATGGATATTATTTCAACGATGGAAGTGATTTATTCTACAAAGGAATAGTCCCGAGTTGCTGCAGGCTTACAACCCGGCACTTGGGGGCTACATTATTCAGATTAAGATTACATCAAATGCACAAGTCTCAAGCACACAAAACAAGTTGTCTACTTGACACTTGGGGGCTAATGGCAGTTGAAGCAGTAAAACAGCAGCAATTCAAAGACAAAAGTCTCAAGCACACAAGCAAGTTGTCTACTTGACACTTGGGGGCTAATGGAAAGATCATTTGCTTCATCTGGAAGTACCGGTTCACCTTCTAAATATAGCTAAACTGGAACTTGGGGGCTGCCAATCGTTCCTGTCAACAATCCAAGGTACATGTCCGGTACATGAGTAAACCTGTTTGTAAAGCCCGTGTAAACCTATGTATGTGTAGCATTACTCGACAAGCCCGTATCATAGGGCACATGTCCGCGACGACATTGTCGTTCGCTTGTTGTTTGATACGTCCAAAATGTATCTATAATTTCTGCTTGCTCCATGCCACTTTTGGGTGATATTGCTATGATATTCATACACTTCCATACACTTTTGATCATATTTGGACTAATTTACTAATCCAGTGCACCCCAGTGCCAGTTTCTGTTTTCGGCTGTTTTTGTATTTCAGGTTTTCACGTTTCGAGAACTGCCCAGAAAAATCCAGAAAAATTATATAAAAAATCAGTGATCCGGAAACAACACTGCGTCCGAAGGGCAGCCTGGGGGGGGGCACAGGGGCTCCAGGCGCCCTGTGGGCGCGCCCCCCCTGGGCCGCGCCGGGGGGCGCCTGGGCCACCCGAGGCTCCCCCGGTGCCCTACTTTGGCATATATTTAAAGGGTCCTCCGTAACCCTCAGAACAGGAACTCTTTTCACGATCCCATCTCTGTTCCGCCGCCGCCGCCGCTTCCAAGATTGGGAGCACCAGGAGAACTCTTCCCGGCACCCTGCCGGAGGGGAGGATCACCACCGGGAGCTTCTCCACCACCATGGACGCCTCCCGGATGACTCATGAGTAGTCTCCCTTGGACCATGAGTCCATGACCAGTAGCTATGTGATGTTCTCCTCCCGTTCTTGTGCTTCACTAATTAGTCCTCGTGAGCTGCCCTACATGATCGAGGCACCTATGTAATCCTTATGCTGTTGCTATGTTGAGTTTGCTGGGATCCGATGGATTATGAGATTATGTTCAGATTGATCTTGAGTAATATATTTGATTCACCTCTTTTATATTTTAGTTCATAAGTAATTATTGCATGTTCTCCGTTGTTATTTATTGCTTTGGCCGAGTAGTAGGTAGTGACTCCAAGAGGGAACGTTATGCTTGATTGTGGGTTCATGCCCCTCGATGACTAGCTTGAGTGACAGAAACATGAGTCTAGGGGATGTGCTGTTGCCACAAGGGGGAAAACAACAGCGCTTGTGCCCGCGGGTGCAAGGATTGTTTACTTTACGCAAAGTTCTTTTAATGCAGTTGTCTGTTGCATTGAGTTTACACTATGGGTGGGACTCGCAACTTAATACCAGCGAGATGTTCTGGATATATATCTCAAGGTGGATGATTAGTAGTAGATATTGATGGATTTCGGTCTACTTACTTTGGCGTACCACCCATGCTTTGAACCTCAACCTTTCTTGCAATGTAGTCAGCATTGGTTTGCGTTCGTGGTCCTGTCAATTGCCCAGCTGTAATTTGTTTACCTCACATAGCTGTTTTATCGTCTTTTGGGAGAGAGACATCACTAGTGAACATCATGAGACTCCGGTCCATATTACCATCATTGATCACATCCACTATTTACTTTTCGCTATATAACTACTATTGCAAAAACTATCTATCACTACTATCATTGCTTTTTAATCCTTTGTGAACTACAAGGCCGGAGAGATTGACAACCTCTCTGTACTCGTTGGGAGCAAAGTTATTTGTATCTGTGTGCAGGTCCACGTTGATTGCTACTAATCTGGCACCGTAGCAATTGACACCTCCTTGTTGAACCTAGGAGTCTCTGGGGATTCGATCCTTGGTATCTTTTCTAAGGGAAAACACTTCTACTTACTGCATCTTACACCTTCCACTTGGGGTAACCAACGAGGGGTTCGAGGCCCATCAAGGAGTATTTTCTGGCGCCGTTGCCGGGGACTCCACTCTTCAGGATAGGGGGGTTGCATGCTATCTTTTACCTTTGCTTTTTAGTCTTGTTAGTTTACCTTTCATTTTTGCTTTAGTTCTTTTTTATCGAAAATCACAAAAATAGTTATCTTGCTTGCTTGCTACTATGGGTTCCACCGAGAACACCAAGTTGTGTGACTTCACTAGTCACAACAACGATGACTTTATCAGCACACCTATCACTACACCTGCCACTTCAGCACCTTCATATGAAATTAAACCTGCTTTACTTAACTTACTCATGAGAGAACAATTCTCCGGTGCTGGAGATGATGCTGCTTTACACTTGAACAACTTTGTAGAACTTTGTGATATGCAAAAGTACCAAGAAATAGATGGTAATATTGTTAAGCTTAAGCCTTTTCCTTTCTCTTTGAGAGGAGGAGCTAAAATTTGGTTTCAGTCTTTGCCTAGAAATAGCATAGATTCATGGGACAAGTGCAAAGATGCTTTTATCGAAAAATACTATCCACCTGCTAAAATTATCCAACTTAGAAGTAATATAATGAATTTTAAACAATTGGATAATGAACACGTTGCCCAAGCTTGGGAACGTATGAAGTCTCTTATCAAGAACTGCCCTACTCACGGTTTGACTACTTGGATGGTTATCCAAACTTTTTATGCAGGCTTGAACTTTACCTCGCGGAACTTGTTAGATTCGGCCGCGGGAGGAACTTTTATGTCAACTACACTTGGTGCTGCCACGAAGCTTCTCAATGAGATGATGACCAACTATTCCCAATGGCACACCGAACGCGCTCCAACAGGTAGGAAGGTAAACTCTGTCGAGGAGATTTCCTCCCTCAATGAAAAAGCTGACTTGATCATGTCTCTACTTTCGAAGCAATCTTCTGTTGATCCTCGTTATGATCCTTTGGATTCTGTGATTGCCGATGCTTATAGGAGTAACTTTGGTAGTAATTCTAGAACGTTCCCCTCCAATTCCTATGGGAACAACAATGCTTATCCTAACATCAAGAACTCCTTCCAAAAAGATAGAGACTTGTCTGGCTATGAGAAACTGGTAGAAATAGAGGAGGCCACTAAGAACTACATGCACACCCAATATGAACAAAACAATACCTTCTCGAGGCAATTAAATGAGCATACTGCTATCTTGCAAGACATTAGTAGACGATTAGAGAACATAAATATTGAGATATCTAACCTCCAGACTAGACTCACTATCACTGAGACCCAAGTTTCCAATATGTCCCACACACAGGCCACTTTGATAAACCAAATGGCAGCTAAACCCGAAGTGGTTGCATCCCTAAGGGAGGAAGAGGAAAGGATTAAGAGCCTTCCTACCCACCACACTGTTGCTACTATCCAAGTTATTGAGGATGGACCTATTAATGGTGATGCTATGACTATAGAAACTACCAAACAAGTGAACCTTAAGGACACCACTACCACTTTACTTGATGCTCGTGACCTTGATTTTGATAATTGCACTCTTACCGAAGTTATTGATTTCCTTCACAAGATGTCTAGAGATCCCCGCACTAGCACGCTTAACCTTGCCTTCACAGAGCATATCACTAATGCTCTCATCAAAGCTAGGGAGGAGAAACTTAGAGTAGAAGCCTCCATACCTAGAAAGCTAGAAGATGGTTGGGACCCTATGATAAAAATTTATTTGAATGACTTCTCTTGTTATGCATTATGTGATGTTGGTGCTAGTACCTCTGTTATGCCCAAAAGGATATATGATATGCTTAAATTGAAACCTTATGATTCTTGTTCTTTTGGTGTTCGTCTCGTTGATTCTTCCATAAAGAAACCTTTGGGGAGGATCGATGATGTTCTTATTGTTGTCAATGATAATTATGTGCCCGTTGATTTCACTATTATGGATATTGAATGTGATCCTTCATGTCCAATTATTTTTGGACGCCCCTTTTTGCGCACCGTTGGTGCTGTCATTGACATGAAAGAGGGTAATATAAAATTTCAGTTTCCTCTCAAGAAAGGGATGGAACACTTCCCTCGAAAGAAGATCAAGTTACCTTTTGAGTCCGTTGTACGGGCTAGTTATTCTTTTACTCTTGATAAAACTTGATCTATGCATTATGCCTAGCTTAAAGGCATAAAAGAAAGCGCTTTTGGGAGGCAGCCCACATGAATAAATTTTTTGCTTTTGTTGTGTCTTGATGTTGTTTACTGCTGTAGCATCATCATTGTATCTTTGCTTTTCATATTTGTGCCAAGTATAGCCTCCGATTGCTAGAAAGTTCAAAAGTTGTGAGGTGCTGTCCAGGAAACAGATTCTGTCCTTGGATAGAAAAATTCGTATAAAATCACCAGCTCATCTTTTTGGTCTGAATTGTTTCGACAGTGTTCTCTATATAATTGTCTTTCGTGCGTCAGTTCTGAGTTTTTTGATTTGAGTTGCAGAAGTATCCCGAACAGATCAATTACTGCCTGCTGTTCTGTTTTTCACAGATTATGTCCTGTTTTGCCTTACCTTCACTTTGCAAATTAAGAACTTGCTTTTTCTTTGCAAAAACCTTTTGGCAATCTTGAGAAACAGTAGAAATTCAAGAATATCCTTATTTCCAGCAAGGTATAATTATTTTATTAAGGGTACTAACCTCGCTAATCAGATTATGATGAGTTATGTATGAAGGGAGTTTTCAAGTGTGTGAGGGAAGATGATAAAAAGATTCAGGAGTGTCAAGCGCTCAAGCTTGGGGATGCCCCCGTGCACCCCCAAGAAATATTCAAGGAGACTCAAGCGTCTAAGCTTGGGGATGCCCCCGTGCATCCCCTTCTCCATCAACACTATCAGTTCGTCTTTCGTTTCGCTATATTTTTATCACTTCATGTGTTATGTGCTATGCTTGGAGCGTCTTAATTTTAGTTTTCTTTTTTTAGTTTTTCATAACGAGTTGGAACCCAGCATTCCTTTATGTGGGAGATAAACACGCTCCACTTCTACCTAGAACATTACATAGAATTTTCATGTTTATCTATGTTGTGTGTGTTCTTCGTCTTTTAATAGCTACTATCGTGCTCTGCTCTTAGTATTCATGCTTATCTTTCCAAGAGCTTTTATTTAGTTGGTTGCTTGAACTCTCTTTAATTACCATGCTCACCTTATTAAGAGAGTTTGCTTCCGTTGCATTGGTTAATGTGTCTATGATAAAGATGCTACTTTCATGATGGTGTTTAGTAGTTCAGGTTTTCTTTTGGTTAATCTTAAATAGCTGGGGGGTTCCCAATGTGTTATTGGACTACCAACTTGGTTTGTTTGCCTATGATATGGTATGGTTTAGTAATATCTTCCTTCGAGAATTTATTTTGATTGACTTGGCGTATGCTCACGCATATTCAAGAATGTAAAGAAAGTCTGTCAAGCCTTGATGATCTTTTATTTCTAAGTAGCGATATAACTACCATGCCCGATTCAATATTGCTTTGTCGCTTTGCATGATTATGACCGTCATTGCTCTCTTAGTTGGTCGCTCCCAGTCTTTTGCTAACCTCCACATGCACTAAGCAAATTAACCATGCAATACATAGCTCATGGGAAAGTAGCCTAAAAACTATTGTGGTAAAGAATATGTTGCTTATGTATCTTATTTCTTATAAATTGCTTGCTGAGCGGTAACCATGTTTCTGAGGACGCCATCAACTGTCACACTTTTGTTGAATATCATGTGAGTTGCTATGCATGTTCGTCTTGTCTGAAGTAAGGGTGATTTACCGTGGGTTGAATTAATATGCATATTGTTAGAGAAGAACATTGGGCCGCCAACCAAATCCATGCATCATGGTGGAAGTTTTAGCTTGGACCTTAATCCTCAATCTCTCATGAGAATATGCTTATGCATTAAAGAGGAGTCCATCATCTATTTTCTATGTTGTCCCGGTATGGATGTCCTCAAGTTGAGATCTATCAAAAACGAGAAATCAAATGCGATCTATCTCCTTGGACCTTTGTACAGGTGGCATAGAGGTACCCCTTTGTGACACTTGGTTAAAACATATGTAATGCAATGATAACCCATGGGAATCCGTGCTAATTAGGACAAGGAGCGAGCACTATTAGTATTCGATGCATGAGGCTTGCAACTTATAGGATGTTTTATGCATGACACATATGAAGTACTACTACCGTTGACACAATTGCTTCCATGTTTTCAAAATAAAAAGCTTTAACACTTAACCTTTCTTTTACCTTTATGTTGAAGCACCAACTACTGAGAGCATGATTGTCATTCTGAGTGTAATGTGCATTGTCCCAAAGTAGCATTGTCTTTTGCATGATTGTGATATCGTTTATTCTGAAATGATTGTATCTAGTCATCACTTAAACCTTGAAGGTGCCCCTGCATTTATGTTTTGCATCAATAAAGGGGGCAAGCTAGATATCACTTTATCATATTTGCACATCATGTTCATTGCAAATCTTTTTGATATTTCAGTTTCATGTTGTAAAACTTTCAGTCATTTGTGATTTTCTCTTGAGGCAACTTAATTACTTTAGAATCATTGTCTCAGTAAGCTTTTGTCATATGACTATGAGAAAGTCCTATATGGTTAATAGCATGTCACCACAGAAATTATTCTTGTTATCATTTACCTACTCAAGGACGAGCATGAATTAAGCTTGGGGATGTTGATACGTCCAAAACGTATCTATAATTTCTGCTTGCTCCATGCCACTTTTGGGTGATATTGCTATGATATTCATACACTTCCATACACTTTTGATCATATTTGGACTAACTTACTAATCCAGTGCACCCCAGTGCCAGTTTCTGTTTTCGGCTGTTTTTGTATTTCAGGTTTTCACGTTTCGAGAACTGCCCAGAAAAATCCAGAAAAATTATATAAAAAATCAGCGATCCGGAAACAACACTGCGTCCGAAGGGCAGCCTGGGGGGGGGGGGCACAGGGGCTCCAGGCGCCCTGTGGGCGCGCCCCCCCTGGGCCGCGCCGGGGGGCGCCTGGGCCCCCCGAGGCTCCCCCGGTGCCCTACTTTGGCATATATTTAAAGGGTCCTCCGTAACCCTCAGAACAGGAACTCTTTTCGCGATCCCATCTCTGTTCCGCCGCCGCCGCCGCTTCCAAGATCAGGAGCACCAGGAGAACTCTTCCCGGCACCCTGCCGGAGGGGAGGATCACCACCGGGAGCTTCTCCACCACCATGGACGCCTCCCGGATGACTCGTGAGTAGTCTCCCTTGGACCATGAGTCCATGACCAGTAGCTATGTGATGTTCTCCTCCCATTCTTGTGCTTCACTAATTAGTCCTCGTGAGCTGCCCTACATGATCGAGGCACCTATGTAATCCTTATGCTGTTGCTATGTTGAGTTTGCTGGGATCCAATGGATTATGAGATTATGTTCAGATTGATCTTGAGTAATATATTTGATTCACCTCTTTTATATTTTAGTTCATAAGTAATTCTTGCATGTTCTCCATTGTTATTTATTGCTTTGGCCGAGTAGTAGGTAGTGACTCCAAGAGGGAACGTTATGCTTGATTGTGGGTTCATGCCCCTCGATGACTAGCTTGAGTGACAGAAACATGAGTCTAGGGGATGTGCTGTTGCCACAAGGGGGAAAACAACGGTGCTTGTGCCCGCGGGTGCAAGGATTGTTTACTTTACGCAAAGTTCTTTTAATGCAGTTGTCTGTTGCATTGAGTATACACTATGGGTGGGACTCGCAACTTAATACCAGCGAGATGTTCTGGATAGATATCTCAAGGTGGATGATTAGTAGTAGATATTGATGGATTTGGGTCTACTTACTTTGGCGTACCGCCCATGCTTTGAACCTCAACCTTTCTTGCAATGTAGTCAGCATTGGTTTGCGTTCGTGGTCCTGTCAATTGCCCAGCTGTAATTTGTTTACCTCACATAGCTGTTTTATCGTCTTTTGGGAGAGAGACATCACTAGTGAACATCATGAGACTCCGGTCCATATTACCATCATTGATCACATCCACTATTTACTTTTCGCTATTTACCTACCATTGCAAAAACTATCTATCACTACTATCATTTCTTTTTATCCTTTGTGAACTACAAGGCCGGAGAGATTGACAACCTCTCTGTACTCGTTGGGAGCAAAGTTATTTGTATCTGTGTGCAGGTCCACGTTGATTGCTACTAATCTGGCGCCGTAGCAATTGACACCTACTTGTTGAACCTAGGAGTCTCTGGGGATTCGATCCTTGGTATCTTTGCTAAGGGAAAACACTTCTACTTACTGCATCTTACACCTTCCACTTGGGGTAACCAACGAGGGGTTCGAGGCCCATCATTGTTCACCGGTGCTCGTTGAGGAGACGAAGGTTGCAGCACAGGTCCTCCTGCACTAGTAGCTCTTCCTCCATTAGGGCGTCGAAGTGTGGCCGCACCTGCTCTATGGTGAACACGGCATGAACCGACTTGGACAGTGGCGCTGGCTCCTGGTCGGAAGCTACGTCCATCGTCTGATTGTCGTCGCTCAGCTCGGCAAGGTAGCTGGCGAGCCAACATATATGGCTGTTGCACCGACCCGCTGCCAAGCACGAGTCTGACTGCCCTGGCCCACCCAGATCGCCTCGCGCACCCGCGCGCGCTTTCCGCTCGAAACGGTCAGCGCCGCCCGCCCCGCTTCTCGGTGCATGCGATTGCTCCGCCTTCAAACGACACAAGTGCCGTCCATCCGTCCGTCTGCCGCCCACACTAATGATACGCGGTTGCCGAGGTGGCTACTCCGGTGCCACACATCCATCCCTCCGCCGCCCAACATTGCTATATAAACTGCTGCGCCGGCAATAGCCGCAGTCCTCCGCATCCATTCCTATTCTCCTGTCCACACCACTACTGCCCACCATGGCTTGCTCGCTCTCTAGCGCTATTCGAGACGGGCGGACGACAGACGACAACGAGATGGCAGCCATTGTTGCCGACTGGCTGGCCGGCAGGCAGCCGGAGGACAACGACGTCCCAATGGAGAACATGGTAGTCGACATCCGGCGCCAACCCCCTCCTCCGCGCCATCCTCGCCGGTGCATTGCACCATGACCATCGGCGAGGCCCGTGCCCAATATATGGACACGGTGAGGCACAAGCATGACAAGCAGTTCCGGGAGGCGCAGGCCGATGCCCCCTACAACCACCATCTCCTCTAGGAGCACATGCAGGCGGAGGAGCATATCGTCGTGGAGCGGGCGGAGCAGGAGGCGCTACTCGACTCGTACCGCTCCGCCCGCGAGGGCCGCCTCGAGCGCCGGTACCTCATGCGGGTGGCGGAGGCTGCAGCCGCCTACAAAGAGGGCGATGAAGCGGGCGAGGCGCTGTTTGGCGAGACCGAGGACGAGGCAGAGGACAATGCCGGCTCTGATGAGTCCCCGCTAAGCTGGCGTTGACGAGGCCCTGCTCCGCCGAGGCCCCGCGGCGCCAACAATGAGGCATAGGACACCGCCGGCTCCGCCGAGGCCCCACCCTATCGGCAACGAGGGAGAGGATTTCCCCCACTCGACCGAGGCGTCGCCCGCTGGCAACTAAACAGAGGACATCGCCAGCTCCGCCGAGGCCCCGCCCCGCTACCAACGAGGCCGCGCCACAGAGAAAACGAGGAAGAGTAGAACACGGTAGGTCGCTGCCGCTCGGGTCCAAGTAAGGCCACCGCTGCTCTAATCGCTATAACAAGCTAGGCGGGTTGACCACTGATGGCTGGTTAGCTTCTTGGCGGCGACGTGGAGTCGGAGAGCTATGTTGGAGAAGGTCGCTGCTTCTACTTAACTACTGGTGCAGTTGGCTGACTAACACGTGGGCCCAACAGGCATTTGGGCCACATGTTAGTTACGCAACTGCACCTGCAGTTAAGTCGCTGAAGCTTCTGTTCGGCTCAGCCGGACATAGGTGGGTAACTTCGGTTAATTAATTATACCTCCAGCGCACCCCTTTTTAGTTGAAGAATGTATGAAATGTAATGAAATCCGGCATGTTTATATGAAATCTTATCGTGTATGAATGAATTTATTTCGATTAGTTCGAATTCTTGTATCACTGGCATAGGATGAACATGCAAAACAATACGTACAAGTTTCACATGTACTCCCATGGTGATCACCTCGTTTGCAGCAGTTTCACATGTACGCCCTCCGGTCCTTTCTAGCCTGCATACAAGTTTTGTCTGCAGTCAAAGTATCTCTACTTTGACCAATCTTATAGAAAAAAGTATGCACTTTCACAATGTGCGAACTAAAAAGGAACAGAAGGAGTACAAAGAGTTTGACCAGCTTTTTAGCGTTCCTGTAATTCATAGAGAACATTCAAAACAATCGATGATTATGCATCTCAGCGATTCACATGTCAGAGCCAATATTTACTTCACAACTAAAGAATAAAGAAAAAATGGATCGACGCTGCTGACAGCAAAGGGCGTCCCATTCGAAAATATCAAACGCATGTCTTCTTGCTAAAATCAATGAGCAAAATTTGACACGGTTGTCCCATTCCAAAATATCAAATGCCTACGATTGTGGAATGGGCAGGGTTTGCCATCAGTTTGGACATTGACATGGCACCTCGTGCTAAATAAACCAGCTGACCAGCTGTTCTTTTTGTGTAGTTCCACCAAAATCAACCAAATTCGCGCGTAGCTTGTATTATTTCGCCCTTATATGTTGCAACACCTTGAACTTATCAGCACCTCCTTTCTAGTGGTGGAATCAAGCTGAGCACCCCTGTTTACACAAATACAAAAAAGTGATTAGTATAAAGTAAAATGTACTATGATTTGATAGTTTAAACAGACACCTACATGGTCGATGTAGAGCACACTTTTAGAAAAATGGAACTCACCGGAAAGAATCCTAGAACAACATTGTACTCGCGCATCACAGAAAGAAAATGGAGATTTGTTAGTCCTTCTGAGCTGAAGTTAGTTTGGTCTTGTGGGGGGTAATGTAACCATCCTTCAACTGCTCCTTCTGATGAGAAGATAGACATGGCTTCTTCATCCTAGCATAATCGAAACTAGTCACTTCACGTACTCCATATTCTTCTTCAGGCCTTGTTCGTTTAAT
Organism: Secale cereale; assembly: GCA_902687465.1. Classification (NCBI taxonomy): domain Eukaryota; kingdom Viridiplantae; phylum Streptophyta; class Magnoliopsida; order Poales; family Poaceae; genus Secale; species Secale cereale. The sequence goes on from LR738715.1 coordinate 366,752,169, forward strand.
CCTACTCCCAAGGGGATTGGAGTGGATTGGAGAGGATTTTGGCTTCTAGGGGATCTAATCCCCCTTCAAAAACCACCTCAACCGAACAAGGCCTCAGAGGAGGATGATCCTGTTGTGCAAAGACAAGAGAAATTTTAAATGCTAGCATCCCTATTTCCTCAAAAAAAGGAAAGGAAATATTTAAAACAACATAGAGGAAGCACTTCTCAAGGACAATACCACTTTCTGATGACAATATCTAAACAGTAGCACAACACCAATAGAGATGACAAAGCTCAATCATATGAATGAAATAAGTGGGGGAGTACCAACCTTTGTCAAAAGGCTTATTGTGTAGAGCATACAGATGAAGAACTTCTCCGGAATCATTTGTTGCTATCTACTGTGGTGGCCATGCTTACGATATACTCCTCGATTAGATTAATGTTTACAACATCTTCTTGTGCAGTTCCACTAAAATATACGGTATCTTCAAAGAAGATCCCTGTTTGCACAAGTAGAGATAATTGTGTATTACATTAAGAGTGGCATCAATATAGTGGCAAAACAATTGCTCGTTCCAGCCATAGCAATAAATTAAGATGCAAAACTATATCATTACTTGTGTCATCACAGTTCCAGTGCTTCTTTACAGCACCAGGAGTTGATTTTTGTTTTTCTTCCGCTCATTCTCCCCCTTTATCATTTGGTTAAGTAACAGACAAGCTTCGCCTTGAATGTGAAAGAAGGCTAGTACTGACCTCTCATGATGCGGAATTCAAACAACTCACAAGAAGAAGATCTGAACTAAATTTGCCAACATGGATAGGCAGTAAGATATCCACTTGTGCAGTTCCACTAAGATCAAGCAATCAAGCAACGTTGCCGGTGTGACATTTTGGTTGAACTGCACAAAACACTCTTAAAACAAAAGTGTTTTGTGCAGTGCAACAAAAGGTCACAATGGCAACGAGGTGACGTAGATAACCCTGTTTACACAGAGGTGCAAAGGAAACAACTAGTGTTCAATAACGGTGGATGACACAGAAGCCAACAAAAAGAAGCATCTACCTTATCTAAATGGGAAAGAAAGCAAGACAATAGCATTTCTCAGACGGTGGCACTGATTAATATTAATAGAGAGATTATATTAACAATAAAATTCGTTAAACATGTAATTTTCTTTTAACTATGGCATTGCATCAATTTTTCAGTGGCATTATTAGAGGGTGCTTGTTTACAGGGACATTTTGGTGGAGGGACTAAAAAAACTCCATGTCAGTCCCATCTAAACCAAATAGGAGGGACTTTTAGGGACTAAAAGTGGGCATTTGGGACTAAAGAAAGAAGACCCCGAGGGAGAGTCTTTTTGAGACTTTTTCCAATAGTTGCCCCTGCCACGCATGGCACCTTGTGTCTATTAGTTCATTACTAGTGGTAACATGGTCTTTTAGCATGTCATTTAACAACCTCTAGTCCATGTTTAGTCCCTGGAACCAAGCAAGTAGGGACTAGGGAACTTTTAACCAAATAGGGCCTTAGATTAACAACATCTAAAGAGTTGCACGGGACAATGGACGCACCAGCACCATGTGCATCTACCAATGTACTGGGGTGATGCACAGTCTGTTGCAACAAAGAACAAACAACCAAGGAGCATATTTGTGTTGGTCCCAGTTTTGTTATCTTTAGACACCTTTCCCTATGCGAGCGCAGCAAATCTAGTCTTGCTCAAACTCTACAGCCTTGTCCCCCAAAACAAAAGATCAGTTCATTACAGATGTGCGTACTGCGTTTGTCATTGTTTTCCCTTTTCGACCAACGTAGGTGTTGGATAGCCAGTCTGTACTAGTACTTTCCCCACTTCCTTTCCTCTGTGAACCACGTCCTAGATTTATGCTATACAACTTTCCCCCATTCCTGTCCTCTTTGAACCACGTCTTAGATTCATGCGATACAACTTTCCCCACAACTTTCCTTTTTGAACAATGTCCTAGATTCATGCTATACAACTTTTCCCACTACTTTCCCCCATTCCTTTCCTCTTTGAACCACGTCCTAGATTCATGGTATACAACTTTCCCCACTACTTTCCTGTTTGATCCAACACCTAGATTAGAGTGCAGAAGCGGGAAAAGCTCACATCCAGCTAGAGCAATGCATGTGGAGTAAGTAAATTATACCTTAACGTTCTTAGGGTGTGGTTCGGTGGGCGACTGGAGGCCGTTCGACCCACACTATGTACGGCGGAGAAGAAGAAGGGGTCGGAGGCCCTCTCGCGCCACCACTGTGTGAAGTGAACAGCAGCGCTGGTAGTGGATTCCCTCCCTCGCCGACGGCGACATCGTTACGCCTCCTTCCCTTCCCAACTGGCTGAAAGAGTGTGCAGAGAGCAACTACAAGCAGACCAGCAGTGACGGGAGAGAGAGAGGCCAAGAAGTCTTGTTTAGATTTGGAGAGGGTCAAAGAGTGTGAAGAGAACAACTACAAGCACTGAGGCTGCATCATGTATATATATATATATATACTGGAGAGAGTGTGAAGAGTGCAAACCCTAGAAAACAAGCGCCGAGGCTGCAGCTTATACGTGATGAGGTGATTATACGATCACTACGAGATCGTATAGCTCTGTATCCATCCATTTTGACCAGTCAAAGAATCCTCCTGGCACGAATTATGCTCAAGTGTAGTTATCGAACCCGAGACCTCAAGTTTGATGAGAGAACAGGCTAACCAGTTACACAACCCTCCCGTTATGTTCAAGAAGAGGAAAATAACCTTTTATACATTTTTTTTGTGTGGGAGTCATTGGGATTTAAGTCATAATCGTGTCATGTGGCTTTGGTGGTAAGACTATCCAAAGTGATGCAAAAATAATGCAACCTTACATTTTTTTATGTGTGTGGGAGTTATTGGGATTTAAATCATAATCATGTCATGTGGCTTTGGTGGTAAGACTATCCATAGTGGTGCAAAAATAATGCAGCCTTAGTCACCTTACCTCTCTCCATGTAGTACGTTAGGTCCCACCAGCGAGAGGGTGAAACAAAAAAATTAATAAGAAACATTAAAAGCGCCAGCGGTGTATCTTACCTCACACATCTCGCTACTGCTCGGGAACACTGTCCAATTGATCCCTCTGTTCGCTCTGTACTATTTTAAGTGAATCCTTATTATAACATGCACACAATTTTGGGCACTTGTATTCGACCTAAGTCAGTGTGCCACCATATCTCGTACGACTCCCTCCGTCTAGGTGTAAATAAGTCACGTTAGAAGGTGCAGCGGGACCAAGGTGCAAGCAGATTGGAGGAGAAAGAGAAACTTGACCGGTCATTCCTTCAATCAAAGCCCTGATTTCTGTCTCTAAACGCAACAATTGATCCAAATAACTAAGAGATGTCGTGTTAGCTACCATGCAGGTCCCCGTATTAACTCGCATGCAAGGAGTGGCGGAGCCTCGTGGAGGCCAAAGGGGGCCACCACCCCCCTTTCAAAAGCTCCGGGTGACTTGGCTCTAGGAGCAGTGGAAGAAGATCTTAGGCGTCTGGAGATGGAGCCTAGGTACCTTCACTCTGGATTTATGCATGCTCTCCTTACATAATCTCACTATGTTTTATTCCTATGCATGTCAGTTATTGTACACAATGGAACTGAACATGTAGATTAAAAGAGACGAGCCTTGCGTGGCAATAAAATTTCATGCAGACGTCGCTCCATGGTGGGTGCAAAGGCAGCCCCCCTCCACCCATTTCAGATCGTAATCAAGAGGAAAATAACTCCTCAGAGGAGGATTCAGAGACAGATGACCAGTCCCATCCCCCCCGAGGTGCATGCTCTAACTTGGCAGGGTTAGGTTGCTCATATCGTGCGTACGGTATCTTGCATTGCTATGTCACTTGCTTAGTTTAGACATGATTTGTGTGAATGCCACCTGTTTAGTGTCTAATTACCATATATGTGAATTATGCAATGCCATCTTTTTGCAAGACTTTATATATGTGAATTGTGCAATGCTATCTTGTTGCAAGGCATCATATATTTGAATTATGCAATGCCATGCTGTTTAGCCAAGCATCATATTTGTGAATTATATCATGCCATCCTTTTTTTCTATTTCTCATTGCTTTTGTCGACAATGTTTGTATATTCAACTGCTCTTCCTGTGCATCAGCCATTTGAATTGGTGATGGAGAAATCTAGAGTGAAAACAAGGTCTTTAGAGCAGACAATGCTACACGGTGAAGCAGATATGTTGCTGGTTACAGATAGCTCTTCATAGGAGGATTCAGAGGCAGATGACCAGTCCTATTACCCCCCCTAAGATGTATGCTCAAACTTGGCAGGGTTATATTACTCATATCATGCATATGTTGTATTGCAATGCTTAGTTTTTACATCATATACACGATATTGAATGCCATCTCCTTAGTTGACACATCATATATGCAATTGCCCTCTGCTCACTTCCTTAATATATAAATCATATATTTGAATTATATCATGCCATGATGTTTACATAGACAGCATGTATCTGAATTATGGCATGCCAACCCATTTTCTAAAGACATAATATAGTTATATCATCTCATCCTGTTCACATAGTCATCATATTTTGAATTATGTCATTCTATCCGTGAATTATCATGCCATCATGTTTCCATCGACGTCATGTTTGTGATTTATGGCATGCCAACCAGTTTAATAGACACATCGTATAGTTATATCATGTCATCCTGTTTACATAGTCATCATATTTTGAAGTATGTCATTCTATCCTATTTAGTTAGCCATCATACATGTGAAATTGTGTCATGCTCACCTGTTTAATTAGCCATCGTATATTTGAAATTATGTCTAGCTATTCTGTTTGGTTACACAACATAAATGTGAATTATTTCATGCCCTATTTTCTTCCCTACTATCCATTGCACCTGTCTATCTTACAATGTCTGTACATTCAATTACTTTTCTTGTTTATCAGCCATTTCAATTGGAGGGGGTGATGGCAGTATCTGTGGGAGTAAAAACACTGTCTTCAGAAAAGATCTTGCTACCTGTCGATGGAGATAGAACCACAGTTGTACTTGCCCAAGAACCAGCCCGACCACACATAACCCAGACTCATGCGGATTGTACCCCTACCCAGTTGGATAGAGAATCAGCTACACCCCTTCTAACCCCAACCCTGGCAGATAGTAACCTAGTTCCCGTTGATGCAACATCGTCTCCACCACAGAGCACCCAAACACGAGCAGTTAGTAAGGCAACTGCAGTGCCCAAAGCACGAGGACCACAACTCCGAACCCCAAGTCAAAGCTTAAAGCAGAAGAAGAATTGTATTCCCTCGAGCTTGCGTTGTATTCCCTCGAAGAGGAAAGGGAGATGCAACACAATAGCATAAGTATTTCCATTAGTTTTTGAGAACCAAGGTATCAATCCAGTAGGAGACCACGCGCGAGTCCCTCGCACCTGCACAAACAAATAAGAACTTGGCAGCCAACGCGATAAGGGGTTGTCAATCCCTTTACGGTCACTTACGAGAGTGAGATCTGATAGAGATGATAGTTCATATTTTTGGTATTTTTGGTTTATAAGAATAGCAAATAAAAGCGGTAAAAGTAAAGTAGATGTAGATTGATATGTTGAGAATAGACCCGGGGGCCATAGTTTTCTCAAGTGGCTACTCTCATGATAGCGATATTCTACGGCGGGTAAACAAATTACTGTCGAGCAATTGATAGAAAAGCGAATAATTATGAGACTATCTAGGCATGATCGTTGTATATAGGCATCCCGTCCGAGACAAGTAGACCGACTCCTGCCTGCATCTACTACTATTACTCCACACATCAACCGCTATCCAGCATGCATCTAGTGTATTGAGTTCATAAGAACAGAGTAACGCCTTAAGCAAGATGACATGATGTAGAGGGGAAAACTCAAGCAATATGATATAAACCCCATCTTTTTATCCTCGATGGAAACAATACAATATGTGCCTTGCTGCCCCTACTATCACTGGGAAAGGACACCGCAAGATTGAACCCAAAGCCAAGCACTTCTCCAATTGCAAGAACTATAGATCTAGTAGGCAAAACCAAACCAATAATTCGAAGAGACTTGCAAGGATATTACGAGCACACATAAAAAGTTCAGAGAAGAACCAAATATCTTTCATAGATAACCTTGATCATAAACTCACAATTCATCGGATCTCGACAAACACACCGCAAAAAGAGATTACATCGAATAGATATCCTCGATGACCAAGGAGAACTTTGTATTGAGATCCATAGAGAGAGAGAGAAGAAGCCATCTAGATACTAGCTATGGACCCAAAGGTTTGTGGTAAACTACTCACAAGTCATGGTGAGGGCGATGATGATGATGATGAAGGCCTCCGTGATAGATCCCCCTCCGGTGGAGCTCCAGAACAGGCTCCAAGATGGGATCTCCACGGGAACAGAAGGTATGGCGGTGGAATTAGGGTTTTCTCTCTGTTCTCGAAGTTTCTGGGGTACGTAGACTTATATAGGAAGAAGGAGGGCACCGGGGGAGTCACGGGGGCTCCGCGAGGCAGGGGGCGCGCCCTGGGAAGGGGGGCGCCCCCCCCACCGCCGTGAGCCCCACATGGCTCTTTTAACGTGGTTCTCAAGTTCTTCGTGTGTGATTTTCTCCAAAAATATCTCTCGCGATGGTTTCATTCCGTTGGACTCCGTTTGATATTCTTTTTATGCAAAACCCTGAAACAGAAAAAAAACAGCAATCTGGACTGGGCCTTTGGGTTAGTAGGTTAGTCCAGAAAATGATATAAAAGTGAATGATAAAGCCCATTAAACATCCAAGACTTCATAAATAATAGCAAGGAACAATAAAAAATTATAGATACGTTGGAGACGTATCAAGCATCCCCAAGCTTAATTGCAGGTCGTCCTCGAGTAGGTAAATGATAAAGAAATAATTTTTGATGTGGAGTGCTAAGCAATATAGTTTTTCAATGCAATTCTCTTAATTGTGGAATGAATGTTCAGAGCTGAAAGATTCAAGATAACAGTCTATATTGACATAAAAACAATAATACTTCAAGCATACTAACAAAGCAATCATGTCTTCTCAAAATACTATGGCTAAAGAAAGTTATCTCTACAAAATCACATAGTGTTGGTTATGCTCCCTCGTTATCACACAAAATATTCATATCATGCACAATCCCGATTTCAGCCAAGCACTTGTTTTCATACTCTATCTTTTCAAACCTTTCAACTTTCACGCAATACATGAGCGTGAGCCATGGATATAGCACTATAGGTGGAATAGAGGTGGTTGTGGAGAAGACAAAAAGGAGGGAGATAGTCTCACATCAACTAGGCGTATCAACGGGCTATGGAGATGCCCATCAATAGATATCAATGTGAGTGAGTAGGGATTGCCATGCAATGGATGCACTAGAGCTAAATATGAATGAAAGCTCAACAAAAGAAACTAGTGGGTGTGCATCCAACTTGCTTGCTCACGAAGACCTAGGGCATTTGAGGAAGCCCATCGTTGGAATATACAATCCAAGTTCTATAATGAAAAATTCCCACTAGTATATGAAAATGACTAAGCATGAGACTCTCTACAATGAAGAACATGGTGCTACTTTGAAGCACAAGTGTGGAAAAGAAGATAGTGGCAATTGTCCCTTTTTCTTTTCTTTTTTCTCTTTTTTCGGGCCTTTCTTTTTTTCTTTGGCCTTTTTTTGCGGAGGGGCTTTATAGATTTAGCCTTTCCTCCCATGGGACAATGCTCTAATAATGATGATCATCACACTTTCATTACAACATGATATTACAACTCGGTACTACAACAACAAAGTATGACTCTATATGAATGCCTCCGGTGGTGTACCGGTATGTGCAATGAAACAAGAGTGACATGCATAAAAATTATGCATGGTGGCTTTGCCACAAATACGATGTCAACTACATGATCATGCAATGGCAATATGACAATATGATGCGTGTCATATGAACGGAACGGTGGAAAGTTGCATGGAAATATATTCGGAATGGCTATGGAAATGCCATGATAGGTAGGTATGGTGGCTGTTTTGAGGAACAATATGGTGGCTGTTTTGAGGAAGGATATATAGTGGGTTTATGGTGCCGGCGAAAGTTGCGCGGTACAAGAGAAGCTAGCAATGGTGGAAGGGTGAGAGTGCGTATAATCCATGGACTCAACATTAGTCATAAGAACTCATATACTTATTGCAAAAATTTACGAGTCATCAAAAGAAAGCAATTAACGCCTGCTCCTAGGGGGGAGGTTGGTAGGAGTTAACCATCGCGCGCCCCCGACCTCCACACAAAGGTAGGCATTCTACAAATACCTCATGCTCTAACTCCGTCACATAGCGGTTCACCATATGTGCATGATACGGGAATCACTAACCTTAACACAAGTATTTCTCAATTTCATAATAACTCCACTAGCATGTCTCTAATATCACTATCCACATGTCTCAAAATAATTATAGAGCATCCAACATCCCATTCTATTCAATGCACTTAGTGTGAAACTTTTTACTATATTGACATTGGATGTTTATCATGTGAAGACTGGTTTCTTTAGCCTAAACACATTACCATGCTGTTTTAATAGACTCTCAAAAGGATATAAGTGAAGCATGAGATTACAACAATTTCTACAAAATATTACCACCACCGTGCTCTAAAAGATATAAGTGAAGCACTAGAGAAAAAACTATTCAACTCAAAAGATATAAGTGAAGCATATAGAGTGTTCTAATAATTTCTAGGCCATATTTAAGTCTCTCAAATAGGTGTGTCCAGCAAGGATGATTGTGGCAAAATAACAAGCAAAGACTCAAATTATACAAGACGCTCCAAGCAAAACACATATCATGTTGCAAATAAAAATATAGCTCCAAGTATAGTTAGCGATTGATGAAAACGAAAGAGGGGATGCCTTCCCGGGGCATCCCCAAGCTTAGGCTTTTGATTATCTTGAATTTACTTGGGGTGCCATGGGTATCCCCAAGCTTAGCCCTTTGCTACTCCTTGTTCCATAGTCCATCAAAGCAATACTCAAAACTTGAAAATTTCACAACACAAAACTTAGACAAAAATTCTCGTGAGCTCCGTTAGTATAAGAAAGCAAACCACTACTCAAAGGTACATCAATGAATTCATTCTTTGTTTATATTGGTGTTAAACCTACTGTATTCCAACTTCTCTATGGTTTATATCCTCCAAAACTACTCATAGATGCATCAGAATAAGCAAACAACACACGAAAAACATAATCTGTCAAAAACAGAACAATATGTAGTAATTTGCAGGTTTCGCCTACTTCTGGAACTCCAAAAATTCAAACTAAATTGGTAAATTTACGAAATTTGTCGAACAATCATCCGCAAAAAGAATCAACTAAAAAGCACGCTCCAGTAAAATCTGAAGACTACTTTAGCGAGCGCTAACGATTCTGATTTTCACAGCAAGATCATATAAACTTCACATAAGTCTTCCCAAAGGTTCTACTTGGCACAAACGTTAAACAAAACATGATACCGCATCTAATCAGAGGCTAGATGCAATATTTATTCCCTAACAGCAACAAAAACAAAAAACATAAAATTGGGTTGCCTCCCAACAAGCGATATCGTTTTACGCCCCTAGCTAGGCATGATACAAGATAGATCTAGGAATTGCCATCTTTGATGTTTACCTTTTTAATGGTGTCAAGCTCGAATCTGGGAGGTTCTTTACGTTTCCCTTCATATTCAGAAATCTTAAGATCCAAAGCATCCAACCTCTTGTTACAAAGAGTAATCAACATATTCATGTGGTGGAGATTCCCACTAACACTTTTAAGAGGTTCAAGAGATTTTTGTAATATTTTTGTTACTTCACAAATTTTCACAAAAACTTGCGTCCCTTCCGGGGTTGAATTTGACTCCTTTCGGGGAGGTAGTGTTCCCACTATCCCCTCTACAATTTCATGCACGATACTAGGATCAACTTCGATAAAATTCCCTTTGGCAATGCAGTCCAAGAGTTGTCTATGAGACATATTCAATCCAACATAAAAATTGCGAAGCAAGATTCCAAAATTCACCTCTAAGGTGCACTTACGATAAGATTCCATCATCCTAAACCAAGCATCTTTTCAGTTTTCTCCTTGCTTTTGCTTGAAGTGAAGCACTTCAAACTCGGGAGACAAAGGAGCGATAAGGGACTAACCATAATGACAAGCAAGCAAGCAATCCAACACACACAAGCAAACAAGAAGGAAGTGAACGATAAGCACACGGCGGTAGAACGGCTAATAAAACGGCAAGGCTGAAGTGGGGGAGAGGAAAACGAGAGGCAAATAATGTAATGTGAAGGATAAGGGTTTGTGATAGGTACTTGGTATATGACTTTTGCGTAAGCCTCCTCGGCAATGGCGCCCGAAATTCTTCTTGCTACTTCTCGAGCTTGCGTTGTATTCCCTCGAAGAGGAAAGGGAGATGCAGTAGCGTAAGTATTTCCCTCGGTTTTTGAGAACCAAGGTATCAATCTAGTAGGAGACCACGCGCGAGGGACTCGCACCTGCACAAACAAATAAGAACTTCGCAGCCAACGTGATAAGGGGTTGTCAATCCCTTTACGGTCACTTACGAGAGTGAGATCTGATAGAGATGATAGTTTATATTTTCGGTATTTTTGGTTTATAAGAACAACAAATAAAAGCGGTAAAAGTAAAGTAGATGTGGATTGATATTTTGAGAATAGACCCGGGGCCATAGTTTTCTCTAGTGGCTTCTCTCATGATAGCGATATTCTACGGCGGGTAAACAAATTACTGTCGAGCAATTGATACAAAAGCGAATAATTATGAGACTATCTAGGCATGATCATTGTATATAGGCATCATGTCTGAGACAAGTAGACCGACTCCTGCCTGCATCTACTACTATTACTCCACACATCGACCGCTATCCAGCATGCATCTAGTGTATTGAGTTCATAAGAACAGAGTAACGCCTTAAGCAAGATGAAATGATGTAGAGGGATAAACTCAAGCAATATGATATAAACCCCATCTTTTTATCCTCGGTGGCAACAATACAATATGTGCCTTGCTGCCCCTAGTATCACTGGGAAAGGACACCGCAAGATTGAACCCAAAGCCAAGCACTTCTCCCATTGCAAGAACTATAGATCTAGTAGGCCAAGCCATACCAGTAATTCGAAGAGACTTGCAAGGATATTATGAGCACACATAAAAAGTTTAGAGAAGAACCAAATATCTTTCATAGATAACCTTGATCATAAACTCACAATTCATCGGATCTCGACAAACACACCGCAAAAAGAGATTACATCGAATAGATCTCCTCGAAGACCGAGGAGAACTTTGTATTGAGATCCGGAGAGAGAGAGAAGAAGCCATCTAGATACTAGCTATGGACCCGAAGGTCTGTGGTAAACTACTCACAACTCATGGTGAGGGCGATGATGATGATGATGAAGTCCTCCGTTATAGATCCCCCTCCGGTGGAGCTCCCGAACAGGCTCCAAGATGGGATCTCCACGAGAACAGAAGGTACGGCGGTGGAATTAGGGTTTTCTCTCTGTTCTCAGAGTTTCTGGGGTACGTAGACTTATATAGGAAGAAGGAGGGCACCGGGGGAGTCACGGGGGCTCCACGAGGCAGGGGGCGCGCCTTGGGAAGGGGGGCACGCCCCCCCACCCTCGTGGGCCCCATGTGGCTCTTATGACGCGGTTCTCAAGTTCTTCGTGCGTGATTTTCTCCAAAAATATCTCTCGCGAAGGTTTCATTCCGTTTGGACTCCGTTTGATATTCTTTTTCTGCAAAACCCTGAAACAGGCAAAAAAACAGCAATCTGGACTGGGCCTTTGGGTTAGTAGGTTAGTCCGAAAAATGATATAAAAGTGAATGATAAAGCCCATTAAACATCCAAGACTTCATAAATAATAGCATGGAACAATAAAAAATTATAGATACGTTGGAGACGTATCACTCTTGCATCACTGTATTTACTCATACCAACTAATTTCAAATTTGAAGGATGCAATTGAAACTCCAATGGCGCAACAGGTATGTTTTAAACCTGGTTCTTTAACGTGTTTGCTGTTGTAACTTGCTCTATTTTGATTTCAGTTTCAATTGAATAAACAAATATGTTCTCATGCCATGCACATTACAAGTGTTGCTATTGCTGTGTAGTTTCCCACACTTATATTCTTTCTATGCTGCTTTGTGTTAAATAGGTATGATTCGAACTGTATCTATCTTGATTTGGCAACATAAACTAGAATGATATAGACCATACAGTGACCATACTACATAGATATATGTTTGTTTCATGCTATCATCCTGTCCACCTTACTACTGAACTGGTTTACCAAAATGAGTTTCATATACTACATTGTAAATCTGTGATGTGTTTGTTTGTTTCTCCTTTAGAATGCGGATAAAATATTGGAGAAGAGTACCCCGTTATGCAATGGTAAGGAAGTAATGCAGATCAGGTTCAAGATAGTGAGACATCCCTATTGTTCTCCAAGAAAGCTGATAAAAACTATATTGAAGACACTGAGACAACCCCAAAGTCCTGTCTTGATGTAGTGTTCGAGTTGCTGGCTACTACTGCTGGCACCAGCTCTTCGAACTCGCTGCCTGAATCAGTTTGGCTTCTTGAGTCTCAACTTCAAGTTGAAAGACATCGATCATATGTTATGCGACAGGAAGCCGAAGGACTCAGGAAGTCCCTGCAGAATTCAGATGCATACTTTCTGGTGCAACAACAACTGCTAGAGGATTTAAGCGCCAAACAAGAGAAAGTTAATAAGCTTGCTAAGCATCTTGCCAGCATTATGGGTACCCAGGATATTGTTTCTTGAGCTCTTCTGAAGTAGTTTCAGTTCCGGACTTGTTTTGCTACGGCGTTTATATACTGCTTTGTTCCCTATATTTGCACTGGTGGCGAACATTGATGCCCAGTGGATGTAATATGTGTAATTTCCGTGATAGCCTAGCGTAAGTTGCTTGCCTATTTATTTCCTTATTGTCTTGTTTATTTGTTTTCTTGTAGCCAGTGCAGTTCTTTTTCCGCGGTTTGCTAGTGGTCGCAATAGCCTATTTTTTGAAACTAGGCCACATTAACCATGGGCTACATATTTACTGTAGTTAACATGGGCCTCTTACGGGCCGTAGAAACAATGGGCCTTCTAAAGGCCGTAGAAACAACGGGCCTTCTATGGGGCGTAGAAACAATGGGCCTTATACGAGCCGTAGATACAATGGGCCTTCTACGGGCCGTATGATTGGTTGGCCAAACATGGGCCAATAACAGACCACATTATGGTCGTAAATGGGCTAGAGTTGAAATCGTCCGTTCATGGGCCGACCATAACGGGTCGACCATAATGGGCCGTCATTAATCGGCCATATTTGATGAAGCTATGAAAACGGGCCAACGTATTAACGGGCCACAAACGGGCCGACTGTGACCACGGGCTGAATTTGGCCCACAAGGAGAAAATGACAGTAACGGGCCTAAAGTAAATGAACGCTGGAAATGAGCCCAAGCGTACATGTGTCGTGAGAAGGCCGAAAGATAACATGGGCTGGGAACGGCCCAACGGAATAATGGGCCGTTAATGGGTATAAAGTGAAACACTGTTCAATATGGGCCAGTTTTACCACAGACCGTTAATGGGCCGAGGGTTACTAAGGACCTCATATGGGCCGAAAGACGTCATGGGCCATACATGGCCCGGAAGTTAAAACGGGCTGGAATTATATTGGACGGCCCAGATGACGCTATTGGGCCTAATTCAGATAGGTCGTAAACGGGCCCTGGGTTGGCGGGCTGTAAATGGGTTATATGCGAACATGCCGTTAACAGGCTTGCCGTGGGCCGGCCCGTCACCATTTGACCAAGTCAAACGGGCTGGCCTTTTCATAGGAATGGGCCTCTGTTGGGCACTGTTCAATATGGGGCAGTTTTAGCACAGGCTGTTAATGGGCCGAGGGTTACTAAGGGCCTCATATGGGCCGAAAGACGTCATGGGCCATACATGGGCCGGAAGTTAAAACGGGCTGGAATTATATTGGACGACCCAGATGACACTACTGGGCCTAATTCGGATAGGCCGTAAACGGGCCCTCGGTTAGCGGGCAGTAAATGGGCTATATGCGAACATGCCGTTAACAGGCTTTCCAAGGGCCGGCCCACCACCTTTTGACCAAGTCAAATGGGCCGGCCTTTTCACAGGAATGGGCCTCTGTTGGGCCGCTCCATCTGTCGACGTATCATAGGCGCTTTGGGTCCAATGAGAGGATGACATTTGTCTCAGCGGTGAGCCGACACGTGTTTCCTCCAGCCAATGATGATTTTACACGTGGAAAATCCCCATTGGTCGGGGCTGTTAACGGGTTATTGGATCAAAAATCGGACCCGGTAGCTTAACGGCATTCCCTTACGGTGGATGCCACGTGTCGGTCACCCTTGACGAAAGTACTTCTGTGACGTGCGATTTATCCTCATGGAAGTGGACACTTCCGTGATGATCCTTTTGGTAATGTCATGGAACACTTCTACGGCAGCACAGGTATGACTATCTTCATTCTGTCATAAATTTGTCATGGATGTACAGGCATGACAGAGAACGTGACCTACTGTGACAAACACGTATCATCACGGAAGTGTATTTTTTGGTAGTGAGGCTTACTAGGGACACAATGTTTTTGTCTATGTATTCACACATGTATCAAGTTTTCCGATCAATACAATTCTACCACGAATAAGAAACATTTATCATGATATAAGGAAATATAAAATAGCAACTTTATTATTTCCTCTAGGGTGTATTTCTTTCAGTCTCCCACTTGCAATAGAGTCAATAATCTAGTTCACATCGCCTTGTGATTAACACCAACAGTTCACATTGTCATGTGATTAACACCCATAGTTCACATCGCCATGTGACCAACACCCAAAGGGTTTACTAGAGTAAATAATCTAGTTCACATCGCTATGTGATTAACACCCAAATAGTACTAAGGTGTGATCATGTTTTGCTAGTGACAGAAGTTCAGTAAACGGGTCTGTTACATTAAGATCTGTATTTATTTTTGCAAATTTCTATGTTTACAATGCTTTGCATGGAGCTACTCTAGATAGTTGCTCCCACTTTAAATATGTATCTAGATCGAGACTCATAGTCATCCGGATTGGCGTCAAAGCTTGCATCGACGTAACTCTTTATGACGAACTCTTTATCACTTCCATAACCGAGAAACATTTCCTTAGTCCTTTTAAGGCAACTAAGGATAACTTTGACCGCTGTCCAGTGATCTACTCCTGTATCACTATTGTACCTTTCTTGCCAAACTCATGGCAAGGTACACAACAACTTTGGTACACAGCATGGCATACTTTATATAATCTATGACTGAGGCATAGGGAATGACTTTTCATTTTCTCTGTATATTCTGTCGTGGTCGGGTTTTGAGTTTTACTCAACTTCTAAAAGTGTGTTATATCGACTAGAGGGGGGTGAATAGGTGATTTTTACAAATTGATCACTGAGAAAATTCTAACTGAGGAATTTTCAAAGCAACGAACTACTAGTAGCGGAATAGATACTCAAGTGCATGCACAAGAAAACAGTAGCATGGTCATCATGATGAAATGAAAGCAAACACATGGGACAAGTAATATGTCAACATGATAAGCAGGTTGAAGACCAAGGACTGAAGAAATAGGGTTGAGGAAATTGAGAAAGTCTTCAGTCAAGTTCATCAACACATGAATGGGTAAATGATAGGGATGAGGAAATACAACCAGCAGGCTTGGTAAAGACAATGATTTGGTAGACCAGTTCCAACTGCTGTGACAGTTGTGCATCTGGTTAGGGCGGCTAGGTATTCAAACCTGAGGACACATAGTCCCGAACACCCAGTCCTGGACACATAGTCCAAGACACTTAGTCCTCACTGTATTCCCCTTGAGCTAAGGTCACACAGACCTTGCCCAATCACTCATGGTAACTTTTCATAGGTGACTTCCAGACCTTCACAGACTTGGTCACCCGGCAATCCACAATTCCTCTTGGATGATCTAGACCATTGATGCCTAACTGTCTGGAAGATCATAATCTTCAAAGGTAACAAGCGTCGGTTCCACACAGGAACACTCTCTTCAGTGATGCTTAATCACTTTGGGGTTTTAGGTGTTGGGTTTTTGTGTTTTTCCTCACTTGATGATTTTTGCTCAAAGTCCTCGGAGGATGGGTTGCTCTAATGACAAGTGTCAATTTTTCTCGGAGCAGCCTACCAACTAGTGGTTGTAGGGGCGGCTATTTATGGCCAACGGAGCAGCCCGACATGATAAGACATAAATGCCCTTCAATGATATGACCGGTAGGTGGATAGGATATTTTGGGACAACTGGTGCATAGCAAAACAACGGTCAGAAATTTGAGCTCTCAAATTCCTCAGGGCTATCATGTTCCTCACTTGTAGGCAATCCGCACTAGCTAATTCCTAACTCCTCAGTCAGAATAAATTCCTCAGAGACCGGAAGAACTTCATCTCTATCACTGAAGAAATTGACTGAACTGTATGAGATTTCCAATGGCTTTACTCGAAAGGATTGGTAGTGTAGTCTTTGAGATGGGCATCACTTGGAAATATGTTTTCTTAGCTTTACTCGACCCCCTTTAACAGTACGGTGTTTCCAATGACTATAGAAATAGAAAATGAAACTACGAAAACAAAAGTCTTCACGCTTCATAATCCTCCCATGAATATCCATGTTTTCAAGGTTACACCAATTTCCTCATTTTCAAAGTCTTCAAGAAAACCAAAGTCTTCAACTTAAGACATACATTTTTAGGGGTCGACTTTCTTCATAAATATCAAACTCCTCATAGACTTATAGTACCTGTGTATACTCACAAACACACCAGTCTTTTAACCTATATGTCTTCAATACACCAAACTCACTAAGGGGCACTAGATGCACTTACAACCTCCCCCTTTTTGCTGATTGATGACAAATTGGTTAAGTTTTCAACGGGGATAAACATATGAAGTGTAACAACATATATTGAGGAATTTGATTGCAAGATATAGAAGAACTCCCCCCTAAAGATGTGCATGTTTGAGGATTTTGCTTGAGTAGAAATTGTACACTGTAGTGTAAAATCGTGGAGATCTCCGCCTATATCTTGTAATTCATACACACATTTAACATATGATATGAAGAATTTGAAATGCATGATGAAATACTGTTTGATGAAATTCAGCATGCGTGAATTAAGGTACTGAGGAAATAAGCACGGAGGAAGCAGTTCAAAAAGTATCAGACCACCATTGGACTTAAGTTTACAACTCATCAGGGGAAACACCTCAGAAGAGCGAGAGTTGTAACTTAACAAAAATATAGCCCATATAAGCGACCCGCTTGAAGACTAATTCAAATGTCTCCCCCTTTGTCATCAATTGACCAAAAGGGATGAAAATGAGGACTAACGCGCCTGAAGAATATCGTCATGATGTTGATGGAGGAGCGCCAGCGTTGTTGGGGTCGTCCGTTGATTTAGGGCCTGCCAAAGTGTCGTCCAAATCTCCAGCTTCATCCGTCATGCGCGATGAAGAAAATGAACTTGTGAACAGCTGAGGAACTTTGACCTTCTTGAATTTCTTCGAAGGTGGCTGAGACCAGTCAAAGTCCTGTTGGAAGTCCATCTCCTTGAGTTCTTCAACACTATAGAGATGTGAAATAATAACCCTAGTGCAATCAAAGATTTCATGCGCATAGCAGTTATTCTTCTTCACAGTGTTCTGTGTGACAGTCATGTTCTGAAGAATTGAACCAAACTGGCGCTTGACCCACTTGTGATTGCGATCTATCTTCTGATGAAGACTTAGGATAAACTCACAATCTGTCATCACTCGTGGAACAGTTGCTTGAGGAATTTGCTTTGAAGCATTTGCGGCAGTGTCTTGGGTCACATAATCATCATTGGTGGAATAGGATGCAGCTTTGCGAATTTGGCCATCCAATGGACGAGTACCTTCATCAGTAACATCAGGTTTGCCTTTTCCAGTGACCGAGGAAATTGTCCATTTGAGGACTTCAACATGAGGCAAATAGCTAAGATGATTTTGAAAGTCAGCCTTGTATGCAATTGAAGAACTTGTTCTGATGAATCTCATAATCCAGGGAGCATAAGGCTTCAACTAAAAAGGCTACAGTGCAACATTTGCTAAAGTCCTCATGAAGAAATCGTGATAATTGATGGAAATCCCATGCATGATATTGAACAGCAGATTCTTCATGATGCCAACAACGTCTTCTTCTTCGGAGTTGTGACCCTTAATTGTACTAAGGGTTTTGGTGAGTATGCGGTAGATAGTCCTTGGCACATAAAGAAAATCCTTCACAAGGAAGGTTATTCTTGAAGGTTGGCCAGCCTTCAATGGCTTCATTAGCACTTGTATCAGATGATTTTGAAGTTCGGGTTCATCATAGATTTTTCTTGCGCCGTCAGCAGGAGGATGTACTGGGATAGCATGAAGCAATTCAGTTGCTCGTGCTTTGTAGTGAGTATTTTCAGACATCCAGTCCAGCACCCATGAACTCACATCATTTACATCACCAGCCAGATGCAAGGTGGCATAGAACTGAAGAATGAGTTCTTCATTCTAGTTGCAGATGTCAGAGCAGAAACTCAGAAGCCCCACTTCATGAAGTAAATTCAGCATAGGCTCAAAGCGAGCGATGGATTCCATGTCAACATGAGGAATTTGACGATGGTCAAATACCTTGTCCTTGTCGAATAGAAGTGAAGAATAGAAATTCGTCTGACTTGCTGTCCAGAACCGCTTGCGACGAAGTCTTGCTCACTCATAAGGGTTGAATTCAGTGAAGAATTGATGTTCAGCGGAGAAATCATCAGCCTTGAATTTCTGCGTTGTTGCATGAGGGTTCTTCTGCTTGGGTTGAAGATTTACAAATGATGATTTTGCAGTCTCTTGAATAAAAACTTCTGGAGCTGCTGCTTGAGCAATTGAAGCTTCAGGTTCTCCTTCAGCAGTTGGTTTTTCAACTTCTTTAGCTATTGCAGCTGGAGGTCTTTCAGGAAAGGACAGAAGAGGAGTGTTGAGTTCTTCAGAGCCCTCCTGAATTTCTTTAGTTTGAACAGGGGACTGAGGAACTTGCTGTAGCGGTGTGGTCAAGGGTGAATTGGGATGAGTCTTTTCCCAATAATCATCGTTGAGCACAGGAGTTATAGAGCCAATATCCACATCTTCTTCCATTTCCTCAACGCCGGCCTCTTCAGCAGTGAACTGAGGCATGGGCGATGATACCAGTGGGGTTGAAGGGATTACTTTCGTTTCAATTTCATCATCCAACTACTCTGAAGAAGTAGCATAAGGATTTTCTTCAGCAGTGTCATCAAGAATGTCATAATCCTCACCAAAGGGAACAATCTCCTTTGATGGCACGCTAGAAATCGGAACAACATCGATGGGGTTGGTGACGGAGCTTGACAAAGTCCTCACTTTCTTGGGAGCCGAGGATTCTGAAGTTGATGATGCTTTCCTTTTCTTCACAACTTCTTTGTCTGTAGCCTTTGTCATCTTCACTTCTGGTGCAGAAGGAAGATTAATGTTCTTCACAGGTGAAGACTTTGCAGGAGGAGCAGATGACACATGTTCAGTTTCTTTAGGCACGACTGTTGCAATCGCCCTGGCATTCTCAGATTCTTCAGGCACTGCAGCAGATTCTTCAGCAGGCCTGGGTTGTTCTTCAGGCGCAACAGTAAAAGTTTCCCTGGCAGTTTCATCAGTGACTGAAATTTCTTCATCCGCCCTGGCATGTTCAGTTTCTTCAGCAGCAGCATTTTCAGCTGCGCTTTCAGTTTCCTTAGCAACATGAATGTCTTCTTGTGAGGAGCTTTGACCACCAAGGTTGAGGGACTTGGAGAGCTTGACGAATCTGACTTTAGCACCTAGCCAATCAGCACGGTATCCGTCAAATTCATCACTGAGGCCTTTGATTAAATTTTGCAGTTTCACAAGGTCCACAGGAGACATGTTCACAACATTTTCCTTCAAGAAGCGCTCCTTATTGAACTGATCCTTTTTGGATTTTCTGGCTTGTTCAAACTTCCAATTTTTCTTCACTAATGAAGGCAGCCAACATGTGACTTTGACCAGGAGTGAGATTCTTCTCAGGGAGAGGTGCATTGGGATCTTTGTGCCAAATATCAATATAGTCAAGGATCTTCTTTGGATCCAGCATGGGAGGCACATAACTGCATTTGGCTCTAGCGGCCTTCATCTTCATATCTCTGATGATTTCAGCAAGTTCTTCATCATCAACTTCATCGTCATCAGACGGAACATGAAAAGCCACATTCTTTTGAGGACTTGGCCTCTTTTCTCATCCAGCAGTGGTCTTCCTTTTCAGCAAGGTTGGACCAGGTGAAGTTTGTGGTGGAGCTGATGAACTTGCAGAGGATCCTGAAGCAATTAAGAACCCTGCAGTCTGTTGACATGTTGCTAGGTGCACAAGAGTTGTGGACTTTGCAGCAACAACTGAGGATTGTGCAGCAACATAGGGAATTGGAGCAGCCCTTGTGGAAGTTGCCTGAGGAATGTGTCCTGAAGGCTTTGAGGAGCTTGTCCATGAGGGCATTGCCATTGAGGAACTTGGCTTGACGGCCGATTTCTTCAGCATAGCCTTTTTGGGCCTACTGGCAGAGGCCTCAGCAGCAGTGGCAACAACAACAATGTCTTCATTTAATTTCCTTACTGCTTCTCTAGCTGCTCATTGAAGCTTAGCTTGGCGCTTGGCCCATTCCTTTGGAAATTCCTCACCACGTCTGACGCTTGAGGGATCTGCAACTTGGCCTGGAGCCAATGGAGGTCTTGATCAAGGAGGATTTACAGCGAATTTCTTCCTGTGTTTGGGAGTAACATAACGGTATTCCCTCCATTCTTTTGCCCATCTACTCTCAATCCTCTGAATGCGCACTTTGCGCTGATTCTTGTTCTCTTTGCCATGAATTTCCTCATCTGGAGTGCAATAATCAGCATATATATCTTTAGGGATCTCAAAGGTAGTGTTTGTCTCAGGTCTCTTGCCTCCCTTTTGCGGTCTCTTGCCTTCAGCCATTTTCCCCACTTGAGGATTTTGAAAAATTGACATTTCTGAGGAAGTATGTAACTTTTCTTCGAGGAATCCTGCAAATGAGTTAAGTTGATGAGAACCTAGCGATTCAGCAGCAGGCATTTGTACCTATGAATATTTCCGGTCCAAATCTCCCACACCCTAACTTGGCAGAGGGAGACACATACGGCGGTGGCGGAGCGAATATTTATGCGGCCGGCGCAAGTACGACGTTGAGGAGGTCGAGGCAGTGAAGCTCTTCCTCACCAGCATTGATGGAGAGTAGCGGCGGTTCTAGGTCTAAGAGCTCGAGCGAGAAGGAGGTCGAGCGAAGTAAAGAGGTGA
Source organism: Secale cereale (assembly GCA_902687465.1). NCBI lineage: Eukaryota > Viridiplantae > Streptophyta > Magnoliopsida > Poales > Poaceae > Secale > Secale cereale. The sequence goes on from LR738715.1 coordinate 366,773,698, forward strand.
GGTGAAGGGGAGGGGTATTTATAGCCACTGTGAAAAACCGCTCGTCTGAAGAAATTGGACGAACGTGCCCTTGCCTTTTACTATCCTAGCAACATGTGTTACCCACATTCTAAGGAGTAAAGATAGTGGAGATCGTGGGAGAGTTGTTTAATCCATCGTGGGATGCGGAACGGTTTGACCGGCAAAAGCCAAAAATTTTGGATAAGAAAATTTTAACGTTGCGATAAGTGAATGCTGTAGAGGACATAAAACTCTCTCTCTCTCTCTCTCTCTCTCTATATATATATATATATATATATATATATATATATATATATATATATATATATATATATATATATATATATATATATATATATATATATATATATATATATATATATATAGCCAATGAAGAACACTAGTGAAAAAGTTGAAGAAATTTCAAATTTTTAGGAATTTGAAAATTTGAAGAATTTGCAAATTGAAGAAAAACTCAAAGTTCAACTTTGGTTGGTGGCGTGACCCACCGTATAAGAATGATGATTTTAGACACCGCGTATAATTGTCGTAGGGCTCTAAGAATCAATTTCTTCATTATTTTCTTCACTGATTAGAGGGTTAGTCTTCATTGATTGAAGAAAAACATTACATCGTGTGTTGTGCATCAAAGTCATCAATTTTGCATAAGTGTTAGGATGTGTGTCCTTTCAAAGAACATTCGAAGATTCTAAGATATTTAGCTCACACCACAACTTGGAAATTCTCTTTTCATCCAAGGGCTTAGTGAAGATATCTGCCAGCCGTTCTTCATTCTTCACATGGTAGATGGAGATGTCGCCCTTGAACACATGATCACGAAGAAAATGATAACGAATCTGGATGTGCTTTGTCTTCGAGTGCTGAACTGGGTTGTGAGCAATCTTGATGGCACTCTCATTGTCACAGTAGAGTGGCACATTCTTCATGTTGACTCCATTGTCCTTAAGGGTTTGTTTCATTCACAGCAAATGAGCACAGCATGAACCAGCAATAATGTACTCAGCTTCAGTAGTAGAGAGTGATACACATGTCTGCTTCTTCGAGGACCAGCAAACTAAGGATCGTTCGGGGAAATGGCATGTGCCGAATGTAGACATGTTATCCACTCGATCACCAGCATATTCAGAGACAGAATATCCGATGAGATCAAAATTAGAGCCCTTGGGATACCATAATCCAAGTGTTGGAGTGTGAGCTAGATATCGAAGAATATGCTTCATAGCCTTATGGTGTGATTCCTTCGGTGTAGCTTGAAATCGGGCACACATGCAAACACTAAGCATAATATCTGGCCTAGATGCACATAGATATAATAAAGAGCCAATCATGGAGCGGTGTACCTTTTCATTGAAGTCTTTACCATTTTCATTGGTGCAGAGAAGGCCATTTGTGGGCATAGGGATTTTGACGCCTTTGCAATCTTGCATGCCGAATTCCCTCAGAACATCCTTGAAGTATTTCTCTTCAGATATAAAGATGCCATTGCGTTGTTGATGAATTTGACGGCCTAAGAAGAATTTCAGTTCGCCCATCATGGACATTTGATATTCTTCAGGCATCACGTGGCCAAATTCGTCACCGTAACATTCATCAGTACAGGCAAAGATAATATCGTCCACATAGATTTGACACACAAATAATTCATCATCATGTGATTTGGTGAAAAGAGTTGGGTCAAGTGAACTGGGTTTGAAGCCTTTCTTCCTGAGGAATTCCTTCAAAGTATCAAACCACGCCCGAGGGGCCTGCTTGAGGCCATAGAGGGCCTTGTTGAGTTCGAAGACTTTGTCAGGGTGTTTAGGATCGTCAAAACCTGGGGGTTGAGCAACATATACTTCTTCCCCAAGCTTACCATTGAGGAATGCACTTTTCACATCCATTTGATATAAGATGATATTATGATGGTTAGCATAAGCATGTAATATGTGAATAGCTTCAAGTCTAACAACATGAGCAAAAGTTTCAGTGAAGTCAATTCCTTCAACCTGTGTGTAGCCTTGAGCTACGAGACGAGCCTTATTTTTCACCACAAGGCCATTTTCATCTTGCTTATTGCGATAGATCCATTTGGTGTCGATGATATTGTGCTTCCGAGGATTTGGTCGCTTGACGAGTTCCCACACATGGCTCAGCTCGAATTGATACAATTCCTCTTGCATTGCTTGAATCCACTCAGTTTCCAGAAATGCCTCATCAACTTTGGTGGGCTCTGTGATAGAGACAAAAGCAAAGTTCTCACAAAAGTTAGATAAGTGTGGATCTCTTGAGTGTGTGAGAGTACCTGGTGCATTTATGTCGTCGATGATTTTCTCGATCTGCACTTATTTTGCCACTCGAGGATGAGCTGGTCGACGACTTTGATCTGGCTGAGCATTTTCTTCAGCAACAGTTTCTTCAGGTGCACCAGTATGATTTTCTTCATGGTCAGGAATGACTTCTTCAGCAGATTCTTTAGTGGGGATGATATCCTCAGTAGCTTTGAACTTAATGGATTCCTCATGAGGTATTTCACTAGTCACAGGAGGCACGTGTTCTCTTTGCGAGCCATTAGTTACACTGAACCGCACATCTACAGTCTCAACATTTTGTGAAGATGATTGATGAAGATTCTGTAAGTGTGTGAATCGTTTCCGTAACCAAGCATGAAACCTTCATGTTCTTTCGATGCAAATTTTGAATGGTGATGAGGATCTCTAACCCAACATTTAGCACTGAAGACTTTGAGATAACTCACATTGGGTTTCTTGTCAGTGAGAAGTTCGTATGAGGTTTTCTTGAGGAGTTTGTGGAGATATACCCTGTTGATGATGTGGCACGTAGTGTTGATAGCCTCAGGCCAGAAACGGAGAGGCGTCTTGTATTCATCAAGCATAGTGTGAGCCATCTCAACGAGAGTCCTGTTCTTGCGCTCCACAACGTCGTTCTGCTGAGGAGTGTAAGGGGTTGATAGCTCATGAGTAATACCAAGTTCATCAAGATAGTCATCAAGACCAGTGTTATTGAACTCGGTCCCATTGTCACTCCAGATATGCTTGATCTTTACACCAAAATTCATCGAGGCCCTTGAGGAAAATCACTTGAGGATTTCCTGCACTTCATGCTTAAATGAGATGATATGCACCCATGTATAAAGAGAATAATCATCAACAATGAAAAAGCCTAAAGAGATGATGCATTTGTGAATACAGAGTAATTTGTAGGGCTAAAGAGGTCCATGGGAAGCAATTCAAAAGGACGAGTGGTAGTCATGATAGTCTTCGAGGGATACTTGAATTTGGTCATCTTTCTAGCTTCGCAAGCCCCACAAAGATGATCTTTGAGGAATTTGACACCCTCAATTCCAAGGATGTGCTTCTTCTTCACAAGTGTGTGTAAGTTCCTCATGCCAGCATGACCAAGTCGTCGATGCCATGGCCATCCTCCTGAAGCTTTTGCAAGTAGACATGTGGTAGGCTGTGGTCCTGTAGAGAAATCAACAATATACATGTCTCCTCTCCCAAAGCCTTTGAAGACTTTGGATCTGTCAGATTCCAAGCAAACAACACAGCTATATTTGCCAAAGACAACAAGCATATCGAGATCACAAAGCATTGAGACAAACATGAGGTTGAATCCAAGAGACTCGACAAGCATGACTTTGTCCATGTGTCGATCTTTTGAGATTGCAACTTTACCTAGAATCAATACCTTGCCTTTTTCATTTGTCTGCGTAGGTGATATGCTTTAAGTGAGATGGAGATAAAGCAGAGTCCATCAATAGGTTCTTGTGACCGAACATGTGATTTGTACATCCACTATTGAGGACCCACTCAGTAGCTTTGACAGAATCATCATGTTGAAGAATTAGTGCATCTTACAACTCATATGCTTCATAGTGAAGAATATGACAGCAATTTCATCAGAATGAATTTCATCAATAAGAGGAATATATGAAGAATGAGGACGTGAGAAATGAATGAATCATTTCTTCATGATTAGCTTGCGTCCTTTCAAGCATTCTCAGGTCTCCAGCAAATTCTTCATACGTTTAAGTTCATCTGGAGACCTGACCCTGCATAAGAGATTAGTTTTTTTCTTCACCACCCACATCTGGAAGGGTGGCAAAGAGTTCATCATCCTGCGAGCACCAATTGAAAATGGTGGCATTGAAGCCAATGAATTTCGTTTCATAGGTGAGGGGTTAGAGTATGCATATGAATGATGCGCATATTCATAATCCTTATTCTTTCCCTGCGAAACAGAAGCATTAGCACGATGATGTTCATATGAGAAACTTTAACCGTACGAGGACTTGGATCCATATGAAGAATTTGATCTGGGTTCCTGTTCTTCACTGGTCGTGTCATGAGGACATTCACTTGACGATTTTAAGGTGCCTCTTGGGAACCCAAATTTTCTCCATAGGGGGACCATTCCCGCAGTTAATTCCAACATACCTAGTAAATACTTCACCATTCTGATTTTTGAACAATTTATAGTTGGAGTCAAATGACTCATCAGAAGATTGTGAAGATTCACAAGTAATGCCAAATAAGGTAGAAGGATCTATTGGAGGTCCATTTGCAGCAACCCATGAGGTTTTGGGATACTGCTCAGGTTTCCAGTAGGTCCCATTAACATTGAGTTTCCTCTCAAAGGCAATACCCTCTTTCCTAGGGTTCTTGTTCAGAATCTGCTTTTTAATCACATCGCAAAGAGTCTGATGACCTTTGAGGATTTTGTACACGCCTGTTACATACAATTGCTTCAACTCTGCATTTTCGTCAGTAGCATCAGTGGTTTCCTTAGTTGAGGAAATTGTCACCACAGAAATAGTTGAAGAATTTGCAGCAATAGAAGCATTTGAAATTTCAGGTGAAGAATTAGCAGTTTCACGTTCAATGCATTTCAGACATGGTGGAATGAAATCTTCCTGAGCGGAACTGACCTGTTAAGCAAGTAATGACTCATTTTCCTTCTGAAGATCTTCATAACTGTGATAGCCTGGCTTATTAGGAATGATAGACTACTCATATCAATAAGGAATTCCTTCTTTTCCGGGAGCCCATTCGGATAGAACTCCAAAGTTAAGCGTGCTCAGCTTGGAGTAGTTTCGGGATGGGTGACCGACCGGGAAGTTGCTCCCGGGTGCGCACAAGTGAGGACAAAGTGCGTAGAAAAGACTAGTATTGATGTGGGGCTAGTCTAGATCTCGCCAGGAGTAACGACCACCGGCGGGTGTGTCCGGGGCGTTACAAGTTGGTATTGGAGCCGACCCTCGCGGTTACATGGATGTTTGCGGACAGGTGCTCAGTCATGTTATTCATGACGTTTGTGACCCGTCGTGGCACACTGCATGGCACATGTATCGGACTGGAAGCACAGACGTATGCGCCAGGAGTAACGACCACCGGCGGGTGTGTCCGGGGCATTACAAGTTGGTATTGGAGCCGACCCTCGCGGTTACATGGATGTTTGCGGACAGGTGCTCAGTCATGTTATTCATGACGTTTGTGACCCGTCGTGGCACACTGCATGGCACATGTATCGGACTGGAAGCACAGACGTATGCGCCTAGAGGGAACGTTCCTGTGGCCCGACGAGGACGTCGGTTCCTCTGAGTGGGGGTGTATGTGATAGTCTGGCTTATTAGGAATGATAGACTACTCATATCAATAAGGAATTCCTTCTTTTGCCGGGAGCCCATTCGGATAGAACTCCAAAGTTAAGCGTGCTCAGCATGGAGTAGTTTCAGGATGGGTGACCGACCGGGAAGTTGCTCCCGGGTGCACACGAGTGAGGACAAAGTGCGCAGAAAAGACTAGTATTGATATGTGGGGCCAGTCTAGATCCTGCCAGGAGTAACAACCACCGGCGGGTGTGTTTGGGGCGTTACAATAACTCACCCTAAGCTTTTCAAGATCTTGCTTTCTTTGAAGAAATTCATAAGAAAGCTTCTCATGATCAATTAGGAGAGTGTTATGAAGATCCTAAATGTTATGAAACTTAGACTGTAGTCTCTGAAGATTATCAGTTAAGATTTTCGATCGATACAATTCTTCACCCAACAGGTCATCGCTTTTGACAAGTTGATTTTGAACCTTTTTCAAAGCCTTTTGTTGTTAATGGCAATATTAGGAAGTTTGGAATAGCTAGGTTTGAGGTTTTCATTAGATTCATCTTCACTAGAATCAGAGGAGGGATGATTGAGTACCTTGGCACCTTTTGCCATGAAGCAATAGGTGGGAGCGTAGTCATCGTTGTCGTCGTCAGCAGAGTTGGGGAAGTCATTTTCCTCAGTGTTAAAGATGGACTTGCTAACGAATGCGGTAGCGAGAGCTAGGCTCGCCACACCAGAGTGTGACTCCTCAGATTCCTCCTCTTCCTCATTTTCTTCAGAATCAGCCTCTGAGTCCAATTCCTTTCCAATAAATGCCCGAGCCTTTTTGGAACTGCTCTTTTAGTGGAATGAAGACTTGGAAGATTTTGGTGATGAGGACTTTGAAGATTTCTTATTTTTCTTCGAATCGTCTGACCTGTAATCCTTGTATTTCTTCTTCTTCGATTCCTTTGCCAACTGAAGACAACTAGTGATAAAGTGACCATGTTTCTTGCATTTGTGACAAGTTCTCTTCTTGTAATCGCGAGATGAGGAATCTGATCTCATGTCATCACTTCTTGAAGATCTTCCAAAGCGACCACATCTTGAGAACTTATGAAATTTCCTCACGAGCATTGCTAGCTCCTAGCTTAGTTCTTCACGATCACCATGGCTGCTATCAGAATCTTCGCCTTCAGATGAGGAAACTGCATTGGCCTTCAGTGCACGTGATCTACCATAGCTTGGACCGTAGAGATCTATCTTTTCAGCTTGTTGGAACTCATGAGTTCAACCTCCAGAATATCAGCGGGTTCAAGTGACTTGTAGTCTCTACGCTCTTGAATCATCAGTGCCAGAGTATCGAATGAGGAATCAAGTGATCTCAGCAATTTCTTCACCTCCTCGTGGTCAGTGATGTCTGTAGTACCAAGTGCTTGAAGCTCATTTGAGATGTCAATGAGGCGACCGAAGGTTTGCTGAACGTTTTCATTGTCGAGTCTTTTGAAGCGGTTGAAGAGATTGCTAAGAACATCAACTCGAGAGTCACGTTGAGTTGATACTCCCTCGTTGATCTTGGACAGCCTGTCCCAGATAAGCTTTGCTATCTCCAAAGCACTCACTCTGCCATACTGCCCTTTACTCAGATGGTCACATATGATATTCTTCGCTTGAGAGTTGAGTTGCTTGAATCTCTTCACATCATAAGCGTTCACAGAAGGTGAGACGGATGGAACGCCAGTTTCCACAACGTACCAGATATTGTTGTCAATTGCCTGATGATGCATATGCATCTTGTTCTTCCAGTAGGGGTAGTCCACCCCGTCGAAGGTAGGACACCCAACCGAGACTTTGATCATGCCTGCAGTCAAAATAACTAAAACTCCAGGTGGTTAAACCAAAATCACACATAACAAGGGAGTACCTTGCTCTAATACCAATTGAAAGTGGGTTATATAGACTAGAGGGGGGTGAATAGGCGATTTTTACAAATTCATCACTGAGGAAATTCTAATTGAGGAATTTCCTAATCAACGAACTACTAGAAGTGGAATAGATACTCAAGTGCATGCACAACAAAATAGTAGCATGGTCATCATGATGAAATGAAGGCAAACACAGAGCACAAGTAACGTGTAAACATTATAAGCATGCTGAAGACTGAGGACTAGAGAAATAGGGTTGAGGAAATTGAGAAAGTCTTCAATCAAAGTCTTCAAACAATACATATCAAGTTCATCAACACATGAATGAGGAAATGAAAGGGTTGAGGAAATAGAACCAGTAGTCTTGGTGAAGACAATGATTTGGTAGACTACTTCCAACTGCTGTGACAGTTGTTCGTCTGGTTAGGGCGGCTAGGTATTCAAACCTGAGGACACATAGTCCCGGACACCCAGTCCTGGACACACAGTCACTTAGTCCTCACCCTATTCCCCTTGAGCTAAGGTCACACAGACCTCGCCCAATCAGTTGTGGTAAGTCTTCACATGTGACTTCCAAACCTTCACATACTTGGTCACCCGACGATCCACAATTCCTCTTGGATGCTCTAGACCATTGATGCCTAACCGTACGGAAAATCACAGTCTTCAATGGTAACAAGCGTTGGTTCCACACATGAACACTCTATTCAGTGATGCTCAATCACTTTGGGGTTTTAGGCGTTGGGGTTTTGGGGTTTTCCTCACTTGAAGATTTTCGCTCAAAGTCCTCAGAGGATGGGTTGCTCTAATGACAAGTGTCAGTTTCTCTCTGAGCAGCCAACCAACTAGTAGTTGTAGGGGGCTGATATTTATAGCCTATGGAGCAGCCCGACATGATAAGACATAAATGCCCTTCAATGATATGACTGTTAGGTGGATAGGTTATTTTGGGACAGCTGGCGCGTAGCACAACAACTGTCGGAAATTTAAGCTCTCAAATTCCTCATTGCTATCATGTTCCTCACTTGTAGGCAATCCGCACCGGTGAATTCCTAACTCCGCAGTTAGAACAAATTCCGCAAAGACTAGAAGAACTTCATCTCTATCACTGAATGTCGGTGTCAAAACCGGCAGATCTCGGGTAGGGGGTCCTGAACTATGCGTCTGAGGATCGATGGTAACAGGAGACTAGAGACACGATGTTTACCCAAGTTCAGGCCCTCTCCATCGAGGTAATACCCTACTTCTTGCTATATTAATTTGGATGAATATGATTACAAGAGTTGATATACCTCGAGATCGTAATGGCTAAACCCTAAAGTCTATCCTATGAGGATGTTATGGTTCCCTAGCTTCTACGGACTAAACCCTCCAGTTTATATATGCACCAGAGGGGCCTAGGGTTTGTACATAACCAACTTGCAGAGGAAGGAAAGATTACACCCGAACCTAAAACCTGCCATTATATGAATACAGGAGTCCTATCCGGATACGAGAGACGATCGTCAACAATGATCTTCACGGCCCACCAGTCCGGCCCACCACGTGTTATCCGGCCACCCGATGACCCCTCAATCCTGGACTCCCTCAGTAGCTCCTGAACCTGTCTTCGATGATGATGAGTTTGGCTTCCGTATTGTCTTCGTCATTGCAAGGCAAGTTCCTTCTTCCGAATATATCTTCTACAAAAGGTGTATTGTGTTCGACTCTGCATGGTTAGTACAACCCTTAGCCTCGAAGGCAAGGCATTGAAAGAAAACGAGTAATGTGTCTTTACTGACAACTTTTTGGTGAAGCGTCGCGTCCATCCCATTAACATATAGAACCATTTTACTTGGTCGTAGTTTCGCGTTTCGAGGTATAATCCCATTGACACGTCTTATTAGAGCAGAGATGGTGCCCGCTTATTATGGGATCCTTATCAATGTGACGTGAGCATCCAAACCGTGCATTACGCACGACCGCTTTGGGAACCGGCGAGGTTTACGGATAAAGTGGGGGGACGTTATGTATTCACAGCGTTATAAAAGGATATCAATCCCTTTCATCAGCCCCACGCTTTCCTCAAGCTCGAGTTCTCTAATCTTCCTAGCCCCAGCACCCTCATCTCTTGCGCCCGCCATTCTTCGTTCCTCAACCACTACTTCCTTCCCCAGCAATGGATGGATCCCGCGCCAAGGTCCAGTGGGAGGCCTCTACGGTTACTGAGAAAACCGTGGAGGATCTATGGAGCGCATGCTATCTCGCTGCTGACATTGCACACCAAGTCCCCGCCAAGGGCTAGATGGTTCCCGTCCTAGAGGCGGGTGACAGAGTCATGTTTCTCTCGCACTTTGTTAGGGGGCTAGGGTTTCCGCTCCACCCCTTTGTTCGGGGTTTGTTGTTTTTCTTTGGGCTAGATTTCCACGATCTAGCCTGAACTCAATTCTCCACATCTCCGCTTTTATAGTGGTGTGTGAAGCTTTCCTCCGCGTTCCCCCACACTTCGACCTATGGCTCAAAACCTTCAACGTGAAGCCGAAGGTGGTGGACGGGCAACCCGCGGAGTGCGGGGGTGCTGTGATAAGCAAGCTCCCGAATGCAATTTGGCCAAAAGAGTCATTCGTGGAGACGAACAAGGTCTCGCGGCAAGAGTGGTTCTATATCACTGAACCCTGCGACGCTAAATGGGCGGCGGAACCTGCTTTCAGATCTAAACCCCTGGAGAGGTTGACCTCCTGGACCGATGAGAGTCCGAACTGGGGGTCTCAGGTTGAGGTGACGAGACTCCTGGGCCAGGTGTCTAGCGTGATTTCCAAGGGCTATCAACTCTCGACTATGGTCCAGGTAATGCTAGCCCGACTTGTCCTTCCTTGCCAAAGCCGGGGCTCCTCCCTATGGGAGTTCGATCCGGCAGGAGATCGGCCTCTAAAGCATCTCTTTGGCTTCATGCACAAAGAGATCAGGAAGCATCTCTTCAAGAGCCAAAGGGAGTGGCCGAAGGAAACCGAGGACACGGTCTATAGTACCATGTTCACCGTCCCAGAGGTAATATATCCCCTTTCCTATTCAATGATAATAGGAATTCGAGTTTTTGCGTGATATACAGGGCTGGACGAAGAAGGCTATCTGGATTAAGTGTCCGATGCCTTTTCCTAAAGACCCGGAGTCACCTCGACTGACGGCGATGCTGGTCCCAGCGCCGTACAAGGCGTCGTTCAAGAAGGCCAAGAAGAAGAGCAAGGAGGCCGAGAGCGCCCCCCTCCCTATGGACGGGAAGTCCGAGAAGATCAACATCCTCTCCTTTGAAGACGAGGAGTATGACAAAGAATAATAAGAAGAAGAGCCTCCTACGCAAGGCAAGGGGACGAAGAGGGAGGCTGCCGCTGATGCAAGCATGGCCACACCCTGGAGGAGGCTGAACCTCTCTGCTCGTCCGGACACATCGTCCGAACATAGCTTTGTGGTGAAGCCCAGGGAGTAACCCCCGACCGAAACGTAAGTTTGTCCGGATTGCTGCACCTTGTTTGTTTAGCATTTTGATGCTTACTTAGTATTACTCACCTGCTGACCTATGACCCTCCCCGAGGACACCCGACGCCTCCTTATCGGAGGGGAACTCTCTAGCGCCTGGAGGGACGGAGAGTGACCCGCTGGTCCGAGCTCCATCGCTCGTGATCGACAGGGACACCAAAGTGTCCTCCCAGCAGGTGTCTTCCGCTCAAGGAGTGGGGGCGGGGCAAGTGACAGGGCGATCGAGGGTAATACCTCGGCTGCCGCTGACCATGGGGAAACAATCCCCATGGAGACCGAAGGCGGGGGGCCCAGATAGTCCGGTGCCCAGCCGAATAATGATCCGGAGCCTAGCGTGGCTCCGGGGGTCAGAAGACCAGACCCCCAAGGCGGGGGAGGATACGACGGCGCCCAGGGTTAATTCGGAGGTGCCGGACCCTCTGGAGGGAGCACTACAGAGTGCTTCCGTTGTGGAGGAGCACCGCACCATGATGGGTGCGGTGATGAAGAAGATTCAGTCTGTCAAAGGCGGACTGAATGAAGCCTTCAACATCCTGTTAACAGGCTTTGAGGTAAGCAATGTAATGTTCTTTATGGAACTTTTGTTTGTTTTATATGCACACATATAGCCAGTAGCCCCTGATGCTTTGTGTGATTCCGAAAAGAATCGAATGAAGTATCCGTAGTATAGCATGTTTATAGAGCTGAACTGTTATGCTTCTGTTATTTGAACATGCTTCACTAGTTATGGCAACTGTAGGAGATGCAGAGGTTGCCGAACTAAATCGGAAACTCTTGTTGGCCAACGCGGACCTTGACTGCATCAACCAGCGTTTAGATGAAACTCAAGGTATGCAGAATTTTTAAATTAAGATGTCAAGAAGACTAAGTAATTGGGTATGAGTATAAACTGTTTATGATATTCTGTATTACACAGTTGGCGCCACAGAGCTCGAGGCCCTCAAGGGCGAGCTCGCGAAGGCCAAGAAGGAGGCCAAGGCGAGGAAAGCAATCGCTGACAAAGCGGTTGCCGAACTAGAGGCCGAAAAGGCCGCGTGCCAACAGCACGAGGCTCGGGTGTCCGAAGTCGAGGACGAACTCAAAGATGTTGTTCGCAACTGCGAAGCGTTGTAGTTGAAGGCTTAGGAACAAGCGTCCGAGCTGAATGCCACAGTTAAGGCTTCCCAGGATGCGCGAAGAGAGTCGCGCATCGCCTGTGAATAAATCAAGCAGGCACGGTAGATAGCATCTGGTAATACCTTTATCTTACAGAGCATCTTCGGAGGGCGGAAGTATCTTGGGCTGACACAGTTATGGAGTTCTCCAGGCGTCTTTGCTAATCTTCCGAGGAGCAGTGCTGACACCTCCCAGTACTTCCAAGCCCAGGAGGGGAACGACACGGAGATGTTGTTTGGTCGCGGTTCTATGCGCCAAAACATCCGGTGCACCTCAATGACCAGATGAAGCAGATGTTCGAGCTGCACAATATGGCGGGTTCGGCGATGAAGGACTTGATAGTCCGGCTATGGCCGCTGATCCAATCCCATGTAGGTACTTTGGATTGGTGAAGCGGCTCGTCGAAGCGAGTCTGCCGGTCGATGCTTTGAAGCGTTCGGCCTGCATAGAGGGTGTTTGGATGGCCTTCGCTCGTGTAAAAGTGCACTGGGCGAAGATGAAGGCGCAGGATATAGCTACTGCTGGCCCGCCCGCAGTCAAGGAGCACCGCAAGCCGGAGAAATACTTCGAGGACATCATAGAAGGCGTCCGCCTTGTAGAAGGCCAGTGCTCAAAGGATGTTATCTTTGAGTAATTGTATCCGGTTGTAAAGACTTGAGCTTATGAACCGATGTATATAACTTTTGCGCTATTATAATGTGAGCGACTTTTACCTCCTGTGTGGCCGTTTATGTAAATCTGAAAGTTTCCAGTCGTCGGCTTCAGCCCCCATGTACATAGTACTGGGGTGTTCGGTCATATGCGTAGACACTCTTTATCCAACGTCTTGGTCCGTGTAGGAGGTGTATGCAGAGCGAACCAGGCAATCAGACTATGCGGCGTTATTGCTTTCACTTAGCCATAGGAGTTTGACAAGTGGGGCTAGGTACTAGCCCCTGGTGCGGATATGATATTTCCGAATTAAGGTATCCATTTACACCCGGCTGGGCGAAAAAACCAACCCTTCGTATAACACGGGGTAGATATCTATCGATCGAAGTATAAAAGTAAGTCACTGGATTGCAGACCAGCTTCTCACATATCATGACAGTCAGTTTTCGTCTTTCTGTACTGAGGTACTTGACCGGATGAGCCAGAAGTACGATCGCAGTAGTTCTCCCTTTACACCCTAGCCGAACAATCGGGAATGTAGGGGCAAGCACAGGAGCCGGGCAACCCAACTATTGACCCAAGACATGATTTGAAACTGATGCATATAGAGGAAACATCCAGGACGCCGAACACTCCTTATAGGTGTTCGGACTTTTTGACATATACCGGGCTAAATACAGCCCCTAGTAATGGACCCTGTTGACAAGGCACATGTGGCAATCTGACATGGGGAGAGAACATAGGAGGTGAGTGAATAAAAATCCAAATATAATACGAACCGAGCTGTTCTTATAATATCCCGTTATAGTCGGCGAGCCGTAAGCTTACAGATAATGCAGATAGGCTCTTCGGCTTGAATAGGCCGTTTTGGACTTCGGCAGCTAAGGCCGCAGTGTCTTCCTCCGTATGGAGAGAGCGCTCCATATTTCCATTGACCGTGATGATGCCATGTGGTCCATGCATTTTAAGCTTTAGATAATCATAATGCAGGACTGCATTAAAGCGGGCGAAGGCCGTTCTTCCGAGTAGTGCATGATAGCCACTTCAGAACGGAGCTATGTCGAAGATTAGCGCTTCGCTTCAAAAGTTATCAGGAGAGCCGAATACGACCTCCGATGTTAAAGAGCCCGTGCAGCGGGCTTCCATGCCTGGTATCACTCCTTTAAAGGTCGTGCTGCTTGGCTTGATTCTTGATGGGTCGATCCCCATCTTGCAGACAGTGTCCTGATATATCAGATTGAGACTGCTGCCACCGTCCATAAGGACTCGGGTGAGATGGTATCCATCGATTATTGGGTCGAGCACTAGGGAAACCGAACCCCCATGACGGATACTAGTCGGATGATCCCTGCAATCGAAAGTGATCGGACAGGCTAACCATGGGTTGAATTTGGGGGCGACAGGCTCGACGGCATAGACATCTCGGACTGCATGCTTACGCCCCCTCTTTGGGATATGAGTGGCATATATCATGTTCACTGTTTGGATCTCTAGTGGAAATTTCTTCTATCCCCCTGTGTTTGGCTGGCGAGGTTCATCCTTGTCTTCGCTCTGAGGTCCCTTTGCCTTGTGTTCGGCGTTGAGCTTGCCGGCCTACTTGAAGACCCAACAGTTACGGTTGGTATGGTTTGCAAGTTTCTCTGGGGTGCCATGGATTTGGCAGGGCCTATCTAATATGGGATTGTCAGACCCTGCATTTTGTAACATGTTATTTGTATCTTTGAAGCATGAAAATTTGGACCAGCAAAATTTTTTAGCATCATTTGGCTTTTATTTGGAATTGAGTTTTCTTCATGTGCTTTTTCATGTGCTCATTAAAGTCAACTATGACCTCTTGTAAAATTCATCTCCATACCCAAAACTTCTGCCCAATGATCATGCCAAGTGTTATATAACAGTATAGTATTTTTCCTACAAAATTAATTTGGCCAAAAAGTATTTTATAAATTTAGTTTTCCAAAAACCCCTGAATTGAGATTTGCACTGCAAGTACTTGATTTAGGGTGAGAAAATTATTTCAAAAGGTTTATTTGAGACCTAGTAGTCATAGGACTCCCAGAAACCACAAAGGTATAATTTTAAAAGTTATTTTCCTATTTTATTTAAAAGCTTTTTCTTAAGGCCAGAAATGGTCTTTAATAGGGGAAAATTATTTAACTATTTCAAAAATATTTGCCAAAATTCAGAGAGACTCAGAGGACATATATTGTCCATATATAAGAGTTTCAACACTTGGTCATGTTCAAAATAATGGGCTAAACCCTCTAAAACCCTTTCTGGATATTTCAAGCTTTTGAAATATTTACAAAGGAAATATTCTCCAAAAATTCCAGGGAAATTCTATCATGTCATATATGACATATTTGATGATCTTGCCAAGTCCCATGCCTTGGGAAGCAAGAAAACATCCTCAAACCCCTTCATAACCATTCTGTCCATATTTGAAGTTTGAGCAACTTTACATTGCCAAACTTGTCCAAATGCTCTCAAACTTGGTGCAAATGCTAGAATGACCTAATAAGGCATCTAGACCAAATGGCACAAGATTTGGAATAGAGCAACTTGATCAGATCATCTCAAAACCCTTTCTGTTCAAATGCAAATTTGAACAACTTTACATTACCAACTTTTTATCTGGAGCTTCAAACTTTGTGGGCATGATCAATACCCCAAATGATGATGCTACACCAAGTGGTGCATCAAGGGGAGATGATTAGCTTGACTCAAACAAGATGAAGTTGTTTCTGTTGATTTCTAGGGTTCACCAAAGTTACATTGGCTAGTTTCTTCAAATGAGCCCAAATTTGGTGAAGCACCCTATTTTCTCATGTCTTTCAACCCTGTCAAGTGCCATGTCAAGTGGAGTTCATTTACTTGACCAAACACTGATCAAACACCTTCTGCAGATTTACTAAAACCTCCAACTTGATCACTTTTACTCTTCTCCATGGCTTGTACTTTTTACCACATGATCATTGAGTTACTAGCTACCCCCAGTAACTTCCCCAGCACCCCAGCTCCATGATTGAGGGGTAAGAACCCTGTTTTACCTTGCTGGACAGCAGGTTTTCACCAAGTCCCCAGCCTCCTCACTCTCTCTCAGCATCTCCAGGGCATCCAAGGCCTCGAGCCATTTCTTTACTCCTCCCTCAACGTGCTAGACACTGCTGGACACGCTGGTTTTGACCAAAACGGCGAGAGCGCGATGATGCCAGCAATACGCACGCTCTGGAGCGCGCAACAGTGCACCTCCGCACGGTAGCTCCGGCCAATCGCTGACCCCGACAGCCTCGGGACTCCCCTTCGCGCCAGTCGAGGCCTCTCGACATCTGCAACCTCCCCGGCGCTGTCCCCCCTCCTCCTGCGCCCTCCAGTGGTCGTCGCCGCACGCGCGCTGGCCGCCCGGGACGGCCACTCTGCTGCTTCACACGCGCGCACGCTCCAGACGCTCCCCCGCTCCTTTTTGCCCCTCAGCTGGACGTGGAGCAAGTCCACGGTCCTCCCCGGCGTGATCCCAGGCTCCAGAACCCCTCCTAGCCTCGCCTGCAACCTCGCCGGCGCACGGGTCCACGGTGGACCGTGGGCGCGGCTATATAAGCCCCTCCCGAGCCTCTCCAGCACCACCAGCGACCTCTCCTCACTCCACTGAGCCTCCCAGTACCACCCACTCCTCCCCAGGACGTCCCAGTGCTCGGGATCGACCGGAGCTCCGCCGCGTCGGGCCGCCAGCGATCTCGCGGTACGGGCCTCCCCTGCCCTTCCTTTCGCCTGATTCGGAACCGCCGTGCTCCACTGACCCTTTCCCCCCTGTTTCCCCCTCCGTTTGCAGTCGGAAACGACTGGAGCATCAACCTTCCGACGAGCTTCCGCCGTCCCACCTCGCCGCCGGCGAACCGGACCTCCCCGGCGTGCCGCACCACCACCCCTGCATCCGCGACACGACGCTCATTCCATCCCTGCCCTCCGTTGCCGTCGCCGTGGCCGGGAACCTCGCCGATGAGCTCGCCGTGGCCGTGGCCGCAAGGTTGGAGATGACAGCCGGGCCCCGCCTGTCATCCCCACACCTCTCTCCCCCTCCTCTCTGCCGCTGACCCACGGGCCCCGCCCGTCAGGTTCAAAAACCTGACGTGCGTGCGCAGGCTCCCGTGCGGCTGGGCTGGACCGCCCTGGGCCGTGCACTGTGGCCTTCCCTGGCCCAGTGCACAGGGCACATTTTTCTTTTTCTTTTCTGTAAATGTTTTAAACATTTCTACAGAAAAGAATAATGGTCCAAATTAAATAAATCCAACTCCTAAAATCTTGTAATATTCCAACCTATTTAATGGTACCACTTTCACTCAAATCCATAAAACTTTTCTGTACTGTTCAAATTTAAATTCAAATTTGGGCAGTAATACTCCTGTTCAAAAATCAATAGATTCTATTCTGTAACTCCAAAACTCCAACTAAGATTTTCCCCATCTTAGAAATTCCTCTAGTATTTTACAAAAATAAGTTGACATTTTTCTGAGCACTTTGATTTTTCTGTTTAGTTTGTATTCTTATTTTCCCGTGGTCGTGCTGGGTACGTTCCTTGTCAACTCAACACCTGCAACTGTCTCGTTTGATTCTGGAGCAACACATTCATTTGTCACTCAAAGATTTGCATTAAAAAGTGGCATGACCCATACACCCCTGAATAACCCTATGGTGGTACAAACCCCCGGAGCCGAGATGAGAGCCAAGATAGGCTGTAAAGGAGTCGGTATTACCATTAACGGCGTAGACTTCCTAGCAGACCTTATCATCCTGAGATCGCAAGGCTTGGATGTGATCTTAGGGATGGATTGGCTCAGTAAGCACCAAGGCTTGTTAGACTGTGCCAATCGGACAGTCACTGTGACCAATGACCAAGGAGTCGAAGTCAAGTTTTCTCCCAACTCCTCTTCCGCTCAAGCCGCTAAAGTCAACTGTTTGTCTGAAGTTGGGCTAGATCAAGTACCGGTGGTATGTGAGTATCCTGATGTCTTTCCGGATGAACTACCGGGAATGCCCCCTGACCGTTACATTGAGTTCATCATCGAGCTCGTGCCCGGAGCAGGACCCATCTATAAGAAGCCTTATGTCAGGACCCCGATCCTAAGTCACACCGATCTAGCTGTAACACGTCATATCACTTTGCGGCCTCACGCACGGTAACCCCACGGGTGCCACCTTACCTGGCCCGGGACCGTTTGCGCATTTTGGCACACGTATATGACAGTGTCGCTAGCATCCATATGACAGAGAACCCGGGCCAACATGGCTAGTTATAAACCAAAAGTGGCACTAAATTACAGAGACAGGCATCCATGACCCAGCAACGAACGTGTCGGTCATCAACGTATGAACCCAAGTCGTAGCAAGCTACATGGACTTAAAGGAACAACGCGTGACATTTCCCCTAAGGGACAGACACAGGAACGAAGAAGGACACATGCCGGCCAGCCTACGTGTTCCGAGCAGTAGCAAGCTACCAAGGCTCATTGGAATCACTAGGAGGCATTTCCCTGTAAAGTAGGCTACCAAAGGAAAACAACTAGGT
>LR738715.1:366792113-366900143 GCA_902687465.1 Secale cereale
AATACAACATTGCATCACAACAGAACTCTATGACTCAAAGTACTTTATTTAAAAGGCTCCAAGAGCCATACATAACATATTCATACAGGTAGGGGTCACATGACCCAACACTCAAGTCATACAGTCATACAAGCACAAGCGGAAGCTACATGTCTGAGTACAGACAACTTAGAAAATAAAACAGGCTTGGTGTAGCCTGACTATCTACAAGGCCCTTCACAAGCTCCAGATCACCGTCTGGGTGTCAAGCTACTCGTCGACGTCAACGTCTATGTAGAACCCATCAGCAGGGGCAGGGTTCTCCTCTGCAACAGTTATTAAGCAAACATGAGTACAAAGGTACTCAGCAAGTCTTACCACAGAACCTATCATACATGCAACATTATCAAAGGGGGGTAGTGGAGTTTATAGCAGAATGCCAGCTTTGACCTTGGCTAACCTATACTACAACTCTCAACAGACTGCAAGATGTTATTACGAACACGAGTCCACTACTCACCACATCAATACACTACCGAGGATCCTCTTTCGTCATCCTACGGAAGGGCCATCCACGGCACTCACGCTTAACTTGAGGCTTTTAGTAGTATCCATCAACTTGTCTATGAACTGTAAGAGTAACCAAGTAGTTCGTACCGCGAACAACGGCTATTCGAATAGATTGATAACCCTGCAGGGGTGTACCTCTTCACACACGCTTCCACCACTTATCGCCGTTTACTCGGCGTGTACTCGGCAACCTTCAAGCGGAGGCCCAGCGGGGGTGTCGGCCACGACCTGACTAACTACTCAAGTCTCTCGTCCAGGTTTATCGCCTATTTGGGTTCCATCCGTGGGGAGATCCGGCCGGGGTGTCGCTGACGGCCCCAAACGATGTGTACAGGGTTCCCGAGTCACCAAACGGACAACCGGTACACCGTGCCACGTACCTGTCGCATCACAACCCACCCCGAGGGTCAGCGTTGTGCACGACCTCCAGTAAGCTATAAACACCAGAAACTAGTTGCAACTCCTGGACAGAGATCAAGGGTAATTAATAAGCCGAGAGGCTCAATTAAGGATCCCAATGCGTGGTAGTAGCTGTAACTTGAACCACACATACAGATCTCGGGTCCTATGGACGATTCCAATGAAACAACCCACCATGTACTCCTACATGGCCTTTCATCGATACCTTTACCAAGCGTATTCCACACTTCCTTCTCTTTATCGGTAAGATCATTTCACTCTGATCCATCACCCAGATGAACCAGACCAGACACAACTCTAAGAATAGCAGGCAACATAAACAAATAGCATGGTGGATCACACATCACATGGCTCAAACAACTCCTACACATGCTAGTGGGTTTCAACTATTTACTGTGGCAATGACAGGTCATGCAAGGGAATAGGGTTCAACTACCGCAGCAAGTAGCAGTTCACGCGCTGTTGCCTTAATGCAGTAAAAGAGAGCAGGAGCGAGAAGATTGGGTTTGTATCGGAATGATCAATGATTGCTTGCCTGACAAGGTAGTTGTCGGGTACTGCTCTTCAACTGGATACGCAGCAGTATCCTCGGGAGCAGGACCTAACACAGGGAATACCGACGATACAATCATTAACAAACAAATGCAACAATATGATGCATGCTCATGACATGGCAAGATGCATGTGTGTTGGCTAATGCAACTAAAACCAGAAGGGTTTGAACCTATTTGAATCAAGGATTCAAATTGGAGTTCAAACTATTATTTAAATAAGTGCATTATCATGTTTTTGATGTAAACAGCAAGTTAACTTGTTCAAACATGCATGAAACCAGTGCCATTAGAAAGACTGGATTTTTCTGATCATTTTTCATATATAAATCTTTTCCATCTGAGCTATGGTTGATTTTATATGATTTTTAGAAGTTTTGGGTATTTTCTGGAATTCCCTGAATTATTTTAAATCTAAAAATCCCAGAAAAACCTTTACTGCGTCAGCATGATATCATGCTGACGTCAGGCAGTCAACAGGGCCAGTCCAAGTCAAACCTGACCAGTGGGTCCCTCATGTCAGTGTCACAGCTAATTAACTGAGTTAATTAGAGTTAAACTAAAACTAATCAGCTCTCAGTGGGGCCAGGGCCCACGTGTCAGTGACTAAACTAATTAACTAATTAAAATTAAATTAACACCTAAACTAGGTTTGACTTGCGGGCAGGGCCCACATGTCATTGACCCAGGGGGTCAAACCCATGGTCCAAACAGGTCCAACTCGCCGGCGTTTAGCCGCCGGCGAGGCCAAACACGGCGGCGTGCTTCGGAAAATGCCTACGGTGCACGGCTCGAGCTGCGGCTGGGTGCGTTGGATAGCCCTTGCTGTTGCGCGTCGGTTGGTGGTTGTCGCCGGACCTGGGGTGGCCGGAGACGACGGCAACGAGCTCGACGGCGGCGACCAGCGTCGGGCGTGTGTGGAGAAACGGCTGCAGGGGCCTAGGCGATGCGTGCGTAGCACCGTTCGCATCTACGTGCTGCGGTGAGTATGTTGGACGGGTGCCAGTGACCAAATGGTCACCGGAGCATCACCAGCGGAGAGCATGGCGGTGGTGCGTGCGGGCGAGCTTCGTGCAGTGCGTTACAGGGCGAAAGGGAGCCAACGGAGAGGGGGAGGAGGTAGCTAGGCTCACAGGGGTTGCAGCAAGCACCGAAGCGAGCTCGGGGGTGGTCGGAGCTGAGCAGAACGGCGAGGGGGATCTCTGCGGCCGGAGTTGGGGAAGAAGAGGTCGGGGGCGTCTCCAGGGCGGGCGAGCGCTCGGGGCTCGGCCTGTTCGAAGCAGTCGAGGACGACGGAGACGATGGACACCAAGGCGGAGCTCAGGGGCGACGGTGGACGCGGCTTCTACGACGATGCGAACACGGCGGCGTCGGCCATGGCGCGGGGAGAGCGGAGGAGAGGAACTAGGGGGAGGTGGAGGTGTCTGCGGGGTCGAGGAGGACGTGGAGGGTCGAACCATCCCTCCAGGACGGCGAGGGGGTGAAGTAAGGCGGCGGGCAGCTGCGTGGCGCGCGGCGCGGTCGCCGTCAAGCACCTGCCTGCCTGCCTGGCCGAGCCAAGCAGCTCGCTGGAGCGGCAGCTGGGCTGGGCCGGCAGGTGGGCCGGGTGGGGCGCCAGGTAAGCTTTCTCTCTCCTTTTTTTCTATTTTCTTTTTTGTTTCATTTCTTTTGCAGCTTTGTTCATTTAATAAAAATGCCTAAACATTTTTATAACTCATAACACTTGTCATACCTGCTGTATATATTAAGAACAGTAGGAAACATTATAGTTTATGATTATTTGAGCATTTAAAATATTTTTAAGTATTTAAATGCCCAAACTCAAATACCATATGATTTAATCCAGAGCCCTTGAGTGTCCTAGAAAATTGTGCACCATTTTTGGCAGAGGTTTAAGACCAAGGCAGAAATGATGAACATTTTTGAAGGGCATTTTGGGTACATTGGAAAATATTTTAGCAAACCCTAGTTGTTAGGGGAGGGGTGCTGGGGTTTCTGTTAATCCCATTTCAAGTTTCTTTGAAAGTAAACATGATGCACACTCTAGTTAGGTCCTAATGCAAGTGCTAGCTAGGGATGTGACAACTCACCCCCACTTAAAAGAATCGCGTCCCGAGATTCGGGTTCCTCCGGAAAGAGGGTGGGGTACTCAAGTCGAAGACGATCCTCCCTTTCCCAAGTAGCTTCACTCTCGGAATGATGTGACCATTGAACCTTGAGAAACTTGATATTGTGGCGTCGAGTGGTGCGCTCAGTTTGATCAAGAATACGAACGGGGTATTCTCGATATGTGAGATTGTCTTGGAGATCAAGCGTTTCGTGATCCACTCCGCAGATAGGATCCGAGAAGCAACGCCTGAGTTGAGAAACGTGGAAAACATCATGAACTCTGGAGAGGTGCGGAGGTAGTTCCAATTGGTAGGCAACTTCTCCTCGTTTGGCAAGAATGCGAAAAGGACCGATGAAACGAGGGGCCAATTTGCCTTTGATACCGAAGCGATGGGTTCCCTTCAGAGGAGTAACCCGAAGGTAAGCCTTATCGCCGACTTCAAAAGTCACAGCCTTATGATGACTATCATATTGGCTCTTTTGGCGAGACTGGGCTGTTTTCAATCTCTCACGAACGATGCGAACTTGTTCTTCTGCTTCCTGAATCATATCCAGGCCAAAGAATTGTCTTTCGCCGGTTTCTGACCAGTTAAGAGGTGTTCGACACCTTCGTCCATATAGAACTTCGAAGTGAGCTTTACCCAAGCTGGCTTGATAACTATTGTTATAAGCGAATTCGGCAAATGGAAGACACTTTTCCCATTCCATACCGAAAGAAATGACAGAGGCTCGAAGCATGTCTTCCAGAATTTGATTGACTCGTTCCACTTGACCACTTGATTGCGGATGGAAGGCAGTACTGAAAGAGAGATGAGTTCCCATAGCATTCTGGAAACTTTCCCAAAATCGGGAGGTAAAAAGACTTCCACGGTCTGAGTTAATCTCCAACGGTACACCATGAAGTGATACTATTCGAGAGATATATAAGTCTGCTAGCTGGCTAGCGGTAATACTCTCTCGAACAGGCAGAAAATGAGCTACTTTAGAGAGGCGGTCAACAACGACGAAGATAACATTATTCCCTTTCCTGGACCTGGGAAACCCGGTAATGAAGTCCATACCGACTTTGTCCCATTTCCATTCAGGAATAGCTAAAGGTTGAAGGGTGCCAGCAGGCCGTTGATGCTCTGCTTTGACTCGACGGCAAACGTCGCAGTTAGCAATGAACTGAGCGATTTCTCTCTTCATCCTAGTCCACCAGAATCTTTGACGTAGGTCTTGATACATTTTGGTACTACCGGGATGAATCGTGAGAGGAGATTCATGAGCCTCCTTAAGAATCATCTGTCGTAGTTGTGGTTTCTTGGGCACCACCAAGCGGTTCTCGAAGTACACAACACCTCGATCATCCATAGAGAAACTTCTAGCAACTCCGCTAGCAATGTTCTCCTTGATCCGAGATATGCCTTTATCATACCGCTGGGCAACTATGATTTGATCCATAAGGGTAGGTTTCGCCACCAAGGTGGAAAGGAATCCTCGAGGAACAATGTGAAGGTTAAGCTTACGAAATTCCTCGTGGAGAAGTGGTTGACTTTGTTGTAACGTTAAATTGTTACAATATGACTTACGACTTAGTGCATCAGCCATGACATTGGCCTTTCCAGGAGTGTAAGTGATTCCTAAGTCGTAGTCGGTGAGCAACTCAACCCAACGTCTTTGCCTGAGATTTAGATCCGGTTGGGTGAAGATATACTTCAAACTTTGGTGATCAGTGAATATTTCATAGCGATTACCAAGGAGGTAATGTCGCCATGTTTTGAGTGCATGGACTACAGCTGCAAGCTCTAAATCATGAGTAGGATAGTTATCCTCATGTGGACGCAATTGT
This sequence comes from Secale cereale, assembly GCA_902687465.1. NCBI lineage: Eukaryota > Viridiplantae > Streptophyta > Magnoliopsida > Poales > Poaceae > Secale > Secale cereale. The sequence goes on from LR738715.1 coordinate 366,797,574, forward strand.
CGGGATGCGTATGCAATCACTTGACGATCTTGCATAAGAATGCAACCTAGTCCTTGTCGCGAGGCGTCGCAATAGATTATAAAATCCTTGGAAAAGTCTGGTGGTACCAGTACAGGTGCAGATGTCAGGCGTCTTTTCAGTTCCTGAAAACTGGACTCGCACTGTGGGGTCCACTCAAACTTTTTATCTTTCTTAAGGAGTTCGGTTAGAGGTTTAGCAACCTTGGAGAAGTTCTCGACGAAACGTCGGCAATAGCTCGCTAAGCCAAGAAAACTCCTAACTTGCTTGACTGATTCAGGAGGAGTCCAATCAAGGACGGCTTGAACTCGCTCGGGATTGACAGCAATACCCTTGCCAGAGATCACATGACCTAGATAGGTTACTTCTGGCAACCAAAATTCACATTTAGAGAATTTGGCATAAAGACGGTGCTCTCGAAGTTTCGTCAATACCAGCCTTAAATGCTCGGCATGATCTTCCTTGTTCCTGGAGAAAATGTGTATATCATCGAGGTATACCACGACGAATTTATCCAAATACTCCATGAATATAGAATTCATTAACCGAGAAAAGGTAGCTGGGGCATTGGTTAATCCGAAGGACATGACGGTGTACTCATATTGGCCATAACGAGTAACGAAAGCCGTTTTAGGAATGTCCCCGTTCTTGATTTTGATTTGATGGTAGCCCAACCTCAAATCCATCTTAGAGAAAACTGAGGATCCTGCGAGCTGATCATACATGTCGTTGATCCTGGGAAGCGGATACTTATTCTTTATGGTTACCAGATTGACAGGTCGGTAATCTACAACCATCCGCTCCGTTCCATCCTTCTTCTTGACGAAGAGGACGGGGCAAGCCCAAGGGGAAGAACTAGGACGGATGAAACCTTTTTGCAAAGACTCATCGAGTTGTTTCTTTAGCTCAGCTAATTCTAGTGGTGCCATCTTATAAGGTCTCCTAGAGATTGGGACAGTTCCAGGGATAAGATCTATCACGAACTCGACATCTCTGTCAGGTGGAACTCCTGGCAGTTCTTCTGGAAAAACATCCGGAAAGTCATGAACTACGGGATATCTTCGAGTTCTGGTAGAGGGCTGGCATTAAGAGAGTAGAGCTGACGTTCAGCCGTTCGAGCCAAGACATTGACTATCTTGCCGGATGGATGTGTAAGTTGAACGGTCCTAGTAAAGCAATCAATCTTGGCATAATGAGTTGTCATCCAATCCATACCCAAGATGATGTTTATGTCCGAGGACTTGAGAGCGATTAGAGATGCAAGGAAAACAAGTCTATCGACAAGGATTTCATTTCCATGGCTTACCCTAGAGGTTTGCCACTTTGAACCAGGAGTTTGAATAACCATGGAAGTAGGCATGTCACAAAGAGTCATGTTGTGCAATCGAGCATAGCTTTCAGATATGAACGAATGGGATGCTCCAGTATCGAAAAGAACAGATGCCGGATGGCAGTTTACGAGAAGCGTACCAAGGACGACGTTAGGATCCTCATAAGCTTCTTCGGCAGAAACATAGTTGACATGACCACGTGCAATGGGGATTGGCTTGACATAGTTCACCTTGCCGGTTGGCTTACCATGGCCAACGGGTTTTCCTGGCTGATTCTGGGGACAATCACGCATGTAGTGTCCCGGTTGTCCACACTTGAAACATGTCACAGTGGTGGTGCGTGGAGCAAAGTTGGATGGTGGACCTCCATAGGTCTTAGCAGGTGCAAACTGTTGAGTTGGGCGAGGCGCCTCATAGGATGGCCTCGGTGTATACTTGGGTGGTAGAGCAGTGTTAGGAACCCACACACGGCGCTTGTGAGAGCTAGAGCCGGATGAGGAACCAAAGTCTCGAGTATGCTTGCGGGTGGCCTCGAAGTCGGTCTGGCCTGTCTCAGCACTGATAGCCTTGTTAACCAACTTCTGGAAGGAAGTGCACTCGTGCAGACGTAGATCTCGACGGAGTTCGGGGCTGAGTCCCTGGCGGAACCTCGCCTGTTTCTTGGCATCGGTGGATACTTCCTCAGGTGCATAGCGTGCCAGATTACCAAACTCACGACTATAGCCATCCACAGTTAAACGGCCCTGGGTGAAATTGCAGAATTCCTCCCGCTTGCGATCCATGAGACCTCCCGGAATGTGGTGTTCACGGAATGCCTCACTGAACTCAACCCAGGTAGTGACTTGGCCAGCAGGACGCATAGCTTCAAAGTTTTCCCACCAAAGACTGGCAGGGCCCTCAAGATGGTAGGCGGCGTAGATAACCTTGTTAGCTTCGGCCACACGGGCAAAGTGTAGCTTGTGGGTAATACTACGTAGCCAGTCATCAGCATCCAGAGGTTCAGTGGAGTGATGGAACTTCGGTGGACACATCTTGATAAAATCGTGGATTGACACCACGTCATTCCTCTGACGGAACCCAGTGTTCTGTTCTATGCATTCCAGCAGACGGTTAGTCTCTCTCTTGTTCCGTTCTGCTTCAAGCATAACTTCCGCCAAAGAGGGTGGCTGGGGCAGATTTCCATCTCTAGCCCCACTAGCCTCACCCTGCTCCTGAGCAGCAGGAGTGTTGCGAGTGTTGACCATCCTAGGAAAACAAAACAACGGTTTAGACAAGGATGGCAAAAATTTGACATAGAAGTGCAGAATGTAATGGATGGCATAGAATGCAGAGATGTTCATCCGTACGACATGGTAATATAGGAACTGCTATATATACACTAGTGGTCATACACACCATACAAAGTTTAGTACAAGCCAAGGCTAAAGTACAACTGCGGTGAAAGACGATACATCCCATCAGAGGCATTCCAAGCTCCTATACATTATTTAACTACACCTCCAGAACTCAGTACACACTAAGTCATATTCCACAAGATGCGCAGGACTGTGGAAATACAACTACTACAATACTACTACTACCACGGACTAGCTCAGACATTCGCGTAGTAATCCTCGTAAAGATTACCACCGTAGCCTGGAAGGGGTACAGACGGATCTTGGAACTCGCGAGCACTCGAAGGCTGTGGACCATAGGGGCATGGGTGTGGTCTCGGTCCCGATGCTGGTGGTAACCGACGCCCACGTGGAGGTGTAATACCCCCAACGTCACGCCAATCCATGCGATCAGGCAGACGAGTCCGCACGGGGTACAAATCCCGCATGTCCAGGTATCCGGCGTGCACAGCAGGTGCAAGCCGTGTCAAAGTAGTCCAGTGAGCGGCTCGAGTGTCATACAGCTCCATTCGGAGGGCACGGACCTCACGGTCCCTATCCTCCAACATCTGAACAGTAGTCTGAAGCAGTGGCTCTTCATGAGCAGCATCAGTATACAGACCAGTGTAGTGGCCTTCCTCTCCGGGAAGTGAGGCTGGCATGTAACAGAACTCAATGTTCAGCAACAGGGCATGCCTAGCACGGAGAATGGTCATCATCGAATAAGCGGCATCCTGCACTGCCATCTCGATGGTAATCCCGAGTCCATAAGACCAATGGATGGGATCATTAGCTCCGGGATATGAGGGGTATATCCGGACTGTGCAGAAATACTGACTTTGATTAAAATCCCGATACTGTTCCTCCATGGTGTATTCAGGATACCAGCGATAACCGGTCTCAGTCATCACACGGACTAGCATGGCCGTGTGACCAGGCACATTAATGCACCAAGTCAAACGAACCACTTGGTGAGGGATGCGGCCAGACATCTGAAACACGAAATAATGCAAAGGCATTAGTGTTTCTGGAAGAAATCGGGCAGCATAACAACTGTAAATGCTCAAACAAAGATTTGAGACATCATACAAATGATAGCATAGCCACTCAACAATTCCATATCAAGGTTCCGGTTCAACAATCATCATACTCAAAAGGATAGAAACTGAACTGAGTCTTGAAACCAACAATCCTAAGAGTCTACGGATTAGTAACACGTGAACCTAGTAAGGATAAGAGGCCTAGTCCTAAATCCCCGTAGAAACAATAGACTGACTCAGATCAGAAGGGCATAAGGTAAAGGAGTAAAAAGAGCCTTACGTTCCCTTCCACAAACAATTCCCCTACATATAACTAAGAATTTTTCTAGACTCAACATCGACCAGTTTGGCTTGAGAAACCTACAGGCAGTCCAGCTCTGATGCCAACGCTGTCAGGACCCCGATCCTAAGTCACACCGATCTAGCTGTAACACGTCATATCACTTTGCGGCCTCACGCACGGTAACCCCACGGGTGCCACCTTACCTGGCCCAGGACCGTTTGCGCATTTTGGCACACGTATATGACAGTGTCGCTAGCATCCATATGACAGAGAACCCGGGCCGACATGGCTAGTTATAAACCAAAAGTTGCACTAAATTACAGAGACAGGCATCCATGACCCAGCAACGAACGTGTCGGTCATCAACGTATGAACCCAAGTGGTAGCAAGCTACATGGACTTAAAGGAACAATGCGTGACATTTCCCCTAAGGGACAGACACAGGAACGAAGAAGGACACATGCCGGCCAGCCTACGTGTTCCGAGCAGTAGCAAGCTACCAAGGCTCATTGGAATCACTAGGAGGCATTTCCCTGTAAAGTAGGCTACCAAAGGAAAACAACTAGGTGTCGGATCCCACACATACCAAGCATTTCAATCATACACGTAATATGCTCAATATGTGCAAATACAACATTGCATCACAACAGAACTCTATGACTCAAAGTACTTTATTTAAAAGGCTCCAAGAGCCATACATAACATATTCATACAGGTAGGGGTCACATGACCCAGCACTCAAGTCATACAGTCATACAAGCACAAGCGGAAGCTACATGTCTAAGTACAGAAAACTTAGAAAATAAAACAGGCTTGGTGTAGCCTGACTATCTACAAGGCCCTTCACAAGCTCCAGATCACCGTCTGGGTGTCAAGCTACTCGTCGACGTCAACGTCTATGTAGAACCCATCAGCAGGGGCAGGGTTCTCCTCTGCAACAGTTATTAAGCAAACATGAGTACAAAGGTACTCAGCAAGTCTTACCACAGAACCTATCATACATGCAACATTATCAAAGGGGGGTAGTGGAGTTCATAGCAGAATGCCAGCTTTGACCTTGGCTAACCTATACTACAACTCTCAACAGACTGCAAGATGTTATTACGAACACGAGTCCACTACTCACCACATCAATACACTACCGAGGATCCTCTTCCGTCATCCTACGGAAGGGCCATCCACGGCACTCACGCTTTACTTGAGGCTTTTAGTAGTATCCATCAACTTGTCGATGAACTGTAAGAGTAACCAAGTAGTTCGTACCGCGAACAACGGCTATTCGAATAGATTGATAACCCTGCAGGGGTGTACCTCTTCACACACGCTTCCACCACTTATCGCCGTTTACTCGGCGTGTACTCGGCAACCTTCAAGCGGAAGCCCAGCGGGGGTGTCGGCCACGACCTGACTAACTACTCAAGTCTCTCGTCCAGGTTTATCGCCTATTTGGGTTCCATCCGTGGGGAGATCCGGCCGGGGTGTCGCTCACGGCCCCAAACGATGTGTACAGGGTTCCCGAGTCACCAAACGGGCAACCGGTACACCGTGCCACGTACCTGTCGCATCACAACCCACCCCGAGGGCCAGCGTTGTGCACGACCTCCAGTAAGCTGTAAACACCAGAAACTAGTTGCAACTCCTGGACAGAGATCAAGGGTAATTAATAAGCCGAGAGGGTCAATTAAGGATCCCAATGCGTGGTAGTAGCTGTAACTTGAACCACACATACAGATCTCGGGTCCTATGGACGATTCCAATGAAACAACCCACCATGTACTCCTACATGGCCTTTCATCGATACCTTTACCAAGCGTATTCCGCACTTCCTTCTCTTTATCGGTAAGATCATTTCACTCTGATCCATCACCCAGATGAACCAGACCAGACACAACTCTAAGCATAGCAGGCAACATAAACAAATAGCATGGTGGATCACACATCACATGGCTCAAACAACTCCTACACATGCTAGTGGGTTTCAACTATTTACTGTGGCAATGACAGGTCATGCAAGGGAATAGGGTTCAACTACCGCAGCAAGTAGCAGTTCACGCGCTGTTGCCTTAATGCAGTAAAAGAGAGCAGGAGCGAGAAGATTGGGTTTGTATCAGAATGATCAATAATTGCTTGCCTAACAAGGTAGTTGTCGGGTACTGCTCTTCAACTGGATACGCAACAGTATCCTCGGGAGCAGGACCTAACACAGGGAATACCGACGATACAATCATTAACAAACAAATGCAACAATATGATGCATGCTCATGACATGGCAAGATGCATGTGTGTTGGCTAATGCAACTAAAACCAGAAGGGTTTGAACCTATTTGAATCAAGGATTCAAATTGGAGTTCAAACTATTATTTAAATAAGTGCATTATCATGTTTTTGATGTAAACAGCAAGTTAACTTGTTCAAACATGCATGAAACCAGTGCCATTAGAAAGATTGGATTTTTCTGATCATTTTTCATATATAAATCTTTTCCATCTGAGCTATGGTTGATTTTATATGATTTTTAGAAGTTTTGGGTATTTTCTGGAATTCCCTGAATTATTTTAAATCTAAAAATCCCAGAATACCTTTACTGCGTCAGCATGACATCATGCTGACGTCAGGCAGTCAACAGGGCCAATCCAAGTCAAACCTGACCAGTGGGTCCCTCATGTCAGTGTCACAGCTAATTAACTGAGTTAATTAGAGTTAAACTAAAACTAATCAGCTCTCAGTGGGGCCAGGGCCCACGTGTCAGTGACTAAACTAATTAACTAATTAAAATTAACTTAACACCTAAACAAGGTTTGACTTGCGGGCAGGGCCCACATGTCATTGACCCAGGGGGTCAAACCCGTGGTCAAAATAGGTCCAACTCGCCGGCATTTAGCCGCCGGCGAGGCCAAACACGACGGCGTGCTTCGGAAAATGCCTACGGTGCACGGCTCGAGCTGCGGCTGGGTGCGTTGGATAGCCCTTGCTGTTGCGCGTCAGTTGGTGGTGGTCGCCGGACCTGGGGTGGCCGGAGACGACGGCAACGAGCTCGACGGCGGCGACCGACGTCGGGCGTGTGTGGAGAAACGGCTGCAGGGTCCTAGGCGATGCGTGCGTAGCACCGTTCGCATCTACGTGCTGTGGTGAGTATGTTGGACGGGTGCCAGTGACCAAATGGTCACCGGAGCATCACCGGCGGCGAGCACGGCGGTGGTGCATGCGGGCAAGCTTCGTGCAGTGCGTTACAGGGCGAAAGGGAGCCAACGGAGAGGGGGAGGAGGTAGCTAGGCTCACAGGGGTTGCAGCAAGCACCGGAGCGAGCTCGGGGGTGGTCGAAGCTGAGCAGAATGGCGAGGGGGATCTCTGCGGCCGGAGTTGGGGAAGAAGAGGTCGGGGGCGTCTCCAGGGCGGGCGAGCGCTCGGGGCTCGGCCTGTTCGAAGCAGTCGAGGACGGCGGAGACGATGGACACCAAGGCGGAGCTCAGGGACGACGGTGGACGCGGCTTCTACGATGATACGAACACGGCGGCGTCGGCCATGGCGCGGGGAGAGCGGAGGAGAGGAACTGGGGGGAGGTGGAGGTGTCTGCGGGGTCGAGGAGGACGTGGAGGGTCGAAGCATCCCTCCAGGACGGCGAGGGGGTGAAGCAAGGCGGCGGGCAGCTGCGTGGCGCGTGGCGCGATCGCCGTCGAGCACCTGCCTGCCTGCCTGGCCGAGCCAAGCAGCTCGCTGGAGCGGCAGCTGGGCTGGGCCGGCAGGTGGGCCAGGTGGGGCGCCAGGTAAGCTTTCTCTCTCCTTTTTTTCTATTTTCTTTTCTGTTTCATTTCTTTTGCAGCTTTGTTCATTTAATAAAAATGCCTAAACATTTTTATAACTCATAACACTTGTCATACCTGCTGTATATATTAAGAACAGTAGGAAACATTATAGTTTATGATTATTTGAGCATTTTAAATATTTTTAAGTATTTAAATGCCCAAACTCATATACCATATGATTTAATCCAGAGCCCTTGAGTGTCCTAGAAAATTGTGCACCATTTTTGGCAGAGGTTTAAGACCAAGGCAGAAATGATGAACATTTTTGAAGGGCATTTTGGGTACATTGGAAAATATTTTAGCAAACCCTAGTTGTTAGGGGAGGGGTGCTGGGGTTTCTGTTAATCCCATTTCAAGTTTCTTTGAAAGTAAACATGATGCACACTCTAGTTAGGTCCTAATGCAAGTGCTAGCTAGGGATGTGACACCTTATAGAATGGGGACGGAAGAATTAGCCGAGTTGAAGAAGCAACTGGAAGAGCAGCTAAGGAAGGGATTTATTCGCCCAAGTGCCTCCCCTTGGGGATCTCCTGTTCTGTTTGTGGCAAAGAGGGACGGTTCCATCCGCTTATGCATTGACTATCGTTCCCTCAATGAAGTTACAATCAAGAACAAGTATCCACTTCCCAAGATCGAAGATCTGTTTGATCAGCTCAGCGGAGCCAAGGTATTCTCCAAGATCGACCTCAGATCTGGGTACTACCAGCTAAAGATCAGACCCCAAGATATTCCGAAGACGGCATTCGTAACCAGATATGGCCTGTACGAGTGCACAGTCATGTCCTTTGGGTTAACCAATGCCCCAGCATACTTCATGTATCTCATGAATAAAGTCTTCATGGAATACTTGGACAAGTTTGTTGTTGTCTTCATTGATGACATTCTTGTGTTCTCGAAGTCGGAGGAAGAGCACGAGCAGCACCTGAGGATGGTCCTAGACAAGCTTCGTGAGCACCAACTATATGCCAAATTCAGCAAGTGTGAGTTCTGGCTGCATAAAGTTGGATTCTTAGGTCATGTCTTGACCGAGGAAGGATTATCTGTTGATCCTGCAAAAATCAAAGCTGTGACCCAATGGCAATCTCCAACGACCGTCAAGGAAGTTAGAAGCTTCCTCGGACTAGCGGGCTATTACCGCAAGTTCGTGGAAGGATTCTCTAGCATTGCACGACCAATGACTCAGCTCCTCAAGAAGGACAAGAAGTTCGAGTGGACGCCAAAATGCGAAGAGAGCTTCCAAGAGCTCAAGAAGAGATTGACCACCGCCCCAGTTCTGGCAACACCTGATATTCACAAGGAGTTCGTGATATATTGTAATGCCTCTCGAACCGGATTGGGAAGCGTTCTGATGCAAGAAGGCCGCGTCATAGCATACCTCTCCAGGCAGCTACGACCCCATGAGGAGAACTACGCTACTCACGATCTTGAGCTAGCGGCAGTAGTTCATGCCTTGAAGACATGGCGGCATTACCTCCTAGGGAAACGGTGTGAGATCTACACAGACCACAAAAGTCTGAAGTACATTTTCACCCAAAAGGAATTGAACATGAGGCAGCGGAGATGGTTGGAACTCATCAAAGACTATGACCTCAGTGTTCAGTATCACCCTGGGAAGGCTAACGTGGTGGCCGATGCCTTAAGTAGGAAGGCTTGCTCTTTGAATGCCGTTATTCAAGAAAGACAGCCAACCTTGTTTAAGGAGATCGAACAATTCAGTTTGGAATTGGTCACCCCTGGATTTCTGGATCATTTGGAAGTCAGACCGACCCTGATGGACGACGTCAAGAAGGCACAAGATGGACACGCAAGCATCGAAGGTATCAAGAAGAAGATGAAGCTGGGCAAGGCCCCAGGATTCTCCGAAGACGAGCACGGGATTGTTTGGTACAAGGGTCGCATCTACGTACCAAACAACACCGAGCTGAAGACGCTGATTCTGCAAGAAGCCCAAGACACTCCGTATTCCATCCACCCCGGAGGAACCAAGATGTACCAAGACTTGAAGGCACGATTCTGGTGGCACGGGATGAAAAGAGAGATTGCGACCTATGTTGCAAAGTGTGATGTGTGCCAAAGGGTCAAGGCTGAATATCAGCGACCTGCTGGATTGCTTCAACCACTCAAGGTTCCTGAGTGGAAGTGGGATAAAGTCGGAATGGACTTCATCACTGGATTACCAAGGCCGAATAGAGGACATGACTCCATCTGGGTCATAGTTGATCATTTGACCAAGGTGGCCCACTTCATTCCTGTCAAGACCACTTATGATGGCAACCGGCTGGCAGCTCTCTACATCGACTGAATCGTAAGTCTTCACGGCGTTCCCAAGGAGATTGTGTCAGATCGAGGAACCCAGTTCACCTCAAGGTTCTGGAAGAAGTTCCAAGAAGCCCTGGGAACCAAGTTGTCTTTCGGCACAGCTTTCCACCCACAGACCGGAGGTCAAACAGAGCGAGTCAATCAGATTCTCGAAGACATGCTCCGAGCCTGTGTCCTGGCGTATGGAGCCAAGTGGGAAGATTGTCTCCCGTTTGCCGAGTTCTCCTATAACAACAGTTACCAGTCAAGCCTTCAGATGGCACCTTTTGAGGCGTTGTACGGACGCAGATGTCGCACACCCCTCAACTGGTCAGAGACTGGAGAAGGACTAGTCTTTGGACCGGATAATCTCCGCGCAGCAGAAGAGCAAGTCCAACTAGTCAGAGAACGATTAAAGGCAGCCAAGTCAAGGTAGAAGAGTTATGCTGACACTCACCGTCGGAACATGAGTTTCCATGTCGGGGACCATGTGTACCTGCGGGTAACCCCTCTGAAGGGAACCAAGCGTTTCCACGTCAAGGGGAAACTCGCACCAAGGTTCATTGGACCCTTTGAGATCACTGCACGACGAGGAGAAGTGGCTTATCAGTTGGAACTACCACCTGAGCTATCCGATGTGCACAATGTATTCCATGTGTCACAACTCCGGAAATGTCTCCAAGTTCCAGACAAGCCCAATCTCTACAAGGATGTGGATCACCAAGCCATTGATCTGCAGCCTGATTTGACCTACCGCGAGAAGCCCATTCGCATTCTGGACGAAGCAGAACGACGTACGCGAAGCCGTACCATCAAGTACTTCAAGGTCCAGTGGAGCAACCACACCGAAGCAGAAGCAACCTGGGAACGAGAAGACTATCTTAGATCTGAGTTTCCCGACCTCTTTTAAGCCCTAGTTTAGGAATCTCGGGGACGAGATTCTTGTAAGGGGGGTAGGTCTGTCACACCCTGCATTTTGTAACATGTTATTTGTATCTTTGAAGCATGAAAATTTGGACTAGCAAATTTTTTTAGCATCATTTGGCTTTTATTTGGAATTGAGTTTTCTTCATGTGCTTTTTCATGTGCTCATTAAAGTCAACTATGACCTCTTGTAAAATTCATCTCCATACCCAAAACTTCTGCCCAATGATCATGCCAAGTGTTATATAACAATATAGTATTTTCCTACAAAATTAATTTGGCCAAAAAGTATTTTATAAATTTAGTTTTCCAAAAACCCCTGAATGGAGATTTGCACTGCAAGTACTTGATTTAGGGTGAGAAAATTATTTCAAAAGGTTTATTTGAGACCTAGTAGTCATAGGACTCCCAGAAACCACAACGGTATAATTTTAAAAGTTATTTTCCTATTTTATTTAAAAGCTTTTTCTTAAGGCCAGAAATGGTCTTTAATAGGGGAAAATTATTTAACTATTTCAAAAATATTTGCCAAAATTCAGAGAGACTCAGAGGACATATATTGTCCATATATAAGAGTTTGAACACTTGGTCATGTTCAAAATAATGGGCTAAACCCTCTAAAACCCTTTCTGGATATTTCAAGCTTTTGAAATATTTACAAAGGAAATATTCTCCAAAAATTCCAGGGAAATTCTATCATGTCATATATGACATATTTGATGATCTTGCCAAGTCCCATGCCTTGGGAAGCAAGAAAACATCCTCAAACCCCTTCATAACCATTCTGTCCATATTTGAAGTTTGAGCAACTTTACATTGCCAAACTTGTCCAAATGCTCTCAAACTTGGTGCACATGCTAGAATGACCTAATAAGGCATCTAGACCAAATGGCACAAGATTTGGAACAGAGCAACTTGATCAGATCATCTCAAAACCCTTTCTGTTCAAATGCAAATTTGAACAACTTTACATTACCAACTTTTTATCTGGAGCTTCAAACTTTGTGGGCATGATCAATACCCCAAATGATGATGCTACACCAAGTGGTGCATCAAGGGGAGATGATTAGCTTGACTCAAACAAGATGAAGCTGTTTCTATTGATTTCTAGGGTTCACCAAAGTTACATTGGCTAGTTTCTTCAAATGAGCCCAAATTTGGTGAAGCACCCTATTTTCTCATGTCTTTCAACCCTGTCAAGTGCCATGTCAAGTGGAGTTCATTTACTTGACCAAACACTGATCAAACACCTTCTGCAGATTTACTAAAACCTCCAACTTGATCACTTTTACTCTTCTCCATGGCCTGTACTTTTTACCACATGATCATTGAGTTACTAGCTACCCCCAGTAACTTCCCCAGCACCCCAGCTCCATGATTGAGGGGTAAGAACCCTGTTTTACCTTGCTGGACAGCAGGTTTTCACCAAGTCCCCAGCCTCCTCACTCTCTCTCAGCATATCCAGGGCATCCAAGGCCTCAGGCCATTTCTTTACTCCTCCCTCAACGTGCTAGACACTACTGGACACGCTGGTTTTGACCAAAACGGCGAGAGCGCGATGATGCCAGCAATACGCACGGTCTGGAGCGCGCAACAGTGCACCTCCGCACGGTGGCTCCGGCCAATCGCTGACCCCGACAGCCTCGGGCCTCCCCTTCGCGCCAGTCGAGGCCTCTCGACGTCCGCAACCTCCCCGGCGCTGTCCCCCCTCCTCCTGCGCCCTCCAGTGGTCGTCGCCGCCCGCGACGGCCACTCTGCTGCTTCACACGCGCGCACGCTCCAGACGCTCCCCCGCTCCTCTTTTCCCCTCAGCTGGACGTGGAGCAAGTCCACGGTCCTCCCCGGCATGATCCCAGGCTCCAGAACGCCTCCTAGCCTCGCCTGCAACCTCGCCGGCGCACGAGTCCACGGTGGACCGCGGGCGCGGCTATATAAGCCCCTCCCGAGCCTCTCCAGCACCACCAGCGACCTCTCCTCACTCCACTGAGCCTCCCAGTACCACCCACTCCTCCCCAGGACGTCCCAGTGCTCGGGATAGACCGAAGCTCCGCCGCGTCGGGCCGCCGGCGATCTCGCGGTACGGGCCTCCCCTGCCCTTCCTTTCGCCTGATTCGGAACCGCCGTGCTCCACTGACCCTTTCCCCTGTTTCCCCCTCCGTTTGCAGTCGGAAACGACCGGAGCATCAACCTTCCGACGAGCTTCCGCCGTCCCACCTCGCCGCCGGCGAACCGGACCTCCCCGGCGTGCCGCACCACCACCCCTGCATCCGCGACACGATGCTGATTCCATCCCTGCCCTCCGTTGCCGTCGCCGTGGCCGGGAACCTCGCCGGTGAGCTCGCCGTCGCCGTGGCCGCAAGGTTGGAGATGACAGGCGGGCCTCGCCTATCATCCCCACACCTCTCTCCCCCTCCTCTCTGCCGCTGACCCACGGGCCCCGCCCGTCAGGTTCAAAAACCTGACGTGCACGCGCAGGCTCCCGTGCGGCTGGGCTGGGCCGCCCTGGGCCGTGCACTGTGGCCTTCCCTGGCCCAGTGCACAGGGCACATTTTTCTTTTTCTTTTCTGTAAATGTTTTGAACATTTCTACAGAAAAGAATAATGGTCCAAATTAAATAATTCCAACTCCTAAAATCTTGTAATATTCCAACCTATTTAATGGTACCACTTTCACTCAAATCCATAAAACTTTTCTGTACTGTTCAAATTTAAATTCAAATTTGGGCAGTAATACTCCTGTTCAAAAATCAATAGATTCTATTCTGTAACTCCAAAACTCCAACTAAGATTTTTCCCCATCTTAGAAATTCCTCTAGTATTTTACAAAAATAAGTTGACATTTTTCTGAGCACTTTGATTTTTCTGTTTAGTTTGTATTCTTATTTTCCCGTGGTTATTATGCGACGTATAGATCCCGTATTTGACGAAGTTGCTGTGGAAGAAGAAGGAGAAGGATTTGAAGACTTTGAAGACCAAGCCAATCCAGGCAAGCAGCCCTTTGACCATGATACACTTGTTCTCGGAACCCGTTTGTTTCCGATGCATGATGATAGGGTTACAATGGTAACCTAGATGAACCACCACATGATGCATGCCTTATTGATGATCTCACTATGTGCTAGATGACATGCCAATAGTTGGTCATGATGCTTATATGATGCATGTGTGATTTGAACCCTCGTAGTTGAAATCTTTGCATGAACCCATCGGGTGCCCCTAATGCCCGAGGGTGATGATGTGTTAGGTCATCACTTGAGAAAGAAGTGATGTGTCGGTAATATCTTGTGCATAGTGGAATGATGGATTAGATTTATGTGTGACTACCGTCCCAACCAAACATGTGCAACCACACTACCCCTTATGGGACGGGGCTTTATTGATTACTTAGGTCGATACTAGCATGGTGCCCGCATTACTAGTGACGGGAAGACTTGAGGTCTTTCCCGGGACGGGGTCGTGCTTGGATAGATGACCATGACTGTTTTCACAGGGCACCGGACACACCGTTGGTCCCTTCGGGTACGCGTGACATTGAAAGTAGGGCAAGTCCCGTAATCTATTGTTTGTACCCGAGGGCCGTGTACCAACAAGTGGACTCTATGTTAGTGTCGTCTAAGGAAAGGTAATGACCGTGTGCTTACCCCGGGTACTTGAGGTACCGCGGGTCGTGGATGACACGGAAGTTCCCCGGATCTTGTGGGTAAAGTGCGCAACCTCTGCAGAGTGTAAAACTATTCGAATAGCCGTGTCCACGGTCATGGACAGTTGGGTGGTGCTACTTAAACTATGTCCAGAATTTTACTTCGTCGGTGTTGGAATGTGTGTGATAAGTCAAGGATGGTGACTTGACTCGATGAGTTGAATCTTATTCATGTTGATATTGGTAACCTGTCTTCGAGGTTACGCGAGGTTATTGATGCATAAACTTGATAGTAGATTGTTTATTCTAGCCCTTGCTAGATTGTTCATTACCATTCAATTGCATTGTTACTTGAACCACATCATGGGTTGCTTGCGAGTACATTCAAAGTACTCATTGGCTTGCCACTGGTTATTTAATTGGCCAGGCATGGAAGAACAGGAATATGAGGAAGAGTTCTTTGGAGACGAACATGCGAACTAGGACGCTATCCCAGTCAGAATGCCTGTAGGGTTAAGGCAGATGGCATGGGTTCTACCCGTTATCGAAGACTTCCGCTATTTGAGTTATTTGCTATTCAGCCCGTGAGGCTCTATCTATGTAAGACTTGGCCTTAATGGCTTAATTCGTGTAAGACTATTTGTATGGATGTAAGACTCTTGTTATTCAGCTTCTGTGTGTTCAGTGAGCATTGATCTCTGGGATCACTGTACACGTGCATTCGGTGATCTCGACTTCTAAGTCGGGGTCCCCATAGCGACAATTACATTTGAGCCCCTAGTTGTGTCACACCCGTGTGTTTTGCCCCTAAATTCAAAAAACCCTCGTTTCTGTCCAAGCTCGTTTGCTCCTCTTATGCTTTTGCCCTTTGACCGTTTGACCACAACTTTGAAAACTTCATAAAGAATTCGTACTAACTCAGAAAAATGCAAATAAGATATCAAAATGTTCGAAATAACATCACCCATAAGTGCATGTCATTTGCATTCATGACAACAGTGCTGAAAAGTCTACACCTCAGTTTGAGCTCATATGATTTTTTTTTGGATTTTCAACACTTTTGTCATGAATGCAAATGATGTGCACATATAGGTAATGTTTTTCCGACCATTCTGATATCTTATATGCATTTTTCTAAGTTAGTATGAATTCGTTATGATGTTTTCAAAGTTATTGTCAAACGGTCAAAGGGCAAAAGCATTAGAAGAGCAAACGAACTTGGGCAGAAACGAGGGTTTTTTGAATTTAGGGGCAAAACACACGGGTGTGTTACAACTAGGGGCTCAAATGTAATTGTCCCATCTAATATTTTGTCCAGGCTAGATGGACCATCTTTGTTGCCTTTGATTGGCTTCTTCCGTTGACCGGGTCTGGAGCCGCTGAATCCAGCATTTACCGCTGTATCATCTGGGCTTCCAGCGTTGTTTCGACATTTGTTTTTGTTACGTCGTGGCTTTCCATTGCCGTCCCTGACTTCAGATGTTCCACGGTCGCTGGTGCTGCTACGAGCTAACCAGCTATCCTCGCCCGCGCAAAAATGGGTCATGAGTGTAGTTAGGGCTGCCATTGTCCTCGGCTTTTCCTGACCGAGGTGTCAAGCCAGCCATTCGTCCCAGACACTATGTTTGAAGGCCGCTAAGGCTTCGGCGTCCGGACAGTCGATGATTTGGTTTTTCTTAGTGAGAAACCGATTCCAAAGCTTGCGGGCTGACTCCCCAGGTTGTTGGATGATGTGACTTAGATCATCAGCATCCGGGGGCCGGACATAGGTCCCTTAAAAATTAGCCCAAAAAGCATCCTCAAGTTCTTCCCAACTCCCAATGGAGATCTCTGGGAGGTTGTTTAGCGAGTGCCGAGCTGGTCCTTTCAACTTGAGGGGTAAATATTTAATGGCGCGGAGATCATCTCCGCGAGCCATGTGGATGTGGACAATGAAGTCTTCTATCCAGATGGCAGGATCTGTCGTTCCATCATACGCCTCGATTTTTACGGGTTTAAAAACTTCTGGAAAGTCGTGATCCAGCACCTCATCGGTGAAGCACAGAGGGTGTGTGGCACCCCTATATTTTGCTAGGTCATGGCGTATGTCCGATGGTTTTGATGTTCGGTATTGACCCCGAACTGGTATATGACTGTCATGATTGGCTTGATAGCCACCGTCCCGTGCGGGAGCACGGTCCCTTGATCCGTAGATGGATCTGGTCTTGCCAGCCTTTTTGTTCAGGTCCTCACGCAGATCGTGTTTCCGGGACTGAGCCGCATCCTCCTTTCCTTTATGGGTGGGGGTGCGGGCTTGTGCACGCCATTGCTAGCCACTCTGTCCCGTCGACGAGGTGGTCGGTCCGGCTTGTTGGCGGTGTTGTTCTTCAGCGGTATAGGCGCAGCGGCCTCGTCGTCGAATTCGGGCAGCAGTTTGCGCTTACGATAGCCTTTGGTTTGGCAATTGCCATATTTTTGCTCAGCATCCAGCACTACGTTCTATCTATCGTTGATCGTATCATGTTCGGCTCGAAGCCGTCTCTGCTGCTTTTTCAGGCTCCTCGCGGTGGTAATAAGCCTCCGATGGAAGCGATTTTTTTCTAAGGGTTCTTCTGGGATGATTTACTCGTTGTTTCCCAGGCTAACATCCTCTTTGGAGACAGGTTCATAATTGCTGTCTTCGGCATCGCTGTCATCGGACAGCGGTTTCAGACTATGTTTGCCGTCCTCTCACTCGTCCTGCTCTATCACTGGATACGCGGGGTCTCGGCTTGCTCCGGACTGTCACCATCGTTAGTGACAGTGTTGCTATCTTTCCCTTTACGAGATTTAGTTCGGCACTTCGAACGCCGATGTTTGGGAGGTTCTCCGACGGGCTTGTCCTTTGCGGGATCGTTTTCGCCATCGCCCTCCTTCTCCTTAGTTGTATCCACCATATACACATCGTATGAAGACGTAGTTGTCCATCGCCCGGTTATGGGCTAGTTTTGGTCTAGATCTGCTTCGGCTTTGAGGTCCATCCCTTCGAAGTCTTCGGAAGCGTAGTCAAGTAGATCAGTCAGATCTTCGACCGCGGCTACCAAGTGGGTGGTGTGTGGGAAGCAAAATTCTCCATCATCAGCCTCCAGTTCGAACCGGATATAATTCGGCTGTGCGTCCCCAACTAAGGACAGAGATTTCAACGAGTTTAGCACATCGCCAAAAGGTGAGTGCTGGAAGATATCTGCAGCGCTGCATCCGGTGATAGATGCATGATTGAGCTTGAAGGGCGCGTATACGCGTGGTTCGAAACCTACGGCCGGAGACAAGTCCGGAGTTTCGCTAACACAGACTCCGCTCGGGGTTGGGTCTGTGTGCGGCTCCAGTGCCGTTGAGTTTGTGGCTTCCTCGGCGGGGTTGAGCTTCCCGTCCTCGGGTGACGCGATCTGTTCCAGATCGAAGGCCACAACGGTTACAGGTGCTATTTCCTGGTCCAATGACAAAGTTATGTCATGTTCATCGTGGTGGCAGGGAGAGGTCGACGTGGGCTCGAATCCGTCGAAGATCAAGTCTCCGCGGATATCAGCAACATAGTTCAAGCTTCCAAACCTGACTTGGCGGCCAGGGGCATAGCTCGAGGTGGCCTTCTGTGTTGTCACAAAGCATGAAGCCACCGACCACAAAAAGTTGGCCGGGAGGGAAAGTTCCCTCGATAGTAACGTCATGGTTGACGAAGCGATCCATCAGTCCTTCGGTCGACGACATAGTGGAACTCTCAATGAAAGCACCAATGTCGGTGTCAAAACCGGTGGATCTCGGGTAGGGGGTCCTGAACTATGCGTCTGAGGATCGATGGTAACAGGAGACTGGGGACACGATGTTTACCCAGGTTCAGGCCCTGTCGATCGAGGTAATACCCTACTTCCTGCTATATTAATCTTGATGAATATGATTACAAGAGTTGATTTACCTCGACATCGTAATGGCTAAACCCTAAAGTCTAGCCTATGAGGATGTTATGATTCTCTAGCCTCTACGGTCTAAACCCTCCAGTTTATGTATGCGCCGGAGGGGCCTAAGGTTTGTACATAACCAACTTGCTGAGGAAGGAAAGATTACACCCGAACCTAAAACCTGCCATTATACGAATACAGGAGTCCTATCCGGATACGAGAGATGACCTTCAACTATGATCTTCATGGCCCACCAGTCCGGCCCACCACGAGTTACCCGGCCACCCGAGGACCCCTCAATCTAGGACTCCCTCACTGAAGAAATTTACTGAACTGTATGAGATTTCCAATGGCTTCACTCGAAAGGATTAGTAGTGTAGGCTTTGAGATGAGCATCACTTGGAAATATGTTTCCTTAGTTACCTCGACCCCTTTTAACAGTACGGTGTTTCCTATGACTCAAGAAAGAGAAAATGAAACTACGAAAAAAGGTCTTCACGCTTCATAATCCTCGCATGAATATCCAAGTTTTCAAGGTCACACCAATTTCCTCATTTTCAAAGTCTTCATGAAACCAGTTGAAGACTTACATTTTTAGGGATCGACTTTCTTTGTAAATATCAAACTCCTCATAGACTTATAGTACCTGTGTATACTCACAAACACATTAGTCCCTTAACCTATAAGTCTTCAATACACCAAAATTACTACCGGGCACTAGATGCACTTACAACTTCATACCTTAATACAGGCAAGAACCCTTTCTTTGACTGATCCATTTTTTCAAAACTTTATCAACATATGTGCTTGGTGAACGTCTTAATCAAGCGTCTTGATCTATCCCTATAGATCTTGATTCCCGATATGTAAGTAGCTTCACCGAGATCTTTCTTTGAAAAATTCTTATGCAAGTATCCGTTTATGATATCCAGAAATTCTACATCATTTCGGAAGAATAATGTGTCATCCACATATAATATCAGAAAAGCTACAGAGCTCCCACTCACTTTCTTGTAAATACAGGCTTATCCGAAAGTCTGTATAAAACCACATGCTTTGATCACTTCATCAAAGCGTGTATTCCAACTCCGAGATACTTGCACCTGTCCATAGATGGATCAATGGAGCTTGCACACTTTTTTAGCACCTTTAGGATCGACCAAACCTTCTGGTTGCATCATATACAACTCTTCTTTAAGAAATCGATTAAGGAATGCAGTTTTGATGTCCATTTGCCAAATTTCATAGTCATAAAATGCAGCAATTGCTAACATGATTCGGACAGACTTAAGCATCACTGCGTGTGAGAAAGTCTCATTGTAGTCAACTCCTTGAACTTGTCGAAAACCTTTTGCAACAACTCAAGCTTTGTAGACAGTAACATTACCATCAGCGTCAGTCTTCTTCTTGAAGATCCATTTATTCTTTATGGCTTGCTTATCATTGGGCAAGTCCACCAAAGTCCACACTTTGTTCTCATACATGGATCCTATCTCAGATTTCATGGCCTCAATCCGTTTATTGGAATCTGAGCTCATCATAGTTTCTGCATAGTTCATAGGTTCGCCTTGGTCTAGTAACATGACTTTCAGAATAGGATTACTGTACCTCTCTAGTGCGGATCATGCTCTGGTTAACCGACGAGGTTCAGTAGCAACTTGACATGAAGTATCATGATTATTATCATTATCGTCCTCTCTAATTGGTGTAGGCATCGCGGAAACAGTTTTTTGTGTTGTACTACCTCCCAATTCGAGAGAAGGTAAAATTACCTCATCAAGTTCTACTTTCCTCCCACTCACTTCTTTTGAGAGAAACTCCTTCTCTAGAAATGATTAATTCTGAGCAACAAATATCTTGCCTTTGGATCTGTGGTAGAAGAAGTACCCAACAGTTTCTTTTGGGTATCCTATGAAAATGCACTTCTTCGATTTGGGTTCGAGCTTATCAGGCTCAAGCTATTTCACATAAGCATCGCAGCCCCAAACTTTATGAAATGACAGCTTGGATTCTTGCCAAACCGCGGTTCATACGGCTTCGTCTTAACGGATTTAGACGGTGCCCTATTTAACATGAATGCAGCTGTCTCTAATGCATAACCCCAAAACGATAGTGGTAAATCGCTAAGAGACATCATAGATCGCACCTTATCTAATAAAGTACGGTTACGACGTTCGGACACACCATTACGCTTTGGTGTTCCAGGTGGCATGGGCTGTGAAACTATTCCACATTGTTTCAAATGAATACCAAACTCGTAACTTAAATATTTGCCTCCGTGATAGGATCATAGAAACTTTATTTTCTTGTTACGATGATTCTCTACTTCACTCTGAAATCCTTTGAACCTTTTCAAATGTTTCAGACTTGTGTTTCATTAAGCAGATATACCTATATCTACTCAAATCATGTGTGAAGGTGAGAAAATAAAGATACCCACCGCGTGCTTCAACACTCATTGGACCGCATACATCGGTATGTATTATTTACAATAAGTCATTAGGTCGCTCCATTGTTTCGAAGAACGGAGTTTTAGTCATCATGCCCATGACGCAAGGTTCGCAAGTATCAAATGATTCATAATCAAGTGATTCCAAAAGTCCAACAACATGGAGTTTCTTCATGCGCCTTACACCAATATGACCTAAACGGAAGTGCCACAAGTATGTTGCACTATCATTATCAATTCAGCATCTTTTGTCTTCAATATTACGAATATGTATATTACTACGATTGTGATTCAATAAACCATTCACCTTGGGTGTATGACCATAGAAGGTTTTATTCATGTAACCAGAATAACTATTATTCTCGGACTTAAATGAATAATCATATTGCAATAAACACGATCTAATCTTGTTCATGCTCAACGCAAACACCAAATAACATTTATCTAGGTTTAACACTAATATCTAAAGTGTAGGGAGTGTGCAATGATGATCATATCAATTTTGGAACTACTTCCAACACTCATCGTCATCTCACCCTCAACTAGTCTCTGTTTATTCTACAACTCCTGTTTCGAGTTACTAATCTTAGCAACTAAACAAGTATCAGATACCCAGGGGCAACTACGAGCACTAGTAAGGTACACATCAATAACATGTATATCAAATATACCTTTGTTTACTTTGCCATCCTTTTTATCCGCCAAATATTTGGGGTAGTTCCGCTTCCAGTGACCATTTCCTTTGCAGTAAAAGCACTTGGTTTCTGGCTTGGGTCTAGCTCTGGACTTCTTCTCGGGAGTGACAACTTGCTTTTCATTCTTCTTGAAGTTCCCTTTCTTTCCCTTGCCTCTTTTCTTAACATGTATATCAAATATACCTTTGTTTACTTTGCCATCCTTTTTATCCGCCAAATATTTGGGGTAGTTCCGCTTCCAGTGACCATTTCCTTTGCAGTAAAAGCACTTGGTTTCTGGCTTGGGTCTAGCTCTGGACTTCTTCTCGGGAGTGACAACTTGCTTTTCATTCTTCTTGAAGTTCCCTTTCTTTCCCTTGCCTCTTTTCTTGAAACTAGTGGTCTTGTTAACCATCAACACTTGATACTCTTTCTTGAATTATACCTTCGCCGATTTCAGCATCGTGAAGAGCTCGGGAATCGTTTTCGTCATCCCTTGCATATTATAGTTCATCACGAAGTTCTAGTAGCATGGTTAGTGACTAGAGAATTCTGTCAATCACTGTCTCATCTGGAAGATTAAATCCCACTTGATTCAAGCGATTGTAGTACCCAGACATTCTGAGAACTTGTTCACTAGCTGAGCTATTCTCCAACATCTTGTAGGCCAAGTACTTGTCAGAGGTCTCATATCTCCTGACACGGGCGTGAGTCTGAAATACCAATTTCAGCTCTTGGCACATCTCATATGCTCCATGGCATTCAAAACATTTTTGAAGTCCCGTTTCTAAGACAAAATGTTTTGGCAAGCTCGATATGATGCTTACGTTTGGCAAGCAGGAGCGTGAAACATTTTTGAAGTCCCGTTTCTAAGCCGTAAAGCATGGTGCACTAAACTATTAAGTAAGCATCATATTGAGCTTGCCAAACGTTCATAACGTCTGCATCTGCTCCTGCAATAGTTATGTCACCTAGTGGTGCATCAAGGACATATTTCTTCTATGTAGCAATGAGGATAATCCTCAGATCACAGACCCACTTCACATCATTGCTACTATCATCTTTCAAAACATAGGGGAGCTACAACACGAGCTATTGATCTACAACATAATTTGCAAATACCATCAGGACAAAGTTCATGATAAATTATGTTCAATTAATCAAATTACTAAAGAACTCCCACTTAAATAGACATCCCTCAAGTCATCTAAGTGATACGTGATCCAAATCAACTGAACCATGTCTGATCATCACGTGAGATGGAGTACTCATCAATGGTGAACATCTCCATGTTGATCCAAATCAACTATATGATTCACGTTTGACCTTTCGGTCTCCAGTGTTCTGAGGCCATGTTTGTACATGCTAGGCTCGTCAAGTTTAACCCGAGTATTCCGTATGTGCAAAATTGTCTTGCACCCGTTGTATTAAAACGTAGAGCCTATCACACCCGATCATCATGTGGTGTCTCAGCACAATGAACTTTAGCAACAGTGCATACTCAGGGAGAACACTTTTACCTTGAAATTTAGCTGAGGGATGATCTTATAATGCTACCGCCGAACTAAGCAAAATAAGATGCATAAAAGATAAACATAACATGAAATCAAAATATGTGACATGATATGGCCATCATCATCTTGTGCTTTTGATCTCCATCTTCAAAGCATCATCATGATCTCCATCGTCACCGGCTTGACACCTTGATCCTCATCGTAGCATTGTGGTCGTCTCGCCAACTATTGCTTCTATGACTATTGCTAACTTATAGCGATAAAGTAGAGCAATTACATGTCGCTTGCCTTTCATACAATAAAGAGACAACCATAAGGCTCCTGCCGGTTGCTGATAATTTACAAAACATGATCATCTCATAAAATAACGTATAACTCATCACATCTTGACCATATCACATCACAACATGCCCTACAAAAACAAGTTAGACGTCCTTTACTTTGTTGTTGAAAGTTTTACGTGGTGGCTATGGGCTTCTAGCAAGAACTGTTCTTACCTATGCATCAAAACCACAATGGTGTTTCATCTAGTTTGTTGGTTTAAATTTCAACAAGGACCGGCCACAGTCAAATTTGATTCAACTAAAGTAGGAGAAACAGACACCCGCGAACCACCTTTATGAAAAACTAGTTGCATGTCTGTCGGTGGAACCGTTATCATGAACGCGGTCATGTAAGGTTGGTCCGGGCCGCTTCATCCCACAATACCGCTGAATCAAAATAAGACATTGGTGGTAAGCAGTATGACTATCACCGCCCACAAATCTTTGTGTTCTACTCATGCATATCATCTACGCATAGACCTGGCTCATGATGCCACTGTTGGGGAACGTAACATGCAATTAAAAAAAAATTCTTACGCTCACGCAAGATCTATCTAAGAGATGCATAGCTATGAGAGAGGGAGACTGTGTCTACGTACACTCATATCCCAAAAGCGAAATCGTTTGACAACGCGGTTGATGTAGTCGAAGTTCTTCTCGTTCAGACCAATCAGGCACCGAACGTACAACACCTCTGAGTTCTGCACACGTTCATGTCGATGACGTCCACACCTTCTTGATCCAGCAACTCGGGCATAGGTGTAGATGAGTTCCGACAGCACAATGACGCGATGACGGTGATGGTGAAGCGATTTATGCAGGGCTTCGCCTAAGCACTACAAAATTATGACCGAGGGAGTAATGGTGGACGGGGTGCCGCACATGGCTAAAACAATGTCTAGGTTATGTGTGGTGCCCCCCTCAAGAATATATAGGTGGGAGGGAGAGGAGGCAGCCAGGGGTGCACCCCCAAGTAGACCAAATCCTACTTGGGGTGCCTCCCCAATTCGGCCTCAACCCTACCATATATTCGGAGAGAAGAAAGGTAGGGGGAAGAAGTGGGAATCCTCCTCCAAAATTTCCTTCCTGCTTTCTTCTTTCCTTCTCATCTTTTTAGTCCAGCCCATATGGGGGCCCACCAGCCCCTTGTGGCTTGTGTATTTCCCCTCTTGGCCCAATATGCCCATATCTTTTGTCGGGGGTACCTGAAACACTTTCCGGTGACCCGATAAGTACCCGACACCCTATGGAACACTTCTGGTGTCCGAATACCATCATTCTATATATCAATCTTTACCCCTCGACCATTTTGAGACTCCTCGTCATGTCCGTGATCTCATCCGAGACTCCGAACAACATTCAGTCACCAATCATATAACTCATATAACACTACATCGTCATCAAACGTTAAGCGTGTGGACCCTACGGGTTCGAGAACTATTTACACATGAACAAGAGACTCTCTGATCAATATACAATAGAGGAACCTGGATGCTCTTGTTGGATCCTACATATTCTACGAAGAACTTTATCGGTCGAACCGTTATGACAACATACATTATTCCCTTTGTCATCAGTATGTTACTTGCTAGAGATTCGATCGTCGGTATCTTCATACCTAGTTCAACCTCATTACCGACAAGTCTCTTTACTCGCTCTGTAATACATCATCCTACAACTAACTCATTATTCATTTTTCTTGTAAGGCTTCTTATGATGTGTATTAGTGAGAGGGCCCAGAGATACCTCTTCGATACTCGCATTGACAAATCCTAATCTCGATCTATGCCAACCCAACAAACACCTTCGGAGATACCTGTAGAGCATCTTTATAATCACCAAGTTACGTTGTGACATTTGATAGCATATAAGGCATTCCTCCGGTATCCAGGAGTTGCATAATCTCATAGTCGGAGGAATATGTATTTGACATGAAGAAAGCAATAGCAGTAAAACCAAACGATCATTATGCTTAGCTAACAGGCGGATCTTGTCCTTCACATCATTCTCCTAATGATGTGGTCCCGTTCATCAAATGACAACACATGTCTATGATTAGGAAACTTAACCATCTTTGATTAACGAGCTAGTCTAGTAGAGGCTTACTATGGACACAGTGTTTTTGTCTATGTATTCACACATGTATGAAGTTTTCCGGTTAATACAATCCTAGCATGAATAATAAACATTTATCATGATATAAGGAAATATAAAATAACAACCTTAATATTGCCTATAGGGTGTATTTCCTTCACCCAGTACTTAGTCGTATGATTTTCAATAGCCTTCACACTGATTGTAAGCATGAGAAGATGGAAGATTCGGTTAGCGCGAAGCCTACCTTAAACCCTACCACCGCCATTGAAATGAGGCGAGCGGCGAGGGAACCATGGTGAACGGTGGGGATGCAACGTCGCGCCATCCAACCTCCTCTTGTGGTGGGAGAATGATACATCTCCAACGTATCTACTTTTCCAAACCCTTTTGCCCTTGTTTTGGACTCTAACTTGCATGATTTGAATGGAACTAACCCGGACTGACGTTGTCTTCATCAGAATTGCCATGGTGTTGTTTTTGTGCAGAAATAAAAAGTTCTCGGAATGACCTAAAACTCCACGGAGATTTATTTTGGAAAAGATAAAAATACCTGCAAGAAGATCCAGACTAGGGGGCCCACACCCTGTCCACGAGGGTGGGGGGAGCGCCCCCCTAGGGCGCGCCCCCTGCCTCGTGGGCCCCTGGTGCTCCACCGACGTATCCACAGATCCTATATATTCACTTTTGGGGAGAACAAAATCGAGGAGAAAGAATTATCGCGTTTCACGAGACGAAGCCGCCGCCAAGCCCTAATCTCTCTCGGGAGGGCTGACCTGGAGTCCGTTCGGGGCTCCGTAGAGTGGAGATCATCGCCATCGTCATCATCAAACTTCCTCCATCACCAATTCGACGATGCTCACCGCCGTGCGTGAGTAATTCCATCGTAGGCTTGCTGGACGGTGATGGGTTGGATGGGATCTATCATGTAATCGAGTTAGTTTTGTTAGGGTTTGATCCCTAGTATCCACTATGTTCTGAGATTGTTGTTGCTATGACTTAGCTATGCTTAATGCTTGTCACCAGGGCCCGAGTGCCATGATTTCCGATCTGAACCTATTATATTTTCCTGAATATATGTGTGTTCTTGATCCTATCTTGCAAGTCTATAGTCACCTACTATGTGTTATGATCCGGCAACCCCAGAGTGACAATAATCAGGACCACTCCCAGTGATGACTATAGTTTGAGGAGTTCATGTATTCACTATGTGTTAATGCTTTGGTCTGGCACTCTATTAAAAGGAGGCCTTAACATCCCTTAGTTTCCAATAGGACCCCGCTGCCACGGGAGAGTAGGACAAAAGATGTCATGCAAGTTCTTTTCCATAAGCACGTATGACTATATTCGGAATACATGCCTACATTGCATTGATGAACTGGAGCTAGTTCTGTGTCACCCTAGGTTATAACTCGTACATGATGAATTGCATCCGACATAATTTCCCATCACAGATCCAATGCCTACGTGCTTTTCACATATTGCTAGTTGCTTATTTACTTTTCCGTTGCTACTATCACAAAAACTACAAAAATACTACCGTTACTTTTATTGCCGCTACCACCACTATCATATTACTTTGCTACTAAACTACCTTGCTGCAGATACTAAGTTTCTAGGTGTGGTTGAATTGCCAACTCAGCTGCTAATACTTAAGAGTATTCGTTGGCTCCCATTGTGTCGATTCAATAAATTTGGGTTGAATACTTTACCCTCGAAAACTGTTGCGATCCCATACACTTGTGGGTTATCAAGACTATTTTCTAGTGCCGTTGCCGGGGAGCATAGCTCTGTTCTTTAAGTCACTTGGGATTTATATCTGTTGATCACTATGAAGAATTTGAAGGATTAAAAAACCAAGATCTTACCCTCAACTACGAGGGGAGGTAAGGAACTGCCATCTAGCTCTGCACTTGATTCACCCTCTGTTATGGGTAAATTTGCGACACCTACTCATGCTATTGAATCTGATATGTCGTATGTTCTTGATGATGCCACTTCTGCTATGTATGATGAAACTACTTCTATGCCTGATACTATGCCACTAGGTGAATTTCTAGATTAACAAATTGCTAGAGTTAGGGAGAATGCAAATATTGAAATTGATGATATTTATGAAAGTGATGATGAAGCTTCTCCCAATAGATATGAATTGCCTATTGTTCCTGAGGGTTATGTTATGGATGAAGAAACTGCTAGAGACTTTCTTGCTTGCAATGATAGAAATGCTCTTAAGAAATTATTAGCTAAGCTGAAAGAAAAGTCCTTGAATGCTAGAATGAAACATGACCCTGCGTTTGCCACTTCACCTATCTGTGTTACTGATAAGGATTATGAATTCTCTGTTGATCCTAAGTTAATTACTTTGGTTGAATCTGACCCTTTCCATGGCCATGAGTCTGAAACTGTTGTGGCACATCTTACTAAGTTGAATGATATAGCCACCCTGTTTACCAGCGATGAAAAGATTCGTTACTACTATATCCTTAGGTTGTTTCCTTTCTCGTTAAAGGGTGATGCTAAGACTTGGTTTATTTCCCTTGACCCTGGTTGTGTGCGTAGTCCCCAGGATATGATGTATTACTTTTCTGCTAAATATTTTCCCGCTCATAAGAAACAAGCTGCCTTATGGGAAATATATAACTTTTTGCAAATTGAAGAAGAGAGTCTCCCACAAGCTTGGGGGAGACTTCTCCAATTACTTAATGCTTTGCCTGATCATCCTCTTGAGATGCATGATATACTTGATGTCTTTTATAATGGACTAACCGATGATTCCAGATACCACCTGGATAGTTGTACTGGTTGTGTTTTTAGGGAAAGAACAGTTGATCAAGCTGAATTACTATTGAATAATATGCTGGCCAACGAAAATAATTGGACACTCCCTGAACCAGCCCCTAAGCCAACTCCGAAGAAAAGAGGTGTTCTATTTCTTAGTCCTGAAGATATGCAAGAGGCAAAGAAATCCATGAAAGGAAAAGGTATTAAAGCTGAAGATGTTAAGAATTTACCACCTATTGAAGAAATACATGGTCTTGATAACCCGACACAGGTAGTAAAGGTAAATTCTCTCTATAGATTTGATGAAGGTGATATTCCTCGTTATAAGTCTGCTAGCCAATGCTTAGATGAGTTTGACAATTTTATTGTGAAATAAGAAAACTTCAATGCTTATGTTGGTAGACAATTGCAACACAATGCTTATATGATTGAATGCTTGAGTGATTATCTGTCTAGAGCTAAAGGTGAACTGAAACTTATTAGTATACATGCTTCTATGGTCACCACTCAAGTAGAACAAGTACTTAAGGCTCAGAATGATATTCTCAATGAACTAAATAGTAAGGATAATGATAATGCAATTGGAGTTGTGACTAGAGGTGGCAGAATGACCCAGGAACCTTTGTATCCTGAAGGCCACCCTAAGAGAATTGAGCAAGATTCTCAGAGAGCTAATTTAGATGCAGCTAGTTCTTCTAAGAGGAAGAAAAGGAAAAATGTTAGGACCTTGCATGCTTCTAGTGAACCTGTAGCTGACACATCTGAGAATCCCAATGACATATCTGTTTCTGATGCCGAGACACAATTTGGTAATGAACATGAACCTAGTGATAATATAAATGATGATGTTCATGATGATGCTCAACCTAGCAATGATAATGATGTAGAGATTGAACCTGCTGTTGATCTTGATAACCCACAATCAAAGAATCAACGTTATGATAAGAGAGACTTTGTTGCTAGGAAGCATGGTAGGAAAAGAGAACCATGTGTTCAGAAACCCATGCCTTTTCCTCCGAAACCATCCAAGAAAAAGGATGATGAGGATTTTGAGCGCTTTGCTGAAATGATTAGACCTATCTTTTTGCGTATGCGTTTGACTGATGTGCTTAAAACAAATCCTTATGCTAAGTATATGAAGGATATTATTACCAATGAAAGAAAGATACCTGAATTAGAAATTTCCACCATGCTTGACAATTACACTTTCAAAGGTGGAATACCTAAGAAACTAGGAGATCCAGGAGTACCCACTATACCTTGCTCCATTAAGAAAAACTATGTTAAAACTGCTTTATGTGATCTTGGAGCCGGTGTTAGTGTTATGCCTCTCTCTTTATATCGTAGACTTGACTTGAGTAAGTTGACACCCACTGAAATATCTTTGCAAATGGCTGATAAATCAACTGCTATAGCTGTCGGTACTTGTGAGGATGTGCCTGCTGTAGTCGCAAATGTTACTATTCTAACGGACTTCGTTATACTTGATATTCCCGAGGACGATAGTATGTATATTATTCTTGGAAGACCCTTTTTGAATACTGCAGGGGCTGTTATTGATTGCAACAAAGGCAATGTCACTTTTCATGTCTATGGTAATGAGCATATGGTACACTTTCCGAGGAAACAACCATAGGTCCACAGTATCAATTATATTGGAAAAATTTCAACTATCACTATTGGAGGTTTTGAATTTCCTCTTCCTACTACCAAGAAGACATATGACATTCTTATTGTTCGGGACATACATATCCCCATTGAGGTAACCTAGTGTTATTTGAAAATTCTCCGGTATCATGTTACTCGGAAAGAGTTTATTAACAAGACCTGATCAACCTTGTTGATGGATTCCTTTTGATGAACATGGGATAGGTGAATCTAGATAGCACAAACCTTCTATACATTCCTTTTACTTTCTGTTAATTAGGATAAATAAAACAAAAATAGCATTTCCTGTCTGTTTCCACACTTATCCGTGCAATAAAAATTACCCCGAAAATAAAAGTTCTCCAAATGCTATGAAAATGAAATATGATTTTTTCTAGAATATTTGAGAAAATATGGCACAGAACACTCAACGAGGGGAACCAGCACCTGGCCACGAGGCTCCAGGGCGCGCCCCCCTGCCAGGGCGCGCCCCTACCTCGTGGGCCCCACGTGCCCCCCCCCACTTATTCCTGCACCCACACTCTTCTTCTTCCTCCCAAAAAAATCACCAACCAGCTCAAACCCGAGTTCTAGCTCATCTTGCTGCCATTTTCGATCTCCTTGCTCAAAGCACCTTTCACCAAACTATTTGGGGAGATTGTTCCTTGGTATGTGACTCCTCCATTGGTCCAATTAGTTTTTGTTCTAGTGCTTTATTTATTGCAAAATTTTGCTGATGTGGTGACCTTGTTCTTGAGCTTGCATGTCAAATTTTATTGGTCCCAAGTAGTTCTAATGCATGATATAGTCTCTAGGCACTTATAGGAGTTGTTGCTATCAATCTTGTTGAGTTTGGTTAACTTTTATTTTGAGTTACTAAAAATTTCAGAAAATTTCAGAAAAATGCATAGGAAAAACTTCCAAGGTGGTTCTTCAAGGAAGCAAAAACCGAGGCTCGCGTTCCGTGAGCCGAACGATGAACTACCGAGGGATGCTGACGTGCGGCCTTGTGAATGGCCGTCAGATGACTTTATGGATCATGTTGGCTTCAAGGGTGAATTTTACGCATACGTGCGCAATGCTGACCTCGAGGGCTTCATACAAGATAAGCGCCCTCAATACCGTGGCTTAACCGATAGCTTTGTGAGAAGGTTCAAATTTTCATCTACACGTAATTCTCACACTATTCTGTTTGACCCGTATGATAAATCCTATACCATGGACTTAGAGGATTTTATTGATGCTTGTAAGCTCCCAGAATGGGGCAGTATGGGTGATCCTTGCAAATCTGAATTTAGAGAGTTTCTTGCTAGTATCACTGTGGGGGAGTCTAGAGAAATCACACAGGCTACCATAGGGAGCATTCATTTTCCTGCAAATCTTTACTTTTCTCTCTTTATCGGTAGATGCATAAATGGTAAAGATGAAGCTTGTCACGTGTGTGTCCTAGATCTTAGTGTTCTCAGGAGTGTTGTGCTAGGTGATAGACAATATAACTTGGGAGCCATTGTTTCACGTAGGCTACACCATAATGGTATGAATGGAGATTTATTTGGTGGGATTTATGTCACTTGCATAGCCCACTTTCTTGATGTGCCTGTGCACGAGAATGATGAACCCTTACCTCCTGCTCATTTAGATTGCCATGCTATGACTAGTCACCGGTATATAGAGAGGGATGGTCAAAGCCTCAAATATCGGTTAATCTGTAATAGGTAGCTGGCCATCCCTATTGTTCTTCCTACCCCTACCTTGTTTGACTTTCGGGCAAAAGGGAGATACACTATAACTATGGAGGAATCAAGTGCTTATTATAATATGACAGAAGCAGCCCGCCTTCAAGCTGCAGCTCAGCATGCAGTAGCTGCTGCATCTCAGTACAACCCCAACTACGACTTTGGATATCCGTCAGGCCAATACTGGCCATAGACCAACTTAGGCCAAAAGCCTAAGCTTAGGGGAGTACGTGTTTCTCACCAACTTTACATTCATGTTCACACTTATTCTAGTTGTCGGTGCTCACACTCTTTCACTGCACCATCCATGTTTTGTTTCATTTCTTTATCTTAGTATTTTCGTCGTGTGCTAGAAAACCTTAAGAAAAACCAAAAAATATTAGTTATAGCTTCTAGCTAGTTTACTTTCCTTGCTTGTAGTAGTAGTAATTAAAAGAAAACGCAAAAAGATTTCTCGTTCTTCTTTTGCTTGTTGGGAGCTTTCCCGTTGTCGGTGTACAAAAAGCGGGGTACACTTTCTGTACCCCTCTGACTGTGCACGGGCAGTCTGAGCCACGGCGCCGTCGCACCAAGCATGGCAAGGGAGGCAAGCCGGGGCAAGACTGAAGCTTGATGGAGACTGGAGCGACGCCAAGAACAAGATCACGAAGAGCAAAGGGACGAAGCGGCTTCCCCCAGCAGGATCATTGCCGGGGCCAGCTCTGGCAGCCCCGGCAAGACTCTTGCCACGACAGCTCGCCCCGCACCTATGGAGCGAATCACCCTTGAGTCCACCACCCCCATGGGGGGAGGATTCGGGAGATATCCTCGTGGTGGCATGCAGATCTTTGTGAAGACCTTCAAGATCAGATGCAATTTAAGAAGACGACGACCCTTGGCGGGATCAAAGCCAAGGAGGTCCACAAGGCCCCCGGCAAGCACCTTGCCGGGGATGACAGCAGGCGCCGCAGCAAGACCCTTGCCGGGGCCCCGGCAAGGCCCTTGCCGAGGACACCAACGGGGCCACAATCAGGCCCGCACCAACTGGGTTTCCACCGACCCACGCAGCTGCCGACCTAACCAGCTGGACAGGCTCCTGCATGGCAACCCACAAATCTTCATGGAGACCCGCCGTTGCGCCACCTCAGCTGCCTGTCTGCCTACATGGCACCTCAAGCACCACTGGCCAGGGCGCGTGTCGACAGGAGGAGGAGCGGCGACGGACAAGACGGGCGTCTCCCCTCATCCCCGATAAAGCAAGGACACCTAAGCTGGGCGCATTAAATGCACCTTGTCCTGTAATGCGAGGGATAACCTCGCATCACTGTACCCTTTCCACCTCCTGTGTGCCACTGTGGCAACCCCTTTTCCCTATAAAAGGAGGCCCAAGGCGACCAGGAGGAGGATTCAGCTTTTCGGAACCCATCACGACTCTTTGGGAGCTCCTCGTTAGCTGAAGAACACCAACATATAATCCACCAAAGCAGGAGTAGGGTTTTACGCATCTTTGCGGCCCGAACCTGGGTAAAGGAACCGTGTCCTGATCGTTCGATCCGCTCTTCTCTCAACCCCGCGCCCCGCAACTGTAGTAGTGATTCTTGTGATCCCATAGGTGTCGATCCAAATACACCGACATCTTTGGTGCGCCAGGTAGGGGGCGCAGTTTTGAGAATCGGCTTTAGCAGTTAGTTCGACGCTTCTGCATCATCATGGCGCCCAAGAAGAAGATAATGGTGGCAGTTGGCCAGTCAGAAGCCGGACAGCCCGTCCTGACGCGGGCGAGCAGTGGACCAGTCGAGGAAAGGACTCGGGGCGCTGCTTGCGAACACAACCGCCATCCCGACAGCCGGAGTTTGGGAGGTGGCGATGGCTGTGCGCCTGGTAACAGGACGCACGTCACCAGTTCCAGAGATGGAACCCGGCCCTCCGCGGGTGGCGCGGGGCCCTCCAAGGCCGCGGCCGCACCACCCGAGGGCGACGCGAGGCCCTCCGAAACTCCCACGCCGGCGCCAACAGCGCGCTCTTCTCAAGCAGCGCGCGACGAATGGCGTCGTCGTCCCGAAGACCCCGGACGTCGCCATGGGAAGAGCCCCGAGCACCGCTCCCGGGACGTAGAAGGCCTGCCCGCTCGCCGAAGCGCTGGTGGAGACGATAGGTGACCGCGGGATCGTGATGGAGCTCCCCCTGACATGGTCAGGGGTCGAAGCGCGTCACGATCCGTGCAGGTTTCGCTACCACCGACACCAGCCGAAGCTTTGGCGCGCGCATAGTTGCTCCTCGACTTTCCTCCTGTTACGGGGAAACTCGACGAATGGAGAGCCACCATCCGAAGCCTTGTCGCAGTCGCCAACAGGGACGACCTAAATCCAACGGAGCTCCCGGGCCGATGCTCCGATGGGGTCCCACGCACCGTGGGCGGGAGGGCTGGCAGCGCTCTGGCTACGGTGCATTCGCCCCCTCCTCGCCCAGTGCCGCGTGCATCGACCCGTCGAGACGTCGCGGGCGACGCCATCTCCATAGCGTCGTCCGACCCGCGGACCCACGGCGACCAGCGTCAAGTTCTTCAGGAGCGAGCCCATGAAGACGCTCGAACCACCATCGAGCGCCGGCGCGAAACGTGCCACTAGTCAAACAGGCGAGCAGGGCCTGCTGCGGACCGCCCAGCACCGGGAAGCCCTGGAGGTCTACCCTACGAGGTGGGCTACCCGGCTTTCACCCGTGAGCTGCGGCAGTTCCAGTGGCCCTCTCACCGCACCTTCAAACCTGACGTTGGCGAGAAGTACAACGGCAAGACCCACCCGTCGGAGTTCCTCAGCATCTACACCATCGCGATGCAAGCTGCTGGGGCCCGCGACGATAAGGTGCTTGCGAATTACTTTCCATTAGCCCTTAAACCTAACGCCATGTCGTGGTTGATGCACTTGCCAGTAGACTCTATTTCCTCCTGGTCCGACTTGTGCCATGAGTTTGTTGGCGCCTTTACCGGAGGCCATCAAGCCCATGGCCAAGCGAGGGACCTGCATGTCATACCCCAGAAGGAAGGCGAGACTCTGCGCAAGTACATACAGAGATTCAGTCGGGTACAGTACAATATCCCCGATGTTCACCCTGCCGCCATCATCAGCGCGTTCCACCAGAACGTGCGCAACCGCAAGATGCGCGAAGAGCTGGCGATGACCAAGGTGAATGACGTGGCAGAACTTTACGTTCTTGCCGACAGGTGTGCCCGGGCCGAAGAGGGAAGGAAGTACCCCGGCGAAAGCACCGGTGCGGAAACCGACACCTTGGACGAAGATACCGCTGTTCCAGTGAAGAAGGGCCGGAACTGTAATAGGAAGCGCAAGGGGAAGGCTGTGCTTGCTGTCGAGGAATCTGATGACGCCGGAAGCCGAAGCAACGTTACAGGATCTGAAGAAGTATCTTTCCTCCACGCCAATACTGGTTGCGCCTCGACCACAGGAACCATTGCTGCTATACCTAGTGGCAACGAACCAGGTGGTCAGTGCTGCACTGGTGGCGCAGAGAGAAATCGATGATGAGGTGATAGCAGGAACGGAGCCTGGTGCCACTGGCGTAGAAACGACACAGCCGATTGGAGTGCATCCAAGGAAGAAGATGATGCAGCGCCCGGTCTACTTCGTTAGCTTCCTCTTGCTGGGGGCTAGGTCAAGGTACTCCGGTGTGCAGAAACTGCTCTTCGGCCTTCTTATGGCCTCGAGGAAGCTGCGTCACTACTTCCAGGTGCACGAGATCACTGTCGTCACTCACCTCCCTCTACAACGGATATTGCACAATCCAGATGCGACAGGAAGGATTGTAGAGTGGGCACTGGAGCTGTCCAGCTTTGGCCTCAAGTTTGAAAGTACCTCGACAATTCAGAGCCGAGTCCTGGCAGAGTTTGTCGCAGAATGGACTGCAACGCCTGATGAAGAAGTCTAAGAAACTGCTCTCCCCAGCAAAGAGGCAAGTTGCAACTGGATCATGTACTTAGATGGGGCTTTCTCTTTGCAGGGCGCCGGGGCTGGCATACTGCTGGTCGCGCCCATCGGAGAGCACCTCAAGTACGTGGTCCAGATGCACTTCCCTAGGGAGGTGTCAACGCACAACACTGTCGAGTACGAGGGGCTGCTTGCCGGTCTTAGGATCGCGATAGACCTCGGAATCAAGAAGCTCATTGTCAGAGGCGACTCACAACTTTTCGTCAAACAAGTCAACAAGGATTACCAGAGCCCATTGATGAAGGCCTACGTCGATGAAGTGAGGAAGTTGGAAGAGCGTTTTGCCGGTATACAGGCGGAGCACGTTCCCCGAGCGGAGAACGACATCGCCGATTACCTGTCAAAGCGCGCTGCTCTCAAGTTACTTGTGGAACAAGGTACCTTTGTGCTCCAGCTTTCTCAGCCATCCGTTGATCCATCAACAGAGCAGAACAAGAGGAGGAAGTCAGGGCCCGGCAAGTACTTTCCCGCTGAGCTCCTCGGAGCCGCCGGCAAGGATGTTGCCGGAGACACTGAGCCCGCCATCGGAGGGCTAACTCCGGCGGAGCGTCAAGCTTTTCCCGTCGAGATGGACACTCCCTTGGCGGAGGAAATGCCTTTAGTCCTCGCCATCGAGCCCCAGGCTCCAGCGTGGGCGCAGCATACCGTCCGATTCCTTCAGACTGGGGAACTTCCTGAGGAGCAGGAAGAAGCGGAGAAAGTAGCCCGTCGGTTCGCCATGTATCAGTTCGTCGATGAAGTCCTGTACAGGAGAAGACCGAACGGTGTGAAATTGAAGTGCATCCCTCGAGAGGAAGGACTGGAGCTGTTGGCGGAAATACATGGAGGCATATGTGGATCCCACATAGGGTCAAGAGCCCTTGCCGGCAAGGCATTCCGGCAAGGCTTCTTCTGGCCCACCGCCCTCCAGGATGCGGCGGCGCTGGTCACTAGGTGTGAAGCGTGCCAATTCCATTCAAAGAAACTTCATCAACCAGCTCAAGCCCTTCAAACCATTCCTCTCTCCCGGCCCTTCTCGGTCTGGGGGCTCGACATACTGGGCCCTTTCCCCCGCGCCGTCGGGGGCTTTGAGTACTTGTACATTGCAATCGACAAGTTCACAAAGTGGCCAGGAGTGGAGGCGGTGAGGAAGGTCACAGCTTAGTCAGCCGTCAAGTTCTTCAAGGGGCTAGTGTGCCGTTTTGGTGTACCCAACAGAATTATCACCGACAACGGCACGCAGTTTACAAGCCGCACCTTCATGCAATATACCCAAGACCTCGGCAGCAAGGTCTGTTTCGCTTCCGTTGCTCACCCCCGAAGCAATGGTCAAGCTAAGAGGGCAAATGCTGAAGTGCTGCGAGGATTAAGGACAAAGACCTTTGATAGGTTGCACAAGAGCGGGAGGCGCTGGATTGATGAATTGCCGGCGGTTCTTTGGTCGATCAGGACGACGCCAAATCGAGCCACCGGCCAGACGCCCTTTGCCCTGATATAAGGGGCAGAAGCAGTTCTCCCCACGGAACTCATATACGGGTCACCTCAAGTGCTCTCTTATGATGAGCTTGAGCAAGAGCAATTGCGGCAAGATGACGCGATGCTCCTTGAGGAAGATCGTCTTCGGGCGGCTGTGAGAGCAGCGCGCTACCAGCAAGCCTTGTGCCGCTACCATAGCCGCAAGGTTCATGCCCGAAGCTTTGAGAAAGGTGACCTTGTTCTCCGGCGCGTTCAATCGGCCAGGAACACGAACAAGTTGACACCAAAGTGGGAGGGCCCTTATCGGGTAATACGAGTCACCAGGCCTGGCGCAGTCTGCCTGGAGACCGAG
Organism: Secale cereale; assembly: GCA_902687465.1. Taxonomy (NCBI): domain Eukaryota; kingdom Viridiplantae; phylum Streptophyta; class Magnoliopsida; order Poales; family Poaceae; genus Secale; species Secale cereale. The sequence goes on from LR738715.1 coordinate 366,835,199, forward strand.
GAAGCCGTTCCGGTGAGTAACTCTTGGAACATCGAGCATCTTCACAAGTTTTACCCATAAGGCGCGGCTTGCCGGGCCTCCCGCCAAGCCACCCTTTTGTACAAGCTTTGCCGGCAAGGCATGTGACCCTTTGTACAAAGCCAGGCACAGACCCTGAGCATAAATAAATGAAGCGCTGGCGCCCTGAGTTTTAGCATGCATGCTGAGTCGAGTCTCGTCCTTGGTTAGGGTTGATAGTGCTTAGTAGCGGCTAACCCCTAGCTTAGAGGTCGAGTCTTTGTCTTTCCTCTGTCTTCCTTGGTTTACAGGACGCACAGGCATCCTTGCCGAGGCCACTTGGAGGGGGGGAGAGAAGAACAAATCAGTACTTAGGCCCCGGCAAGCCAGAGTTGCCGGGGGCTACAAGAGCAAGAATTTGCCCGCGGCAGACCAGGGTTGCCAGGGGCTGCAATTTCAGATAAGTCCTTTTTCCCTTGTCGTGCATTCCGTTATGGACTGAGGTATGTGAAACCTCGTTCTTTTCCTTAAGCTACCGTGCTCCCATAACTCTAGGTCCTAAGGCTCGTCCCTGGGACCAAGATTGGCCGTAGCCGCGGCAACAAAAGGATAAAACGAGGAGCCTAGGCCCGCTTCATCCCTGCCTCCGCCAAGGGCGTGAGAAAGGTCGAGCGAAGTAGGGAAACAGCAGGGCCTATTGCCGGGCGAGAAAATGTTTATCTTAAGGATATCAGGGATTTATTCCCTGTTGTGGGTTTTTACCTACGAACAAAGGACCCGACAGACATTCCTTTTTCATTAAAAACATTCCATTCAGGTACAATCCATAGGGAATGAAAAACATGAATAAGGGGGATTACAAGTTTTAAACTTTACAGATGCCCAAAGGCTTACAGACTAAAAAGAGATAAGATGCCCGTAATGGCTTTCTTGTCCCTCTCCTCAGGAGGTAGGTCAAGGAGGCGAGAAGGGCAAAAGGGGCGCCTACGCGAGCTACGGGTGGCAGAAGACACCGAGAAGGCATCTCGGCGGCCTCCCCAGGGCTGGACGGTGATGACGGCGCCGGAGGCTGAGCTCGAAGACGAGGCGGTAGGACGTCAGTAGGAGACGAAGGCGTCGGTGCCCGCGTACTCCGACATGACGACCTTGCTGACCACCTTCTTCCTCTTCCTCGTCCGCAGCCTCCCTACGCCAACCGCCAAGGAGACGACCCCGAGAAGTTCAAGGAGCGGCGCCCGACACCTAGTCGGACCCGTCATCCTGCCGTCCCCCGCCCTCGTCGTTGCTGTCGCTGTCCTCCTCGTCACCCTCATTCGAGGAGGAGTCTTCATCGTTGGAGGAGCTCTCCATGCAGCACCTCGCGCGAGTTCCGAGGTGCCCGAAGACCTTGACGGAGAGGTGGCCATCCCCCATCAGCTTGAAGTGGAGGGTGAGCCCGTCCGTCAGGCTGTGGATGCGAGCGAACCTCTTCCATCCTCGGCGAAGATACATCACATGAGGGGCGGGGAAGTCGACGAGGGCTCGCGTGCCACTGATCCCACAACCCCTCATGTGCAACCGCAGCGACTCCGGCGGGTTCGCCTCCATATCCCACGCAAACGGGGTCGGGAGACGAAGGCGACGGCCCGGCGACCCCCGCATCCTAACGAAGAATTCGCAGGGGTCATCTCCAACATGAACTTCCACTGGAGGAGGAGCTGCTGGCGGGGGCGAGGCTAGCGAGCCGCCCCGTCTTCATCTTCCCCGAGCACCCCGGCCTCGCCCACGGCCTCGCCCCTCCCTCTTCCCCTCGTAGCTGGTTCGGCCACTGCGGGTGCAGGAGAAGGGGGGACGGGCTGTCAAGCAGCGACCCTCGCCGCCACCGTTGATGAGCCGGGGTTTTCCTTCTTCATGGCGGATAGAAGAAAGGAGCAGAAGCTGAAGGAGAAAGAAGATGGAGGAGTGTGGAGCGCCGTCCCCTCCCTCTGCCCTTTATAAAGGGGCGGGGCTGGAGCCCGACCGCCCTGCTCGACCAATCAAGACGCAAAAGGCGAGAGGGGCTGGGACCGACCCGTCACCCCAACCAACGGCAGCTCGGTTTCCCGCCTCCACGACTCGCCACCTCGAACGCAAGGGAGGCACGTGGCGAACGCGCGGGACCGAAGGGACGGGTGAGGCGACCTCTCCCCACCCCGTGATCGTGGGGAGTGGACGCCTAGCAGACCGCGCCTCGGCCCCATCCAGTCAGCGGGCCACGCCCCCACACCTCCCCCCGTTTATGGGGAAGGCACGGGCCGCCTCCTTTCGCATTTACTGCGACGTGACGCATGCGTGCGGAAACCGCCCCACGCATGCCGCCCACGTCTCGCACGCCTCTCCACCCCGCGCCGCGCGCGCGGGCCGTGGGAGGCGCAGCGTGCGGAAATTTCACAAAGACCCTTGCCGCGGCAACTCGCCCCGCACCTACAGAGCGAATCACCCTTGAGTCCAACACCCCCATGGGGGGAGGATTCGGGAGATATCAACATGGTGGCATGCAGATCTTTGTGAAGACCTTCAAGATCAGATGCAAGGTAAGAAGACGACGACCCTTGGCGGGATCCCAGCCAAGGAGGTCCACAAGGCCCCCGGCAAGTACCTTGCCGGGGATGACAGCAGGCGCCGCGGCAAGACCCTTGCCGGGGCCCCGGCAAGGCCCTTGCCGACGACACCCATGGGGCCACCATCAGGCCCGCACCAACTGGGTTTCCACCGACCCACCCAGCTGCCGACCCAACCAGCTGGACAGGCTCCTGCGTGGCAACCCACAGATCTTCATGGAGACCCGCCGTTGCGCCACCTCAGCTGCCTGTCTGCCTACGTGGCACCTCAAGCACCGTTGGCCAGGGCGCGTGTCGACACGAGGAGGAGCGGCGACGGACAAGACGGGCGTCTCCCCTCGTCCCCGATAAAGCAAGGACACCTAAGCTAGGCACATTAAATGCACCTTGTCCTGTAATGCGAGGGATAACTGTCATGGAATTAACACGGCAGATGTCCGGTTTAACGGACTTAGTTGAGGAACAATCGCACGGGTTAGCTTGAAGAGGTTAAAAGCACACAAAGGACACAGAGGTTTTATACTAGTTCGGCCCCTTCGAGGAAGGTAAAAGCCCACGTCTAGTTTGTTTTGGTATTGCTTGGGCGTCGATGAACAGGGAGCGGATTGCTTGCCTGTGTCTCGACGGGTTGTTTATTGTCCTTGAACCGTCGCCGGGTCGTCCCTTTAGATGGAGGCGACGCCCGGTCCGGTTTATAGAGTCCCGAGGCCGGCTCATATTTGTGTCCGCCTCGGCCTCCACTCTTTCTTCCTCGTCTCTCAAGTTACATGACTAGGTGGTTTACAAACCGTAACTCTATACATGGTCCCTAAGCCTTCATGGGCCGTAACCTCTACTGGGTTTTACAATTACACAATTATATTATCATAATCCGGTTTACACTAGCCGGTTTATACCTGCTAGTAATATCTCTGACATTAGGCCCCAGAATGATTTGAACTTGTTCACATCAGTCTTCCCAGTCTTGCATAATCTTCTTTCTTGTATCTTCTCAGTTTTGTAAACCGGCAATGACGTCATCCTTGGAAATCACTTAATTCGATCGTGACATCACTTCCGCATTTATCCCGCGCAGCTGTTTGTTACTTTTGTTTAAAGGCTATCCCGAGAATCGAGGCGACAGGGAATCTTTATCCAATCTCTCACTTCCTCAAATCCCACGCCTGCCGTTTCGTCTCTCCCCCTTTATAAATACCGCCGCATCTCTTCTCCATCTCCTTCTGCTCGTCTTCTTCCTCTGTCGCCCGAGCTCAAGCTTCCGCCGTCGTCCGTCAAGCTCGCCGTCGCCAGCAAGTCCGGCCGCTGCATCAACCTGAACGCGACCAGATAACTCCGCCGCCGCTTCCTGCTGCCTCAGGTATTCTTTCTCCCTTGCTGTAGATCTGTAGCCTTAGGGTTCTTTCCATGCCTCCGCCATTAGACCTAGAAAAAGCTTCATCTGTTCGTCCTAGACGCCATGCTCGTAGTGGTTTCAACCTTTAGATTTATCTTCGAAACTTGCTTCTGCTCCGCGGCCTTATGCTTAGATTTTGGCATTAGATTCAACCTTTAGATTCGTCCGCTCTGTATAAGACCCGTGTAGTTCTTTCTGTAATAGACCTGCATAATTTTTCTCTTTTTCTTACCGCTCAGATCTGTTTTACCTTAGCTTTCTGTAGAAACTTGTTTCTTCATCCTTATAGATCTGTAATATACTCGCCGGTTTTGTCGGTCATATATTGCTTCTGTAATGCATAGACAATGAACACGACGGTTTAGCTCCTCTCTTTTGTTATCATGAACCGGTAGTAGCGTGCTTCCTGCTTACTTCCGGGTTAGCAATGCCATTAGTCCCTTGTCTAAACCGTCGTTGTGATTTTGCATATGTATTCCGGTTTATGCCTCTGTACTTGAATAATCCGGATTTTATACTTCACCCTTTCAGCACTTTCCTTCTGCTACTATGTCTGCCAAACAATTTGTTTCCTGCGACTGGGTCCCTTCCGTCATTACGGAAGAATACTTACTTAACGCTGCTGCCATTGGCACTCTGGGTTCTCAAGCAGACCTAAAATGGCGGGCCCCAGGAAATGAATGTCCACCTACTCCCAGAGAAGGGGAAGTTATTGTCTTCTTTGACCACATGGCCCGAGGTTTTACTCCTCCCGGTTCGAAATTCTTCTGGGACGTGCTTGCCGCTTTTTAACTTCACCCTCAGGATATACGCCCAAACTCCATTTCAAACATCTGTGATTTTCAAGTTTTCTCAGAGGTGTATCTGCAAGAGGAGCCATCAATCGACTTGTTCTGGGATTATTTCTATTTGAACCGGCGAACTGAGTTTACTGGCGGACCTCATCAAGAACTGGGCGGGGTCAGCATCCAAAAGAGAAGAGATGCAGTCTTCCCTCATGCCGCTCTCCATACACACCCGAATGATTGGAACAAGTCTTGGTTCTATTGCCATGACACTTCACCTGAAGGAGAAAACCCACTGCCGGGTTATCGCGAGCATCGTCTTCCTGAAGATCACCCTCTGCCGCAGCGTCTCAGCTCCTCAGAACGGCCCCGGTTTGCGTCTCAACTCGCAAAGCTCAAGGCCTTTATGGCCAACGGATTAACCGGAATTGACTTTATGCGTTGCTGGCTTGCCTGGAGTATCCTCCCTCTGAGTCCGCGCTCCAGTTTGATGTGTAAATATTCCGGAAAACCGGATGATCCTCAACGGTTTACCGACGTAGTACTTTCTGAAACGGAAGTTATTGAATCTGCCAAGAAGATGCTCAACGTCTCTTTGGAAGAATGTAGCCAAACCGGATTGGCTCCATACTATAAGAAGAACAAACTGCCTGCGGTAAGTCTCGCTCTCTTCTGTACATTTTTAATCCTTTCATTTGAATCATTTTCCAATTATGTCTTTATCTTTTGAACAGGCTAACGATCCTTTCTGGAAAAGGAAACCTCAGGATAAGGCAGGCAAACAGCCGCGCCGGAAAACCTTAGTAGTTAAGAAGAGAAAGGCGGCTGCTGGCTCCGGTTCGCACGTTGAAGAGGATGATCCGGATTCTGAGGTATGAATCACACCTGACATGCTTCATTATTCCTTTATCCCGGCTTATGTTAATAGTGTCGTTTCCACAGGATTTGGCTGAAGGGGATAAAGCGGCAGAAACTGAGGTAATCACTCTTTCTTCAGATTCATAACAACCTCCACCAAAGATTCGTCGGGTAGTCCGGAAATACCAGTTTTCTCATCCTTACGCTCAACTGGACCCTAATTTTCTTTTGAAGAAATAGCAACATGAAGCTCGTCGGGCTACACGCCATAGTGGCCTTGTGGTTGAATCTTCTGGAATATCTCTTACTCCGGCTCGGAGCCGCCGCTCTGAGGTTATTCTTTCTCCAACTCTTCTTCATCCCAAGGCCGGGCTTATATGCAAACCACTTAAACCGTCTGACCCTAATTATCAGGAGACCCCTTTATCGTCTTCTGGCGAATCAACTGCCACACAGGTCCCAGCTCTGAAAACCGTCCCTTGGTAAGTCCTTCATCTTATCCGGTTTATGACTGCACTTGCTTTTGTGACTCTGATTTATTTTCTAATTCCTTTCAGCAAGCCTAAGCCTAGCAAAAAGGCAAAGGCCAGCAAAACGGCTGCTGAGACTGCCACTGACGATCCGGCCGTTGATCCGGATAGAACCATCCCTCCGGAACGTGGGCCTATAGTTCAGCTTGAAGATCCTTCTCCCATGGATCACACTTATGCCACTGCTCCTGAGAATCCCAACACTGAAAATGTCCATGAACCGGCGAGTCCTGCCCGGGCAACCCTCCTCGGACGAGCCCGGCTCCCGCTAGCCCGGTTCACACTGCTACTCCACCACCGGCAGTTGCTCCTTCTCCGGATGTTCAAATAACCGGTACAGCTTATACCGCTCCTGCTGAGCCCACTGTTTTAGCCAAGCATACAGCTAAAGCGGAGAAACTCCATCAAGAGAAGGGCAAATGGAGCACTGACTTGTCTAGTTTCGCCGAGCTGAGTGCCTAGGAGCTCTATTCCGGGTATTTGAACCGGCTTCATACTGGTCGGGATTATGAAGCGGGCTTAATCAGCATGATGAAGGAAAAATACGAGGTATCTCCCTTGTCTTTTGCTTTTGCCTTTGTTGTGTTTCTGTCTATATCATGGTATCCCCCAAGTTCCGGTTTAGCTATGTTTAGAAGGTGAACCGGTACTTCCAATTCGAGCAAATGATCTTACATTAGCCCCCAAGTGCCAGGGGCATAATTCGGTTTATGTGCCTGGGACTTTGTCTGAATCTTTACTTTGTTGTTTCAACTATCCATTAGCTCCCAAGTGTCAAGTAGACAACTTTGTTTGTGTGCTTGAGACTTGTTTTGAATTGCCACTCTTTGATACTTCAATAGCCCATTAGCCCCCAAGTGTCAAGTGGATAACTTGGTTATGTACTTGAGACTTTGTCTAAACTTATGTTACTTATTCCACTTGAATTTCCTTGCAGGCTGATTTAAACCGGAGGGCTGAAGAAATCACTGAACTCCGGAACAGACGGGCTGAAACTGAATCTGCTGCTGCCAAGGCCAAAAAAGAATTGGCGCTGAGCTTAACTACTGCTGAACAACTGAAGAAATATTTTGAAGAGGAGCGGACGGCCTTTGAAGTGCAAAAGAACGCGCTGGAGAAAAGAGCAAAGGATGCTGAGGAAGCTCTTAATCCAGTGACTGAAGAACTGACTGGTTTAAAGCGGCAAATAGAACTGATGACTTCTGCCGTTTTCGGTAAACACTTAACATGCACACATGCTTTTATCCTTGCAATCTGTATTCCGGTCCGGTTTAAATGTAATGATCATATGTAGGGCGCCGCGTTACCCATCTTGGGGATGATTTACGGAAGAAACTCAAAGCATCTTATACTCTGGTCGAGCAGCTGTATTCCGGCGCTCAAAGGATTATAAGCACAACGTCTTTCAATAAACCGGCCCCCACCACTATCCAAGGCACAGTAGAGAAACTTTCTATCTTGCCAGCACGCTTGGAGGAAGTGAAGAAGTCTGCTGCCCGAGCCGGTTCTCTCGTAGCGCTCACCAGAGCCAAAGCATGGGTTCCAGATTTTGATCCGGAAGAAGCCCTAAACGGGTATCCCAGCACTAAAGAAGACGGATCAGCTTTCATTGCCAAAGACCTTCACGCTTTGACTAAGGAGATGCGTCCTCTCGCTAGCAAGCTTGCTGCCGAATCAGACTTGACCAGGTATCATCCGGGGTACGATTTACAGAACGAGCGGGTGGATCGGCCGGTTTATGATACCGTAAATCTAATCCCACCAGTGCGCCCCCATACTTTCGCCCCAGATGTTGATCCGTCTGAACTTATTACGGAAGAGATGTACTTCCGCGCTTTAACGAAAATCGATTGGTTCGTCCCTGACTTTCAGCCGCTTCAAGAAGACGAAGAAGCTCCGGAACAGGTCGATCCTCAACCGTCCCAGCAGGAGGAAGCATAGGCCAAACAGTTTATCTTTATAGCTTTGGTTTTTATTTTGCCGGAACAAACTTTAATCCGTTCAGGGCCTGGTGTGCCTTTGTAATAGGATAGCTTTGAACTATTGTCCGTCTTGATCCGGATGTCCCAACTTTGCTTTGGTATCTGCCAACTTGAATCCTTTGTCTGATATATTTTGACTTGCATACTATCTGTTTCTGCATAGAGAACACTTAAAAGATGTCCTAGCAGTTTATCGCCGGACCGATTAAATGGCTCACAAAATATGTCAAACAAGTGTCTGTTGATACCAGAAATAACTTCATACCTGATTTAAGTATGCTTGATATTTTTAATCCGGCGAACTTTGTAGATTTCGGAGGGAGCCTTTGGGACAGACCCAACAATCATTCCGGGTTTACAGAAGCTACCGGTTTAAATAATGCTGGAACTCCTTGTCCAGACTTTTTGAAGATATGTGGCCAACTTTGGAATTGTCCCCCTCCGGATCAAAGAATCAGAAAAAGCAATACAAAAAATGCAAGTTTGCAAATAAAACATGTAGTCGAGGCTTTTTGCGAGCTGCCAGGCTCCAAATCAAAACTTCATATTCGAATATGATCAGTAAACCGGACCATAGGGGCTAAGCTAGGATTCGAATACGATCCTGCCCCCTACTGGCCTTTTAATTTTAGCCAAGCAGTGGATTCGAATACGATCCACTGAGCTTATGATTCGAATACGATCATACAAACCGGACCATAGGGGCTAAGCTAGGATTCGAATACGATCCTGCTCCCTACTGGCCTTTGAAATTTTAGCCAAGCAGTGGATTCGAATACGATCCACTGAGCTTATGATTCGAATACGATCATACAAACCGGACCATAGGGGCTAAGCTAGGATTCGAATACGATCCTGCCCCCTACTGGCCTTTTGCCATGTTCTCTTTGGTTCGAATACGACCTATGTTTGAACAGGAAATGGCTATGTTCTCTTTGGTTCGAATACGACCTATGTTTGAACAGGAAGCCCTTTAGTGATCTCAGCTCCAGAGTACATATACGACAATTGTCCTGCACAACCAGATAGACTGATCAAAGCATTTTATTTTCTTTTAAAAGATGACATATAATAGAAGACGGTGTAAGCTGTAGATGGTTATCACCATAAGACACTTATATTGGAAAAAAGGCTGATCCCCCGGTTTACCGAGGGTGCCGGTTTATTCATTAATCATAATATATACAGAGGATACAACAGAGCTCATGGCTCAGGTATAGTAAGGCCGCAAGAGGGCGATGTTCCACGGCCTCTTTGACTCTTCCTCCGATGTCCGTGAGTCCTTGTGTTCTCGAACGTCCACCAGGTAATATGAACCGTTGTGCAGATTCTTGCTGACCACAAAGGGCCCTTCCCAAGGTGGGGATAGCTTGTGCATATCTGTTTGATCTTGGATGAGCCGGAGTACCAAATCTCCCTCCTGGAACGTCCTGGTCTTGATCCGGCGGCTGTGATATCTGCGCAAGTCCTGTTGATAAATCGCAGACCGTGCTGCTGCTATGTCACGTTCTTCATCCAGCCGGTCCAAACTGTCCTGTCTTTCCTGCTCATTGGCCGCTTCAATATAAGCCATCACTCGTGGTGAATCATGACGGATATCACTTGGAAGGACCGCTTCAGCACCATACACCATAAAGAAAGGTGTATAACCTGTGGACCGGTTCGGCGTAGTATTGATGCTCCAAAGGATAGAAGGTAACTCCTCAACCCAGCACCCTGGTGTTCTTTGTAGGGGAGTCATAAGCCGGGGCTTGATACCTCGCAAAATCTCTTGATTTGCTCTTTCAGCTTGACCATTGGATTGAGGGTGAGCTATAGAAGATACATCTAGACGAATATGCTCGCGTTGACAAAACTCTTCCATCTCTCCCTTAGATAAATTGGTGCCATTGTGTGTGATGATGCTGTGTGGAAAGCCAAATCGGAAAATTACCTTTTCGATAAATTTAACCGCTGTTGCTGCATCACACTTGCTCACAGGCTCTGCCTCAATCCACTTTGTAAATTTGTCCACAGCAACCAGCAAATGAGTTTTTTGATCCTGTGATCGTTTGAAAGGCCCAACCATATCAAGCCCCCAAGTTGCAAACGGCCAAGTAATCGATATCATCCGGAGCTCTTGTGCCAGAACTAGAGCACGTCGTGAAAATTTCTGACAAGCATCGCACTTCCGGATTAGATCCGCTGCATCAGCATGGGCTGTCAGCCAATAGAACCCATGTCGAAAAGCTTTAGCCACCAAGGATTTTGAACCAGCATGATGACCACAATCCCCTTCATGGATCTCACGCAGAATATCACAACCTTCCTCAGATGACACACACCGCTGAAACGCTCCAGAAACACTGCGATGGTGAAGTTCTCCGTTTGCAATTGTCATAGATTTGGAACGCCGGATTATCTGTCTTGCTTCGATCTCGTCTTCCGGCATCTCTCCCCGGCTTAAATACACCAAATACGGCAGCGTCCAATCCGGAATAACATGAAGTGCCGCAACTAGCTGTTCCTCCGGATCAGGAACAGCCAGGTCTTCCTCCGATGGTACTTGAACTGATGGACTGTGCAGCTCATCCAAAAAAGTATTCGGAGGTACCGGTTTACGTTGAGAACCCAGCCGGCTCAGAGCATCGGCCGCTTCATTCCTTCGCCGGTCTATGTGATCCACCTTATAGCCTTTGAAATATCCTGCGACTGCTTCAACTTCTCGTCTGTAAGCTGCCATGAGAGGATCTCTTGAATCCCACTTGCCGGATACTTGCTGTGCCACTAAATCTGAATCGCCAAAACACTTGACCCGGCTCAAGTTCATTTCCTTGGACATCCGTAAGCCATGAAGCAATGCTTCATACTCTGCTGCATTATTAGTACAAGGAAACAGTAAACGGAGAACATAACAAAACTTGTCCCCTCGCGGGGAAATTAAAACAACTCCAGCCCCCGAGCCTTCTAATTGCCTTGAACCGTCAAAGTGAATCGTCCAGTATGTAAGATCCGGCTTCTCCTCTGGTGTTTGCAGTTCTGTCAAATCATTGATGAAATCCACCAATGTTTGAGATTTGATAGCGGTGCGTGGCACATATTTCAATCCGTGTGGGCTAAGCTCAATGGCCCATTTCGCCACTCTGCCCGTAGCTTCCCTGTTCTGGATTATATCCCCCAATGGTGCTGAACTAACAACAGTTATTGGGTGGCCTTGGAAATAATGTTTCAACTTCCGGTTTGCCATGAACACACCATACACCAACTTCTGCCAATGCGGGTACCTTTGCTTGGACTCGATGAGAACTTCACTGACATAATAGACTAGAAGTTGAACCGGGTATTCCTTCCCTGCCTCCTTGCGCTCAACCACAATTGCCACGCTGACTGCCCGTGCATTGGCGGCGACGTATAACAATAACGGCTCGTTATCAACAGGGGCAGCAAGGACCGGCAGCTCTGCCAATTGCCGCTTCAAATCCTCAAACGCAGCGTTTGCTTCATTACACCATATAAACCGGTCTGTCTTTTTCAGCATCTGATAAAGCGGGATTGCCTTTTCTCCTAGACGGCTGGTGAACCGGCTCAATGCTGTGATAGGACCAGCGAACCGCTGAACATCATTGATGCAAGCCGGTTTAGTCAAAGATGTGATTGCCTTGATCTTCTCCGGATTGGCTTATATTCCTATATTTGACACCAAGAATCCAAGGAGTTTACCCGCCGGAACACCGAAAGTACACTTCTCCGGGTTAAGCATCATTTTGTAGGCCCGAAGATTGTCGAAGGTCTCCTTGAGGTCCTCTATCAGCGTCTCCTCCTTCCTTGACTTCACCACAATATCATCCACATAAGCATGAACATTCCTCCCTATCTGCCCCTTAAGATAATTCTGTACACAACGCTGGTAGGTTGCTTGGGCACTCTTGAGCCCGAAGGGCATAGACACATAGCAAAAAGCACCAAAAGGGGTTATGAAGGATGTTTTCTCCTGATCTTTAACTGCCATCTTGATCTGGTGATACCCTGAATATGCATCCAAAAAACTTAGCCGCTCACATCCCGCCGTTGCATCAATAATCTGATCAATACGAGGGAGAGCAAAAGGATCGGTTGGACAAGCTTTGTTCAGGTCTGTGTAATCTACACGCATTCTCCACTTTCCATTTTTCTTTAACACCAGCACCGGATTAGCCAACCACTCCGGGTGAAAAACTTCAACTATGAACCCTGCGGCCAAAAGCCTGGCCACTTCTTCTGCTATAGCCTTGCGCCTTTCTTCGTTGAAGCGGCGCAGATACTGCTTGACCGGTTTAAACTTCGGATCAATGTTAAGACTGTGCTCAGCGAGTTCCCTCGGAATACCTGGCATGTCAGAAGGTTTCCATGCAAAAATATCCCGGTTCTCACGGATGAACTCGATGAGCGCGCCTTCCTATTTAGGATCAAGGTTAGCGCTGATAGTGAACTGCTTGGATGAATCGCATGGTACAAAATCAACTTGCTTGGTCTTGTCCGCACACATAAACTTCAATGCCGGATCATGCTCTGTAGTTGGCTTCTTCAAAGGGGACTTATCTGCCGGATCAACATTGTCCTTGTAAAACTTCAACTCCTCCGCAGCGCATACTGCTTCCGCGTAAGCAGCGTCTCCTTCTTCACACTCCAATGCAATCTTGCGACTTCCATGAACCGTGATGGTTCCTTTGTGACCCGACATCTTGAGCTGTAGATAAACATAACACGGCCTGGCCATAAACTTGGCATAAACCGATCTTCCAAACAGAGCATGATAGGGGCTCCGGATCTTGACAACTTCAAAGGTTATCATCTCTGACTTGGAATCCTGCTCATCCCCAAAGGTAACTTCTAGGTCAATTTTCCCAACTGGGTAAGCTGATTTACCTGGCACCACTCCATGAAACACCGTGTTTGACTGTCTTAGCTTCCTATCCGTCAGCCCCATGCGACGGAAAGTCTCATAATATAAGATATTGATGCTGCTGCCGCCGTCCATGAGGACTTTAGTGAATTTGTAGCCACCCACCTGTGGTGCCACCACTAAAGCCAATTGGCCCTGATTATCCACTCACGACGGATGATCCTCTCGGCTCCACACGATAGGTTGCTCTGACGAGCGCAGGAACTGTGGTGTTGCTGGTTCAACCGCATGGACCGCCCGCTTTAGATTTTCTGATCCCGTTTGCATAAACTCGTAGTGAACACATGATACTGCCTGCTACTCAGCTCCTTCGGATTACTCTGATATCCGGACTGCTGCTGCTGCTGCTGACGCTGCTGATTGCCTTGGTTATTGTGATTACCCTGGCCCTGCTATTGGTTGTTTTGGTTATTGTAACCACCCTGACCATGCTTCTGATTGCCTTGGTTATTATAACCGCCTGACCATACTGATTCTTGCCTTGGTTATTATAACCACGGTTGTTGCCACGATATCCTGATCCGGAGCCGTTCCCCTGGTGACCCGGACCGTAAAACCCGGGGCCTGATCCGCCGCCTGGTAGCCTGTTGTTAGATCTGAACCGGCTCATGGCTTCCATCATGGCCTTGCATTCTCCTATAGTGTGTTTAGCTGGATGTTCCTTTGATCCGTGTTTCGGGTAAGGCTCATTCAACTCTTGCTCCCAGCTAACGGGCCCTCCGCCGGTTTGAAGAGGCGGTTTACCCTTATTGCACTGAAAGCCCCCTTGAACCTGGGTATTGGCCACGAAATCAGAGCCACCCTCCGCTTTTCGTTTGCCTAAGAAGCTTGTTCCGACCGGATTGGCCTGTGCCGGTTTACCGGGCTTATTGGATTTTCCCGTTTTATCGCCATTCGCTTCTGGATACTTAGTGTTGTCAGAGTCCCCGTACTTCACCAGAGCACTCATGAGAGTTCCCATGTCATTACAATCCCGTTTGAGCCGTCCCAGCTTTAACTTCAGATACTCAAACCGGCAATTGTTTTCCAGCGTCACTATTGCCGTACTGGGATTGATACCATTCGAAGAGTGCAAGATTTCTGATACTCGCCGCACCCATGCACTTGTAGGCTCCTGGTCTCCTTCTATACAGGCTGCCAGATCCACCACTGACATTGGCTATTTGCACGTATCCTTGAAATTTTTGATAAACTGGCGGCATAACTCTCCCCATGATCCGATGGAATTAGGTGGTAAACCCTTTAGCCAGGTCCGAGCTGTTCCTTACAGCATCATGGTAAAGTACTTCGCGCAAGCCGCTTCATCTACATCCAGCATCTCCATGGCTATCTCGTAACTCTAAACCCAAGCTTCTGGTGCCAAATCTGCTGTGTAATTTGGCACCTTACGTGGACCCTTAAAATCCTTGGGTAACTTTACACTCCGTAGAGCGGGAACAAGACACTGCACCCCGAAGGAACTCGTCGTGACCCCTGTTTCTGCTGTGGTTGTGTGAACCGGCGTCGTTTGGCGGGCCTCCTCGTGATCCGCAGATCTAACCTGGTCTTGCGCCCACTGAGCTTGTGCCTCTACGCCCGCCGGATTATCTTGTCTGTGACGGTGTCGCCTCCGTTCACTAGTAGACACCTCTGGTTCCTCCCAATGCCTAGTGTAACTCCGGCTGTGGCGGGGTGTTGAATGAAGCCTCTCCCTACTATAAGAATATGATTGCTGTTGTGTTAATGCCGTGTTAAGCAGATCCTTGACCCTGCGTGCCTCCATGGCCACGGGGGATGTCCCCTCAATGGGTAAAGCGGCCAGACGTGAGGCGGTAGCAACAATGTTTTCCAAGGGATTTGAGTAATGACCCGGAGGGGTAGGGACATGAGGCGCGGACACAATCCGCCGATCTTGCTCCGCAGGGGGTGGCTGAACCGGCTCGCCCCTCGCTGGGGCCGCCCTCCGGTTTACCATCGGATCATTGCTGGCTCCCACTCCTGGTGTCCTGAAAAGATTCGTCGCCTCGTAAACCGGCGGTAGTCGAGACTGGTACCTTCGATTCCTTACTCCTTGCGTAGAAGCCTGTTCCATCCTCAGCTGAAAAGCCTAATCATCCAGCTTTGCCTGCCTTATCGCTATCATAGCCTTCTCTGCCTTCAGATCCTCTTTTGCTTGATCGATCCAGCCCTTCAGCTGAAGGAGTTCTGCATCGTGTTGCGCCTTGTCTGCTCGAGCCACCTCTGCTACGTCCCGGGTTGTGAACTCCTCGATCAAGGCGGATAAAGCGTCAGAGGGCGAGAGGGTTTGGCCGCTTCCCCTACACCAGCTTCTGCTGTGATCGCCCCGTTCACCGTGGACTGTGGCGTAGGTTGTGATCCGGCCATAAAAACAGCCACCCGGTTTGGCGGATCAAAGAGGTCCGGAATACTGTCTCCATCGGACACACCCTCAGATCGGCCGTCCCGCAACAGATACAAGGACTCAGTCTCTCCGGATGAGGATTCATCGTCGGAATAGATAACTGTCTCGCCACCAGAATCCGATCCGTCCTCGGCTTGAACCCCGTGAATTGCTCCGACGAAAACACGCTTCACGGCTGGTTGAATCCGGGCCGATCTCGCACGCTGAGCCGGCTCGACGATGTTGGGGAAGATGTCCGGCCCAGGTCCCGGTTCACCAATTTTACCGATGAAGACGTGGATGCCACCGAAGGCAACCCAGTACCCGTATTCGATTGAATCGGCCTCCGGGCCCCAGCCTGCATCATCGATGTAGATCCGGCCGCAGCGACTCTTGGTCATCCGGCCTACCGTGTAGCCCCTGAGCCCTTCAAAGCTGCCCTTCAAGAACTCGAAACCATCGTGCGGAGGCCCCACGGTGGGCGCCAACTGTCATGGAATTAACACGGCAGATGTCCGGTTTAACGGACTTTGTTGAGGAACCATCGCACGGGTTAGCTTGAAGAGGTTAAAAGCACACAAAGGACACAGAGGTTTTATACTAGTTCGGCCCCTTCGAGGAAGGTAAAAGCCTACGTCTAGTTTGGTTTGGTATTGCTTGGGCGTCGATGAACAGGGAGCGGATTGCTTGCCCGTGTCTCGACGGGTTGTTTCTTGTCCTTGAACCGTCGCCGGGTTGTCCCTTTATATAGAGGTGACGCCCGGTCCGGTTTACAGAGTCCCGAGGCCGGCTCATATTTGTATCCTCCTTGGGCTCCACTCTTTCTTCCTTGTCTCTCAAGTTACATGACCAGGCGGTTTACAAATCGTAACTCTATACATGGGCCCTAAGCCTTCATGGGCCGTAACCTCTACTGGGTTTTAAAATTACACAATTATATTATCATAATCCGGTTTACACTAGCCGGTTTATACCTGCTAGTAATATCCCTGACAATAACCTCGCATCACTGTACCCTTTCCACCTCCTGTCTGCCACTGTGGCAACCCCTTTTCCCTATAAAAGGAGGCCCGAGGTGACCAGGAGGAGGATTCGGCTTTTCGGAACCCCTCACGACTCTTTGGGAGCTCCTCGTTAGCTGAAGAACACCAACATATAATCCATCAAAGCAGGAGTAGGGTTTTACGCATCTTTGCGGCCCGAACCTGGGTAAAGGAACCGTGTCCTGATCGTTCGATCCGCTCTTCTCTCAACCCCGCGCCCCGCAACCGTAGTAGGGATTCTTGTGATCCCATAGGTGTCGATCCAAATACACCGACAACCGTGTAAATAGTTTCTTTTCTTTCTTTGGGGGTTAAGAGTCGAAGACCATGAAATTGCTTAGTGGCTCTCATACGCTTTATTGTTGATTTAACCTTGAGCCATATTACCTTGTCTTCTCTCTTGTATTAAATGTCTGCAGATTCTAGCTTAGTCCAATGCACGTGCACTATTATTATTATCCACACCGTTCAGCCGTGCGAGTGAAAGGCAATGAGGATGATATATGATGAACTAATTGAGATGAGAAAAGCTGGTATGAACTCGACCTCTCTTGTTTTTGTAAATATGATAGTTTATCATTCTTGATTCAGCTTGTTATGAATGAAACATGCTTGCAATGATAACTAGAGATCATAACTGCTTATGCCATGCTTAATTAGCCGAGAGTTTATAATGATCTTTCTTGCGTGCCAACATGATATTAAATGGTTGTGTTGTGGTATGATGGAGTGGTATCCTCCTTTGAACGATTCAAGTGGTCTGACTTGGCACATGTTCATGCATGTAGTTGAAACACATCAACACAGCCTCCACGATATTTATGTTCATGGTGATTTATATCCTACTCATGCTTGCATTCATTATTGATTAATTTTAATGCATGTTCATGACCGTTGTTGCTCTCTAGCTGGTCGCTTCCCAGTCTCTTTCTAGCCTTCACATGTACTAAGCGGGAATACTGCTCGTGCATCCACTTCCATAAACCCCAATGTTATTACACATGAGTCCACCATACCTTCCTATATGCGGTATTTAACTGCCATTCCAAGTAAATCTGTATGTGCCAAACTCTAAATCTTCAAATGAAATTCTGTTTTGTATGCTCGAACAGCTCATGTATCAACTAGGGATGTCTCTATCTTCCATGCTAGGTGGGTTATTCTCACGATGAGTGGACTCTGCTCATCATTCATGAGAAAATGGCTGGTAATCGGGATGCCTAGTCCCATGTCGTGGAGTGTGCTTGTTGGTGGTTGAGGGGTATAAAATTTACCATTCTGTTTGGGAACCGCCTATAATGTGCGTAGCTTGGGAGATATCGAGATACTTGGTTGTTATGTTGACAATGAAAGTATACCACTCAAAATGTTATTCATCTCTATTTAAAAATCGAGCTCTGGCACCTCTACAAATCCCTGCTTCCCTCTACGAAGGGCCTATCTATTTACTCTTATGCAGAGTCATCATCCTCTTATAAAAGAGCACCAGTAGGAGAGCACCTCTATCATTTGCATGTATTACTATTAATTTGCATTGAGTATGATCATGATTGGATCTCTTTTACCATGAATAACAATGTCTAGCCAGTCCTTGATCTTTGAAGGTGCTCTGCATTTATGTTTTGCGGTCTCAGAAAGGGTTAGCGAGATACCATCTTGTTATATCATATCATGATTGTTTTAAGAAAGTGTTTTCATCCGAGGTTTATTATTATTGCTCACTAGTTGATTATGCCATTGATATGAGTAGACTTGAGACCTGAAAGTTATTGTGAATGTGGTTAGTTCATGATCTTGTTGAAAACCTGAATGTTGGCTTACATATTTACAACAACAAGAACAAACAGAGTTTGTCATAGTTTTTCTTTATCACTTTCAGTTTATCAACTGAATGGCTTGAGGACAAGCAAAGGTTTAAGCTTGGGGGAGTTGATACGTCTCCAACGTATCTACTTTTCCAAACCCTTTTGCCCTTGTTTTGCACTCTAATTTGCATGATTTGAATGGAACTAACCCGGACTGACGCTGTTTTCAGCAGAATTGCGATGTTGTTGTTTTTGTGCAGAAATAAAAAGTTCTCGGAATGACCTGAAACTCCACAGAGATTTATTTTGGAAAATATAAAAAATACCTACAAGAAGATCCAGACCAGGGGGCCCACACCATGTCCACGAGAGTGGGGGCGGGGCGCCCCCCTAGGGCGCGCCCCCTGCCTCATGGGCCCCCTGGTGCTCCACCGACGTATCCCCTGATCCTATATATTCCCTTTCGGGGAGAAAAAAATCGAGGAGAAAGAATTATCGCATTTCACGAGATGAAGTCGCCGCCAAGCCCTAATCTCTCTCGGGAGGGCTGATCTGGAGTCCGTTTGGGGCTCCGGAGAGTGGAGATCGTCGCCATCATCATCATCAACCTTCCTCCATCACCAATTCCATGATGCTCATCGCCGTACGTGAGTAATTCCATCGTAGGCTTGCTGGACGGTGATGGGTTGGATGGGCTCTATCATGTAATCGAGTTAGTTTTGTTAGGGTTTGATCCCTAGTATCCACTATGTTCTGAGATTGCTGTTGCTATGACTTCGCTATGCTTAATGCTTGTCACAAGGGACCGAGTGCCATGATTTCAGATCTGAACCTATTATGTTTTCATGAATATATGTGTGTTCTTGATCCTATCTTGCAAGTCTATAGTCATCTACTATGTGTTATGATCCGGCAACCCCGAAGTGACAATAATCGGGACCACTCCCGATGATGACTATAGTTTGAGCAGTTCATGTATTCACTATGTGCTAATGCTTTGGTCCGGTACTCTATTAAAAGGAGGCCTTAATATCCCTTACTCTCCAATAGGACCCCGCTGCCACGGGAGGGTAGGACAAAAGATTTCATGCAAGTTCTTTTCCATAAGCACGTATGACTATATTCGGAATACATGCATACATTGCATTGATGAACTGGAGCTAGTTCTGTGTCACCCTAGGTTATAACTTCTACCTGATGAATTGCATCCGACATAATTTCCCATCATCGATCCAATGCCTACGAGCTTTTCACATATTGCTAGATGCTTATTTACTTTTCCGTTGCTACTATCACAAAAACTACAAAAATACTACCGTTACTTTTATTGCCGCTACCGCCACTATCATATTACTTTGCTACTAAACTACCTTGCTGCAGATACTAAGTTTCCAGGTGAGGTTGAATTGAGAACTTAGCTACTAAAACTTAAGAGTATTCTTTGGCTCCCCTTGTGTCGAATCAATAAATTTGGGTTGAATACTTTACCCTCAAAAACTGTTGCGATCTCCTACACTTGTGGGTTATCAGAGAACGAAAACTCTCGTGGCTCCGGCTGGCACTGCACCCTCACGGATGGCACACCATACTCGATCAATTCATTATCCTCTGGATGCTCAACCTTCGACTTGTATGCCAACCACCTCCGCCTGACTTTCGCCTCGGGCGAATCTGTCTGCTCCATCACCCAGAGGAGATATTCAATGAACTCAAAGGACTGTGGCGTGGTTGCCGCCAGGGAGTACATCGCTGCCGTCTCTCTCTTTCTCATACATTGCCACATGGCCGTCACCATCCTCGAAATCTCCCACCCGTTGTCAAGTCAAGTAAGTATCTCCTTCGACCTGGCCTACTTCGTATGGTCACTGCTGGCGATCTGCCCGATTCGCTGCTGCATCCTCTCCATAGATGTGCTTCTGAGAAGTCCGGTGTTGGATTTGGAAGATGGGAGGGGAGATGGTGGTCTTGCAATGGAGAGGAGGGAGAGGCAAGATGGTGGTTTTGCAATGGAGAAGATGGAGAGGAGAGGGGTGGCTTTGCAATGGAGAAGAGGGAGATGCGAGACAGTGGTTTTGGAATGGAGAAGATGGAGAGGAGAGGGTATGGTTTTGCAATGGAGAAGAGGGAGAGGAGCGTGTGGCAGCGATTTAGGATTGGCCGAGTCGGCCGGCACACTGTGACTGGAGCAAAATCAAAATCAATTTACCCTTCAATTAAGAAGCGACCCCACATTAAATAGTCTCCCTTGTATTATGGGTCATATTTTGACCATGATTTTAACAAATAAAATATTTTATATACATTGCAAAAATAATATAATTTTAAAGTACATTAAGATATGAACGTAACGATACAATTTTTTATGACTTGCAATCACATTTTGCTTGTGAAATACAATACGTGGTCAAAGTTTGACCCAAAATACGCAAAACAAAAAATACTTCCAAGACCACTGCCGCTCCTCTCCTCTTCCATTTCAAAAACACCATCACTCCTCTCCGGTTCCAATCCAAAACGAGCGCCGCTCCTCTCCTCTTCCATTTCAAAAACACCGCCGCTCCTCTCCTATTCCAATCCAAAACCAGCGCCACTCCTCTCCTCTTCCATTTCAAAACCATAGCCGATGCTATCTTGTTCAAATCCAAAACCAGCACCGGCGAGTTCTGGTGCTGTGGAGAAGTAGATCGATGGAGTTGTACAACCGATACATGAGGATCGCAGACGGCGACCCTATGAAGCTAGCCAGGATGTTGGAGATATAGTCTTGGTTTAACAACCCGGGGAAATTAGCGGCGACGGCGACTATAATGGCCAAATATCTGGAACAGAGCAAAACGGAGGTGATACTCCCGAAGAGAGTTGCGTGATAGTACATAGAGCTTCTCCTCTAGGCCATGGAGCAGGCAGATTCACCGAATCCGATCGTGAGGCAGCGGTGGCGGGAATACCAATCCAAGATGGAGCATCGACCAGAGATTGAAGGATCGAGCATCTACACGGTGCCGTTTGTGAGGGTGTCGTGGCAGAGGGAGCCGGTGGAGTCTTCGTCAACCATACCCAACTGCAAGAGGAGAAATTAGTTGGCGCGATGACACTTCTCCGCCTCCTCTCCCTCGATGTAGGTGTCAAAACGGGCGGATCTCGGGTAGGGGGTCCCGAACTATGCGTCTAAGGATTGATGGTAACAGGAGGCTGGGGACACGATGTTTACCCAGGTTCAGACCCTCTCGATCGAGGTAATACCCTACTTCCTGCTATATTAATATGGATGAATATGATTACAAGAGTTGATCTACCTTGAGATCGTAACAGCTAAACCCTAGAGTCTAGCCTATGAGGATTTTGTCATTCTCTATCAGCCTCTACTGACTAAACCCTCCAGTTTATAAATTCACTGGAGGGGCCTAGGGTTTGTACATAACAATCTTGCAGAGGAAGGAAATATTACACCTGAACCTAAAACATGTCATTATTCCAATACAGGAGTCCTATCCGAATACGAGAGACGATCTTCGACTTTGATCTTCACGGCCCACCAGCCCAGCCCACCAAGAGTTATTTGGCCACCCGAGGACCCCTCAATCCAGGACATCCCTCAGTAGCCCCTGAACCTGTCTTTGATGACGATGAGTTCGGCTTATGTATTGTCTTCGGCAATGCAAGATGGGTTCCTTCTTCCGAATATATCTTCTGCAAAACGGTGTACTGTGTTTGGCTCTGCATGGTTAGTACAACCCTTAGCATCAAAGGCAAGGTCTTGAAAGAAAATGAATAATATGTCTTTACTGACAACTTTTTGGTGAAGCATCACGTCCATCCCACTAACATACTGAATCTTTTTATTTGGTCCTAGTTTCACGTTTCGAGGTATATGCTCATTGACACATCTTATCAGAATAGACATCGTGCGCACTTATTGCGGGATCCTTATCAATGTGACGTGAGCATCCACATCGCGCATTACGCACGAACACTTTGGGAACCGGCGAGGTTTATGGCTAAAGTGAGGGGACGTTTTGTATTCACGACGTTATAGAAGGGTACTAATCCCTTTCATCAGCCCCACGCTTTCCTCAAGATCGAGCTCTCCAATCTACCTAGCCCCAGCATCCTCATCTCTTGTGCCCATCGCCCTTTGTTCCTCAACCACTACTTCCTTCCCCAGCAATGGCTGGATCCGGTGCCAGGGGCAAGTGGGGGGCCTCCACGGTCACATAGAAAACCGTGGAGGATCTTCGGAGCGCGGGCTATCTCGCCGCCGACATCGCGCACCGAGTCCCCGCCAAGGGCTATGTGATTCCCGTCCCAGAGGCGGGTGAGGGAGTTGTGTTCCTTTCGCACTTTGTTAGGGGGATAGGATTCCTGCTCCACCCCTTTTTTCGGGGTTTGATATTTTTCTAAGGGCTAGATTTCCACGATCTAGCCCCGAACTCAATCCTTCACATCTCCGCTTATATAGTGGTGTGTGAAGATTTCTTCCGCATCCCTCCACATTTTGGCCTATGGCTTAAAACCTTCAACGTGAAGCCGAAGGTAGTGGATGGGCAGCACGCGGATTGCGGGGGCTCCATGATAAGCAAGCTCCCGAATGCGACTTGGCCGAAAGGGTCATTCGTAGAGAGGAACAAGGTTTGGCAGCAGGAGTGGTTTTATATCACTGAACCCCGCGACGCTAAATGGGCGGCGGAACCTGCTTTCAGATCTAGACCCCCAGAGAAGTTGACCTCCCGGACTGAGAAGAGTCTGAACTGGGGGTCTCAAGTTGAGGCGACAACACTCGAGAGCCGTGTGTCTGGCGTGATTTCCAAGGGCTATCAGCTCTCGACCATGTCCAGGTAATGCTGGCCCGGCTTGTCCTTCCTTGCCAAAGCCGGGACTCCTCTCTATGGGAGTTCGATCCGGGAGGAGATCAGCCTCTGAAGCATTTATTTGGCTTCACGCACAAAGAGATCTGGAACCATCTCTTCAAGAGCCAAAAGGAGTGGCCGAAGGAAACTGAGGACGCGGGCTATAGTACCATGTTCTCTGCCCAGAGGTAATAGACAACTCCGCCGAACATATATCCCCTTTCTTATTTACAATAACAGGAATTGGAGTTTTTGCGTGATATACAGGGCTGGGCGAAGAAGGCAATCCGGATGAAGTGTCCGGCGCCTTTGCCCGAAGACCCAGAATCGCCTCGATTGATGGCGATGCTAGTCCCGACGCTGTACAAGGCGCCGGTCAAGAAGCCCAAGAAGAAGGGCAAGGAGGCCGAAGACGGCCCCCGCCCCGGGGACGAGAAGGCCGAGAAGATCAACATCCTCTCCTCCGAAGAGGAGCAGGATAACGAAGAAGAAGAAGAAGAAGACGAGCCCCCTGCGCAAGGCAGGAGGACTAAGAGGGGGGGGGGGCGCCGACGTGGGCATGGCCGCACCCCGGAGGAGGCTGAACCTCTCTACTGGTTCAGACTCATCATCCGAACAGAGCTTTGTGGTGAAGCCCAAGAAGAAGCCCCCGACCTAAATGTAAGTTTGTTCGGATATATTAATTGTTGCACCTTATTTGTTTAGCATATTGATATTTAGTTAGTATTTCTTACCTGCTGTCCTACAGCCCTCTCCGAGGACACCACGACGCCACCTTATTGGAGGGGAACTCCCTAGCGCCTGGAGAGACGGAGAGTGACCCACTGGTCCGAGCTCCATCACCCATGATTGGCGGGAACACCGAAGTGTCCTCCCAGCGGGTGTCCTCCGCTCACGGAGATGAGGGCAGGGCAGGTGACAGGGAGACCGGGGGTAATACCCTGGCTGCCGCTAGCCATGGGGAAACAACCCCCATGGAGACTGAAGACGGAGGGCCCAAACAATCTGGAGCCCTCCCGAATACCAGACCCCCCAGGCGGGGGTGGATACGATGACGCCCGGAATTAATCTGAAGGTGTCGGACCCTATGGAGGGAGCACTTCAAAGTGCTTCCATCGTGGAGGAGCACCACACTATAATGGGTGCGGTGATGAAGAAGATTCAGTCCGTCAGAGGCGGACTGAATGAAGCTTTCAAAAGCCTCTTAACAAGCTTTGAGGTAAGTAATGTAATGTCCTTTATGGAACTTTATTTGTTTTAAATACATATATATATATATATATATATATAGCCAGTAGCCCCTGATGCTTTGTGTGATTCTGAACAGAATCAGACGAAGTATCCATAGTATAGAATATTCTAGAGCTGAACTGTATGGTTTTTGTATTTGAGAAGGCTTCACTAGTTGCGGAACTGCATGCGATGCAGAAGTTGCTGAACTAAATCGGAAGCTCTTCTTGGCCAACGCGGACCTCGACCGCGTCAGCCATCGTTTAGATGAAACGCAAGGTATGCGGATTAAAGGAATTTAAGATGTCAAGAAGACCAAGAACATAAATTGAGTATGAGTATGAACTCTTTTATGATATTCTGTATTACACAGTTGGTGCCACTGTGCTCGAGGCCCTTAAGGGCAAGCTCGCGAAGGCCAAGGAGGAGGCCGAGGCAAGCAAGGCAATCGCTCATAAGGCGGTTGCCGAAATAGAGGCCGAAAAGGCCGAGTGCGAGAAGCACCAGGCTCGGGTGTCCGAAGTCGAGGTTGAGCTGAAAGATGCCATTCTCAAATGTGAGGCATTGGAAGAGAATACTTCGGAACATGTGTTCGAGCTTACTGCGGCAGTTAAGGCTGCCAAGGAGGCGAGGCGCACATTGCCTATGAAGAAATCAAGCAGGCATGACAAATAGCATCTGGTAAGACCTTTCTCTTACAGAGCATCTTCACAGGGCAGAAGTATCTTGGGTTGACACGGTTATGGAGTTCTCCACGCGTGTTTGCTGATCTTCGGAGGAGCAATGCTGACACCGCCCAGTACTTCAGACCCCAGGAGGGGAACGACACGGAGAAGCTGTTTTGGTCGCAGTTCTATGCGCCAAAACATCCGGTGCCCCTCAACGACCAGATGAAGCAGTTGGTCGAGCTGCACATTATGGCGGGTTCGGCCATGAAGGACTTGATAGTCCGGCTATGGCCCGCTGATCCGATCCCAAGTAGCTACTTCGGATTGGTGAAGCGGCTCGTCGAGGCGAGTTCGCGGGTTGACGCATTGAAGCGTTCGACCTGCATAGAAGGTGCTTGGATGGCCTTCGCTCCTGTAAAAGTACATTAGGCGAAGATGAGGGCGCATGATATAGCTAGTGCTGGCCCACCCGTAGGTAATGAGCACCACAAGCCAGGGAAATACTTCGAGGACATCATAGAAGGCGGCCGCCTTGTAGAAGGCTAGTGCTCGAAGGATATTATCTTTGAGTAATTGTATCTAGCTGTAAAGACTTAAGCTTATGAACCGATGTATATAACTTCTGCGCTATTATGATATGAGCGACTTTTATCTCCTGTGTGGCTGTGAATATAATTCTAAAAGTTTCAGTCGTAGGCTTCAGCCCCCACGTACATAGTACTGGGGTGTTCGGTCATATGCAAATACACTCTTTATCCAACGTCTTGGTCCATGTAGGAGGTGCTTGTGGAGTGAACCAGGCAATCAGACTATGCGACATTATTGCTTTCACTTAGCCATAGGAATTTGACAAGTGAGGCTAGGTACTAGCCCCTGGTGGGGATATGATATTCCCTAATTAAGGTATCCAGTTGCACTTGGCTGGGCAAAAAAACCAACCCTTCGTATAACATGGGGTATATCTCTATCAATCGTAGTACAAAACTAAGTCACCGGGTTGCAGACCAGGTTAGCGCCTCTCATGACAGTCAATTTTTGGCTTTCTCTACTGAGGTACTTGACCGGACGAGCCAGAATTACAATCGTAGTAGTGCTCCTTTTACACCCTAGCCGAACAATCGGGAATGTAGGGGTAAGCACAGGAGCCGGGCAACCCAACTATTGACCCAAGACATGATTCGGAACTGATGCATATATGGCAAATATCCAGGATGCCGAGCACTCCTTATAGGTGTTCGGACTTTTCGACATATACCGGGCTGAATACAGCCCCTGGTACTAGACCCTGCTGACAAGGCACATGTGGCAATCTGACATGGGGAGAGAACATTTATGGTGAGTGAATAAAACTCCGAACATAATGGGAATCAAGCTGCTCTATTAATATCCCTTTATAGTACGGTGAGCCGTAAGCTTACAGATAATGCCGATGACTTTCTTGGACATTTTACATTCCATAAAGGTATAAGAGAAGAAAGAAAAAAAGGATCACACAGGGTCTTAATCTAAAAAGAAACCTTAGTGCGGGTCCCTGCTGCACGTCTGCACCGTTTCCTCCTCTGTAATGTGTCCTTTAAAGGGGGGAGTGTGATGACCATTTGTAAAAAGAAAAAGAAACCTGGAAAAGAAAAAGACATCCGCTGTGGCCATAAACAAGACTGGTTCGTTTAGTGAACCTTAAAAGGTAATTTTAGAGTCCGAATAGGGTCATGCCGAACTATGGACTATATGAAGTGTGCCCCCAGCGTCGCCCAAGGGATTTTAGGGCATAATTATGTACCTGAGTCACATATGCTATCACCTTATGGGGCTGTCGATGGGGGCGTAGCTGCTAATCTAGCTCAGGTTCATGTGAGCTGCCGCACTGAGGCTTGTGCCGGACATGTTTAGCTATGTCCATGACCGATAGGTTATCTGGCTTGAATAGGCAGTTTTGGAATTCGGCTGCTAAGGCCGCGGTGTCCTCCTCCGTGCGGAGAGAGCGCTCCATATTTTCATTGACCGTGATGACGCCACGTGGTCCAGGCATTTTAAGCTTTAGATAAGCATACTATGGGACTGCATTAAAGCGGGTGAAGGCCGTTCTTCCGAGTAGTGCATGCTAGCCACTTCGGAATGGAGCTATGACGAAGATTAACTCTTCGCTTCGAAAGTTATCAGGAGAGACGAATACGACCTCCAATGTTACAGAGCCCGTACATCGGGATTCTACGCCCGGTATCACTCCTTTAAAGGTCGTGCTGCTTGGCTTTATTGTTGATGGGTCAATCCCCATCTTGCGGACAGTGTCCTGATATATCAGATTGAGACTGCTGCCGCCATCCATAAGGACTCAGGTAAGATGGTATCCATCGATTACTGGATCGAGCACTAGGGTAGCGGAACCCCAATGACGGATACTGCTACTTCTCGAGCTTACGTTGTATTCCCTCGAAGAGGAAAGGGTGATGCAACAAAGTAGCGTAAGTATTTCCCTCAGTTTTTGAGAACCAAGGTATCAATCTAGTAGGAGACCACGCGCGAGTCCCTCGTACCTGCACAAACAAATAAGAACCTTGTAGCCAACGCGATAAAAGGGGTTGTCAATCCCTTCTCGCACTACTAGGAAAAGGCCTGTTAGTGGCGCACCTATTTTGGCCATTAATGGCGCACTATAGGTGTGCTTAATCTGCAGTCAAATCGCACTCCGTGGTCAAACTTCCCGAAAGGTCACCCATCCTCACACTACTCCAACCCGAGCACGCTTAACTTCGCGGTTCTATCCTACCCCAGCACCAGCTCACTTCACAGGCACTTGTTGATATATCTACCATATCAATCCTATTAAACCGTGTTGATGTCTAGGACTTTGTTCATGTTCACGAGTGTAATGAAATTTTAGAAAAATATTTCAAACTTCTAGGTCATATTACGTATCATATTTTGAAAAAAAATTCCAAAAAAATATTGAAACCAATTTTTTTTTCTGTTACTAGTGGCGCACCTAGCAAATGGTGCGCCACTGCTAAGTTTGATTTTTTTCATATTTCCCCCCTCTAGATCTTAAAAGCCCCATAACTTTCGTTCTGTTAGGTTTTTTTGGGATTTCGAAAATGTTCAACGGGGTTCCCCCGATTGAATTCGGATGTAACCTTTCGAGTAGATAATTTTTCATATAAAAAACTTTTTAATACGAGTTCGTATGCAAAAGTTATGCCCATTTTACTAAATTCCAGAAAGATTTTGCAAATAAAGTCGAAATTCATATTTGTAAATTTTCCCAACAACTAGGCCACATATCACATGGGAAACTTTTTTTTTTTTGACATTTCATCATTTTCTTTTATTTTTTAACTGAAAAGGCGGTCCACGAGGGGGGGGGGGTTGCATTTGGTGACATAGTAATGGCACACCTATACAAAGTGCGCCATTACTAAGTCATACACATAGTAATGGTACACTTTGTATAGGTGCGCCATTACTAAGTTTGACATAGTAATGGCGCACCTAGTGTGCGGTGCGCCATTACTAGTTCTAAAAAAACTCAAAATTCAAAAAAAGAAATGTTAGTAGTGGCGCACCATGGGTGCGGTGCACCATTACTAGTTAAACTAGTAATGGCGCACTATACCTTGGTGCGCCACTACTAGCATTTCTTTTTCCGATTTTTTTTTCAAAACTAGTAATGGCGCACCGCACACCAGCTGCACCATTAGTAATATGACATTAATGGAGCACCTATATCTGGTGCGCCACTGCTATATAGCAGTGGCGCACCACATACATGGAGCGCCATTAATGTCCATATTAGCTATTGCCCTTTTCCTAGTAGTGTCGGTCACTTACAAAAGTAAGATCTGATAGATATGATAAGATAATATTTTTGGTATTTTTTTGGTATAGAGATTGAAAGTAAATAATGCAAAGTAAAGTAAATAGTTGATGGAAGATTAATATGATGAGAATAGACCCAGGGGCCATAGGTTTCACTAGTGGCTTCTCTCATGATAGCATATTCCTATGGTGGGTGAATGAATTACTGTCGAGCAATTGATAGAAAAGCGCATAGTTATGAGAATATCTAGGCATGATCATTGTATATAGGCATCACGTCCGTGACAAGTATACCGAAACGATTCTGCATCTACTACTATTACTCCACACATCGACCGCTATCCAGCATGCATCTGGGGTATTAAGTTCATAAGAACAGAGTAACGCCTTAAGCAAGATGACATGATGTAGAGGGATAAACTCAAGCAATATGATATAAACCCCATCTTTTTATCCTCGATGGCAACAATACAATATGTGCCTTTCTGCCCCTGCTGTCACTGGGAAAGGACACCGCAAGATTGAACCCAAAGCCAAGCACTTCTCCCATTGCAAGAACTATAGATCTAGTAGGCCAAACCAAATAGATAATTCGAAGAGACTTGCAAAGATATTTAAATCATGCATAAAATATTTCAGAAAAGAATCCAACATTGTTCATAGATAATCTTGGTCATAAAACCACAATTCATCGGATCTCGACAAACACACCGCAAAAAGATTACATTGAATAGATCTCCTCGAAGATCGACGAGAAATTTTTATTGAGATCCAAAGAGAGAGAAGAAGCCATCTAGCTAATAACTATGGACAAGAAGGTCTGTGGTAAAGTACTCACAACTCATCGGAGAGGCTATGGTGTTGATGTAGAAGCCATTCGTGAATGATGCCCCCTCCGATGGAGCTCCATAATAGGCCCCAAGATGGGATCTCACTGGTATAGAAGGTTATGGCGGTGGAATTAGGGTTTCGCGGTTGTCCTCGATGTTTTCAGGGTACGAAGGTATATATAGGCTGAAGAGGGGCGTCGGGGAAGCAACAGGTGGCCAATGAGGGTGGGGGCGCGCCTACCCCCCTGGACGCGCCCCTGCCCTCGTGGCCACCTCCTTCGCTTCCTGGCGTGTACTCCAAGTCTTCTATGTTGATATCGTTCCAAAAATACCTCTTCCAAAGGTTTCATTCCGTTTGGACTCTGTTTCATATTCCTTTTCTGTGAAACATTGAAATAGGCTAAAAAGAAGCAATTTGCACTAGGCCTTGGGTTCGTAGGTTAGTCCCAAAAATAATATAAAAGTGCATAATAAAGCCCATTAAACATCCAAAACAGAATATATAATAGCATGGAACAATCAAAAATTATAGATACATTGGAGACGTATCAAGCATCCCCAATCTTAATTCCTGCTCGTCCTTGAGTAGGTAAATTATAAAAACAGAATTTTTGATGTGGAATGCTAACCAACATAATTCTCAATGTAATTTTCTTTATTGTGGCATGAATGTTCAGATCCGAAAGATTCAAGACAAAAGTCTATATTGACATAAGAGTAATAATACTTCAAGCGTACTAATAAAGCAATCGTCTCTTCTCAAAATAACATGGCCAAAGATAGTTATCCCTAGAAAATCATATAGTCTGGCTATGCTCTATCTTCATCACACAAAATATTTAAATCACGCACAACCCCGGTTTCGGCCAAGCAATTGTTTCACACTTCAATTTTTACAAAGTTTTCAACTTTCACGCAATACATGAGCGTGAGCCATGGATCTAGCACTATGTGGGATAGAGTGGTGGTTGTGGAGAAGACAAAAAGGAAGATAGTCTCACATCAACTAGGCGTATCAATGGGCTATGGAGATGCCCATCAATAGATATCAATGTGAGTGAGTAGGGATTGCCATGCAACGGATGCACTAGATCTATAAGTGTATGAAAGCTCAACAAGGGAAACTAAGTGGGGGTGCATCCAACTTGCTTGCTCACGAAGACCTAGGGCATTTTGAGGAAGCCCATCATTGGAATATACAAGACAAGTTCTATAATGGAAATTCCCACTAGTATATGAAAGTGAAAAAACAAGAGACTCTCTATCATGAAGATCATGGTGCTATTTTGAAGCACAAGTGTGGAAAAAAGGATAGTAACATTGTCCCTTCTCACTTTTTCTCTCATTTTTTCTTTTTTTTCTTTTTCTTCTTCTTTGGGCCCTTTCTCGTTTTCTTTTCTTTTTATGGCATCTTTTTTTCCTTTTTTTTTGTCCGGAGTCTCATCCCGACTTGTGGGGGAATCATAGTCTCCATCATCCTTTCCTCACTGGGACAATGCTCTAATAATGATAATCATCACACTTTTATTTACTTACAACTCGTAGCTTGAACAAAATATGACTCTATGTGAATGACAATGATGAAGCGTGTCATATGAACGGAACGGTGGAAAGTTGCATGGCAATATATCTCGGAATGGCTATGGAAATGCTATAATAGGTAGGTATGGTGGCTCTTTGGAGGAAGGTATATGGTGGGTGTATGGTACCGGTGAAAATTGCATGGTACAAGAGAGGCTAGCAATGGTGGAAGGGTGAGAGTGTGTATAATCCATGGACTCAACATTAGTCATAAAGAACTCATGTACTTATTGCAAAAATCTACGAGTTCTCAAAACAAAGTATTCAAGGCATGCTCCTAGGGGAAGGGTTGGTAGGAGTTAACCATCGCGCGATCCCGACCTCTATACAAAGGATGACAATCAATAAATAAATCATGCTCCAACTTCATCACATAACGGTTCACCATACGTGCATGCTACTGGAATCACAAACTTTAACACAAGTGTTTCTCAAATTCACAATTACTCCACTAGCATGACTCTAATATCACCATCCTCATATCTCAAAACAATCATCAAGTGTCAAACTTCTCATAATACTCAATGCACTTTTTTATGATTATTTTTACTATACTAATCTTGGATGGCTATCATATTAGGACTAATTTTATAACCAAAGCACATTACCATGCTGTTCTAAGAGACTCTCCAAAAGATATAAGTGAAGCATGAGAGATCTATAATTTCTACAAAATAAAATCACCACTCTGCTCTAAAAGATATAAGTGAAGCACTAGAGCAAAACTATCTAGCTGAAAAGATATAAGTGAAGCACATAGAGTATTCTAATAAATTCCAATTCATTTGTATCTCTCTCAAAAGGTGCGTCCAACAAGGATGATTGTGGTAAACTAAAAAGCAAAGACTCAAATCATACATGACGCTCCAAGCAAAACACATATCATGTGGTGAATAAAAATATAGTCTCAAGTAAAGTTACCGATAGACGAAAACGAAAGAGGGGATGCCTTCCTGGGGCATCCCCAAGCTTAGGCTTTTGGTTGTCCTTGATTTTTACCTTGGGGTGCCTTGCGCATCCCCAAGCTTAGGCTCTTGACACTCTTTGTTCCATAGTCCATCAAATCCTTACTCAAAACTTGAAAACTTCACAACACAAAACTTAGCCAAAAATCTCGTGAGCTCCGTTAGTATAAGAAAACAAACCACCACTCAAAGGTGCTGTAATGAACTCATTCTTTATTAATATTGGTGTTAAACCTACTATATTCAAACTTCTCTATGATTCATACCCCCCCGATACTACTCATAGATTCATCAAAATAAGCAAGCAACACGCGGAAAACAGAATTTGTCAAAAACAGAACAGTCTATAGTAATCTGTAACTTTCGAATACTTCTGTAACTCTAAAAAAATTGAAATAAACTAGTGGATGTGGGGAATTTGTCTATTAGTCATCTTAAAAAAGAATCAACTAAAAATCACTCTCCGGTAAAAAATGGTAGCTAATCCCGCGAGCGCTAAAGTTTCTGTTATTTACAGCATGATCGCATAAACTTCACCCAAGTCTTCCCAAAGGTTCTACTTGACACAAACACTAATTAAATCACAAAACCACATCTAAACAGAAGCTAGATGCAATATTTATTCCTAAACAGAAGCAAAAAACAAAGAAAAAAATTGGGTTTCCTCCCAACAAGCGCTATCGTTTAACGCCCCTAGCTAGGCACGATAATTTTGATGATGGTCACATGAAGGATAGCAATTGAAATACAAAGAGAGCATCACATAGCATGTGAAAAACACATCTAATTATAACATACTTCCTATGCATAGGCATTTTATAATGAAACAAATTAGCAAGGCAAGCAAAAAATAACATATGCAAGGAAGCAGAAAGGAACGATAACAATCTCAACATAACGAGAGGTAATTTAGTAACATGAAAATTTCTACAACCATATTTTCCTCTCTCATAATAATTACATGTAGGATCATAATCAAATTCAACAATATAACTATCACATAAAATATTCTCAACATGATCCAGATGCATGCATAGTTGACACACTTCCAAAATAGTGGGATTATCATCAAGTAAAGTCATGACTTCTCCAAACCCACTTTTATCAGAAATTTCATAAGATTGATCATACTCCAAATAGGTGGGATCCAAAGTTGACACTCTTCCAAACACACTTTCAATATTATTGTAATCATTATTATCAATCTTATATTCATCATGGGGCTTAAATAAATTTTCAAGATCATAAGAAGAATCACCCCAATCATGATCATTGCAACACGTAGTAGTCATAGCAAATATAGCATCCCCAAGCATGAGGTTTTGCATATCATTAACACAATTGACATTAAGAGAATTGATAATAACATCATTGCAATAATGCTTTTCATCGAAGGAACTATCAAGTATGGGTGCAATAGCAACGATATCATGTTTAACATAAGGAACTATAGCAAATGCATCTTCACAAATATTGGCATCATGGCCACAAGAATTGCAAGCGTCATGTTCATCAAGGGATATTTAAATCAAATCATCGGAATCATAATTATCTATACATTCATGCATATCATTATTTTCTTTCAAACCAGCAATCATTCTTTCCATAAATTCTTTGACATAGACATTATGAGCATAGTTTTCAAAGTAATATTGTAGTATGCCAAAATTTTCATATTCGTAGAGAGTAATATCATACTTTTCAATCAAAGAAGCAACTTCATAAGAACCCTTAAAAGCAACAAATTCTTCAATTTGTTCAATATCGTAGTAACTATAAACACCCTTTGCATAAGAAGATGAGATTTCATTATCATTAAACTCACATAGGTAGGGGAGGTGTTTTTTAGGGTTCTTAGAGCAACAAGTAAAATCATAAATTTCACAAAGATTCCAAGCATAACAGAGCAATCAGTTTATTTGATCCCATAAGAGTCTCCCTTTTTCAGACAAACGCTGGCGTACAAAATGAGCATGCTCATCTAAAGATTTCCCATCAACTAGGCTAGTTGGGGTTTCGGCATGAGAGCATAAGGATCGAAGATGATCCAAGTAGAACACTTTAAGGTGAACCATATCTATAGATTTTTAACAACCAAAGATGCAAGCAAATAGAAGGCACATGGCAACACAAGCAAAAAAAGGTGAACGGAAAAAGGGCGGATGAAACGGCAAGGTGAAGTGGGGGAGAGGAAAACGAGAGGCAAAAAATGTAATGCGAGGGATAAGGGTTTGTGATAGGTACTTGGTATATGACTTTTGCGTAGATCTCCCCGGCAATGGCGCCAAAAATTCTTCTTGCTACTTCTCGAGCTTGCGTTGTATTCCCTGGAAGAGGAAAGGGTGATGCAGCACAGTAGCGTAAGTATTTCCCTCGGTTTTTGAGAACCAAGGTATCAATCCAGTAGGGTAGGGGGCGCGCCTACCCCCCTGGGCGCGCCTCCTGCCCTCGTGGCCACCTCCTTCGCTTCCTGGAGTGTACTCCAAGTCTTCTGTGTTGATATCATTCCAAAAATAACTCCCCCGAAGGTTTCATTCCGTTCGGACTCCGTTTGTTATTCCTTTTTTGCGAAACAATGAAATGGGCAAAAAAACAGCAATTTGCACTCGGCCTTGGGTTAGTAGGTTAGTCGCAAAAATAATATAAAAGTGCATAATAAAGCCCATTAAACATTCAAAACAAAATATATAATAGCATGGAAAAATCAAAAATTATAGATACATTGGAGACGTATCAGATACTAGTCAGGTGATCCCTGCGATCGAAAGTGATCGGACAGGCCGACCACAGGTTGAATTTGTGGGCGACAGGCTCGACAGCATAGACATCTCGGAGTGCGCGCTTGTGCTCCCTCTTTGGGATATGAGTGGCATATATCATGTTCACTGTTTTTATCTCCGATGGAAATTTCTTATGTCCCCTGTATTCGGCTAGCGAGGTTCATGCTCATCTTCGCTCTGAGGTCCCTTCCCCTTGTGTTCGGCATTGAGCTTGCCGGCCTACTTGAAATTCCAACAATTATGGTTGGTATGGTCTGCAGGCTTTTCTGGGGTGCCATGATTTGGCAGGGCCTATCTAATATTTTGTCCAGGCTAGATGGACCATCTTTGTTGCCTTTAAATGGCTTCTTCCGTTGACCGGGTTTGGAGCCCCTCAATCCACCGTTTACCGCTGCATCATCTCGGCTTCCAACATTATTTCGGCATTTGTTTTTGTTACATCGTGGCTTTCCATTTCCATCCCTGACTTCAGATGTTCCAGGGTCGCTGGCGCTGCTACGCGCTAACCAGCTGTCCTCGCCCGCGCAAAAGCGGGTCATGAGTGTAGTTAGGGCTGCCATTGTCCTCGGCTTTTCCTGTTCGAAGTGTCTGGCTAGCCATTCGTCTCGGACACTGTGCTTGAAGGCCGCTAAGGCTTCGGCGTCCGGACAGTCGACGATTTGGTTCTTCTTAGTGAGAAACCGATTCCAAAGCTTGCAGGCTGACTCCCCGGGTTATTGGATGATGTGACTTAGATCGTCAGCATCCAGGGGCCGGACATAGGTCCCTTGAAATTGGCCCGAAAAGCATCCTCAAGTTCTTCCCAACTCCCAATGGAGTTCTCTGGGAGGCTGTTTAGCGAATGCCAAGCTGGTCCTTTCAGCTTAAGGGGTAGGTATTTAATGGCATGGAGATCATCTCCGCGAGCCATGTGGATGTGAAGGATGAAGTCTTCTATCCAGACGGCATGATCCGTCGTTCCATCGTACGCGTCGATGTTCACGGGTTTAAACCCTTCTGGAAAATCATGATCCAGCACCTCATCGGTGAAGCACAGAGGGTGTGCGGTGCCTCTGTATTTTGCTATATCATGGCGTATGTCCGATGGTTGTGATGTTCAGTATTGACCCCGAACTGGTGTATGACCGACGCGATTGGCTTGATAGCCGCCGTCCCGTGCGGGAGCATGGTCCCTAGATTCGTAGATGGATCTGGTCTTGCCGGCCTTGTTGGTCAGATCCTCACGCAAATTGTGTCTTCGGATTTGAGCCGCATCCTCCTTTCCTTTACGGGGTGGGGGTGCGAGCTTGTGTACACCGTTGCTAGACTCTCGGTCCCGTCCGCGAGGTGGTCGGTCTGGCTTATTGGCGGTGTTATTCTTCGGCGGTATTGGCGCAGTGGCCTCGTCATTGAATTCGGGGAGCAGTTTACGCTTTGGATAGCCTTTGGTTTGGTGATTGTAGCCATGTTTTTGCTCAGCGTCTAGCACTTTGTTCCATCTATCATTGAGCATGTCCTGTGCGGCTCGAAGCTGTCTCCACTGCTTTTTCAGGGTCCTTGCGGTGGAAATAAGCCTCCGATGGAAGCACTTTTGTTCTAAGGGTTCTTCTAGGATGATGGATTCGTTGTCGCCCAGGCTAACATCCTCTTCGGAGACAGGTTCAAAATTACTGTCTTCGGCATCGTTGTCATCGAACAGCGGTTTCAGACTATGTTCGCCGTCCTCTCGCTCATCCTGCTCCATCGCTGGGTCAGCAGGGTCTTCAGCTTGCTCCGGACTGTCACCATCGTTGGTGACAGCGTTGCTACCTTTTCCTTTACAGGATTTAGTTTGGCGCTTTGGACACCGACGTTTGGGAGGTTCTTCGACAGGATTGTCCTTTAAGGGATCGTTTTCGCCGTCGCCCTCCTTCTCCTTAGGTGTATCCACCATATACACGTTGTATGAAGACGTAGCTGTCCACCGCCCGATTACGAGCCGATTTTGATCTGGATCTGCTTCAGCTTCGAGGTCCATCCCTTCGAAGTCTTCGGAAGCGTAGTCAAGTAGATGGGTTAGCCCTTCGACCGTGGCTACCAAGTGGGTGGTGGGTGGGGAGAAAAATTCTCCATCAGCCTCTAGTTTGAACTGGATATAATTCGGCTGTGTGTCCCCAGCTAAGGAGTGGGATTTTAAAAAATTTAACATGTTGCCAAAGGGTGAGTGCTGGAAGATATCTGCAGCACTGAATTCAGTGATAGATGCCTGATCGAGCTTAGAGGGCGCAGATGCGCCTGATTCGAAACCTAAGGCCGGAAACAAGTCCGTAGTTCCGGTAACAGAGATCCCGCTCGAAGTTGGGTCCGTGTGCGGCTCCAACGCCGTTGAGTCTACGGCTTCCACGGCGGGGTTGACATTCCCGTCCTCGGGTGACGAGATCTATTCCGGATCTAGGGCTAGAACTGTTTCAGGTGCTATTTCCTGATCCGATGATAGAGATAGGTCGTGTTCATCGTGATGGCAGGGAGAGGTCGCCGTGGGCTCGAATCCGTTGAAGATCAAGTCTCCGCGGATATCAGCAACATAGTTTAAGCTTCCAAATCTGACTTGATCGCCAGGGGCGTAGCTCTCAATCTGCTCGAGGTGGCCTTCAGTGTTGGCACGGAGCGTGAAGCCACCGAACACAAAAAGCTGTCCAGGAGGGAAAATTCCCTTTGTGTCGCCATCGTGGTTGATTACGCGATCCATCAGTCCATTAGAACAACATAGAAGCACTCCGTGGTAGACCCCCCCTCTGGCGGAGCTCCGGAGCAGGCCCCAAGATGGGATCTCACGGGAATAGAAGGTTGAGGCAGTGGAACTAGGGTTTTCTCTGTTGTTCTGATGGTGTCGGGGTACGTAGGTATATATAGGATGAAGGAGGGCACCGGGGGCCATACGGGGTGCCCATGAGGCAGGGGGCGCGCCCTATAGGGGGGCACCCCCACCCTTGTGGACACCACATCAGCCCTACTCCATGGTTCTCAGGTCTCCCGTGCGTATTTTGCTCCAAAATATCTCTCTCGAATGTTTCATTCCGTTTGGACTCCGTTTGATATTCCTTTTCTGTAAAACCCTGAAATAGGCAAAAAAACTGCGATCTGGACTGGGCCTTTGGGTTAATAGGTTAGTCCCAAAAATAATATGAAAGTGTATAACAAAGAACATTAAACATCCAAAACATTATAAATAATAGCATGGAACAATAAAAAATTATAGATACGTTGGAGACGTATCAAGCATCCCCAAGCTTAATTCCTGCTCGTCCTCGAGTAGGTAAATGATAAAAACAGAATTTTTGATGTGGAATGCTAACCCACATAGTTTTCAATGTAATTCTCTTAATTGTGGCATGAATGTTCAGATCTGAAAGATTCAAGACAAAAGTCTATATTTACATAAGAAATAATAACACTTCTAGCATACTAACAAAGCAATCATGTCTTCTCAAAATACTATGGCTAAAGAAAGTTATCCCTACAAAATCATATAGTCTGGCTATGCACCCTCTTCATCACTCAAAATATTCATATCATGCACAACCCCGGTTTCAGCCAAGCACTTGTTTTCATACTCTATTCTTTCAAACCTTTCAACTTTCACGCAATACATGAGCGTGAACCATGGACATAGCACTATGGGTGGAATAGAGAGGTGGTTGTGGAGAAGACAAAAAGGAGGGAGATAGTCTCACATCGACTAGGCGTATCAACGGGCTATGGAGATGCCCATCAATCGATATAAATGTGAGTGAGTAGGGATTGCCATGCAACGCATACACTAGAGCTAACAATGTATGAAAGCTCAACAAAAGAAACTAAGTGGGTGTGCATCCAACTTGCTTGTTCATGAAGACCTAGGGCATTTGAGGAAGCCCATCGTTGGAATATACAAGCCAAGTTTTATAACGAAAATTCGAACTAGTATATGAAAGTTACTAAACATGAGACTCTCTATCATGAATAACATGGTGCTACTTTGAAGCACAAGTGTGGAAAAGGATAGTAGCAATTGTCCCTTCTCTCTTTTCTCTCATTTTTTGAGGGACTTTCTCCCTTTTTTTATTTAGCCCCTTTCTATTTTTTTGGTCCATCTCTTTTTTTATTGGCCTTTCCTCACATGGGACAATGCTCTAATAATGATGATCATCACACTTTTATTGAATTACAACTCGATACTTCAACAAAGTATGACTCTGTATGAATGCCTCCGGCGTTGTACCGGGATATGCAATGAATCAAGAGTGACATGTATGAAAAATTATGCATGGTGGCTTTTCCACAAATACGATGTCAACTACATGATCATGCGTGGCAATATGACAATATGAAGCGTGTCATAGGAATTGAACGGATATAGAGTGGGTGTATATCTCGGAATGGCTATGGAAGATATATGGTGGCTGTTTTGAGGAAGGATATATAGTGGGTGTATAGTACTGGGGAAAGTTGCGCGGTACAAGAGAGGCTAGCAATGGTGGAAGGGTGAGAGGGCGTAATATCCATGGACTCAACATTAGTTATAAGAACTCATATACTTATTGCAAAAAATTATGAGTCATCAAAACAAAGCAATCAACGCATGCTCCTAGGGGGGAGGTTGGTAGGAGTTAACCATCGCGCGCCCCCGACCTCCACACAAAGGATTACACTCTACAAATACCTCATGCTCTAACTTCGTCACATATCGGTTCACCATACGTGCATGCTACGGGAATCACTAACTTTAACACAAGCATTTCTCAATTTCATAATAACTCCACTAGCATGACTCTAATATCACTATCCTCATATCTCAAAACAATTATTAAGCATCCAACTTCTCACCATATTCAATGCACTTAGTGTGAAAGTTTTTACCACATTGATCTTGGATGCCTATCATCTGAAGGCTAGTTTTATAGCCAAAGCACATTACCATGTTTTTTTAATAGACTATCAAAAGGATATAAGTGAAGAATGAGAGATCAAAAATTTCTACAAAATATAATCACCACCGTGCTTTAAAAGATATAAGTGAAGCACTAGAGCAAAAACTATTCAACTCAAAAGATATAAGTGAAGCACAAAGAGTGTTCTAACAATTCCTAGGCCATATTTAACTCTCTCAAGAAGGTGTGTCCAGCAAGAATAATTGTGTCAAGCTAACAAGCAAAGACTCAAATTATACATGACGCTCCAAATAAAACACATATCATGTGGTGAATAAAAATATAGCTCCGAGTACAGTTACCTATAAATGAAGACGAAAGAGGGGATGCCTTCCAAGGGCATCCCCAAGCTTAGGCTTTTGGTTGTCCTTGAATTTTACCTTGGGGTGCCTTGGGCATCCCCAAGCTTAGACTATTGCCACTCTTTGTTCCATAGTCCATCAAAGCAATACTCAAAACTTGAAAACTTCACAACACAAAACTTAGACAAAAATCTCGTGAGCTCCGTTAGTATGAGAAAACAAACCACTACTCAAAGGTACTGCAATGAATTTATTCTTTGTTTATATTGGTGTTAAACCTACTGTATTCCAACTTCTCTATGATTCATACTTCTCAATACTAATCATAGATGCATTGAAATAAGCAAACAACACACGAAAAATAGAATATGTCAAAA
The DNA here is from genome assembly GCA_902687465.1 of Secale cereale. Taxonomy (NCBI): domain Eukaryota; kingdom Viridiplantae; phylum Streptophyta; class Magnoliopsida; order Poales; family Poaceae; genus Secale; species Secale cereale. The sequence continues at coordinate 366,875,793 of LR738715.1, forward strand.
ACAGAACAGTCTGTAGTAATCTGTAACTTCCGCATACTTCTATAACTCCAACAAAATTGAAATAAATTGGTAAACGTGAGGAATTTGTATATTAATCATCTGCAAAAAGAATCAACTCAATATCACGCTCCAGTAAAATCTGGTGACCATTCTAGCGAGCACTAATGATTCTGTTTTTCACAGCAAGATCATATAATCTTCACACAAGTCTTCCCAAAGGTTCTACTTGGCACAAACACTAATTAAAACACAAAAAACAATATTTATTCCTACACATAAGCAAAAACAAAAAATATAAAAGTGGGTTGCCTCCCAACAAGTGCTATCGTTTTACGCCCCTAGCTAGGCACAATACATGGATAGATCTAGGTATTGCCATAATGATACGATATATCGCGAACACTCATCTCATATTCTCTACGTTCAGCATCAAGTTTCCTTTGTGGCAAGCAAAAGTAATCAAAAGGGCTAAATTTAATGGGACAAAAGTCCCTCATATCAAGCTCTAGAGGAATAGGTTCCTCTTTTGGCCCTTTATAGTGAACAACCAATTCATCATTATAAGCATTCTTTTGGCAGAAGGTCATGAGCCTTCGCTCAAGGGAGAAGCCTAACCCATTGTTTTGAATAGCAAAATCATCATTCAACTCAGAAATTCTATCAACCAAGACATCGGTAGGAACCTTTTTTCTAAGGTTTTCATTAAAAGCAACATGATCAGGAGATTGTAACCGCATTATGTATTCTTGATTAAATAAGATAGCCTCTATGGGAGGTCGGCCAACATCTACCCCGTAATGAGCAAAGATTTATTTGGCCTCTTTCATGATAAATCTAAATTCATGAGCCAAAAATATAGTAGCTGCATGCTTAACAGAAGAATGCTCAATATTGGAAATTTCCGAAAAGATTCTCTGAATACAGGGATGCACATAGATAAATTGCCTTTCAATTTCAACTACAAGCATAGATATGGCATCCGCAAGGCTACTAGTTCTGTGAAGAATAGAGCCACCCATAGTGGGCAAAGAATCGGCACAAGTAAAGAAGTCTTGAAGAACTCCTTTTCCAATAATATTACCACTACCAACCCAGAACTTCTTAATACGTAAAGTCGTAGTTTCATCCGGAGGGTCAACATAGATGTTGCCCTCAACATTACTACCCTTCTCGATAAAATCTTCCCCCATCTCAGACATGACGGCAAGCGAACGATAAACACACGATAGAAGAAGGGCAAATAAAATGGCAAGGGTGAAGTGGGGGAGAGGAAAACGATAGGAAAATAAATGTAATGCGAAGCATAAGGTTTTGTGATAGGTACTTGGTATATGACTTTTGCGTAAGCCTCCCCGGCAATGGCGCCAGAAATTCTTCTTGCTACTTCTCGAGCTTGCGTTGTATTCACTCGAAGAGGAAAGGGTGGTGCAGCACAATAGCGTAAGTATTTCCCTCAGTTTTTGAGAACCAAGGTATCAATCCAGTAGGAGACCACGCGTGAGTCCCTCGCACCTGCACAAACAAGTAAGAACTTCGCAGCCAACGCGATAAGGGGTTGTCGATCCCTTTATGGTCACTTACGAAAGTGAGATCTGATAGAGATGATAGTTTGATATTTTTGGTACTTTTGGATATAAGAATAGAAAGTAAAAGCGGCAAAGTAAAGTAGATTGTAGATTAATATGTTGAGAATAGACCCGGGGGCCATAGTTTTCTCTAGTGGCTTCTCTCATGATAGCGGTATTCTACGGTGGGTAAACAAATTACTGTCGAGCAATTGATAGAAAAGCCAATGATTATGAGACTATCTAGGCATGATCATTATATATAGGCATCACGTCCGAGACAAATAGACTAAAACGATTCTGCATCTACTACTATTACTCCACACATCAACCGCTATCCAGCATGCATCTAGAGTATTAAGTTCATAAAAACAGAGCAACGCCTTAAGCAGGATGACATGATGTAGAGGGATAAACTCAAACATAGTGATATAAACCCCATCTTTTTATCCTCTATGGCAACAATACAATATGTGCCTTGCTGCCCCTACTGTCACTGGGAAAGGACACCGCAAGATTGAGCCCAAAGCCAAGCACTTCTCCCATTGCAAGAACTATAGATCTAGCAGGCCAAACCAAATCAATAATTCGAAGAGACTTGCAAGGATATTATAATCATACATAAAGAGTGCAGAAAAGAAACAAATATTTCTCATAGATAATCTTGATCATAAACCCACAATTCATCGGATCTCGACAAACACACCGCAAAAAGAGATTACATCGAATATATATTCCTTTTCTGTAAAACCCTGAAATAGGCAAAAAAACAGCATTCTGGACTAGGCCTTTGGGTTAATAGGTTAGTCCCAAAAATAATATAAAAGTGTATAACAAAGCCCATTAAACATCCAAAACATCATAAATAATAGCATGGAACAATAAAAAATTATAGATACGTTGGAGACGTATCACCATTGTACATGAAACTTGCTCAGAACGACGAGACGAAGCCGAATACGCAGTCTCCTCGTTCACCACACGTCCCTAGCATAGCGAACGTGCAACATTACACCTCCGGTTCATTTGTCCAAAAATGAAAAACTTCGGGAAAACATTCCCGGATGTTTCCTCCTTCACCTATATCATGTAGACATACGTTAGATCACACGTAGCACCGCGTATTACCCTATTATGCTTTGTGGTGCGCTGTTAGCTTTATATTTATTGTTTCTTCCCCCTCTTCTCTCCGATAGACACCGGGATGGAGACCGCTGTCAGTGCCACGGTGATCGACTGCGTCAACGAAGACCCCTCCTTCTTGCCAGAGCAACCAGGCAAGCCAACCCCCCTTGATCACCAGATATCGCCCATTCTCTTCTCTCTTATTCTTGCATTAGATTTGCTACTATTGATGATTCGATAGCTCCTACTTTGCTACATAGCCTGTCATTGTTGCTACAACTATTGATACCTTTACCTACAATCCTAAATGCTTAGTATAGGATGCTAGTATTCCATCAGTGGCCCCACATCTTTGTCCCTCTGCCATGCTATACTATCGGGTCGTGATCACTTTGGGTGGTGATCACGGGTATATACTATATACATACTTTACATGATAAATGATGTGACTAAAGTCGGGTCGGCTCATTGAGTACTCGCAAGTGATTCCAATGTGGGGACTGAAAGGACAGGTGGCTCCATTTAGGTAGCGGTGGGCCTGAGTTCCCGACGCCCCCCGAGCGACAAGGCAGGTTGAGACACCTAGTCGAGAGGTGGCCTGGCCCTAGTCGTTGTCCGTGGTGATTTCAGAATAACACGCTTAACGAGTTTGGATATTTGATCTGAGTCTAGCCACTGGCCTATATGCACTAAAGAGCTACGTGGGAATAGTTATGGGCTCTCGACGTCGTGGTATCAGCCGAAGCCTTCTTGACGTCAGAGACTGAGCGGCACGCGCCGAGTTGGACCGCGTAACGTAACTTCCTTAGTAATGGAGGTTGCTAGGTCTGCTCACGGGCCGCATACGCAACGTGCATGTGTGCGTTGGGAGATGGGCCCAGACCCCTACGTGCTTAGGACTTAGACCAGTGTGGTGACCTCTCTATTGTGCTTAGGTAGGGTTGCCACGTGTTGATCTTCCGAGGCCGGGCATGACCCTGGAAAGTGTGTCCGGCCAAATGGGATCGAGGGTGCTAGGTAATGTGGTGCACCTCTGCAGGGAAGTTAATCTATTCGAATAGCCATGTCCCTCGATAAAAGGATGACCCAGAGTTGTACTCCAACCTCATGACAACTAGAACCAGATACTTAATAAAACACACCCTTACTAGTGCCAGATACAACCCGGTGATAACTTTCCCACAGGGCGACGAGGGGAGGATCGCCGGGTAGGATTATGCTATACGATGCTACTTGGTGAACTTACCATCTATTATATTCTACTGCTGCAAGACGGAGGCTGCGAGAAGCGAGGATACTTGTTACTTTCCAGCTACTCTCATCTACTGCTGCAAGATGGAGGCTGCCAGAAGCATAGTCTTCGATAGGATTAGCTACCCCCTCTTATTATGGCATTCTACAGTTCAGTCCATAGATATTACCCCCTTTATATAGATACCATTGCATACGTAGTGTAGATCCTTGCTTGCGAGTACTTTGGATGAGTACTCACGGTTTCTTTGCTCCCCCTTTTTTCCCCCTTTTGTCCATTCTTCTCGGATGACGCAACCAGATGGTGGAGTCCAGGAGCCAGACGATCATGAGGATGTTTCTAGGTGGAGTTCGGCTTCGAGGAGTAGTTAGGAGGTCCCAGGCAGGAGGCCTTGCCTTTTCGATCGTTCATGTTTTGTGCTAGCCTTCTTAAGGCAAACTTATTTAACTTATGTCTGTACTCAGATATTATTGCTTCTGCTGACTCTTGTGTATTCGAGCTTATGTATTCGAGCCCTCGAGGCCCCTGGATCGTAATATAAAGCTTGTATTATCTTAATTTGTGTCTAGAGTTGTGTTGTGATATCTTCCATTGAGTCCCTGATCTTGGTCGTACACATTTGCGTGCATGATTGGTGTACGGACAAATCGGGGGCGTCACAAGTTGGTATCAGAGCCGACTGCCTGTAGGAATCCCGCTTTCCAACTCCTTGGCCGAAGTCGATCTAGTCATTGCAAAACTTTTACTAACATGGTTGTGTGGCTTACGGGCCCACGTCGCCATTGGATGGTATTAGATCTTTTATTCCTCATCTATACTCTGGGATTCTGATCTGTCTTCTATTCGGGTTAAATAATTTTGCTAAAATCTAACTTTAGGTTCTCGAAAATACTTCTTCCCGGAAAGCCCCTTCAGTCAAGATGGTCGCCTGCTTCATTAGAAGATTCTGGAGATAATATTCGATGTTTTTCCGAAACCATTGTGCCCTTCACCATTGCAACTCCATATCACCGATAAATCCCTAAGGATAACTGCTTACACTTGTCGTCCTTACCTTCATTTCAATTGACCTTGTTATTACAAGATACCCAAAAATACTTCTGATATTTCGAGAATCCTTTGTGCCCGCGCAGCTCCTTTTTTGCATGAATACATGTATGAATAATTCCTCACACTCACTTGGGATTCGTTCTTCCCTAGTTGTTCATGTGTTTCACAAACGTCTTCGAAACACCATTCAATATTCCAAAGTCCTGAGCAACCTATTGCTTTGGAAAGTTTTGCGTGCTTGCATTATGGTTAATTCCATATGTATAGCAATATTCGTTAAATCATTTGTTATTGACTTTATGATCTTATTGATTCAATAGGATGCAAATACCCGCAATCATCAGTCAAACTAGAATTCGTTCTCCCAGCTCAGACGCCATTCCGAATACGAGCTGGTTCTCGACCAACCAAATTGTCGTCGATTGCACCCCTAAGTCATTTCAACTAACCCATCCTTAATCATAGCGTTTGCTTCTGATCCCTGGATTTGGAAATCATAATTCCTTTTGCATTTGAGTTTTGAAATAGTCAGTTGTTTATATAAATTGTTATCCTTGCATTATTACTTCTTCTGGTTGAGTACCGATGCTTACATCAGATCCCTTGTAGACCACCGGATCCTTTGTTGGATTTTATTCGACAGCTTCCTTCATATTCAAACACCTTGTGAGTTCTGCCATGATATATAATGCCTTGGGTAAAATATATCATCTGCTTTCTCAACCATGCTCTGCTTTCGAGCTTGTATAATTTGCTCCTAAAATTTGCGTAGTATGAATCTAAGATGCCCCGATGGGTTGAACTTATGCCTTCCTTAATCTGTGCGAACCCGAAAGTTTTCCAAGGTTCATGTCAAGAATGTCGTGACAATTTCACCACCTCTTAAGAATTCTTGATACAGGTGATTCTTCTTGCCATATCCGTTCATTCCTTGGTTCCCGTGTTGTTTCTAACCGGAAACCCAACAAGTGAAGTATGATGTGGGAATTCAAAACTTCTAGCAACCCTATTGCTTTGAAGTGAATGGTCGATAGTCTCATTCTCGGTCTTTTGGTTATTGAATCACCATTATAACATTGGTCGTGCTACTTAGTCCATTTTCCAGGTGCACGTTCCATTCAATGTTTACTTATTGATGTTCTCCTCTAACATACTGCGGTATGTCCAATGTTATCATCTTGTTCACTTGAATGTAGAAATCCATGCATTTGCTAATCTCGATGAATTGTTGCTAAGCCCGTCGGCCACATCCTCATCTTTTCCTTACTGAAAATGTAAGAATTATTTATGAGTTGTTCTTGATGGATCCTTAGTGTATTCAAAGTCTGATCTTTACCTAATGACCATGTCAGTGCTATCTCGAAGCATGTCTGTGGTACTCCAAAGATCCACAAGAACAATGTAAGCGCAAGGCTAAATGTTTCTTGATCAACTATCCAACATCATTGTGTGGGTACATATCATAACTCTTCTTACCCCTTTTATCTATATGGTCATGAATTTCATCTCCTGACACGTATATCATGCCCTGCTTAATCTTGGGAATGATATACTCCTATTCATTGTGTTTAACCACAGTTTCCTTTCCATTTGTTTGTTTAACCTTTCTTTGATCTACATATAATCTAAGCAGTAATAATTTTCTACTTATCTAAGCACCTTGGAGTACAACTCTGTCAGTAAGACCTTTTTACTATTGTTGATAACATTCCAGTAACCACCGATGGACGAGAACTTTGCCTATTGGTCTGCCTCGTTTCACGAGCAGGAAAATGATTCTCTTCGTCCCTCGCCCTTGGTACCGACATTGTTGCCGACATAACTGACAAGTTATGCTCTGACATGCCTTGGTACCATGACCGTGCAATATGTCAGCGTCCTTCTTACTTTTGAACCACATGGTGGGCCCATAACCCCCAGTTCCATAGTATTGAAACCTGACTCTCCTGTACATCTTTGAATACAAAGTATCCTTTTCACTTGCCTTCGTATGGAATTCATGAGCCACCATCCTAGGGACGATCTATTTCGGTATCAGACGCAATACTTATTCCGTTGCTCTGAACCCCCCTTCACACTCTACTTCAGGCATCGAACGATTGCTTACCCGTTTGAAAACTTTGGTCCCCCCCTATAATGCTCTCGAGGTGTTTCACATAATCAACTCGAGAGACATTTTATGCTTCTTCCCCTGAGTTAATTGTTCGATGCTCAATCTTGTTAAAACCCGTCCTTATAGAGTTTCCCTTCTCATCCTTCTCGTAAGTACGATGAAGATCCCAAAGAAAGGATGACGACACAATCATGATGACCCGAAGCACAGAAATGAAGACATCAATGTAATGGACCGACCTCTTCGAGAAGAGCTACTAAGACCGAGAAGATTCGTTATAATTTCATAACCATATTCCCCCTTTCATTAGTAGAAAACAGGGCTTTGGTTCGGGCCTTGCGAGCCCATTAGTCCCGGTTCATCCATGAACCGGGACCCATGGGTGCATACGTCCCGGTTCGTGTGACCAGGGGGGCGGCCGGGCCTCATTGGGCATCTGTCTTGGTTGGTCTGGGCCCATTTGTCCCGGTTAAAGGCACGAACCGGGACCAATGGGCATTACTCCAGGCCCACACCCATTGGTCCCGGTTCGTCACTAGAACCGGGACAAATGGGTGGCCTTTAGACCCGGTTCCTGTAACGAACCGGGACCAATTGTTTGCTTATATATACCCCATATCGCCGGCGAGCCCACACTGCTCTGTTTTTTCTGGCCGACGAGGGGAGTTGTGTGGTGCTCTAGCTCACCTCCCATATATGCACATGAGGTTCTCGATGAAATGCCCGAGCCACACTAGCTAAGCTTTCTCCTCTCGAAGCTCCATTTTCTCCGAGATTTGGCTAGGTCGAGCGGTCCGTCGTACGTCCCGTTCCCGTCTTCACCGCTGTCGATCGCCCACGCCGATCTCGTCGCCGGTACCACCATGGTGAGCTATATATGCATGTACTTTGAATATAATTAATGTGATGATGAACTTATATTAATTTGATCACTTATGTATCCATGATGTTCTGTAATGGTTTTTGACACACTTAATTATATATAGATGCAAGCAGATGAACCGGCAATGGATGTACGGTGACAGACGCACCTCAGAGTACATTAATGGCGTGCATAATTTTCTCGAAGTGGCTAAGGCAAACCAACAGAATGGTTTTATGTGCTGTCCATGCACTATCTGTGGGAATACGATGTCTTACTCCGACTCGAGCACCCTTCACACCCACCTGCTTTATAAGGGTTTCATTCCGCACTATAATGTTTGCACCAAGCATGGAGAAATAGGGGTTATGATGGAAGACAACAAAGAAGAAGAGGACGATGACAACTATCTGCCCCCGGAATGTTGCTGAAGGTCAAGAGGAACCAGACGATGTTTGTGCCCGACGATGATCTCCGCTGGGTCATTGTTGATGCAAGGAGATAGTGAGAAAGTGAAAAGGAGAAGCTGATGTTCGATCGCATGTTGGAGGATTACAAAAAATGGTTGTACCCCAATTGCGAAGATGGCAACCCGAAGCTCGGTACCGTACTACAATTGCTGCAGTGGAAGGTATATAATGGTGTCCCTGACAAAGGATTTGACAAACTACTCAAAATATTGAAGAAGAAGCTTCCAAAGGATAACGAATTGACCGACAGTATGTACGCAGCAAAGAAGGTCGTATGCCCTCTAGGATTGGAGGTGTATAAAATACATGCATGCCCTAATGACTGCATCCTGTACTGCGGTGCGTACAAGCATTTGAACGCATGCCCGGTATGCGGTGCCTTGCGGTATAAGATCAGACGAAATAACCCCAGTGTCGCCTAGGGAAAGATAGTGATCGGGTGCTTACCCCGGGTACTTGAGGTACCGCGGGTCGTGGATGACACGGAAGTTCCCCGGATCTTGTGGGTAAAGTGTGCAACCTCTGCAGAGTGTAAAACTATTCGAATAGCCGTGTCCACGGTCATGGACAGTTGGGTGGTGCTGCTTAGACTATGTCCATAAGTTTCTGGGAAACAACACGATTCAGAGATATTATTGATGTGATTGTGAGAAAGTTATAATGAGCTTGAACATGAGTTGATTACAACTCTTTCTCGATACTGATGTCTGTGACCTCCTGATACTTGTTACAGACACATGCATATCCATGTTATATGTTGATCATACTTGCATATGAAAAACTAGCTTTCCGCAAAACTGCCAATTTAGCAGTAGAGCCTTGCATAATTATTCTGTCATCACACTTGGGTTGCTTGCGAGTGCATTCAAAGTACTCATTGGCTTGCCACTGGTTATTTTATTGGCCAGGCATGAGAGAACAGGTTATGATGAAGATTTCTTGGTGAAGAGCATGCGAGCTAGGATGCTTCCCAGTCAGAATGCCTGTAGGGTTAAGGCAGATGGCATGGGTCCATGTTGTCATTGAAGATTTTCCGCTGTGACGATATACTCAAGACTTGACCTTAATGGTCCTATTTGTGTAATACGGTATGTATGGATGTAAGACTCTTGTTATTCAGCTTCTGTGTGTTCAGTGAGCATTGATCTCTGGGATCACTGTACACGTGCATTCGGTGATCTCGACTTCTAAGTCGGGGTCCCCTCAGAGCTGGTATCAGAGCCATCCTGACTGTAGGAAGCCTTAGTTAGCATGGTCGTTAGTTAGGGTAAAACTATTTCCAAACTATTAGTAGTTTTCAAAACTATCTATACTTCTCTTCCCTTCTCAGTTTTTCGAAAACTAGGCTATACTCGATCTCTTCCTCTTCAAAACTTTTGGTTGCCAGAACCCTTATGCCCCAGACCACTGGATTTTCTGTAATCCTCGTGGAGTGCACCTTGCCAAACACTCACCCACCACTTTTGCACGCAAGAGTGGCGACACCACGATAAGACGATGTCCACGGAAAATCCATCCTCGATGATTGAGGACATGAAGACCCAGAAGATGGTGCAACCCTAGCCTACGATGACCATGGCATGAGTTGTGCAAAATCATGATATACATCGCTAATAGAGTAATCATGTCACTACCGTTGTTGTATCGGCAACCACCGGTGGATGAGAACCTCGCCATTTGGTCCGCCTCACTATAGTGAGCAGGAAAACGGTTCTCTTCATCCCCCGCTCTTGGTGTCGATGTTTTCATCAACAAAATCGACATGTTGGACCTCTATTATGCCTTGATTTTTGCATATGGATTGCCTACCTAGTACCCTCGACGCCCCAGAAGGCACAAGGGATCGTCATGATTAAAGAGACAAGAGAAGACAAGTCAACGCCAGCTACAAGGAGGCACCTTCACCACACCACCTCATCAGGCGAGAAATTGTTGAAGATTCTTCAGGATCAACCCGGATCGTTCATCAAGCAACTACAAGGGACATAGCAACACCCGAGGAAGCTCAGAAGACTGCACGAGGCACAAGTCACGGCACTGAGTTCGAGAACCCCTAGGGTAGGATGAGTCGTGTACCCCCCTATGCGCAGTCGATCCGTATGATGGTTCGAATAGAACCATGATTGTGAGTTGCTTGCTTTTATTTGTTTGTGTTTTGATATAAGTCGCACTTTTGCCCAGGCAACAAGTGCATGGCTATATCACCTTCCTTGCCTTGTTTCTTTTGTTTCGACCTTTTTGCACCTGTTTGTTGCACCTGCACTATAGAACCCCCTTTAGGCATTTCCCTCCTCTACGCTGCTTCTTCCCTCTATTCTCTCTCTCCCCAACTGAAGACCGCAAGACAAGATGCACCAAGGATTCTACCTCGACAACCAACTGGCACTGAAGACTTCTACGACAACCTCCACGATCAATTGCAACCCCGTGAAGTTATGTTTAACCCTTCAGACCAGTAACCCCATTTCTAGACCCTTTGAGACTTCACGAGACACTCCAGCACGAATCCTTAACCATGTGCCTAACCCATGGTAAAGCGAGAGAACCTGTTAAGCCATTGTAACCTTGCACAACGCTGGGTTCGTAAAGGAACTAGTGGACACGGTGAACAAGCACATTTTTATCCTAATATAGCACGAGAACTGACGAAGCCATAGATAGACCAGTTCGAGGATATTGGACGTATGATTTGGTGGCTTTATATCAGTGACTTCGAGGAACTATCTGAGACCTTGATGGATTGTGAGGTTTTCATGTTGGTGGGATCATGACTTTGGGGAAGCATGTAGGAGAGCCCATTGGACATGAGATTTGGATTTATGTATGTAATTCTGGTTGGTATAGATGCTGGATATGTCTGCATGGTTCGGAGTAAGATTGGATTTAGGCCTATAATCCTGATTATGATATCATGCTTCTCGGTGGACAATAACCTAGGAGATTGGATTATTTGTCGGAGTTGATTTAGAGATCTATATAGTCGTGATCTTGGAGTTTACTTGACCCGGATGATGGGAATTTGGTGGACATACCGTCGTAATGCGTAGTCCTTCCCAGTGTTTGGATATCATAGGGACTTGAGACCTTGTGGATCACCGTAGACATCGGATTTGTAGAATTGTTGGATTATGTGGAGATTGATGGGAATTACCGGGCTATCGGAGTTGATCTATAGGAAGGAAACAAAATCTTGGAGTGGCATATGACGTGTTTCCTTAGAATAGAGATGCATTATCTTGAGCCTTGCAAGACTAGGTTGAGTGCTTGGATTGTGGAGTTTAATTTAAGCTCAGCAGCATGTATGATCTACCTTTGGATTTTTGAGGTAGACATACATATAGATTTGGGGATCATAGACAAGTATAATTTTGTTAGACCGTCTCTTGTGAATCATGAGGATATGTATGGCATGAGTGGTGATTGAAGTTGGTCTATGCGAGAGGTTGCTTTTCGTTCGGAGTGCCAAATAGAGCTAATGGCATCTCAGAAACCGTGCTTAAGGATAAGATGATATAAGTTCACTCACTCACTAGAATCCTTGAAACCCTCAAGCCCCACCGAGCCACAACCTGGTCAGATTCTGACCACGGGCCTTCGCTCTAAGTCAGGAAGTCCTCTGCAAATATTCAGCCGAGACCACCACCAATACCCAGCCTACCTTGCGTACCCCCATAGACCTCATGGAGTAAGTGGACAAGTTGGGTAATATCATTATTAGATGGCCTACTTGTCTGCCCGAAGACAAAGAAGAGACGGACAGCTGGATAGAAGACATTTGAAGACCGCCCTGTCAAGAAGGAAGATCTACACCGACCACCGTCATCAAGAAGTAACTTCCGCGTCGAAGATCGGGCGTATCTGCAAACCACTCCTCCCGGAGGAACCGAGCAATTCCGTGTCGAAGGAACGCTCACACCAAGATGTATCAAGACTTGAAGGCACGGTTCTGGTGGCACGAGATGAAAAGAGCGATTGGCAACCTATGTTGCAAAGTGTGATGTGTGCCAAAGGGTCAAGGCTGAATATCAGCGACCCACTGGATTGCTTCAACCACTCACGATTCCTGAGTGGAAGTGGGATAAAGTCGGAATGGACTTCGTCACTGGATTACGAAGGTCGGATAGAGGACATGACTATTTGGGTCATGGTCGATCATTTGACCAAGGTGGTCCATTCCATTCCTGTGAAGACCACTTATGATGGCAACCGGCTGGCAGCTCTCTACATCGACCGAATCGTAAGTCTTCACGGAATTCCCAAGGAGATTGTGTCAGATCGAGGAACCCAGTTCACCTCAAGGTTCTGGAAGAAGTTCCGAGAAGCCTTGGGAACCAAGATATCTTTCAGCACGGCTTTCCACCCACAGACCGGAGGTCAGACAGAACAAGTCAGTCAGATTCTCGAAGACATAGTCCGAGCCTGTGTCTTGGCATATAGAGCCAAGTGGGAGGATTGTCTCCGTTTTGCCGAGTTCTCCTATAACAACAGTTAACAGTCGAGCCTTCAGATGGCACCATTTGAGGTATTGTACGGACGCAGATGTCGCACACCCCTCAACTGGTCAGAGACTGGGGAAGGGCTAGTTTTTGGACCGGATATTCTCCGCACAGCGGAAGAGCAAGTCCAACTAGTCAGAGAGCGTTTGAAGGCAGCCAAGTCAAGGCAAAAGTGCTATGCTGACACTCACCGTCGAGACATGAGTTTCCATGTCGGGGACCATGTGAACCTGCGGGTAACCCGTCTGAAGGGAACCAAGCGTTTCCACGTCAAGGGGAAGCTCACACCGAGGTTCATTGGACCCTTTGAGATCACTGCACGACGAGGAGAAGTGGCTTACCAGTTGGAACTACCACCCGAGCTATCCGGTGTGCACAATGTATTCCATGTTTCACAACTCCGGAAACGTCTCCAAGTTCCGGACAAGCCTAATCTCTAGAAGGATGTTGATCACCAAGCCATTGATCTGCAGCCTGATTTGACCTACCGCGAGAAGCCCATCCGCATTCTGGTCGAAGCAGAACGACGAACGTGAAGCCGTACCACCAAGTACTTCAAGATTCCATGGAGCACCATTCGGGAGCAGAACCAACAAGAAGAAGTGAAGACTACCCCGTATCCAAGACTCCGCCTTTCTTTCCACGCCTAGTCTGGGAATCTCGGGGACGAGATTCTTGTAAGGGGGGTAGGTCTGTCACACCCTGATTTTCATGTCACATTGCCTAAGCTTATTTTCATGTTAAAAATGTGGATTTGCAAAAACTTTTGAATGTTTTTTACTTTACTTGATTTGACTTTTGTCTGCTGTTTGCTAGTGCTCTAAAAATCAAATAAATCCTCCAACTCTTATACTTCATCTCCTTGACCCAAAACCTTTTCCCAATGATCATGCCATGTGTATAGACCAGTATAGAATTTTCTTATAAAAATATTTTGGCCAAATGGTATTTTCAAAAATTGGTTTTCCGAAAACCCCTGAATTGAGGTTTGCACTGCAAGTACCTTATTTAGGGTGTGAAAAATCTTTCAAAAAGTTTATTTGAATCCTATTAGGTATAGGACTCCCAGAAACCACAAAATTATAATTTTAAAAGTTATTTTTATATTTTATTTAAAAGCTTGTTCTTAAGGCCAGAAATGGTCTTTAATAGGGAAAAAATATTTAATCATTTCAAAAATATTTGCCAAAATTCAGGGAGACTCATAGGACATATATTGTCCATATATAAGAGTTTCAGCACATGGTCATGTTCAAAATATTGGGCAAATCCTTCCAAAACCCTTTCTGGATATTTCAAGCTTTTGAAATATTTACAAAGGAAATATCCTCCAAAAATTCCAGGGAAATTCTATCATGTCATATATGACATATTTGATGATCTTGCAAAGCCTCATGCCTTGAAGATCAAGGAAACATCCTCTAATCCCCTCAAAACCATTCTGTCCATATTTGAAGTTTGAGCAACTCTACATTGCCAAACTTGTCCAAATGCTCTCAAACTTGGTGAACATGCTAAAATGATGTAATCATGCATCCATGCCAAATGGCACAACTTTTGGAGAAGCATAACTTGATCTAAGTGCCCCAAAACCATTTCTGTTCAAATTCAAATTTGAACAACTTTACATTACCAACTTTTTATCTGGGGCCTCAAACTTTGTGGGCATGATCATAACCCCAAATGATGATGCTACACCAAGTGGTGCATCAAGGGGAGATGATTTGCTTAACTCAAACATGGTGAAACCATTTCTGTTGATTTCTAGGGTTCACCAAAGTTACATTGGCCACTTTGCCCAAATGAGCTCAAATTTGGTGTAGGGGCCTAATTATATGTGACATTTGATCCTGTTAAGTCCCATGCCAATGGGAACTCATTTTCCTCCCCAAAACCTGATCAAACACCTTCTGTCCATTTACCAAAACCAGTGTTTGGACCCCTTTTACTATTTCCCTTTACCTCAAATTCTTACCACAGCTTCTCCTAGTCCTATTCTACCTCCAGTAACTCTCCTCTGCCTTAGCTCAATTATTGGAAGGGGGTAAAACCCCAATTCCTACTGCTGGACAGCAGTTTTCACCCCCTCCATCACCTCTCTCCTCACTCCAAAGGCTTCCCAGAGCATCCAAGACCTTCACGCCTTTGTTTACTATCCCCTAGTACTGCTGGACACAAGAGGACACGCCAATGACACCATGTTCATGCCATGGCATGCAGGGTTCGCGCTCTGGAGCACGCTACAGTGCACTGGTGCACTGTAGACACCTCTAATTAGGGGCGTCCGACAGCCTTGGGCCTCCCCCTTGTGTCCCCCGAGGCGGCCTCGACATCCGCAACACGCTGGGCGGTCGGCCCCCTCCTCTCCCCCCCTCTCTCACCTCTGCTCGCACGCGCACCGGCCGACCACGGGCTCCAGTGAGCAACCTCGCACGCGCGACCTCTCTGGCGCCTCCCCGCTCCTCCTCTCTCTTCCTCTAGGCGTGGACCAGCCCCACAAACGCCCTAGACATGCCCACTGGCGCCTCCCCGGCGCGTGCATCTTCGGTGGACCGGCGCTCGCCTTTAAATAGGCCACCCCCGAGCCACCTCGCATCTCCAATGGCCTCCATTCCCTCTCCTGATCCTCCTGGACCCGCTCTCTCTCTCTCTCTCGCACCCCCTATCCACCACCGCGGCCCGAGCAGAGCCGCCGGCCGCCGCCTAAATCCGGGCGCCCCAGGCCCTTTCCCCTCCACCTAGCCGCTCCAGCACCACCTCAGCACCTCCCCAGACTCACCCCAAGCTCCAGCTCCTCCTTCCCCCGCCTCTTCCTCGCTGTGCCAAGACCGCCAATGGTCGCCTCCGTGGCAATCCACGCTGTCGCCGCTGTAGCCCTTCTCGGCGTGCGTTAAGCACATGGATGGGTGCGGCATGCCCTCCTGAGCACAGCGGTGGGCGGAGGGTCACCGGAGACGCTCTGTGGCCCCGGCAATCACCGGCGGGAGCAGCTCACCCCACGGCGAGAACGCACGGCGGGAGGTTGAAGATGGCCGGAGCGCCGGGCCCGCGCGTCAGCGACCTGGTGGCCGGGCCCGTCCGTTTAAGTGGAAGCGGGTCTGGCCTCGGCCGCTTTCCCCGCATGGAAGCGCCTTTCCTGGCGGGCGCCGTCGACGTGGCCGGGTCCCTGCGCGCTGCTGTGCAGATGGGCCGGCCCAGTGCACCGAAGCGCTAAGCCCCGCCCTGTGCGCAGTATGTGGGTAAAGCCCTTTTCCCTTTTCTTTTTCTTTTTCTGCAAACTTCAAAAATGCCTAAATAAATTCATTTGAACTCCAAATTGCATGATTCAAATTTCCTATGGCTCCATAAATCATGCTCTATCACATGGTGCAACATGCACAGTATTCCAAAGACTTTTCCTACACAAATATTTATCAAATGCCCATATTCCATTTTCTGTGATGAACTTTAGAAAATCACAGAAAGCTCATTTTTGATCCAAATGCAGTGATTCAAATTCCTAGATGCTTGTCACATCCAAACTTAGTTTTGGAACATTATTACTAATACTTTCTGTACCCCACCAAATATTGAGCCATTTCTTCATATTTATCAGCTTTGCAAAATCCTAGGAAATTCATTTGAATTCCAAATCCTGTGAAACCAACTCCTAGATGCTTCTAAAATCATGACTTGTTGATGGGTGCCTTTGCTCATCATTCAAGAAAATATTTCTGTATACTTCTTTCAAATCCATAAACCCCTTGATTCCATCATATTGGAATGTTCCAAATCACCCATTGATCCAATTCCTATGAAACCACCTTGGTCATTTCTAATATGACCAGAGGTATCCTAGAAAAGTACAACTCCTATTTTTAGAGCACTTTTATTTTTGCTTTGATTGTGTTGCTTATTACGATTGTTTCCATCGTTAGTTGACGAAATAAACGAAGTACTCGGAGATGGACCAGAAGGTTTGAAGACTCGGAAGAATAAGGCAAGCAGCCCTTTGACCATGTTCAAGAAACCTTTTTATGCATATCTCATAGCACCTTATTATCAATGCATCGAAATCATGTTGAGGTGGAGACCACTTTGGTTGCTACCTTTGTTACTTACTATTGATACTTGCATCAAACATGACCCTACCTTCCTATGAGGGTTATGTGGGTGGGAGTAGATAGATGTATGCTATAGTAGTTGGCTACGCAAAATGGGTTGGGGTTATGCATTGAGTGAAACAAGTGTGGTCTGACATACTTGCAAATGACCCAGTGGGTGCCATTAATGCCCTGGGAGTTGATGAGGAGCTAGGGCACTACTTGGTGAAGAAGTAGTGTGCCGAGGCTTGATGAAAGTGTTGGTTACAGAGATGGATTAGATTTATGTGTGACTACCGTCCCAACCAAACATGCGCAACCACTCTACCCTTATATGGGAAAGGGCATTATTGATTACCTAGGCCGATACTAGCATGGTGCCCGCATTACTAGTGACGGAGGTGACATGAGGTCACTCTTGGGATGGGGTCACGCTTGGATAGGCGGCCATGACTGTCTTTACAGGGCACCGGACACACCGTTGGTACCCCGTGCTTGTGGTATGTGATGAATACGGAGCGAGGCTCCAAAAATCTTGAGATGTGAAATGTTGGCACGGGGCTGTTACCAATCGAGTGGACTCCATATTAGTGTCGCCTAGGGAAAGATAGTGATCGGGTGCTTACCCCGGGTACTTGAGGTACCGCGGGTCGTGGATGACACGGAAGTTCCCCGAATCTTGTGGGTAAAGTGTGCAACCTCTGCAGAGTGTAAAACTATTCGAATAGCCGTGTCCACGGTCATGGACAGTTGGGTGGTGTTGCTTAGACTATGTCCATAAGTTTCTGGGAAACAACACGATTCAGAGATATTATTGATGTGATTATGAGAAAGTTACAATGAGCTTGAACATGAGTTGATTACAACTCTTTCTCGATACTGATGTCTGTGACCTCCTGATACTTGTTACAGACACATGCATATCCATGTTATATGTTGATCATACTTGCATATGAAAAACTAGCTTTCCGCAAAACTGCCAATTTAGCAGTAGATCCTTGCATAATTATTCTGTCATCACACTTGGGTTGCTTGCGAGTACATTCAAAGTACTCATTGGCTTGCCACTGGTTATTTTATTGGCCAGGCATGAGAGAACAGGTTATGATGAAGATTTCTTGGTGATGAGCATGCGAGCTAGGACGCTTCCCAATCAGAATGCCTGTAGGGTTAAGGCAGATGGCATGGGTCCATGTTGTCATTGAAGATTTTCCGCTGCGACGATATACTCAAGACTTGACCTTAATGGTCCTATTTGTGTAATACGGTATGTATGGATGTAAGACTCTTGTTATTCAGCTTCTGTGTTCAGTGAGCATTGATCTCTGGGATCACTGTACACGTGCATTCGGTGATCTCGACTTCTAAGTCGGGGTCCCCTCAGAGCTGGTATCAGAGCCATCATGACTGTAGGAAGCCTTAGTTAGCATGGTCGTTAGTTAGGGTAAAACTATTTCCAAACTATTAGTAGTTTTCAAATCTATCTATACTTCTCTTCCCTTCTCAGTTTTTCGAAAACTAGGCTATACTCGATCTCTTCCCCTTCAAAACTTTTGGTCGCCAGAACCCTTATGCCCCAGACCACTGGATTTTCTGTAATCCTCGTGGAGTGCACCTTGCCAAACACTCACCCACCACTTTTGCACGCAAGAGTGGTGACACCACGACAAGATGATGTCCACGGAAAATCCATCCTTGATGAGTGAGGACATGAAGACCCAAAAGATGGTGCAACCCTAGCCTACGATGACCATGGCATGAGTTGTGCAAAATCATGATATACATCGCTAACAGAGTAATCATGTCACTACCGTTGTTGTATCGGCAACCACCGGTCGATGAGAACCTCGCCATTTGGTCCGCCTCACTATAGTGAGCAGGAAAACGGTTCTCTTCATCCCCCGCTCTTGGTGTCGATGTTTTCATCAACGAAATCGACATGTTGGACCTCTATTATGCCTTGATTTTTGCATATGGATTGCCTACCTAGTACCCTCGACGCCCTAGAAGGCACAAGGGATCGTCATGATTAAAGAGACAAGAGAAGACAAGTCAACGCCAACTACAAGGAGGCACCTTCACCACACCACCTCATCAGGCGAGAAGTTGTTGAAGATTCTTCAGGATCAACCTGGATCATTCATCAAGCAACTACAAGGGACATAGCAACACCCGAGGAAGCTCAGAAGACGAGAAGATTGGCTTCATTCCTGGCCTTAAGAAGATTGGTCTCCCTAAATCACGTTATGAGGGGAGACTAACTGGGAAAGGAACGCTTGGAGGGGAGTCAATAATATGCAGGGACGGGCATTCTTAGTTTGAAGCACACTACACAGTTCTACAGAACTCTACCCTAGTGACCCCGTATGTCGATGAACTCAAGAACAGTCTGTGCTCCAAACACCCGGAGCGGTGTGACGACTGGATTACATGTGAACACATCAAGACTTTCGGCAGTTGGTTGGAAACACGTCTCAGAGGTGACAACACTATTTGTGATGAGCTGTACTCGTTTTCCAGGGGGCCATCTTAGACTGTATTGACTTACAAAGGATACGAGATAAATGGGAATACATTTTACAGAATCACCCAAGATAAAAAGAGCACGAACCAAAACAGCGGTGTCCGCTTTGATGCAGCAACCAATAAGGGAAAGGACACATATTATGGTTACATAGTGGACATATGGGAACTTGACTATGGACATGATTTTAAGATCCCTTTGTTTAAGTGCAAATGGGTCAATCTGTCAGGAGGTGGGCTACAGGTAGACCCAGATTATGGAATGACAACAGTGGATCTGAACAATCTTGGGTACATAGACGAACCGTTCGTCCTAGCCAATGATGTGGCGCAGGTTTTCTATGTGAAGGACATGTCTACAAGAACCAGAAAAAGAAAAGATATGGAAGCGAACACATCAAACGATGACCCAAAGCGCCACATAGTTCTTTCAGGAAAAAGAGACATCGTGGGAGTGGAGGACAAGACAGACATTTCCAAAGATTATGAAAAGTTTCATGAAATTCCCCCCTTCAAAGTCAAGGCTGACCCAAGCACCTTGATAAACGATGAATATTATCCATGGTTACGTGTCGGTGTACTGGAAACGACACATATGGGATCACAAGAATCCCTACTACAGTGCAGGGCGCGGGGTTGAGAGAAGAGCGGATCAAACAGATAGCACACGGTTCCTTTACCCAGGTTCGGGCCGCGAGGGTGCGTAAAACCCTATTCCTGCTTTGGTGGATTATATGTTTGTGTTCTTCAGCTAGCTACGGGGCGTGAGGAGCTCCAAAAAGCCGAATCCTCCTCCTGGTCGCCTCGGGCCTCATTTTATAGGGAAAAGGGGTCGCCACAGTGGCACACATGAGGTGGAAAGGGTACAGTGATGCGAGGTTATCCCTCGCATTACATGACAAGGCGCATTTAATGCGTCTTGCTTAGGTGTCCTTGCTTTATCGGGGACGGGGGAGACATCCGTCTTGTCCGTCGTCGCTCCTTCTTGTGTTGACACGCGCCCTAGCCAGCGATGCCTGAGATGCCATGTTGGCAGGCAGGCAGCTGAGGTGGCGCAATGGTGGGTCTCCACGAAGACCTGCATGTCGCCACGCAGGTGCCTGCCCAGGTGGTTGGGTCGGCAGCTGCATATGGCGGTGGAGGCTTAGTTGGCGTGGGCCTGATGGTGGCCCTGCGGACGTCCTCGGCAAGTGTCTTACCGGGGCCCCCGCAAGGGTCTTGCCGCGGCGCCTGCTGTCATCCCCGTCAAGGTGCTTGCCGGAGGTCTTGTGGTCTTCCTTGGCTAGGATCCCGCCAAGGGTCGCCGCCTTCTTATTGTGTATCTGAACTTTAATGTCTTCACGAAGAACTGCAAGCCACTACGGGGATATCTCCCAAATCTTTGCCCCGTGGGGCAGTGGACTCAAGGGTGGTCCGCTCCGCAGGCGTGGGGCGAATTTCCGCGGCAAGGCTCTTGCCGGGGCTGCTAAAGCCGGCCCCGGCAAGGATCTTGCCGGGGCTGCTAAAACTGGCTCCCGGCAAGGATCTTGCCGGGGGAGCCGGTTCGTCCCTTTGCTCTTCGTGGTCTTGGATTTGGGCGTCAATTCCATCGAGGTTCGGTCTTACCCTGGCTCACCTCCCTTGCCGTGCTTGGTGTGGTGGCGCCCGTGGCTCAGACTGCCCGTGCACAGTCATACGGGTACAAAAAGTGTACCCCTCTTTTTGTACACCGACAGGAGCCCCCGGGCCTGGGCCACACATAAGCGCGACGCATTGTTGGGCTAGGCCCATAACGGTGCGCGGGCAGGCGGGACAGTTTTTACCGTGGTAAGATTTTTTGCGTGCCACGGCTCCCACGATCCGCGCGCATGGCGCGGTGTGGAGGGGTGTGCGTGACGTGGGCGGCATGCGCGGGGCGGTTTCCGCACGCATGCGTCACGTCGCAGTAAAGAGGCGGCTTCGCGCCTTCCCCATAAACGGGGGGAGACGTGGAGGTGCGGCCCATTTACATAATGGGGCCGAGGCGCGGTTCTCAAGGCGTCCACTCCCCACGATCACGGGGTGGGGAGAGGTCGCCTCACCCATCTCCTCGGTTCTGCACGTCTGCCACGTGCCTCCCATGCGCTTGGGGTGGCGCACGGTGGAGGCGGGAAACCAGGCCGTCACTGGTTGGGGCGGCGGGTCGGTCCTGGCTCCCTGCGCCTTCCGCATCTTGATTGGCCGAGCATGGCGGTCGAGCCCCAACCCCGTTCCTTTATAAAGAGCGGGGGGGGGGGAGGGATGGCGTCTCACACTCTTCCATCTTCTTCCTCCTTCAGCTTCTGTTCCCCTCTTCCGTTCATCATGGAGAGAGGAAATGCCGGCCCTTCAACGGTGGCGGCGAGGGTCGCCGCTCGACAACGCGTCCCTCCTTCTCCTGCACCTGCGGTGGCAGAGCCGGCCACGAGGGGAAGGGGGAGGGGGCGAGGCCATGTGCGAGGCCGGGGCGCTCGGCGAAGGGGAGGACGGGGCGGCCCGCCGGCCTCGCCCCCGCCAGCAGCTCCTCCTCCAGTGGATGGCCATGTTGGGGATGACCCTTGCGAGTTCTTTGTCAGGTTGCGGCGGCCGCCGCGCCGTCGCCTTCGTCTCCAGACTCCATTTGCACGGGAGATGGAGCTGGATCCGCTGGAGTCATTGCGGCTGCACATGAGGGGCTGTGGGATCAGTAGCACGCGGGTCCGCGTCGACTTCCCTGCTCCTCATGTGATGTATCTTCGTCAGGGATGGAAGACGTTTGCTCGTATCCACAACCTGACGGATGGGCTCACTCTCCATTTTAAGTTGATGGAGGGTGGCCTTCTCTCCGTCAAGGTCTTCGGGCACTTTGGGACTCGTGCAAGGTGCTGCTTGGAGAGCTCCTCCGATGACGAAGACTCCTCCTCGAGCAAGGGTGACGAGGAGGACAGCGGTAGCAATGACGAGGGCGGTAGGCGGCAGGATGACGGGTCCGACTAGGTGTCGGGCGCCGCTCCTGGTGGCACCGGCGACCCCATCATCCTCGTCGCCGGCTCCTTGAACTTCTCGGGGCCATCCCCTTGGAGGCTGGCGTAGGGAGGCTGCAGAAGAGGAAGAGGAAGAGGGCGGGCGGCAAGGTCATCATGTCGGAGTACGGGGGCACCAACGCATTCGACATGTACTGACGTCCTGCCGCCTCGTCTTCGAGCTCTGCTTCCGGCGCCGCCATCACCATCCAGCCCTTGGGCGGCCACCGAGATGTCGTCTTGGTGTCTTCTGCCACCCGTAGCTCGCCTAGGCGCTCCTTTTGCCCTTCTCGCCTCCTTGACCTACCTCCTGAGGAGAGGGCAAGAAAGGCATTACGGGCATCTTATCTCTTTTTAGTTTGTAAGCCTTCGGGCATCTGTTAAATTTAAAACTTGTAATCCCCTTGTTCATGTTTTTCATTCCCTATGGACTGTACCTGAGTGGAATGTTTTTAATGAAAAAGGGATGTTTGCCGGGTCATTTGTTCGCAGGTAGAACCCACAATAGGGAACAAGTCCCTGATATCTCTAAAATAAACATTTTCTCGCCCGGCAACAGGCCTTGCCGTCTCCCCACTCCGCTCGACCTTCCTCACGCCTTTGGCAGAGGGAGGGATGAAGTGGGTTTAGGATCCTTGCTTCATCCTTTCGCCACCGCGACTACGACCAAACTTGGCCCCAGGAACGAGTCCTAGGGCCTAGAGTTATTGGAGCACGGTAGTTTTAAGGAAAGAAACAAGGTTTCACATACCTCAGCCCATAATGGAATACATGACAAGGGATGAAGAACTTATCGGAAGCTGCAGCCCCCGGCAACCCTGGTTTGTCATGGGTGAATCGTTGCTCTTGTAGCCCCTGGCAACACTGGCTTGCCAGGGCCTAGATGCTAGTCTGTCCCTTTTTCATCTCCCCAAGTGGATTCGGCAAGGATATCTGTGTGTCCTGTGAACCAAAGAAGATAGAAGAAAGACAAAGGGATGCAAACTCGACCTCTAAGCTAGGGGTTCGCCGCCGCCAAGCACTATCAACCCTAACCAAGGACGAGACTCAACTCAGCATGCATGCTATAACTTAGGGCGCCAGCGCTTCATTTATTTATGCTCAGGGTCTGCGCCTGGCTTTGTACAAAGGGTTACATGCCTTGCCGGCAAGGCTTGTACAAAAGGTGGCTTGCCGGGGGGCCCGGCAAGCCGCGCCTTATGGGTAAAACTTGCGAAGATGGTCAATGTTCCAGGAATTGCTCACCGGAATGGCATTTTTGGTCTCCAGGTGGACTGCGCCAGGCCTGGTGACTCGTATTACCCGATAAGGGCCTTCCCACTTCGGCGTCAACTTGTTGGTATTCTTGGCCGATTGAACGCGCCGAAGAACAAGGTCGCCTTCATCAAAGCTTCGGGCATGAACCTTGCGGCTATGGTAGTGGCACAAGGCTTGCTGGTAGCGTGCTGCTCTCACAGCCGCCCGAAGACGATCTTCCTCAAGGAGCGTTGCGTCATCTTGTCGCAGTTGCTCTTGCTCAAGCTCATCATAAGCGAGCACTCGAGGTGACCCGTATATGAGTTCAGTGGGGAGAACTGCCTCTACCCTGTATACTAGGGCGAATGGGTGTCTGGCCGGTGGCTCAATTTGGCGTCGTTCTGATCAACCAAAGAACCGCCGGCAATTCATCAATCCAGCGCCTTCCACTGTTGTGCAGCCTATCAAAGGTCTTTGTCCTTAAGCCTCGCAGTACTTCAGCGTTTGCCCTCTCAGCTTGACCATTGCTTCGTGGGTGAGCAACGGAAGCAAAATAGACTTTGCTGCCGAGGTCTTGG
>LR738715.1:366900153-366932986 GCA_902687465.1 Secale cereale
CTTGCTGGTAGCGTGCTGCTCTCACAGCCGCCCGAAGACGATCTTCCTCAAGGAGCGTTGCGTCATCTTGTCGCAGTTGCTCTTGCTCAAGCTCATCATAAGCGAGCACTCGAGGTGACCCGTATATGAGTTCAGTGGGGAGAACTGCCTCTACCCTGTATACTAGGGCGAATGGGTGTCTGGCCGGTGGCCTAATTTGGCGTCGTTCTGATCAACCAAAGAACCGCCGGCAATTCATCAATCCAGCGCCTTCCACTGTTGTGCAGCCTATCAAAGGTCTTTGTCCTTAAGCCTCGCAGTACTTCAGCGTTTGCCCTCTCAGCTTGACCATTGCTTCGTGGGTGAGCAACGGAAGCAAAATAGACTTTGCTGCCGAGGTCTTGGATATATTGCATGAAGGTGCGGCTTGTGAACTGCGTGCCGTTGTCGGTGATGATCCTATTGGGTACACCAAACTGGCACACTAGTCCCTTGAAGAACTTGACGGCTGACTGAGCTGTGACCTTCCTCACCGCCTCCACCTCCGGCCACTTTGTGAACTTGTCGATTGCAATGTACAAGTACTCAAAGCCCCTGACAGCGCGTGGGAAAGGGCCCAGTATGTCGAGCCCCCAGACCGAGAAGGGCCAGGAGAGAGGAATGGTTTGAAGGGCTTGAGCTAGTTTGAATGGAACTGACACGCTTCACACCTGGTGACCAGTGTCGTCGCATCCTGGAGGGCAGTGGGCCATAAGAAGCCTTGCCGAAATGCCTTGCCGGCAAGGGCTCTTGACCGTATGTGGGATCCACATATGCCTCCATGTATCTCTGCCAACAGCCCCAGTCCTTCCTCTCGAGGGATACACTTCAATTTCACGCCGTTCGATCTCTTTCTGTACAGGAAGTCATCGACGAACTGGTACATAGCAGACCGACGGGCTACTTTTTCCACTTCTTCCTGTTACTCAGGAAGTTCCCCAGTGTGGAGGAATCGGACGGTATGTTGTGCCCACGCTGGAGCCTGGGGCTCGACGGCGAGGACTAAAGGCATTTTCTCCGCCATGGGAGGGGTTGTCTCGATGGCAAGAGCTTGACGCTCCGCCGGAGCCAGCCGTCCTGGGACGGGCTCAGTGTCCCCGGCAACATTCTTGATGGCGGCTCCAGGGAGCTCGGCGGGAAAGTACTTGCCGGGCCCTGATTTCCTTCTCTTGTTTTTCCCTGTAGATGGATTAATGGATGGCTGAGAAAGCTGAAGCACAAAGGTACCTGGTTCCACATGTAACTTGAGGGCAGCGCGCTTTGACAGGTAATCAGCGATGTGGTTCTCCGCTTGGGGAACGTGCTCTGCCTGTATACCATCAAAGCGCTCTTCCAACTTTCTCACTTCATCGATGTAGGCCTTCATCAACGGGCTCTGGTAATCTTTGTTGACTTGTTTGACGACAAGCTGCGAGTCGCCCCTAACAATGAGTTTCTTGATTCTGAGGTCTGCCGCGATCCTATTACCAGCAAGCAGCCCCTCATACTTAGCAGTGTTGTTCGTTGATACCTCCCTGGGGAAGTGCATCTGGACCACGTACTTGAGGTGCTCTCCAGTTGGCGCGACCAGCAGTACGCCAGCCCCGGCGCCCTATAAGGAGAAAGCTCCATCAAAGTACATGATCTAGTTGCAACTCGCCTCTTTGCCGAGGAGAGCAGTTTCCTGGACTTCTTCATCAGGCGTCGCGGTCCATTCTGCAACGAACTCTGCCAGGACTCGGCTTTGAATCGTCGAGGTACTTTCAAACTTGAGGCCAAAGCTGGACAGCTCTAGTGCCCACTCTACAATTCTTCTCGTTGCATCTGGATTGTGCAATATCCACTGCAGAGGGAGGCGAGTGACGACAGTGATCTCGTGCACCTGGAAGTAGTGACGCAGCTTCCTCGAGGCCATAAGAAGGCCGAAGAGCAATTTCTGCACACCGGAGTACCTTGATCTAGCCCCCTGCAAGAGGGAGCTAAGAAAGTAGACCGGGTGCTGCATCATTTTCTTCCTTGGCTGCACTCCAACCGGCCGTGTCATCTCTGCACCAATGGCATCAGGCGCTGTCGCCACTATCACCTCTTCATCAATTTCTCTCTGCGCCACTAGTGCGGCACTGACCACCTGGTTTGTTGCCGCTAAGTATAGCAGTAGCGGTTCTCGTGGCCTAGGCGCAACTAGTACTGGCGTGGAGGAAAGATACCTCTTCAAGTCTTGTAATGCTGCTTTAGCTTCTGGCGTCCACTCCATCGGGCCTGCCTTTGTCAAAATCTTGAAAAAGGGGAGGGCGCACTCTGCAGACTTGGAAATGAATCTGCTCATGGCGGCGACGCAGCCAGCAAGCCAATGCACATCCTTGACCCGTTTGGGTGCTTCAATCTGTTCTATAGCTTTGATCTTGTCCGGATTGGCCTCTATCCCACGCTATGACACAAAGAACCCGAGAAGCTTGCTGGACGGGACGCCGAAGACGCACTTCTCAGGGTTCAGCTTGAGGTTGATCTTGCGCAGGTTTACAAATGTTTCTTGTAAATCCGGTATAAGGGTTGCCTTGTTCTTGGTTTTGACCACTATATCATCCATATAAGCCTCCATATTTCTATGGAGCTGGGGTTCAAAACCAATCTGGACTGCCCATGCAAACGTCGAACCAGCACTCTTCAACCCGAAAGGCATTCGCACGAAACAGTACGTGCCACATGGGGTGATGAATGCTGTCTTCTCTTCGTCTTCTCTTGCCATGAAGATCTGATGGTAGCCGGAGTAGGCATCGAGGAATGACAACAGGTCACACCCAGCCGTGGAGTAAACAATCTGGTCGATGCGCGGCAACGGGAAGGGGTCCTTGGGACAAGCCTTATTGATATCTGTGTAATCAATACACAGCCTCCACTTCCCATTTGCCTTGCGCACTACCACTGGATTGGCCAACCACGTTGGATGGAGCACTCCTCTTACCAAACCTGCTGCTTCCAGTTTCCGGATCTCCTCTGTGATGAACTCTTGTCGTTCCAAAGCTTGCTTCCTGACCTTCTTCTTGACGGGCCGCGCATGAGGACAGATAGCAAGGTGGTGCTCAATCACCTCCCTAGGAACGCCGGGGATGTCGGATGCTTGCCATGCAAACACGTCGACATTCGCCCGCAGGAAGGTGACGAGTGCGTCTTCCTATTTGTCATCAAGGGTGGAGCTTATGGTGAAAGTCCCTCCCGTGTCGTCCTCCTTGACGGAAACCTTCTTGGTTCCTGGCGGTGTGGCCCTGGACATCTTGTTTCTGCCGGTGGAGCTCTTTGGCACGTCCTCGACGGGAGCGCGACACTACGAAGAGGTGCGCTTGCCGGAGTGGGTGTTCGAGGTCTCACCGGTCTTCTTCTTGCCGGTGGAGCTCTCTGGCACGTCCTCGACGGGAGCACAACACTCCGAAGAGGTGCGCTTGCCGGAGTGGGTGTCCAGGTCTCACCGGTCTTCTTCTTCTTCCCTCCCGGGGCTCCAGTGGCAGGAGCAAGTGCCCTCGTGGCGGCAGCTGCTGCAACTGCTTGCTGGTATAGTTGGTCAGCGCAAATTAGAGCATCTTTCTTATCGGAGGGGATGGTGATGATCGTCACAGGTCCTGGCATCTTCAGGGTGTTGTAGGCGTAGTGTGACGCTGCCATGAACTTTGCCACCGCTGGGCGGCCAAGGATCCCGTTGTCAGGCAATGGGATCTTGGCAACATCGAACACGATCCTCTCCGTCCTGTAGTTTAGATCACTTCCAAAAGTCACGGGCAGCGTGACCTTCCCCTTTGGCTGACTTCTCCCCGGGTTGACCCCCTGAAACGTACCCGTCTCTTCGAGGTCTCCGTCAGGAATCTGTAGCTTCTGGATCACGGTGGGTGAGAGAAGATTCAGACCGGCCCCGCCATCGACTAGCATCTTCGTCACCTTGAGGTTGCGTATTGTCGGTGAAACCAACAATGGCAAGCACCGAACCGCAGTAGTGCGATCAGGGTGATCCTTAGTGTCAAAAATGATAGGCGTGCTGGGCCATTTTAGCGGCTTTTGGGCACCAGACGACGACTCCACCGCCGTAATCTCACGCGCCCACTGTTTAAGCTGGCGGTGAGAAGTATGCAGCGAGGCGCCGCCATTGACGCACATGGCCTCCATGGCTTTCTGAAACTCTTGGTCGCCGGACTCGTCGTCCTCTTCGTGATCATCATCTTCGGGCCTTCTGTCACGGCCCCGGGCGGGCCTCTCCTACTGTTTATACTTGCCGCGACGGCCTACTTGGCCGTCACGCTTCTTGCCGGACCCCTCAGCACTGTCCTGGCCCTTCTCCTTGTCCCGCCTCTCGTATTCAGCCCTCTGCTTCTCAACATGGAGCTCAACCTGTCGGCAGTCCTGGAGATCATGGCCTTTGGTGTGATGGATCTTGCAGTATCGCTTGCTTGAGTTTCCTGGCTTCTCGGCAGTCGCCAAGGCCCGGCAGGCGACACACCCGGCAATTTCCTTGCCGGGGTCACCCGCCTTGGTTTTCTTGGCGGAGCCGGCGTCATCAGATCCCTCGACGGCAAGCACGACTTTACCCTTGCGCTTCATGTTGCGGTGCCGGCCTTTCTTCACTGGGGCAGCAGTATCGTCATCTAAAGAGTCAGTTTCCGCGTCGGCATCTTCGCCGGGGTACTTCCTTCCCTCTTCAGCCCGGGCACATCTGTCAGCAAGAACATAGAGTTATGCCACATCTTTCACCTTGGTCATCGCCAGTTCTTCACGCATCTTGCGGTTACGCACGTTCTGATGGAACGCGCTGATGATGGCGGCAGGGTGAACATCAGAGATATTGTACTGTACCCGGCTGAACCTTTGTATGTACTTGCGCAGACTCTCGCCTTGCTTCTGGGGTATGATGTGCAGGTAACTTGCTTGGCCATGGGCTTAGTGACCTCCAGTAAAGGCGCCAACAATCTCATGACACAAATCCGACCAGGAGGAAATAGAGTCTACCGGCAAGTGCATCAACCACGACATGGCGTTGGGCTTAAGAGCCAACAGAAATTAATTCGCAAGCACCTTATCGTCGCGGGCTCCGGCAGCCTGCATCGCGATGGTGTAGATGCTGAGGAACTCCGACGGGTGGGTCTTGCCGTTGTACTTCTCGCCAACGTCAGGCTTGAAGGTGTGGTGATTGGGCCACTGGAACTGCCGCAGCTCACGGGTAAAAGCCGGACAGCCTACCTCGTAAGGTAGACCTCCAGGGCTCTCCGGCACTGGGCGGTCCACAGCAGGCCCTGCTAGCCTGTCTGACTGGTGGCGCGCTCCGCGCCGGCGCTCGATGGTGGTCCGAGCGTCTTCATGAGCTCACTCCTGAAGAACTTGACGCTGGTCGCTGTGGGTCCGTGGGTCGGACGACACTATGGAGATGGCGTCACCCGCGATGTCTCGACGAGTCGACACACGCAGTACCGGGTGAGGAGGAGGCGAATGCACTGTGGCCACGGTGCTGCCGATCCTCCCGCCACCGGTGCGTGGGACCCCATCGTGGCGTCGACCTGGGAGCTCCGCTGGACTTGGTTCATCCTTGTCGGTGACGACGACAAGGCTTCGGATGGTGGCTCTCCATTCGTCGAGTTTCCCCGTAACGGGAGGAAAGTCGAGGAGCAACTGTGCGCGCGCCAAGGCTTCGGCTGGGGTTAGCGATAGCGAAACCTGCGTGGACCGCGACGCGCTTCGACCCCTGACCATGTCAGGAGGAGCTCCATCATGATCCCGCTGTCGCATGCCGTTTCCACCAGTGCTTCGGCGGGCGGGCAGGTCTTCTACGTCCCGGGACTGGCACTCGGGGATCTTCCCATGGTGACGCCCGGGTTCTTCAGCATGACGACGCCGTTCGTCGTGCGCTACTTGAGAGGAGCGCGCTGTTGGCGCCGGCGTGGGAGTCTTGGAGGGCCTTGCGTCGCCTTCGGGTGATGCGGTAGCGATCTTGGAAGGCCCCACGCCACTCGCGGAGGGCATGGCTTCGTCTTTGGATCCGGCGGTGTGTGGCCCGTTACCAGGCACACAAACATCGCCACCTCCCATACTCCGGCTGCTGGGACGGTGTTGGTGTTCCCGAGCAGCGCCCCGGGTCCTTTCCGTGACCGGTCCGCTGCTCGCCCGCGTCGGGCGGGCTGTCCGGCTTCCGACTGGCCAACCGCCACCGTCGTCTTCTTCTTGGGCGCCATGATGATGAAGAAGCGTCGAACTAACTGCTAAAGCCGATTCTCACAACTGCGCACCCCCTACCTGGCGCGCCAAAGATGTCGGTGTATTGGAAACGACACCTATGGGATCACAAGAATCCCTACTACGGTTGCGGGGCGCGGGGTTGAGAGAAGAGCGGATCAAACAGATAGCACACGGTTCCTTTACCCAATTTCGGGCCGCGAGGATGCGTAAAACCCTACTCCTGCTTTGGTGGATTATATGTTTGTGTTCTTCAGCTAGCTACGGGGGCGTGAGGAGCTCCAAAAAGCTGAATCCTCCTCCTGGTCGCCTCGGGCCTCCTTTTATAGGGATAAGGGGTCGCCACAGTGGCACACAGGAGGTGGAAAGGGTACAGTGATGCGAGGTTATCCCTCGCATTACATGACAAGGTGCATTTAATGCGTCTTGCTGAGGTTTCCTTGCTTTAGCGGGGACGGGGGAGACATCCGTCTTGTCTGTCGCCGCTCCTTCTTGTGTCGACACTTGCCATGGCCAGCAATGCCTGAGATGCCATGTAGGCAGGCAGGCAGCTGAGCTGGCGCAATGGTGGGTCTCCACGAAGACCTGCATGTCGCCACGCAGGTGCCTGCCCAGCTGGTTGGGTCGGCAGCTGCATATGGCAGTGGAGGCTTAGTTGGCGTGGGCCTGATGGTGGCCCTGCGGACGTCCTCGGCAAGGGTCTTGCCGGGGCCCCGGCAAGGGTCTTGCCGTGGCGCCTGCTGTCATCCCCGGCAAGGTGCTTGCCGGAGGTCTTGTGGTCTTCCTTGGCTAGGATCCAGCCAAGGGTCGCCGCCTTCTTAGTGTGTATCTGTCCTTGAATTTCTTCACAAAGATCTGCATGCCACTACGGGGATATCTCCCGAATCCTTGCCCCATGGGGGCAGTGGACTCAAGGGTGATCCGCTCCGCAGGCGTGGGGCGAATTTCCGCAGCAACGGTCTTGCCGGGGCTGCTAAAGCCGGCCCCGACAAGGATCTTGCCGGGGTTGCTAAAACTGGCTCCCGGCAAGGATCTTGCCGGGGGAGCCGCTTCGTCCCTTTGCTCTTCGTGGTCTTGGCTTTGGGCTTCAATTACATCGAGCTTCGGTATTACCCTGGCACACCTTCCTTGCCGTGCTTGGTGTGGTGGCACCCATGGCTCAGACTGCATGTGCACAGTCATAGGGGTACAAAAAGTGTACCCCTCTTTTTGTACACCGACATTACGACGCAATGAGCAAAGGACACAAGCGAAGAAAAAGTGAAGACTTTTTCTCCACAACTATTGTTATGATGCCTTTAATCTAGAATATCACTTTGTAATCGTGCATTTTGAACACAGAAGTAGTCTGTAGTTCAAATAAGTTAAAATTTTGAAATCCCTTCGTAATAGATGAGTTTTCGTTTGAAACCCTGATACCTCGAAACAGATAGTACGTTTTGTACATGAAGTGCATCCAGTTTTTGTCGTAACCCTCTCAACGTTTTAGCACATGCTATGTGGGTGAAATGATGATGCCATGCCAACTTTCAACCTTTTCAGAGTTCATTTGAAATGCTTTTCAATTTCAGGGTCATTTAGCTCAACCAAATCAGTAAATGCATGAAAAAGAACAAATGAAGTCAGAAAGGGTTGAAAATTGATGATGTGGCTTTAAATGGTCCATTTTGAACACAGAAAAAGTCTGGAGTTCAAATAAGTTCAAAAAAGGTTCAAATTTTTTGTTTCTGTTCAAAACATTAAAAGCAAAAAGAATTTTCTAAGAATTTATGCAACTAAATGAAAAAGGAATCTACTAAAAAGCTTTTATAAACCTCTAGTATTTTTGAAACTAAAATTATATAAAATTTATGCAACTAAAATTATCTAAGAATTGTCTGTTGAAAACATCAAAAATCTATTTTTATAATAAAGTTATTCACTAACTAGTTATTCACAGAAATTTCAAAAAATCACATTTGAAAACTAATGGCACTAACAGAAAGTTTATAATTTTTGTGACCTAAAAGCAAAAGAAGAAAATAAATAATGCAAAAAACAAAACAAAAAATAAGAAAAATGCCGACTACTAGGCCACCACGGCCTAAATACGACTAGAAACCCAACCAGCTAGGTGGGCCAGGATTCAGGCCCGCAGTAGGCCCAATAGGCCCACATGCATGTAAAGAAAGGTTAGGCCCGTAAGCCTGCTGTAGAGAGGAGCTCGACAGCTCAAGCGTAGCGCACCTTATAAACAGGTGCGACTCTCTCTCAGCTAGCGAGGTGGGACTAAACTCCCACCACCACGCCGCTGGGCAAGGCCTTTGGTCCCGGTTGGTAGCACCAACCGGGACTAAAGGTGGGCATTGGTACTGGTTCGTGGCACCAACCGGGACCAATGCCACCCTTTAGTACCGGTTGGTGCCAATAACCGGGACCAAAGGTCCCAGTGTCCCGCCCTTTGGGCTGCTGAAAAGAGGCCTTTGGTTCCGGTTGGTAGCACCAACCGGGACTAAAGGGTGCATTGTTCCCGGTTGGTGCTACGAACCGGAACCAATGGCTTTCCTATATAAGCCCACACTTAGCAGTTTTCCCATTCACCGTTCTTCTCCCTTCCGACGCCGCGCCGAACAGCATGACGCCGCCAGGCTGCCGGACCTGCACTCGGCCTCGCTCTCGCCGACGCCCTTGCCGGTGCCCTACCCCGGCTGCCCCCGCCGTCCGCCGTCCCACCGTCGCGGTCCGCGCGTGGCCCTTGCGCCCCGGCCGGCCCGCCCCCGCCATCCGCCGCCCCACCATCGCCATTCGTGTGTCGCGGCCCCTGCCCCGGCCTGCGCCCCCACCATCTTCGTCGTCGCCGCCCCCAATGTGAGCCGCCACCGCCACGGCTGTTCGGGCATTTTTTTTCTTCATATATTGTGTATTAATTTTTTTTGTTCATATCATTTTTTCATATATATATATAATGTATATATGTATGTATGCAAAAGTTAGAATTTTTTTCTGTTCATAGATTTTTTTGGTGATATTATTGTAGAATATGCAAATATTGTTTGTATGTTCATATGCAAAGATTATGTCCATATGTAATTTTTATGGTTTTTCTGTTGTAATTTTGTTCATAAAGTTTTAGGATGAAAAAAAAGAAGAAGAAGAAGAAAAAAAGGAGGAGGAGAAGTTGCGTTTAGTTTTAGGATTATTTTAGTTTATGTTTAGGTTAGGAAGAAGGAAAAGAAAAAGGAGAAGAGGAGAAGGAAGAAGAGGAGAAATAAATAAGTTTTTAGATGTATAATATATGATGACGATGATGTAATTTTATTCGATGATATATGATGATGTAATTTTGTCGATATACCCCTGCCCGATAACTTCGACATGAGGGGGGTCGATCGATATCTACCCCCCTACCCTATAACATTTTTCTACGTATATGTCGTCGTTCTCGATATATATATATATACCCCCTCCCCGATAACTTCGACATGAGGGGGAGGGGTAGCCGAGGGGTCGAGGGTTGCTGAGGGTTCGGGGGTCGAGGGTTCGAGCGCGTCGAGGGTCACCGAGGAGTCGAGGGGTCGCCGAGGGGTGGAGGGTCGAGGGTTCGAGGGTCGTCGAGGGGCCGAGGGTTCGAGTGTCGTCGATTGGTCAATTTTGTCGATATACCCCCTCCCCGATAACTTGGACATGAGGGTTCGAGGGTCGAGGGGGTCGAGGGTCGCCGAGGCCACCACAAACCCTAGAGAAGTGTTGAGGCCACTAATATATCCGTTATGTCATGTTTGTATAATAATTTCCATGTCGTAATATTTGAAGAAATTATGGACATATGACGAGACAAGATAGCAGAACAGGTGTTGGGGGACATAATCGCAGACCGAGCTGTTGTCGAAATGTATATCAACGTCGACTACGATGGTCATTTGGACGGACATGGTGATGAAGAAGTAGGCTACGGTGATCCAATGGAGGAGATAACACATGATTATGAAGGCTCCGGTGATCCAATGGAGGAGGAAACACATGATTATGATGGCTCCGGTGATCCAATGGAGGAGGAAACACATGATTATGATGGCTCCGGTGACCGATTACCGGTGGAAGAAGGACACGGTGATGACGGCTCCGGTGATCGAACGGAGTCCGGCCAGGTATATATGTATTCATTAAGCATGTGCTGACACTATAGCTAATTGATGCATTGATTGTTGTGGTATATATGTACATGTATTAACTCTCTTCTTTATTCTTTTCTAGCCCTCCGGATCGAGCCAAAGTTTGGTAAAGACACGAGGCCCAAAGAAAAGGTTGCGCCAGGATGAGAAGTTCATCATCGAAGAAATTGGGCGCGATGGCCTACCGAGTCAACCCAAGAAGGCCAAGGACGCATTTAGTGCTCAGTGCGGGGTTGGTGTTAGGGACATGATCCCGATCAGCATCCACCCATGGTACAAGCCTAAGAACGAAGACCCTCAGGTGTCTTATGTCAACGGTATGCAGAAAAATGATCTTTGGACCGCGCTGAAGTCCAATTTCACCCTACCGCCAGAGGAGGATCCGGAGAAGCCAGTTATAGAGGAATTGGTCAAGGCGGCCGCTCTTAAGAAGATGGGGGAGCTATTTAGGAGGTGGAAGAATGAGCTGAATGCAAAGTTTGTCGTAAAAAAGAAGACTCCAGAATCCACCGACCGGTTTGAGAAGATCAGAGATCACTGGGAAGCATTTGTGGCCCACAAGAAATCAGAAAAGAGTAAGCAGATGTCAGAGAGAAACAAGAAAAATGCTGCGAAGAAGCTGTATCACCATCGCACGAGGTCAGGTGGCTACCTCAAAGCCCGGCCGTTGTGGGACAAGGCCGAGAATGACCTGATTCCTAAAGGGATCGAACCACAGACATTACACTAGCCAGACCATTCAAGGACTTGGTTCTTTGGAGTTGGGGGAACCTTGGTCCCTATAACAGGGAAGTGCGTTTGGACGTAGGAGCAACTTTCAATACCCATCAGGCAGCTTCAGTTCTTTATCGAAGCAGCGCAAAAAGGGACGTTCGTTCCCGACAGAGAGAACGACGAGCTCACAATGGCCCTCGGGAATCCTAAGCACCCTGGACGGACACGAGGCACGCCAGGCTCCCTTTCGTGGAAGGTTGGGTTTCCCGACGCAGGCGGTTACAAATGCCGGGAGAGGAAGAAGAAAGTGGATGAGACCACTTTGTAGGCGCTGCACGCAAGAGTAAAAGCGCTAGAGGACGAACGAGAAGAATCTCGCAGCAAGCAACTTGTCGAAGCTACCCTTGAAGCTACCCCGCCATCTTAGCGGAAAAGCAGCGTGGGTTCCATCGAGCTGCCTGAGGAGCCTGTCTTGGATGCTCTAGCTGCTAGCTACCCCGTGGAAGCTACCATGGAGTCTCAACATTGCCACCTTATGACGCAATGGATGCAATTCAATGTCAAGGCGGCTGTAGGCTCTGTTTATCCTTCGGAACCCGGCGCAACTTTTCACTGCCGTCCGATTCCAGAAGGATATGCTAGGGTGATGGTGGATCAAATAACGGAGGGGTTTGAGGATCTCGAGCTTGACCACCCTACCGGTGAAGGGGAGACTCGGCTGGGTTCTTCTCTGAAGACTCCATGCCTATGGCGGAAGGACCTCATCAACCTTGTGAACAAGACGCCTCCGGCGAGTCAGCGCACTCCACCTCCTCCTCCGCCTCCTCCTCCGGCAAGGGATCAACGCACTCCTTCTCCTTTTCCTGGTGATCTGGCGCGTGGCGGCACTCCGCCTCGTTCTCCGCCTGCGCCGGCGCGTCCGAGCAGCCCGCCTCCTCCTCCGCCTGCGCCGGCGCGTCCGACCAGCCCGCCTCCTCCTCCGCCTCGTCAGCAAGGCGTGAATAGAGCCGCCGACGCTCCGGCTGCTTCGACGTGTGGTAGCAACCCGCCTCCTCCTCCGCCTCGTAAGCAACAAAAGAAGGCAGCCGCTGGGACTGGTCAGGCGTCTAGCAGTACAACCAGAGGCAGGAGGCAATACAGATACAGTCCATCTCTCAGGCCCTTAGAGAAGTTACCATAAGAGAGGACCGACAAGGAGAACACGAAGATCTGTAAAGCCCAAGTGAAGGACTTTTTTGCAAAGAAACCTGTACCTCCAAAGCAGAAGATAGATCCGGCGAGAGCGAAGCGCACTATTGATGCCCTGAAGAAACCACCATCGTCTCGCCGAAAAGCAACTATGAGCGCATTATTCAAAAGTCATATGTCGAAGCATCACGGTCGGGAAGTACTTGCAGTGATCAAAGGTTAGCACAGAAAAAGTGGGAAACAAATTCCCCAGCTCGGCGAACAAGAGAACCAATCGTGCCCCCCGCTCAAGGTGCCTAGCGACATCGTCCCTCATCATGCGGGGATGGCGCCCGGTACCAATCTTGCAGATTACGTGTCCGATGATTTACTTCCTGATCTGTTAGAGGTGGATGATCACAAATACCAGTACGGGAAGCCTCTCGCCAAAGATCCCAGAACTCTAACCACGATGATGCGAAGATTGCATGACTGGTACATGGAAACCTGCAGAGACTCTGGTGGCCAGGATTCTCTGATGCTGAAAGTTACAGAGGAGCACAACCTCGTTGGAATTGATCTGTTGTCTGTTACATTTGAGGAGTTCTTCAACATTTTCAATCAGAGGGCCCTCGATAAACCATCGATCACTTGCTACAGTCTGTAAGTACTAGTTTTGTCATCAGTTAACTCTCTATATATAGCTCAGCTCTTCATATTGCAAGTATACTTCATTGCAAGTATATATAATTATCCTCACTATATTATGCTGGTTGAAGATCGTCGAATGTAGAAAAGCTGATATCTACGATATTGGCTTCATTAACACAAATCTCATAGATGAATATCAGGTAAAAGATCATGCCAAAGAAGCCGAGGCCAACTTGCTACAATCGTTGATACTAAATCAAAACAAAGATAAAATACTCTTTCCTTACAACTTCAAGTGAGTGTTACTGTCTTGTGCATATTCGGTTTCCCTTAATTATATATTACTCGAGGTTATAGTAATTAATGTAACTGATGAGTCGTATGCATGCGTGCGCAGTTTCCACTATATTCTCCTAGAGATTAAGCTTGAGGAGGGACTAGTAACTGTCTTAGACTCGAGACGAAAAGATCCCAAGGAGTATGCGGACATGTCTAAAATGCTCAACAAGTAAGTTCAATCGATCATTACCGCACCATATCGGCAACTTTGTTCATTTTCCTGATATAAAGTAATTGTTTTGTTCGTCTCGCAGGGTTGGAAAGAATTCGCCAAAAAAGTTCGGGCAATGCCGCGGCAACTGCAATGGATTTACCCGAAAGTAAGTACTCCTAGCTAGCTAGTTCCGCGCATCTCCTGTTGACTCTAGCTATACATTTATCAATGCCTTTATAATGCTTCATTATCTATTTGATTGACCTCTATTTCTTGTAAAGTGCTTGTGGCAAGAAGCCGAGAATAATTACTGTGGATACTACGTCTGCGAGTTCATCTACAATGCAACAGCTAAGAATAGGCGGGGCTACTCTAAAAGACAATTTGAGGTGTGTAAGCAAAAATATTCACAATTTTATTTTATTACCATCATTTCTATTGAGTTTAATTCATATATATATATATATATATATATATACATATATATATATATATATATGTATTGACCCCCTTCTTCAAATTAGATGTGGCAGATGCGGGATGAACTCCTACCACAAGATCGCATACGGGCAATTCAAGAGGAATTGGCGGGATTCTTTATTGATCACGTCATCAATAAAGCTGGAGAATTCCATCTGGAATATGATTTAAGATGTTAGGGAATTGTAGTAAGAGATCTGATATTGTATGTATGCAGCCAGTAGCGTCGGATAGATATACGAAAACTTGTTGTTCGACCTATCTCTCTCGAAGAAGGAGAGAGGTCGATCTTCTATACTTAATGGTTTCCTTCATTTGCTTACTAGCTACCGTGTCGAGTCCTCTGATCTATACGTGTATATATAGAACGTAGCGTCGACCAAGCACGGAGATAAGAGAGGACACTTCTCTCTATTAGCGGGCTAACACCATATATGAAACCCGTAATTAACCCTACAAAACTACCCAAACCCCCTCCCCCCTTTAAAAAAAAACCCGAGCCACTAAACTGCTGACGCGTGGAAGCTTATTTAACCCAGTTGGTGCAACCAACCGGGACAAAAGGCCCCCTGCCTGGGCAAGCCGCAGTGGCCACGTGGAACACCATCTGTCTCGCTTGGTATAAGAACCGGGAGTAATGGTCTAGGGCATTTGTATCGACCATTTAGTCCTGGTTCCCCAACCGGGACTAATAGCCCTTATGAACCAGGATAAATGACCCTTTTTCTACTAGTGGTTGCTCCACCTCTTAAAATCTCGGGACGAGATTTCTTGTAGTGGAGGAGAATTGTGACGCCTGGATAATTAAGCTACAGTACACCTCTGCTAATAATGCCACGTCACCTCGGTTACTGTTGACAAACTCGCGTTGATTCGAAACTGATCTAAATTCAAATTCAAAATCAAGTCAAACGGTAAAGGTTTTCAAATATTGAAACTAAAATGTCCGGGTTGTCCCAAATATTGCATAAGTAATTATGGTGGAGAAACCAAACCTTTATAAAGTGCTTAACTACTCTAAAAGAAATAAGACAGTAGGAAAACAATTAATTAAATGCCTTTTACAATTAATAAGACACTAAAATATTTTATTTTAAACCTGAAACTAAATGTGGAAGTGGACTAAGGTAAACTGATAATTTGGGGGTTAAAAACAGAAAAGTTAAAAGAACAAAACAATAAAAGGTAAAGAAAAGGACAAGCCGACCCCCTGGCCACTTGGCCCAAATGACCGAAGCCGGCCCAGCCTGTCGCCCACCCCACTTGTCTCGTTCCTCTGTTCACCGGGGGGCGTGGCGAGCATCCCATGGCCGTGGCCGTGCCCGGCCATGCACCGGCCATCCGAGCGCCCCCGCCGGCGATAAGGCCTCCCTACCACCTCTCCTGCTGAAACCCTAGCCCCCTCACTCCTCTCTCGCCCTTACCCCCCTCTGGCCTCGCTCTTACCCCACGCCTCCAGCGCATCTGAGCGCCGCCGCTGCCATGACTCCTGCGTATCCCCGGTGACCTGCGTCCCCGTTCCCGCCCATCGAGTCCAATGGGACCGCCATTGTCTTCTTCGTCTTCCTCGCTCACTTGAACAAGCCGCCCCCCTCCATTACCGGATCCGTGCCGCCTTCGCCGTGCCATCGTCGCCGTCGATCCATTCGACTCCGTCTACCTCCGGCCTCCCCAAGCCTCCCCTCGACCCCACTGTGAGCCCCTGCCTCCTTCCCCTCTCATCTCGTCGTCGCCCGCACCCCGCAGTAGCCCTGCCGCTGTTGCCGACGCTCGTCGCCGCCGCCTTGCTTCGCCGTCGTGGCCACTGCCTGTGAAGCTCGCGTCCGAACTTTGCGCCGTACTCGTGGCACCCCCAGGAACCCGACGAGCCCGCCCGCTGCCTTTTCCATGCCCCGCATCGTCGGTTCCATCCACGGCCGAACTCCGATGGCCGCCCAAGTTGTCGCCGTCGTCGTTTCCGACCACCTCCGGCCCTCCGACTGCCACTGTTGGAGGCGGCGCGATCCAAGCGTCCTGAAGAGCCCAGACGCGCATCGAACTGTGCCCCGTGCACGTTTTCCGGCCAAACTCCGGCGAGGAACCACCTCTGTTGAGGTCGCCGGCTGTTGGCTCCGGTGGTCCAACGTGGCACTGCCACTGGGCCACCCTGGGGCACTGGCAGCTGGGTCCCACGGGCCCAGTTGGCCAGTTGACCGGGCCCATTCCCTAATTAACTCCAGTTTAGTTTAAATAAGTTTCTGTTAACCCACTGTGTATGACAGGTGGGATCCAGCCGTCAGATTTGACCTAGACTGGCTGGGTAGACTGCTGACGTCATGATGACGCCAGACTGATGCAATAAATTCTTTTTCAAATTAAAATAATTTAGGAAATGATTTAAAACTTTAATAATCAATATAAAATAAACCATAACTCGGATGAAAATACTTTGTACATGAAAGTTGCTCAGAACGACGAGACGAATCTGAATACGCAGTACGCTCGTTCACCACACGTCCCTAGCATAGAGAACGTGCAACATTACACCTCCGATTCATTTGTCCGAAAATGACAAACTTCGGGAAAACATTCCCGGATGTTTCCTCCTTCACCTATATCGTGTAGACATACGTTAGATCACATGGAGCACCGCGTATTGCCATGTTATGCTTTGTGGTGCGGTTTGCTTTATATTTATTGTTTCTTCCCCCTCGTCTCTCCGATAGACAGCGGGACGAAGACCGCTGTAAGTGCCACTGTGATCGACTGCGTCGACGACGATCCCTCCTTCTTGCCAGAGCAACCAGGCAAGCCAACCCCCCTTGATCACCAGATATCGAACATTCTCTCCTCTCTTATTCTTGCATTAGATTTTCTACTGTTAATGATTCGATAGCTCCTACTCTACTGCATAGCCTGTTATTGTTGCTACAACTGTTGATACCTTTACCTGCAATCCTAAATGCTTAGTATAGGATGCTAGTATTCCATTAGTGGCCCCACATCCTTGTCCGTCTGCCATGCTATACTATCGGGTCGTGATCACTTTGCATGGTGATCACGGGTATATACTATAGACATACTTTACATCATACATGTGATGTGACTAAAGCAGGGTCGGCTCATTGAGTAACCGCAAGTGATTCCGATTTGGGGGCTGAAAGGACAGGTGGCTCCATCCAGGTAGTTGTGGGCCTGAGTTCCCGACGGCCCCCGAGTGAATCTTTGTGGCGGTGCGACAGGGCAGGTAGAGACACCTAGTCGAGAGGTGGCATGGCCCTGGTCATTGTCCGCGATGATTTCATAATAACACGCTTAACGAGTGTGGATATTTGACCTGAGTCTGGCCGCTAGCCTATACGCACTAACCAGCTACGTGGGAATAGTTATGGGCTCTCGACGTCATGGTATCAGCCGAAGCCTTCTTGACATCAGCGACTGAGCGGCGCGCGCCGGGTTGGATCGCGTAACGTAACTTCCTTAGTAATGGAGGTTGCTAGGTATGCTCACCAGCCGCGTACACAACGTGCAGTGTGTGTTGGGCGATGGGCCCAGACCCCTGCGCGCTTAGGACTTAGACCGACGTGCCGACCTCTCTACAGTGCTTAGGTAGGGCTGCGACGTGTTGATCTTCCGAGGCCGGGCATGACCCAGGAAAGTGTGTCCGACCAAATGGGATCGAGCGTGCTAGGTAATGTGGTGCACCCCTGCAGGGAAGTTAATCTATTCGAATAGCCGTGTCCGTCGGTAAAAGGACGACCCGGAGTTGTACTCCGACCTCATGATAACTAGAACCGGATACATAATAAAACACACCCTTACTAGTGTCAGATACAACCCGGTGATTGCTTTCCCACAGGGCGACGAGGGGAGGATCGCTGGGTAGGATTATGCTATATGATATTACTTGGTGAACTTACCATCTATTCTATTCTACTGCTGTAAGACGGAGGCTGTGAGAAGCGAGGATA
Organism: Secale cereale; assembly: GCA_902687465.1. Lineage (NCBI taxonomy): Eukaryota > Viridiplantae > Streptophyta > Magnoliopsida > Poales > Poaceae > Secale > Secale cereale. Next base: position 366,917,964 of record LR738715.1, read on the forward strand.
CTTGTTACTTTCCAGCTACTCTCATCTAGTGCTGCAAGACGGAGGCTGCCAGAAGCATAGTCTTCGATAGGATTAGCTACCCCCCTCTTATTCTGGCATTCTGCAGTTCAGTCCATAGATATTACCCCCTTTATACAGATAGCATTGCATACGTAGTGTAGATCCTTGCTTGCGAGTACTTTGGATGAGTACTCACGGTTTCTTTGCTCCCCCTTTTCCCCCTTTTGTCCCTTCATCTCGGATGACGCAACTAGATGGTGGAGTCCAGGAGCCAGACGATCCCGAGGATGTTTCTATGTGGTGTTCGGCTTCGAGGAGTAGTTAGGAGGTCCCAGGCAGGAGGCCTTGCCTTTTTGATCGTTGATATTTTGTGCTAGCCTTCTTAAGGAAAACTTGTTTAACTTACGTCTGTACTCAGATATTATTTCTTCCACTAACTCTTGTGTATTCGAGCTTATGTATTCGAGCCCTCTAACTTGTAATATAAAGCTTGTATTATTTTAATTTGTGTCTAAAGTTGTGTTGTGATATCTTCGAGTGAGTCCCTGATGTTGGTCGTACACATTTGCGTGCATGATTAGTGTACGGACAAATCGGGGGCGTCACAAGTCCCGTGGGGATTCTATCTCCTCCTTCCTTCTCTTCTTCTAGCTCACGACACGAGCAGTAGAGGAGCTCGGGGCCAAGCGAGCGCTGGGGCGCTTCGGCGACTCAGGCCGTCTTCGGCAGAGCTCCGGCCACCGGCACATGCGGGAGGGAGCATAGCACCCAACCAGGGCATTACGAGAGTCTTGGAGAGGTTACAACAACAGTAGTTCGAGCGGTTCTAACGAAGGGCACGGGCGGTTTCGGTCACCTCTGGCCGTGGTGATGATACTGGTGGCCTCGGGGAGATGCACCTCATCCAACCAGGGGTAGAACCAGCGCCGGGGGGAGGTAGAATGACGGAGGCTCAAGGTGGCCGAGGAGATGGCGACGGCCATGCTCGGGCATGCAACAACAGGGGCTCCGCCGGTGGGGCGAGGACACGGTGAGGATCACCGGGGTCTGGGTGAGCTCCTCGTGGTGGAATGAGGGAGAGGGGGCTCGACATTGAGCCAATTTGGGTGGCGGCCACCGGTGACCGAAGCACCAATAGGAGGGCTCAGGAGATCTTCGAGCTCGTTTGGCTGGTCAAGGAGGCCTAGAGGAGAGGGGAGAGGAGGCTGGTGAGGTCGAATGGCTCGGAGGAGGGCTTATATACGCAAGGGGCGAGGTTGTGGCCGAGTGCCGCTATGCACGTCCGGCCGATGCTCTGGCGCGCTCCGCGGTCACGGGGAGGCCGAGGAACACGATGAGGCATTGTTGTTGAGCTCACGGAGAAGAAAGCGAATCCGGGGCACGGAGGAAACGGACGGAGCGAGGGCACAATACACCCGTGGCCGCTCATCGGCTAGCTGCGATGAGGAGGCTTCGAGAGGGGGCACAGGGCGGAGAGCGACGGGTGAAGCACGGGGAATCAGTTTGGCACACGCAGACGCACAGAACTCGCCGATACGGAGTTGCCCGACGCGTCCCCACGCCCAGAACACAGCCAACGCTGCCAGAGCGTGTGAAATCGCCTGCCAAGGGGGCAGTCACCACGAGCACTAGCATGAAGAGGACAAGAGAGGCTGTAATGAGATGTCTAGTAATGAGTCCCAACATCAGTGAGACTGAGGGAGGTGATGGATCGAGAAGAGGTTCACTGGAGCGATGTGATGATTTACTGAAAGTTTGCTATATCAAACTTGTCCGTGCACTGGTGATCAACAGAGAATTGATTGGGGCCAACAGAAATGTCTGGGAGGTTTAGCTTAGGAATGACTATAATACCGGGGCTTTAGAGAAGAAACGGGCCTCAAAACTACACATTTGCTTTGTAACAGACCAATATGGTCCAGAATAAAGATTATGATGATGCACTCAAATGAAGAAGCCACTTGAGCTGAAATTTGGCAAGGAAGGGTTATTTGGTCATACTAGTGTGCCATAAAAATTGCATACCATTTGGCTAAGCCAAAATGGTACTTCCTTCATAGAGCACCTCTCTGGATAGAATCTTAGGAAAAATCCCGAGGGAAATTGGCTAAATGAAATGAGTCCAAAATTTGTGGAGATATGTTATGTGGGTAGGAGATGGTCCTGGAAAATTTTCAGCAATAATGAATAAGATAAAATATACTTGCTTTACAAACTGAAAATATGCATAGAAACAAAGATTTGGAGGTGTGCTCATATGGATGGAAGGAATGAGCTCAAATCTTGAGAAGAGTCATGATTTGATGATACTGAGGTCATGCAAAAATTTCAACTCATTTTGATAGGCCTATCTTCTACCTCCTTCACAAAGTTTCTTTCTGGACCAAAAATTTGTAAATTAGCTGAAAAATATTTACTAGGCAAATGAGTATAAAAATTTGCATGAGGCAATGATATGTACATGAAATGGTGTCCAAAAAGTTTGGGGGCAAAAGGGCAAAGATAAATAGCACTTGCTTCACAAAGTGCCATTTAGGGCAGAATAGGAAAATACTTATTGCAGGATTATTTTTGAACCTGTCAAGGAAAAGTTTTGCCATATTTGACGAAGATATGACCAAAACTATTTATGAGAATTATTTGGGAATTTTAGGAGTGATGGAAATATAGGTTGCTTCACAACCTAGGGAAAATTGGGTTATTCCTTTAATAGAAAGAATATTCCCTAGAAAAAGAATATTGAGGTTGGTCCAAGATGCAAATGGCAAGGTCTAGGGATGGATATGAGGATGACAAGCCACTCTGGAAAGAAAGAAGAGGTTAGCTTCTTCAGTTTCCAGACCACATAGCCACGGAATAACAAAACTGAAGCAAAAATCTCAGAAAATCAAAAGAAAAAGAAAGGGCCAAAAATCAGGTTGTGTCAACTCTTCCCCCCTTAAAGAAATCTCGTCCTCGGGATTTGGTTGCCCAGGGAACAAGTATGAATATACCATCTTAAGGAAACCATTTCCAACTCGGGTATCCTTTTTCCCTTATTGATTTTTCCCCACTGAATTTCATATGACTGCCTGTCTGGCTCGGGGTGGTTTGCTTCACTCTATCCACATTCTGACAGATCTTACATTACGTGTTCATGATTATACTAGATCAAATTCTGTTTCATCTTTGTTGACTTAGCTAAGTGTGATAGATTACCATGACTGAAATATATGTCTGTTTCACAAGTCCAAGAGTGATTTCCGATTGATGTGCCATCCAGCAATGATAATCTTTAATGAAGTTGTGAACAATTTTTTTCTGGGAAACACCCAAACCTTTTTTTCCTTGCATTGGGTTTCTCAACTAATAATAGGTCCTCCAAGTTCATAACAGTGAGGTGGTTTATAACCGTTCTCCTGACTGATTCTGACTTCTCGCAAAAGTTTCTGAATCATCTTGAATGTGGTTCCACTGTCTTGAGTGTCAGTCGGTACCAAATATTTGACTATCTCCTGTCGAGGCCAACATAAAGGGATATGACTTTATATGATAATATCCACAGATTCAACTTACAGTGGAGGGCTTGGCCATATCTCTTAATTCTTCATGTGACCATGGGTTCTGTCAGGGGAAATACTTTGACATGCGTACCTTTATCCTCATCTCCTGACATGGTAATATTACTTCAATGGCAGGTTTATCATCTCTCGAGTTTTAACCATAGGGAAATGATCATCTCAATTCAGGTTCATAGGTACTGGTACAGAGCTCACTGTTGTTGTCAATCTTCATAGTCCTTTGTCACACTGAGGTGTATATCTGGCTTCCTTCACATATATAGGAGACTCTGATTCCCAAGGCTGACTTGTGTTCTGAATAATTCTTGCTTCTGACAAACTATTGCAGATCTGATTCTTGCATTGTCATCTGCTGTTAATTCACAATGTACTATCTTGCACCAATGCCGTACTGAGGACGATTGAACGGCTTATTCTTATGCTAGAAGCTTTTGTGGTTGCTTACTGCAAAAGATAGATTAACTTGCACGGGAAGTTATCCATGTATCGTACTAAGGAAGATAGAGGAATCTTGCACTGGAAGCTTCTCTTCCTGCTGATTTGATCATCACTACTATGAAGAATGCATAGTGAGGTAAACTTGATTATCCGTATTGTTGTGAGGAGTGCACGCTAATGGAAACTTGATTATCCGTATCAATATCAGATATTCCCCATTTCACTGCAGCAGGCTGATATTTCCATTTTGTTTAGCTAGGTTTCCAAATACCTGAATTCCTCGATGATTCTTCGGGTCTGATGTCGGTTGATGAGCAAATTTAATAAGGGGAAAATAATGCCACACCAAAGGCCCAAAGAAAGAAGCAAAAGAAACGACTTAAACAAAAGCACAAACGAATACTAATAAAATAAATACTATAAATAATCAAGCAACATCACATATTACTGCTACTACAACAATAATATGCATGCATACCTAAGCACACAAATCTAGCGGAAACTCCGGTATTACGATCTAATATGCTGTGGTGGTGTGCACGAAATTAAATCCATGTGTGGAAGGAGTTGGCGTAACCAAGGCTACACCAAGCGCTAGCTGAACTCCGGTTGCAATTGGATGGATACGGAGGCGAGGAAGGACTTGGTGATCACGAGACACAAGGTCACGACCGCATCATCATCAAGCGTACAAAAGGGAACCGTACACGTCCAAAGAATGGGATGACAGGGTAGGATAGAGATGGAAAACTGGGCTTGCTGGCATTGACCTTTTCTGATGACAAAGATCAGTAATGGTTGCCAAAGGGACGAGATGAAGGGCACGGTTCGGGATAGAGACAAGTCTATCACCGAAACGATATGAGTTGATGAAGGAAATATATCGACCTGATATCCGAGCATAACTCCTACAAATGGTGGCTGGAACACTCGGTACCAGGTCATCGCTTTGCTGGGATAGAGGTGACGCCAAACATCGAAATCAGGTATGCAAAGAGGGATGGTGCAGGTACTGGATCGAAATTGATACCACCTACACATGCAAGATTACTATCAGCAACTAGATAATAATCTATATGCATGCTATGCAACAAAAAAAATGCAGCAATCAAATACAACAAACCAACCAGACTCTATACTACCGCTTTCTAACGCTCACGCGGGCTAGGGCGTCCTACAGCCAGACCTGCTCTGATACCAAGCCTGTGACACCCTGGCTCGGAGAAAGCGGATCGCCCCATATTCCAGCCCAGAGATCAAGGAGAAGTCTTATAGAATACGGCACTTCTTAGCATAGAACAAATCAACTCTTCATTACAGTCTATATGGGTACAAGGGGATTACATCGGCACGGCGACACTACGTCTGCCACGGTTGCTCCATGCAAGTAGGAGAACAACTTGAAGCAGCGGAATAATGCTAGCAGTGGACAACGATGACGGTGATGAACTCCACTCCACAAGGACTCTGGCTGGAACGCTTATCCTAGCTCACAATCAAGGAATCCATGGCAAACAAGCAATCAAATCCGGCACGACCTGCAAACTGGCATGACACGCCAGGTCAGTACATTGAATGTATTTGCAAGCTCACAGCAACCAAGAGCAATCAAGACAGACAACAACATGGCAATTATAGTTTAACAAGGATTAACATGATACCATCAGATCGATCATAGCATGAACAAGATGGACATGCTAAAGCTAGAACACTATGAGCATGGCATGAACATATGAACATTATTATACTAGCATGCAACATAATGAAACTATCATGCACCAACTTACACTTCTCGGGTTACCTCGTAACCAACACATGCACAAGCTGACCATCACGGACATCACACGATCATCTCAGGATCCAATCAAGCTTGGTATTACAATACCGTAGTAATCATTACATGACGACAAGGAGCTTGACTTTTACTCGTGATTCTCGCACGACATCACAAATATCCATCAACTCGGTATCCATGATACCTCCATGATCCTCTCTCGATCACGACCAATATGTCTCTCATCATAAAATCGGGGTTATTATCAAGCATATTACTATTATTACTGTTGACCCACAATGTGACCAACTTCGAACTGTGCCCGTATCCGTAGGCGCGGCAATCGATAGATTTAACACACACTCTGTAGAGGTTAGCACACTGTACCAACAACATGGAACACATGGCCTCGCACTCCCATTCGGGTGGACCAACGGCATTCCGACAAAACTATTCTACTGCCATGACACTCTTCCGCGCACTCCGACAAACTCCCCTTTGGGCTATGTCATGGGCGGCCCCGTACCTACCAAAGGCATCAACGGCCACCATCATGGCAAAACATAAACGGTCCCAAATGGGGACATGAGCTCAGAACCAAACCTAGGCACACAAGGCTTATGTCGTCCTACCCGGCCAAGGTAGTGCCCACACATAACATTCCCTCGTTGGAGGCACCAGTGAGAGGCATGACAATAGACCCAGTTAGGGCCTTTCCATAAAAGGCATGTGTGGCTGCACTGGTCAGCTCGATATGGTGGCACCATGACTCAGCCAACAGTTGTTCAAGTTCATTATTATCCGGTTAAACTTGAATGCAGTAAGCTAAGCCATAATAAAATAACATGATGCAACTATAATGCATGATATCAACATAAGCATGGCGGTGCAACATAACCATCAAGCATATCAACAACATTAAATCATATATCTGAATAAGCATGGCATACTGACGAGCATGAATATATTGAGTATAACACTACACATAAACATATCATGACCACTAGCATCGAGAATAAATACCATGCAATAACATAATGATAATACTATCATGCAAGCATTTGACCAACTCGATGTAAAGAAACATGTATCACAACGATACTCGGAACAGACGATAGGCATGCACTGAAGACCATAACCAACATCAACATGTAATATTTCCAAGCATGGCATGCAAAGCAATACTAGCAAGCATACATGATAACCAAGTGCATAAGAACATAGTAGGAAGATAGACACATACCCATAACCGAAAAAGCGATAACAGTTGCAAAAAAAACAAGCACTTATTAAATGTTCAGGAAGAAAACCATGGCTATTGCATGACTATCATGCAAGTGGCTATCGTGGCTAATGTGGGGGTGAAGAATACTCCAAGAAGAAGTGCGGTGAAGCCGCGAAAAGAATCATCGGAAACAGTTCTCTCTCAAAGGGGGCTGATTAAGGGCAACTACGTAATTGGCACTTTCAGAATGTTAAACATGGTGAAAATGATACCAACAGAACGGGCTCGACGAGGCGAAGAACTGGCTTTGGAATCACGTCATTTCGTGTTTCGGGTGAAAAGATACGGTCGTTTAAAGCTCATGGACTAATCTGTAAAAATACTTCTACAAACAGGTCCCTAGCAGATTAAACAGAACGTGCCTTTCTCGGAAATATGCTTTCCAGAAGAGAAAACATATTCCGACCCGAAGAACAACTGGAATGCGCTGTAGATAAGGAAAAGCATACTCCCAAGAGTACATCTCCACTTATCCATGCTGGCAGTGGCGGGGCTGGGGCTTGTGTCACTAACGCATGGGTCCCACGAGGCTTCTCTCTCCCCCTTCCTTCTCTTCTTCTAGCTGCTGACGCGAGGAGCAGAGGAGGTCGGGGCCAAGCGAGCGCCGACGCACTCCGGCGACTCAGGCCGTCTCCTGCCGAGTTCCGGCCACAGGCAGATGTGGGAGGGAGCACCACACCCAACCAGGGCACTACGAGCATCTGGGACAGGTCGCACCAGCAACTGTTCGAGCACCCATGGCAGAACAGAGGCGAGCTTCGACGAAGGGCTCGGTCGGTTCCGGTCAACTCTGGCTGTGGTGAGGATACTGGTGGCCTCGAGGATATGCACCGCCTCCAATAAGGGGTAGAACCAGCGCCGGGGGGAGGTAGAATGATGGAGGCTCAAGGTGGCTGAGGAGACGGCGACGACCATGCTCGTGCATGCAGCAATAGTGGCTCCGGCGGTGGGGCGAGGACACAGGGAGGATCGTCGTGATCTGGGTGAGCTCCTAGTGGTAGAATGAGGGAGAGGGGGTTCGGCATTGAGCCAATTTAGGTGGTGGCCACCGGCGACCAAAGCGGCCATAGGAGGGCTCAGGAGCTCTTCGAGCTCATTGGGGTGGCCAGGGAGGCCTAGAGGAGATGGGAGAGGAGGCTGGTGAGGTCGAATGGCTCGGGGGAGGGCTTATATAGGCGTGTGGCCTGGTCGTTGCCAAGTGCCGCCGTGCATGTCCGGCCGACGCTCTGGCGCGCTCAGCGGTCACGGGGAGGGCGAGGAATGCAATGGCGCATTGATGCAGGGGTCACGAAGAAGAAAGCGATGCCAGTGCACAGAGGAAACGGACAGAGCAAGGACCTGGTCAAGTGGGGCACAGTACACCTGTGGCCACTCATCGGCTAGCTCCGGCGAGGAGGTTTCGAGAGGGGGCAGAGGGTGGAGAGCGATGGGTGAAGCACGAGGAGTCAGGTCAGCACGCGCAGATGTACGGAACTCGCCGAGACGGAGCTGCCCGACGCGTCCCGACGCCCAGAACACGGCCAACACTGCCAGAGCGCGTGAAATGGCCTGCCAGGGAGGCAGTCATCACGGGCAGTGGCACGAAGAGGACAAGAGAGGCTGCAATGAGATGTCTAGTGATTAGTCTCTGCATCACTGAGCCTGAGCGAGGTGATGGATCGAGAAGAGGATCACTGCAGCGATGTGAAGATTCACTGAAAGTTTGCTGTATCAAACTTGTCCGTGCCCTGGTGATCAACATAGAATTGATTGGGGCCAACGGAGTTGTCTGGGAGGTTTAGGTTAGGAAGGAAAATTATCCTGGGGTTTTAGAGAACAAATGGGCCGCAAAACAACATAGTTGCTTTATAACTGACCCAAATGGTCCGGAATAAAGATTATGATGATGCACTCAAATGAAGAAGCCACTTGAGCTGAAATTTTGCAAGGAAGGGTTATTTGGTCATATTAGTGTGCCATAAAAATTTCATACAATTTGGCTAAGCCAAAATGGTACCTCCTTCATAGAGAACCTCTCTGGACGGAATCTTGGGAAAAATCCAGAGGGAAATTGGCTAAATGAAATGAGTGCAAAATTTGTGGAGATAGGTTATGTGGGTAGGGGAAGGTCCTGGAAAATTTTCAGCAATAATGAAGCAAGATAAAATATACTTGCTTCACAAATTGAAAATTTGAAAAGAAACAAAGATTTGGAGGTGTGCTCATATGGATGGAAGGAATGAGCTCAAATCTTGAGAAGATTCATGATTTGATGATATTGAGGCCGTGCAAAAATTTCACCTCATTTTGATAGTCCTATGTTGTACCTCCTTCACAAAGTTTCTTTCTAGATAGAAACTTTGGAAATTAGCTGAAAATATTTACTAGGCAAGTGAGTATCAAAATTTGCATGAGGCAATTATATGAACATGAAAAGGCGTCCAAAAAGTTTGGGGGCAAAAGGGCAAAGATAAATAGCACTTTCTTCACAAAGTTCCATTTAGGGCAGAATAGGAAAATAATTATTGGAGGATTATTTTTTAACATGGCAAGGAAATGTTTTGCCATAATTGATGAAGATATGACCCAATCTATTTATGAGAATTATTTGGTAATTTTAGGAGTGATGGAAATATAGGTTGCTTCACAACCTAGGGCAAATTGGTTTATTCCTTTAATAGAAAAAGGAATATTCCCTAGAAAAAGAATATTAAGGTTGGTCCAAGATAGAAATGGCAAGGTCTAGGGATGGATATTTGGATGACAAGCCACTCTGGAAAGAAAGAAGAGGTCAGCTTCTTCAGTTTCCAGACAACATTGCCATGAAAAAAGAAAACTCAAGCAAAAATGAAAACAAAAGAAAAAGAAAAAGAAAGGGCCAAAAATCAGGCTGTGGCACTAACATCACACATGCTTTGCAAACGGGAACTGTGTGCATTCTTACAAACATTTCCTCTTCGTGAACCGTGTTGGATTATGATGTATATCACACACGATATGCTTTCTTAACCGTGTGCGCCATAATGACCTGCACACCATAATTTCGCCCTAATTTAATTGCTGCTATTTAAAATTGTACCTAATTTAAACTTGAAAGTAGGCTATAGCTTTTTTCATATCCATCGGGTTGAAACAAGCAATGCATTATTCGATTCACAGGTACATATGTTTAAGAATTAAATAAGCACCAAATAAAGAATGATGAACCAGGGTTATATACTTGTACTATTACAGATGGTACAGAAAGAGGCGACAAACATTCTGGTTGCTGAACAAGGTGAAGTGGAATGGCCCTATTCTGCTTTCCTGGATTCAGAACGCACGCACGACTCTAGTCCAACCCCTTGTGATGGCTGGCTACCAATCATGTAGTTTGAGAGGTAATTGGAGTAAACTGCTTCAGGATCCACTACAAAGGAAAAAAGATTCAGACATTGTCATCTAATACAACTCATTACGGGCAGTAAAATGAAGGCTACAGGGTTCTTACTTACCATCCTGCAGTTCACTATTGTCTTGCATAAAGTGTAAACAAATAGTTTGATTGACATCTTTTGACACATTTTAATAACAATCTTTATCAGTTTCCTAACTTGATGCTGGTTCATGAATATCTCATTGCCCCATACGCAGAAAGGGTCGAAGTGTGGATCTTTGGCAATGACATACTTACCTAAAAGCACCAAGTTAGTATTAGAAGCTAAACAACAATGGGAAAATGATGTAGTACAACACTCCCTCCATTCCCTTATATAAGATTTTATTACATGTATATATAGACATCATCAGAATGTTAAGGTAACACTCTTCCTTGTTGCTATGTAGCCTAGGATTTCATATTTAGTCATTCAGTACAATGCATGTTGCTATGTAGCTTCAGTGTGCAGGCTTAAGCACGCTAGTTTAGCAAAACAAGAAGTGGAAAGGTGTGTGAGCTACATCATGCATAACATCTAAAAACAAGCAAATAGTCATTCAAACTGGTATTGTGCAGGTCTAAAGTACACTAGTTATTGGTAAAAAAATGAAAAGGCATGTTAACTGCAATATCCTTAACAACAACTAAATATCGTAATTCATACTGGTATTCTTGAAACTGTTATTGATGAAATTGAACTGCACGACAAATAGTTGCACATATAGAGCATCACATTGTGAAGAACTGAAATAAACAAGGCATAAGGCCATCTCTAGCCGATCCTTTAAAAGTTAAAGGACTAAACCCCTTGGTGGATGTATATATACTCCAGCAATTATTGACTATTTCTAGTCGATCCCCTAAAGTTAACGTTGTAAACCTGAATTTCATCAAGTTCAAAGCAGGTTCAACCGAAACTAGCATGCATTCAAACATAAGCATTGATAGTTTTGCATAACCAAACATAAAACATAAATTAAACTAAGGTAAACTACTTTCGGTTGAAGTAGAGGTCGAGCCAATCCTTCCTCGTCAGGTATGGTGTGTGCCGCGAGCCGGCTCCGGGTCGATGCCGTCGTCGGGGTTGTTGGGGAAGACACTCCTCCACTCGTCGATGTCGATCTCCTTATCCTCAGGGCCCACCTCGACGCCCTCCGTGCCGCCGTCCTCGCCGCCTTCAACCTTGTCATTGGAGGAGAGCGCGATAACCTCGCCTCCATCCTTGCTGCCTTCGACCTCGTCATCGAAGAAGAGCGTGATAACCTCGCTGCTACTTCTCTAGCTTGCGTTGTATTCTCTCGAAAAGGAAAGGGTGATGCAGCACAGTAGCGTAAGTATTTCCCTCAGTTTTTGAGAACCAAGGTATCAATCCAGTAGGAGACCACGCGCGAGTCCCTCGCACCTGCACAAACTAATAAGAACTTCGCAGCCAACACGATAATGGGTTGTCAATCCCTTTACAGTCACTTACGAAAGTGAGATCTGATAGATAGGATAGTATATTATTTTGGTATTTTTTATATAAGAACAGAAAGTAAATAAAGCAAATAAGCAACGAGAGCAGAAACTGAAGTAAAGTAATATGATAAAGATAGACCCGGGGACCATAGGTTTCATTAGTGGCTTCTCTCATGATAGCAGAATTCTACGGTGGGTGAACAAATTACTGTCTAGCAATTGATACATAGTTATGAGAATATCTAGGCATGATCATTATATATAGGCATCACATCCGTGACAAGTAGACTGAAACGATCTGCATCTACTACTATTACTCCACACATCGACCGCTATCCAGCATGCATCTAGAGTATTAACTTCATAAGAACAGAGTAATGCTTTAAGCAAGATGACATGATGTAGAGGGATAAATTCAAGCAATATGATATAAACCCCATATTTTTATCCCCGATGGCAACAATATAATACGTGCCTTGCTGCCCCTGCTATCACTGGGAAAGGACACCGCAAGATTGAACCCAAAGCCAAGCACTTCTCCCATTGCAAGAACTATAGATCTAGTAGGCCAAACCAAACCAATAATTCGGAGAGACATGCAAATATATTATAATCGTACCTAAAAGATTTCAGAAAAGAATCAAATATTGTTCATAGATAATCTTGATCATAAACCCACAATTCATCGGATCTCGACAAACACACCGCAAAAAGATTACATCAAATAGATCACCTCGAAGATCGAGGAGAACTTTGTATTGAGCTCCAAAAAGACAGAAGAAGCCATCTAGCTAATAACTATGGACCCGAAGGTCTGTGGTAAACTACTCACAACTCATTGGTGAGGCTATGGCATTGATGCGGAAGCAATCCGTGGTAGACCCCCCCTCCGGCGGAGCTCCAGAACAGGCCCCAAGATGGGATCTCACGGGAACAGAAGGTTGCGGCGGTGTAATTACTGTTTTCTCTGTTGCCTCGATGTTTTTACGGGAACAGAAGGAGGGCATCGGTGGATCCAGAGGGGGCCCACGAGGGTGGGGGTGCGCCCAGGGGGAGGGTGCGCACCCTAGACCCTCATGGTCACCTCCTTCGTTCCCTTGCGTGTACTCCAAGTCTTCTGGGTAGATATGGTCCCAAAAATAACTCCCCCAAAGGTTTCATTCCGTTTGGACTCTGTTTGATATCCCTTTCCTGCGAAACTCTGAAATAGGCAAAAAACAGCAATTTGCACTGGGCCTTGGGTTAGTAGGTTAGTCCCAAAAATAATATAAAATGTATAATAAAGACCATTAAACATCCAAAACAGAATATATAATAGCATGGAACAATCAAAAATTATAGATACATTGGAGACGTATCAAGCATCCCCAAGCTTAATTCCTGGTCGTACTCGAGTAGGTAAATGATAAAAACGGAATTTTTGATATGGAATGCTTACTAACATAATTCTCAATGTAATTCTCTTTATTGTGGCATGAATGTTCAGATCTGAAAGATTCAAGACAAAAGTCTATGTTGACATAAGAAATAATAATACTTCAAGCATACTAACAAAGCAATCATGTCTTCTCAAAATAACATGGCTAAAGAAAGTTATCCCTACAAAATCATATAGTCTGGCTATGCTCCCTATTCATCACACAAAATATTCATATCATGCACAACACCGGTTTCAGCCAAGCAATTGTTTTCATACTCAATTTGTTCAAACCTTTCAACTTTCACGCAATACATGAGCGTGAGCCATGGATATAGCACTATAGGTGGAATAGAGTGGTGGTTGTGGAGAAGACAAAAAGGAGGAAGATAGTCTCACATCAACTAGGCGTATCAATGGGCTATGGAGATGCCCATCAATAGATATCAATGTGAGTGAGTAGTGATTGCCATGCAACGTATGCACTAGACCTATAAGTGTATGGAAGCTCATCAAAAGAAACTAAGTGGGTGTGCATCCAACTTGCTTGCTCATGAAGACCTAGGGAATTTGAGGAAGCCCATCATTGGAATATACAAGCCAAGTTCTATAATGAAAATTCCCACTAGTATATGAAAGTGACAAAACAAGAGACTCTCTATCATGAAGATCATGGTGCTACTTTGAAGCACAAGTGTGGAAAATGATAGTAGCACTGTCCCTTCTCTCTTTTCTCTCATTTTTTTGGAGGGGCCTTCTCTCTTTTTTTTACTTTTTTTATTTAGCCCCTCTCTATATTTTTTTGGGCCACCTTTTTTTTATTTGGCCTTTCCACACATGGGGCAATGCTCTAATAATGAAGATCATCACACTTTTATTGACTTACAACTCAAAGATTATAACTCGAAGCTAGAACAAAATATGACTCTATGTGAATGATGATGAAGCATGTCATATGAACGGAACGATGGAAAGTTGCATGGCAATATATCTCGGAATGGCTATGGAAATGCCATGATAGGTAGGTGTGGTGGCTGTTTCGAGGAAGGTATATGGTGGGTGTATGGTATCGGCAAGAGTTCGGCGGTACAAGAGAGGCTAGCAAAGTGTCAGGACCCCGATCCTAAGTCACACAGGTCTAGCCTGTAACACACCATATCACTTTGCGGCCTCACGCACGGTATTCCACGGGTGTCACCTTACCTGGCCCGGGACCGTTTGCGCATTTTGGCACACGTATATGATGGTGTAGCTAGCATCCATATGACAGAGAACCCGGGCCGACATGACCAATTATAAACCAAAAGTGGCACTAAATTACAGACACAGGCATACATGACCCAGCAACGAACGTGTCGGTCATCAACGTATGAACCCAAGTCGTAGCAAGCTACAAGGACTTAAAGGAACAACGCGTGACATTTCCCCTAAGGGACAGACACAGGAACGAAGAAGGACACATGCCGGCCAGCCTAAGTGTTCCGGAGCAGTAGCGAGCTACCAAGGCTCGGTGGAAGCACTAGGAGACATTTCCCTGTAAGATAGGCTACCAAAGGTAAACAACTAGGTGTCGGATCCCACACATAACAATACACATTACACGTACGCATAACATGCAAGTATGTGTTGTACAACATGGCATCACAACATAACTCAACAACTCATATAGATAAAGGCCCAGAAGAGCCATCATA
>LR738715.1:366938529-366957575 GCA_902687465.1 Secale cereale
AAGTTCTTATGGGGAGGTGGCCAATTTCTTCAATCAAGATTCTACAACAACAGGTCTTCCGGCTGGGTGTGTTGGCCACGACATCCACTTTACCGGTTATCGAGAGACCAAATTATAGTTCTTGGGAAATGCACCAACCATCATATCTGCCTGAGATTCAGTTCTGGTTGGTGCCAGGATATTCCAGACTCATTGAGTCCAAGAGGAAAAATGAAAGTTTACAACACAAATCGACGAGATGGCGTTGCGAGATTCTCAGGAATGAACTACGATAGCAGCTCCAAAACATGAGCTGGTTCTGCTACAAAACCTGTGAACACGTTGTCCCAGACAAACGTGACAACATAGTAGTCTTATAATGAAATACTATCGCGTTCAGATTGGGAATCATCATTGGAGATAACGAAGTCTTGTGCATGTCTGTCCGGGCCCTTCGGGAATAGCATTTGAACTTCTTTTCTTTGAACAAATCAATCAGTGGCTTGGTGTGCTAGGGATACATACAGAATGAAGATGATCAGTCTACCAGACCATAGAATACTTCGCACGTATGCATGACTGACTTGGGATGACTCCAGAGGAGGTAGAAACATGCTTTCTCGAATTCACGGCGGCAACTTGCATCAAATGCTCATGAATTAGAGGAAGTCACTTCTTTCTTCCGTACATATGCTTCACGAACGGGTCATGAAGATAATGCTTATAAAAGTTTCCAATACTAACTGGATGTTCAACATAGATCATGGAGAAGATAACAATATTGCTGATGGGCTCAACAACAATTCATCCAGGTTTCCATGGAGATGGAATTCCATAATTATGTGAACAAATGATAGTATTGGTCAGGCCAATAGATGTAATGGTGTGTGCTCGAGGGATCAACCACGAGTAAGACAACGTTACGAATATCGTTGGTTCTGATTTGATTCGAGGATAGCCCACACTCAAATCAAAGTTTTGGACGAGATATTAAATCCACAAATGATCACGGGGATCAATTGGAGAAGATATCATCTATCTTCAATAGACACACAAGATATCCCTTTTGAGTGAGCTATGTGGGTTAAGCTTTTATCTTCCAACTCTCCAAGTTGTTGTTTAGCTTAACCAACTAGTTCGGGGTACCCAACACAGATTCTTGGAGAAGTGGTGGTTTATAAGAAACCAACTTGATCACGAACTCAACATAGCGGTCAGGTGACAACCTGGTAATACTTCCGAGAAGATATTCGGAAAATCACGAACCACCGATGTGTTACTAAGCTCGAGAACAATCTTGCTTTTCAGGGCAAGACGATATAATCAAATGAGCAAGGAATTAACAAAATCTTAACTCATCAATCAAGGAGTGCACCAAGAAAGTGGACTAGGTAGCACGATCAATCTTAGAATGGTGATTAGCAAACAACACGCTAAGAATGAAATTGTTGTCCTTTAACTACCAAGCAACGAAGTTGCTAGGAGTATTGATTTCACACATCACAATCCACTTATCAGTATTCCGACTACGATAACACGGAGACCGAGGAATGAACGATAATGGCGAGCAGTATCACTGTATCAAGAGTTTATAATAGGTTGTGCAATTCCCATGACATTCTTGACATAAGGATGGTAATACTCCAGGATAGAGCAGTTTAGAAGCTGCATTAGCATTCTTCATCTGCGAAGTACAACTTCTTTGACCCAATCCTGGATATGGATAGGGTACTGGAGTTTATTTCTCCTAGTCATTCCAGAATAGAATGGCTTGACAGACCACAAGAGTAATAGGCATCGATGAACGAATAGACACATGCTCTTGACTATCAGTTGATAGATGGAGGTAAAAATACAACTAAAAGGGACAACTCAGGAAACATATGATTGTCTGAGTTGTGGATGCATAGGTTAGTATGTCGAACGAGTTCCACATATTTCTTCCGGATAACCCATGCAGAAAGGTAGGACTGGCAGAGTCACAATGTGGAATAGAGAACTCGTCAAGAGCACTCTGGTTGTGATCTTTTGGTTCGAAAGAACTTTTGCCATGATGGTTCATGGTATTTGGAAGAAGGATATACCACGGACCTCGAGGACTATCACAAGGTTACTAATATCCTGAAGGAACGAGCAAATACTATCAACATGAAGTAAGTAGGGTGAAGCTCGGGTTCAAGAACCCAGGAATAGAATGCCTACCAACTAAATGGCATCACGGGATGCTTTTGAGAATGACGGCCAGAATCATCACACTGGAATATAAAACATTGCTGGATTACTGGGTGATCTTCTAAGATACTTAGGGTCATAATAATAACTCCAACATATGTGTCGAGGTAACAAAGTACCTCAACACACTGACTAGTGTGATTAATCTGGCCTAAAAGGACATCGGAAATAGGGAGGAAAGGTTTGCAAACGCATCAGGCTATTTAGAAACCTGGGATGACTCGGACAGCATAACGGCTGCAAATGCTCGAAAATATTTTTGAGATCCAAGCAAAAGGTAGCATATCCACTTAACATCATAATGTCAAGGTTCTGTGACCAACAGTTGAACAAACCGAAGTAGTAGAAACTGAACTGAGGGTTGAATCCACAATAACGTGATCCTGATAAATAGAATGAGAATCCTAGTTCTTAATCCCCGTAGAAAGAAGAAGGTGACTCAGATCAGAAGGTCATAAGGTAAAGGAGTAAAAAGAGCCTTACGTTCCCTTCCACAAACAATTCCCTTACTTAACT
Source organism: Secale cereale (assembly GCA_902687465.1). Classification (NCBI taxonomy): domain Eukaryota; kingdom Viridiplantae; phylum Streptophyta; class Magnoliopsida; order Poales; family Poaceae; genus Secale; species Secale cereale. The sequence goes on from LR738715.1 coordinate 366,941,257, forward strand.
AAAGAGTTTCTAGACACGACTTCGACCAGTTTGGCTTGCTAATCCTACAGGCAGTCAGGCTCTGATACCAAAGCTGTCAGGACCCCGATCCTAAGTCACACAGGTCTAGCCTGTAACACACCATATCACTTTGCGGCCTCACGCACGGTATTCCACGGGTGTCACCTTACCTGGCCCGGGACCGTTTGCGCATTTTGGCACACGTATATGATGGTGTCGCTAGCATCCATATGACAGAGAACCCGGGCCGACATGACCAGTTATAACCCAAAAGTGGCACTAAATTACAGAGACAGGCATACATGACCCAGCAACGAACGTGTCGGTCATCAACGTATGAACCCAAGTCGTAGCAAGCTACAAGGACTTAAAGGAACAACGCGTGACATTTCCCCTAAGGGACAGACACAGGAACGAAGAAGGACACATGCCGGCCAGCCTAAGTGTTCCGGAGCAGTAGCGAGCTACCAAGGCTCGGTGGAAGCACTAGGAGACATTTCCCTGTAAGATAGGCTACCAAAGGTAAACAACTAGGTGTCGGATCCCACACATAACAATACACATTACACGTACGCATAACATGCAAGTATGTGTTGTACAACATGGCATCACAACATAACTCAACAACTCATATAGATAAAGGCCCAGAAGAGCCATCATAGCATTTATTACAATCAGAGGTCACATGACCCAACATACAGAGCATACAGGCAACGGAAGCATTACATGTCTGAGTACAGACATCTATAAATGGAAAGACTAAGAAGCCTGACTATCTACCAGACCCTCCCAAGGGTACAAGATCGTAGCTGAGGTAACAAGCTAAACGTCGAAGTCCACGCGGAACCACTAGCGAGACTGAAGTCTCTCTGCAAAACATAAATTAAGCAAACGTGAGTACAAAGGTACTCAGCAAGACTTACATCAGAACTAGCTACATATGCATCGGTAACAACAAAGGTGTGGTGGAGTTTGACTGCAGCAAGCCAGCTTTGACTCAGTGGCTATCCTAGACTACGACTACAAGTAACTCTTTGAGGTGGCGCACACGAGTCCACATATTCACCAAGCAATACACCACTATGGATCCGCTCCCGTCTCCCTACGAGAAGGCCATCCATAGCACTCACGCTTATCTTGCGTGTTTTAGAGTATCCACTTTCACTTGTCTATGAACTGTAATAGGTAACCCAGAAGTCCATTTCCGCGGACACGGCTATTCGAATAGATTATATTTAACCCTGCAGGGGTGTACTTCTTCACACACGCTCTCACCACTTACCGCCGTTTACACGACATGTACTCGGCAACCTTCAAGCGGAGGCCCAGCGAGGGTGTCGGCCACGTCCTGACTAACCACACAAGTCTCTCGTCCAGGTTTATCGCCTATTTGGGTTCCATCCGTGGGGAGATCCGGCCGGGGTGTCACTCACGGCCCCAAACGATGTGTACAGGGTTCCCGCATCACCAAACGGGCAATCGGTACACCGTGCCACGTACCTGCCGTGTCACAGCCCACCCCGAGGGTCACCGCTGTGCACGACCTCCAGTAAACTACAAACACCAGAAACTAGTTGCAACTCCTGGACAGAGATCATGTTGATTAATAAGTCGAGAGGGTCCATTGGTTTCGGGCCCAATGCATGGTAGTAACTGGTCATGGATCAACCAACACAGAGCTCAGTTCCTAAGGACGGCTGCAATGAGACAACCCACCATGTACTCCTACATGGCCTCTCATCGCTACCTTTACCAAATCGTGTTCACACACTTAGCTCACACACAGTAGGACATGTTCATCACATTCCAATTCATCCCCGATGAATCAGACCTGACACAACTCTAAGCAATAGCAGGCATAACCAAAAAGCATCAATGAGTAGGCACAACATGGCTCAAACAACTCCTACTCATACTAGTGGGTTTCAACTATTTACTGTGGCAATGACGGGTCATGCAGTGGAAAGGGGTTCAACTACCGCAGCAAGTAACAGTTGAAGCGTTGTTGTCCTAATGCAGTAATAGAGAGCAAGAGCGAGAGAGTGGGATTGTATCGGAATGCTCAAAGGGGTTTTGCTTGCCTGGCACTTCTGAAGATAACAATGAGTCTTCATCGGTGTCATCGAACTCATCGTCGGAACACGTCTACTGAAAGGGGACAAGCACCGGCAAACAAGAGAGAACACAATCAATGCAATGCGACAATATGATGCATGATCATGACATGGCAATATGCTGTTGATTGAGCTAATGCAACTAGCAACACAATTAAATGAAGTTGGTTTGAACCAGAGGTTCAAATTCAATCTTCATATGTGATTATTTAAATGCCATTTAATTGATTTGACCTGATCAGCAGGTTTAACTTGTTCAAACATGCATGAAAGTGCCATAAACAGATTCCTTGAATTTTTCTGATCAATTTACATATATAAATTATTTTCATCTGAGCTACGGTTGATTTTATATGATTTTTAGAAGTTTTGGCTATTTTTTGAAATAAATAAATCATTTCTGATTTATTTTAAATTACAGAAAATAGTTACTGCGTCAGCACTGCGTCATCATGACGTCAGCAAGTCAACAGGGCTGGTCCAGGTCAAACCTGACCAGTGGGGCCCACTGGTCAGTGACCCACTAGCTAACAGAGTTAGTTAGTTTTTAAACTAACACTAATTAAACTGCTGGTGGGGCCTGGGCCCACACGTCAGTCTCTCAGGGCCTAATTAAGTTTAGTTTTAACTAAACTAATTAAACAGGGGTTGGCCCCACGTGTCAGTGACTCACAGAGCTAAGCACAGAGATTAGTAGTTATTTAAAACTTAATTAAAACTAAATGACGGCCGGCCCCACATGTCATGGACACAGGGGGGGGGTCCAGCCGGAGTCAAACGGGGTCAAAGTCACCGGCGGCTCGACGCCGGCGAGGCCGAACGTGGCGGCGGTGCTCGGGATTCGCCCTCCGACGACCATTTGGACGGCGGCTTGGTGCTACGCGTAGCTGGGGAGCTCGCGCATCTGATGGAGGCGACGGTGTGTGCTGGGGTGGCCGGAGCTCGTCGGAAAAGAGCTCGCGGCGGCGCCGGAGTTCGGGCTCCGTCGAGCTAGGCGCTGCGGGGGTCGGGGAGGCGAGCGGGGAGGTGCTACGGGCTTCCGTGAGTGCGGTGAAGACGACGCCGTGCTCGGAATAATCCCAACGTGGCTGTGGCCATGACGGCGACGTGCAGTGGCGGCGGCGGGTGCGGCTGAGCTCGGCGCGGTCGCTGTGGTGCACAAGAAGGCAACGGAGAGGGGGGCAGAGCAAGAGGGGCTCACGGCGGTTCGTTTGAAGAAGACGGCGAGCCCGGGGGCGGCCTAACGGCGGCGAATCGTCGCCGGCGATCACCGGATGCAGAGGAGGGGAACGACGGCGTTGAAGGCGCTGGGGTGCTCCCCAGCTTGGGCACGTCGAGGGAACAGGAAGACGGGGCTGCGGCGACTCTTCTGGGCATGTTTGCGAGGCGTGCGGTGGCCGGTGGCCGCGGTGGCAGCGAGCGCGGCGGCGATGGCGTTCGGTGGCTGTGAGAGAGAGGGAAGGAGAAGAGGGAGAGGTCCAGCGAGGGAGAGGAGAGAACCAGGGCGGCCAGGGCGTCGCGCTGGCGAGGAGAGGGGGGGGTCGGGCCTTGCCACCGCGAAGCAGGAGGTGGCCGCGGCTCGGCTGTGCGCGCGCCACGCACCGAGCCAGTAGGCGCGAGGAAGACGACGCGCGAGGGAAGGTGGGCTGGGCCGCTACAGTGCTGGGCCGCACAGGTAAGTGGCTCAGGTAAAACTCTCTCTCTGCTTTTCTTTTTTTTAGTTTATCTTTTCTATTCTTTTGACTTTGTTTTGATTTAATAAAAATACCAGAACATATTCATAAATCATGAAACCAAGCATGGCTACTGTTTAGAATAAATCCAACAGTAAACATTTTAGTTTATGACTATTTGAGCATTTAAAATAATATATAAAATTTAAATGCCCAAATGCAAATAAGATATGATTTAATTCAAAAATCCAGAATGGTCTTAGAAATAAGTGCAACATTTTTCGCAGGGGTTTTAAATCAATCCAAAAATGATGAACTTTTCCAAGGGGCATTTTGGGTTCATTGAAAAGGATTTTAATTTGACCCTGGTTAAATTCATTTAGTGCTAGGGTTTGAGCATCCCCATTTCAGGTTTTCCTTCGAAGATAAACATGATGCACACAAGAAGCTAGCCTAGTGCATTACCAGAAGCTAGGGATGTGACAACTCACCCCTACTAAACAAGAATCTCATCCCGAGATTCAGGACGTGAGATAAGAAATCAAAGGGGACACTATCTAACACAATCTTCTCGATCCAGTTTCCTCCTCGAATTTGTTGATTCATTGCATCATGTAGATCTTGGCATCTTTGATTTCAAAGCTTCATCCAACATGACAACAGGGGGACGGGAGTTCTACAAGATTTGATCTTCTCGAAGATCGAGCAACTCAAGATCAACTCATGGATTGCGACGTCGAAACACCTCTTGAGCTGAGATACGAAGTACACCTCCAGGGGGATGGAGTGAGACAAACGATGAAGGTTCACCTAATGGCAATAATTCCACACCTAAGAAGATGGTGATTGATACCACCAGACGGGGCACCTTAGTGAAGGTGACTCGTAGAGTTATTCCTTTAAGTGGCAAAAGAATTACTTTTGATATAGAGATCATTGAGATTCCCTATACCAGCCTAAGGCAAACACAATCAATCGTTTGACGGAGTCCGAAAGAATGACATACTCGTCCAGAATGGATGATGTGAACTATCTTATTAAAGACAACACAAGGGATGATTTGATTATCATCGAGGATGGATGGGACCCATGGCAATTCCACTCCTGAGGATAATCCTGAACAGAAGTGATTGAGAATGGTAACCCATGGAGAATTGGCACATTGGCGGTGCAAGCTGGGAACAAAATGCAAATGCTGGGAATGATTCTGGTAACTGGAAGAAACCCAACAGTAGAGAGTAAATCTACTCTCTGCGAGGGTATAAAATCATTAAGAACACTGGAAGCAATCCCGGTTAGTGTCGAAGATAACACCTAGTGCTTGTGCGTGCTCTCAAGAACTTGAGTATTCCCATATTCACCAAGGTTTTACCAATATCCGTGTCAAGGATCCTGGCAACACCACATACTACCATGATGAATAGTGGTGGACGATGCAGATGCAAAGGAAGATAACACTTTCTCAGATTCCACCTTAGCGGTGTCAGGAGCAGAATTTGGATAATCGACCGAGAGACATTTAGCACTCCGCTTCTAATGTTCTCCTTGATGTGTTAACGTAAACCATTCATAGATATGTTTGGTATCTTGAACATCAAGTAAAGGTCGGACTTCGGAAGCACAAGAATCCATAAAGAACAACTAGGGAGTAAATCCTACGAAGTTCTTATGGGGAGGTGGCCAATTTCTTCAATCAAGATTATACAACAACAGGTCTTCCGGCTGGGTGTGTTGGCCACGACATCCACTTTACCGGTTATCGAGAGACCAAATTATAGTTCTTGGGAAATGCACCAACCATCATATCTGCCTGAGATTCAGTTCTGGTTGGTGTCAGGATATTCCAGACTCATTGAGTCCAAGAGGAAAAATGAAAGTTTACAACACAAATCGACGAGATGGCGTTGCGAGATTCTCAGGAATGAACTACGATAGCAGCTCCAAAACATGAGCTGGTTCTGCTACAAAACCTGTGAACACGTTGTCCCAGACAAACGTGACAACATAGTAGTCTTATAATGAAATACTATCGCGTTCAGATTGGGAATCATCATTGGAGATAACGAAGTCTTGTGCATGTCCGTCCTGGCCCTTCGGGAATAGCATTTGAACTTCTTTTCTTTGAACAAATCAATCAGTGGCTTGGTGTGCTAGGGATACATACAGAATGAAGATGATCAGTCTACCAGACCATAGAATACTTCGCACGTATGCATGACTGACTTGGGATGACTCCAGAGGAGGTAGAAACATGCTTTCTCGAATTCACGGCGGCAACTTGCATCAAATGCTCATGAATTAGAGGAAGTCACTTCTTTCTTCCGTACATATGCTTCACGAACGGGTCATGAAGATAATGCTTATAAAAGTTTCCAATACTAACTGGATGTTCAACATAGATCATGGAGAAGATAACAATATTGCTGATGGGCTCAACAACAATTCATCCAGGTTTCCATGGAGATGGAATTCCATAATTATGTGAACAAATGATAGTATTGGTCAGGCCAATAGATGTAATGGTGTGTGCTCGAGGGATCAACCACGAGTAAGACAACGTTACGAATATCGTTGGTTCTGATTTGATTCGAGGATAGCCCACACTCAAATCAAAGTTTTGGACGAGATATTAAATCCACAAATGATCACGGGGATCAATTGGAGAAGATATCATCTATCTTCAATACACACACAAGATATCCCTTTTGAGTGAGCTATGTGGGTTAAGCTGTTATCTTCCAACTCTCCAAGTTGTTGTTTAGCTTAACCAACTAGTTCGGGGTACCCAACACAGATTCTTGGAGAAGTGGTGGTTTATAAGAAACCAACTTGATCACGAACTCAACATAGCGGTCAGGTGACAACCTGGTAATACTTCCGAGAAGATATTCGTAAAATCACGAACCACCGATGTGTTACTAAGCTCGAGAACAATCTTGCTTTTCAGGGCAAGACGATATAATCAAATGAGCAAGGAATTAACAAAATCTTAACTCATCAATCAAGGAGTGCACCAAGAAAGTGGACTAGGTAGCACGATCAATCTTAGAATGGTGATTAGCAAACAACACGCTAAGAATGAAATTGTTGTCCTTTAACTACCAAGCAACGAAGTTGCTAGGAGTATTGATTTCACACATCACAATCCACTTATCAGTATTCCGGCTACGATAACACGGAGACCGAGGAATGAACGATAATGGCGAGAAGTATCACTGTATCAAGAGTTTATAATAGGTTGTGCAATTCCCATGACATTCTTGACATAAGGATGGTAATACTCCAGGATAGAGCAGTTTAGAAGCTGCATTAGCATTCTTCATCTGCGAAGTACAACTTCTTTGACCCAATCCTGGATATGGATAGGGTACTGGAGTTTATTTCTCCTAGTCATTCCAGAATAGAATGGCTTGACAGACCACAAGAGTAATAGGCATCGATGAACGAATACACACATGCTCTTGACTATCAATTGATAGATGGAGGTCAAAATACAACTAAAAGGGACAACTCAGGAAACATATGATTGTCTGAGTTGTGGATGCATAGGTTAGTATGTCGAACGAGTTCCACATATTTCTTCCGGATAACCCATGCAGAAAGGTAGGACTGGCAGAGTCACAATGTGGAATAGAGAACTCGTCAAGAGCATTCTGGTTGTGATCTTTTGGTTCGGAAGAACTTTTGCCATGATGGTTCATGGTATTTGGAAGAAGGATATACCACGGACCTCGAGGACTATCACAAGGTTACTAATATCCTGAAGGAATGAGCAAATACTATCAACATGAAGTAAGTAGGGTGAAGCTCGGGTTCAAGAACCCAGGAATAGAATGCCTACCAACTAAATGGCATCACGGGATGCTTTTGAGAATGACGGCCAGAATCATCACACTGGAATATAAAACATTGCTGGATTACTGGGTGATCTTCTAAGATACTTAGGGTCATAATAATAACTCCAACATATGTGTCGAGGTAACAAAGAACCTCAACACACTGACTAGTGTGATTAATCTGGCCTAAAAGGACATCGGAAACAGGGAGGAAAGGTTTGCAAATGCATCAGGCTATTTAGAAACCTGGGATGACTCGGACAGCATAACGGCTGCAAATGCTCGAAAATACTTTTGAGATCCAAGCAAAAGGTAGCATATCCACTTAACATCATAATGTCAAGGTTCTGTGACCAACAGTTGAACAAACCGAAGTAGTAGAAACTGAACTAAGGGTTGAATCCACAATAACGTGATCCTGATAAATAGAATGAGAATCCTATTTCTTAATCCCCGTAGAAAGAAGAAGGTGACTCAGATCAGAAGGTCATAAGGTAAAGGAGTAAAAAGAGCCTTACGTTCCCTTCCACAAACAATTCCCTTACTTAACTAAAGAGTTTCTAGACACGACTTCGACCAGTTTGGCTTGCTAATCCTACAGGCAGTCAGGCTCTGATACCAAAGCTGTCAGGACCCCGATCCTAAGTCACACAGGTCTAGCCTGTAACACACCATATCACTTTGCGGCCTCACGCACGGTATTCCACGGGTGTCACCTTACCTGGCCCGGGACCGTTTGCGCATTTTCGCACACGTATATGATGGTGTCGCTAGCATCCATATGACAGAGAACCCGGGCCGACATGACCAGTTATAACCCAAAAGTGGCACTAAATTACAGAGACAGGCATACATGACCCAGCAACGAACGTGTCGGTCATCAACGTATGAACCCAAGTCGTAGCAAGCTACAAGGACTTAAAGGAACAACGCGTGACATTTCCCCTAAGGGACAGACACAGGAACGAAGAAGGACACATGCCGGCCAGCCTAAGTGTTCCGGAGCAGTAGCGAGCTACCAAGGCTCGGTGGAAGCACTAGGAGACATTTCCCTGTAGGATAGGCTACCAAAGGTAAACAACTAGGTGTCGGATCCCACACATAACAATACACATTACACGTACGCATAACATGCAAGTATGTGTTGTACAACATGGCATCACAACATAACTCAACAACTCATATAGATAAAGGCCCAGAAGAGCCATCATAGCATTTATTACAATCAGAGGTCACATGACCCAACATACAGAGCATACAGGCAACGGAAGCATTACATGTCTGAGTACAGACATCTATAAATGGAAAGACTAAGAAGCCTGACTATCTACCAGACCCTCCCAAGGGTACAAGATCGTAGCTGAGGTAACAAGCTAAACGTCGAAGTCCACGCGGAACCACTAGCGAGACTGAAGTCTCTCTGCAAAACATAAATTAAGCAAACGTGAGTACAAAGGTACTCAGCAAGACTTACATCAGAACTAGCTACATATGCATCGGTAACAACAAAGGGGTGGTGGAGTTTGACTGCAGCAAGCCAGCTTTGACTCAGTGGCTATCCTAGACTACGACTACAAGTAACTCTTTGAGGTGGCGCACACGAGTCCACATATTCAGCAAGCAATACACCACTATGGATCCGCTCCCGTCTCCCTACGAGAAGGCCATCCATAGCACTCACGCTTATCTTGCGTGTTTTAGAGTATCCACTTTCACTTGTCTATGAACTGTAATAGGTAACCCAGAAGTCCATTTCCGCGGACACGGCTATTCGAATAGATTATATTTAACCCTGCAGGGGTGTACTTCTTCACACACGCTCTCACCACTTACCGCCGTTTACACGACATGTACTCGGCAACCTTCAAGCGGAGGCCCAGCGAGGGTGTCGGCCACGACCTGACTAACCACACAAGTCTCTCGTCCAGGTTTATCGCCTATTTGGGTTCCATCCGTGGGGAGATCCAGCCGGGGTGTCACTCACAGCCCCAAACGATGTGTACAGGGTTCCCGCATCACCAAACGGGCAATCGGTACACCGTGCCACGTACCTGCCGTGTCACAGCCCACCCCGAGGGTCAGCGCTGTGCACGACCTCCAGTAAACTACAAACACCAGAAACTAGTTGCAACTCTTGGACAGAGATCATGTTGATTAATAAGTCGAGAGGGTCCATTGGTTTCGGGCCCAATGCATGGTAGTAACTGGTCATGGATCAACCAACACAGAGCTCAGTTCCTAAGGACGGCTGCAATGAGACAACCCACCATGTACTCCTACATGGCCTCTCATCGCTACCTTTACCAAATCGTGTTCACACACTTAGCTCACACACAGTAGGACATGTTCATCACATTCCAATTCATCCCCGATGAATCAGACCTGACACAACTCTAAGCAATAGCAAGCATAACCAAAAAGCATCAATGAGTAGGCACAACATGGCTCAAACAACTCCTACTCATACTAGTGGGTTTGAACTATTTACTGTGGCAATGACGGGTCATGCAGTGGAAAGGGGTTCAACTACCGCAGCAAGTAACAGTTGAAGCGTTGTTGTCCTAATGCAGTAATAGAGATCAAGAGTGAGAGAGTGGGATTGTATCGGAATGCTCAAAGGGGTTTTGCTTGCCTGGCACTTCTGAAGATAACAATGAGTCTTCATCGGTGTCATCGAACTCATCGTCGGAACACGTCTACTGAAAGGGGACAAGCACCGGCAAACAAGAGAGAACACAATCAATGCAATGCGACAATATGATGCATGATCATGACATGGCAATATGCTATTGATTGAGCTAATGCAACTAGCAACACAATTAAATGAAGTTGGTTTGAACCAGAGGTTCAAATTCAATCTTCATATGTGATTATTTAAATGCCATTTAATTGATTTGACCTGATCAGCAGGTTTAACTTGTTCAAACATGCATGAAAATGCCATAAACAGATTCCTTGAATTTTTCTGATCAATTTACATATATAAATTATTTTCATCTGAGCTACGGTTGATTTTATATGATTTTTAGAAGTTTTGGCTATTTTCTGAAATAAATAAATCATTTCTGATTTATTTTAAATTACAGAAAATAGTTACTGCGTCAGCACTGCGTCATCATGACGTCAGCAAATCAACAGGGCTGGTCCAGGTCAAACCTGACCAGTGGGGCCCACTGGTCAGTGACCCACTAGCTAACAGAGTTAGTTAGTTTTTAAACTAACACTAATTAAACTGCTGGTGGGGCCTAGGCCCACACGTCAGTCTCTCAGGGCCTAATTAAGTTTAGTTTTAACTAAACTAATTAAACAGGGGTTGGCCCCACGTGTCAGTGACTCACAGAGCTAAGCACAGAGATTAGTAGTTATTTAAAACTTAATTAAAACTAAACGACGGCCGGCCCCACATGTCATGGACACAGGGGGGGTCCAGCCGGAGTCAAACGGGGTCAAAGTAACCGGCGGCTCGACGCCGGCGAGGCCGAACGTGGCGGCGGTGCTCGGGATTCGCCCTCCGACGACCATTTGGACGTCGGCTTGGTGCTACGCGTAGCTGGGGAGCTCGCGCATCTGATGGAGGCGACGGTGTGTGCTGGGGTGGCCGGAGCTCGTCGGAAAAGAGCTCGCGGCGGCGCCGGAGTTCGGGCTCCGTCGAGCTAGGCGCTGCGGGGGTCGGGGAGGCGAGCGGGGAGGTGCTACGGGCTTCCGTGAGTGCGGTGAAGACGACGCCGTGCTCGGAATAATCCCAACGTGGCTGTGGCCATGACGGCGACGTGCGGTGGCGGCGGCGGGTGCGGCTGAGCTCGGCGCGGTCGCTGTGGTGCACAAGAAGGCAACGGAGAGGGGGGGAGAGCAAGAGGGGCTCACGGCGGTTCGTTTGAAGAAGACGGCGAGCCCGGGGGCGGCCTAACGGCGGCGAATCGTCGCCGGCGATCACCGGATGCAGAGGAGGGGAACGACGGCGTTGAAGGCGCTGGGGTGCTCCCCAGCTTGGGCACGTCGAGGGAACAGGAAGACGGGGCTGCGGCGACTCTTCTGGGCATGTTTGCGAGGCGTGCGGTGGCCGGTGGCCGCGGTGGCAGCGAGCGCGGCGGCGATGGCGTTCGGTGGCTGTGAGAGAGAGGGAAGGAGAAGAGGGAGAGGTCCAGCGAGGGAGATGAGAGAACCAGGGCGGCCAGGGCGTCGCGCTGGCTAGGAGAGGGGGGGTCGGGCCTTGCCACCGCGAAGCAGGAGGTGGCCGCGGCTCGGCTGTGCGCGCGCCACGCACCGAGCCAGTAGGCGCGAGGAAGACGACGCGCGAGGGAAGGTGGGCTGGGCCGCTACAGTGCTGGGCCGCACAGGTAAGTGGCTCAGGTAAAACTCTCTCTCTGCTTTTCTTTTTTTTAGTTTCTGTTTTCTATTCTTTTGACTTTGTTTTGATTTAATAAAAATACCAGAACATATTCATAAATCATGAAACCAAGCATGGCTACTTTTTAGAATAAATCCAACAGTAAACATTTTAGTTTATGACTATTTGAGCATTTAAAATAATATATAAAATTTAAATGCCCAAATGCAAATAAGATATGATTTAATTCAAAAATCCAGAATGGTCTTAGAAATAAGTGCAACATTTTTGGCAGGGGTTTTAAATCAATCCAAAAATGATGAAATTTTCCAAGGGGCATTTTGTGTTCATTGAAAAGGATTTTAATTTGACCCTAGTTAAATTCATTTAGTGCTAGGGTTTGAGCATCCCCATTTCAGGTTTTCCTTCGAAGATAAACATGATGCACACAAGAAGCTAGCCTAGTGCATTACCAGAAGCTAGGGATGTGACACAAAGTTGGAAGGGTGAGAGTGCGTATAATCCATGGACTCAACATTAGTCATAAAGAACTCATATACTTATTGCAAAAATTTACAAGTCATCAAAACAAAGTAATCAACGCATGCTCCTAGGGGAAGGGTCGGTAGGAGTTAACCATCGCGTGATCCCGACCTCCGAACAAAGGATGGCACTCAATAAATACCTCATGCTCTAACTTCAACACAAGTATTTCCCAAATCCATAATTACTCCACTAGAATGACTCTAATATCACCATCCTCATATCTCAAAACAATCATCAAGTATCAAACTTCTCATCATATTCAATGCACTTTGTATGAAAGTTTTTACTATATTCATCTTGGATGCCTATCATATTAGGACTAGTTTTATAACCAAAGCACATTACCATGCTGTTCTAAAAGACTCTCAAAAGTATATAAGTGAAGCATGAGAGATCAACAATTTCTTTAAAATAAAACCACCACCCGCTCTAAAAGATATAAGTGAAGCACTAGAGCAAAACTATCTAGCTCAAAAGATATAAGTGAAGCACATAGAGTGTTCTAATAAATTCTAAACCATGTTTATCTCTATCAAAAGATGTGTCCAGCCAGGATGATTGTGGAAAACTAAAAAGCCAAGACTCAAATCATACATGACGCTCTAAGCAAAACACATATCATGTGGTGAATAAAAATATAGTCTCAAGTATAGTTACCGATAGATGAGGACGAAAGAGGGGATGCCTTCCCGGGGCATCCCCAAGATTAGGCTTTTGGTTGTCCTTGAATTTTACCTTGGGGTGCCTTGGGAATCCACATGCTTAGGCTCTTTCCACTCTTTGTTCCATAGTCCATCAAAGCCAGACTCAAAACTTGAAAACTTCACAACACAAAACCTAGCCAAAAATCTCGTGAGCTCCGTTAGTATAAGAAAACAAACCACCACTCAAAGGTACTGTAATGAATTCATTCTTTGTTTATATTGGTGTTAAACCTAATGTGTTCCAACTTCCCTATGATTGATATTCCTCAATACTGTTCATAGATTCATCAAAATAAGCAAACAACACAAGAAAAACAGAATCTATCAAAAACCGAACAGTTTGTAGTAATCTGTAACTTTCGAATACTTCTGTAACTCAAAAAAAATTGTAATAAATTGGTAAACATGAGGAATTTGTATGTTAATCATCTGCAAAAGGAATCAAATAAATATCACTCTCCAGTAAAATATGGTAGCTAATCTTGTGAGCGCTAAAGTTTCAGTTGTTTACAGCATGATCATATAAACTTCACACAAGTCTTCCCAAAGGTTCTACTTGGCACAAACACTAATTGAAACACAAAACCACATCCAAGAAGAAGCTAGATGCAATATTTATTCCTAAACATAAGCAAAAACAAAGAAAATAAAATTGGGTTGCATCCCAACAAGCGATATCGTTTATCGCCCCTATCTAGGCACGATACAAGAATAGATCTAGGTATTGCCATCTTTGGTAGGCAATCCATAAGTGGCTCTCATAATAGACTCATAAGGTAATTTTATTTTATTTTTAGGAAAGTGTTCCATGCCTTTCCTTAACGGAAATTGGAATCTAATATTTCCTTCCTTCATATCAATAATTGCACCAATCGTTCTAAGGAAAGGTCTACCAAGAATAATAGGACATGAAGGATTGCAATCTATATTGAGAACAATGAAATCTACGAGCACATAATTTCTATTGGCAACAATAATAACATCATTAATCCTTCCCATAGGTTTCTTAATGGTACAATCCGCAAGATGCAAATATAAAGAACAATCATCAAGCTCATGGAAACCTAACATATCACACAAAGTTTTTGGAATTGTAGAAACACTTGCACCCAAATCACACAAAGCAAAGCATTCATGATCTTTAATTTTAATTTTAATAGTAGGTTCCCACTCATGATAAAGCTTCCTAGGGATAGAAACTTCTAATTCAAGTTTTTCTTCATAAGATTGCATCAAAGCATGAACTATGTGTTTGGTAAAAGCTTTATTTTGACTATAAGCATGCGGAGAATTTAGTACGGATTGCAACAAGGAAATACAATATATTAAAGAGAAATTATCATAATTGAATCCCTTGAAATCCAAAATAGTGGGTTCATCACAATGCAAAGTTTTAATCCCTTCAATCCCACTTTTAACAATTTTAGCATCAAGATCTAAAAACTCTGAATCATTGGGACGCCTTTTAACTAAAGTAGACTCATTTCCAGTCCCATCTTTATCAAGATTCATACTAGAAAACAAGGATCTAATAGGAGACAGATCAATAACTTTCAGATCTTCATCTTTATTTTCATGATAACTAGAAGAACACGCTTTCATAAAGCAAACTTTTTTAGCACGCAACCTAGAGGTTCTTTCTTTGCATTCATCAATGGAAATTCTCACGGCTTTGAGAGACTCATTGATCTCTTCAAAAGCATGCACTTTTTTACAAGTAGATCTTTCGGTGTGCCATTGAGAGTAGTTAACCATAATATTATCTAGGAGTTTGGTAGCTTCTCCTAAGGTAGTTCCATGAAAGTGGCCCTCGTGGCCGAATCTAAAAGATTTCTAGAAGCAAAATTCAAGCAGCATAATTTTTTTGTATAATCATCCATAAGTTCAAACCATGTGTAGGGAAATTATTTATCATTAATTTCATTCTCTCCCAAGCTTGCGCAACATGCTCATGATCTAGTTGCTTAAAATTCATAATATCATTTCTAAGAGAGATGATCTTAGCAGGAGGAAAATACTTAGAGATAAAGGCATCTTTGCACTTATTTCATGAATCAATACTATTTCTAGGCAAAGAGGAAAACCAAGTTTTAGCACGATCTCTAAGTGAAAATGGAAATAGCTTCAATTTAACAATATCATTATATGTATCCCTCTTCTTTTGCATATCACACAAATCAACAAAGTTGTTTAGATGGGTAGTGGCATCTTCACTAGGAAGGCCAGAAAATTGATCTTTCATGACAAGATTCAACAGGGCAGCATTGATCTCACAAGATTCAGCATCGGTAATAGGAGCAATCGGAGTGCTAATAAAATCGTTATTGTTGGTATTGGAGAAGTCACACAATTTGGTATTGCTTTGAGCCATAGTGACAAGCAAGCAATCCAACACACAAGAAAACAAGAAGCAAGCGAATGGTAAATACACGGCAAAAAGAAGGGCAAATAAAACGACAAGGTGAAGTGGGGGAGAGGAAAACGAGAGGCAAATAATGTAATGCGAAGGATAAGGGTTTGTGATAGGTACTTGGTATATGACTTATGCGTAAGCCTCCCCGGCAACGGCGCTAGAAATTCTTCTTGCTACTTCTCAAGATTGCGTTGTATTCTTTCGAAGAGGAAAGGGTGATGCAGCATAGTAGCGTAAGTATTTCCCTCAGTTTTTGAGAACCAAGGTATCAATCCAGTAGGAGACCACACGCGAGTCCCTCACACCTGCACAAGTAAATAAGAACTTCGCAACCAATGCGATAACGGGTTATCAATCCCTTTACGGTCACTTAAGAAAGTGAGATCTGATAGATATGATAGTATAATATTTTTGGTATTTTTGGTATACGAACAGAAAGTAAATAAAGGAAAGTAAGGTAGATGGAAAATTAATATGTTGAGAATAGACCCGAGGGCCATAGGTTTGACTAGTGGCTTCTCTCATGATAGCAGAATTCTACGGTGGGTGAACAAATTACTGTCAAGCAATTGATAGAAAAGCGCATAGTTATGAGAATAGATCTAGGCATGATAAAATTGGGTTGCCTCCCAACAAGCGCTATCGTTTAACACCCCTAGCTAGGCATGATACAAGGATAGATCTAGGTATTGCCATCTTTGGAAGG
>LR738715.1:366958358-366993134 GCA_902687465.1 Secale cereale
GATCTTTCTACCGAAATTCTCAACCAACTCTACTCTAGCAACTTTGTTTTCAATGATTTCAAGAATTTGCATAACATGTTCCAGAGTTAAAACAGTCCCATTGACCATAAGAGGTGGTGAGCCAAATAATTTAGTCATAGCATTATAGGAATCAAAAGTATGGCTACCCAAGAAATTCCCTCTGGTAATGGTATCTAAAATATATCTATTCCACGGAGTTATGCCAACGTAAAAATTGCGAAGAAGCACCACAGTGGAAAGCTTCTTAGTGGATCTATTTTGAGCATTGCAAATTCTTTACCAGACATCTTTTAGATTTTCCTCCTCCCTTTGTTTGAAATTAAGAACCTCACTCTCGGGAAAATTGATAATGATAGGTGTGCTAGACATGGTGACAAGCAAGCAATCCAACACACAAGAAAACAAGAAGCAAGAGCACGGTAAACACATGGCAAAAAGAAGGGAAAATAAAATGGCAAGGGTGAAGTGGGGGAGAGGAAAACGAGAGGCAAATAAATGTAATGCGAAGGATAAGGGTTTGTGATAGGTATTTAGTATATGACTTTTGCGTAAGCCTCCCCGGCAACGGCGCCAGAAATTCTTCTTGCTACTTCTCGAGCTTGCGTTGTATTCCCTCGAAGAGGAAAGGGTGATGCAGCACAATAGCACAAGTATTTCCCTCAGTTTTTGAGAACCAAGCTATCAGTCCAGTAGGAGACCACACGGGAGTCCCTCGCACCTGCACAAACAAATAAGAACTTCGCAGCCAACGCGATAAGGGGTTGTCAATCCCTTTACGGTCACTTACGGAAGTGACATCACATAGATAGGATAGTATAATATTTTTGGTATATTTGATATAAGAACAGAAAGTAAATAAAGCAAATAAGCAACAGTAGCAGAAATTGAAGTAAAGTAATATGATAAAGATAGACCCGGGGGCCATAGGTTTCACTAGTGGCTTCTCTCATGATAGCAGAATTCTACGGTGGGTGAACAAATTACTGTCGAGCAACTAATAGAAAAGCGCATAGTTATGAGAATATCTAGGCATGATCATTGTATATAGGCATCACGTCCTTGACAAGTAGACCAAAACGATTCTGCATATACTACTATCAATGTTGAGGATATCGCTTATCATTATCGTCTCGGTCAGCTAAGGATTAGAGATTAATCGGAAATCGGCTGATTAATCGATTTTATCGGTCGACTATTAATCAGTTAATTTGTCTCAAATCTCAGGTTCTCAACACTAAAATACGCTATATTCAACACCAAAAATATATTTGACAAAAGTGTTACTTCGATTTCTAGCCTTTGAATCCTTGGATAATGGCAAACAAAATAGGACAATAGTACAGATTCCGTAACAAGGTCCACAAAACATAAATAAACATAGATTTTGCAAACATTGTGTTATGAGTAGGTGTGATTTATTTGTAGATTCCCGATAAATTGCTTATCAGAACGATAAATCGGTCCAAAAGATAAACGGCAAGATAAGGCATAATCTTATCGGTCACCCCCCGATTAGCAATAAATCGGAAGATTAATCGGTGAATCGGAAGATTTCTTGAACAGTGACTACTATTACTCCACACATCGAGTTCTATCCAGCATGCATCTAGAGTATTAAGTTCATAAGAATAGAGTAATGCTTTAAGCAAGATGACATGATGTAGAGGTATAAATTCAAGCAATATGATATAAACCCCATCTTTTTATCCTCGATGGCAACAATACAATACATGCCTTGCTACCCCTGCTGTCACTTGGAAAGGACACCACAAGATTGAACCCAAAGCCAAGCACTTCTCCCATTGCAAGAACTATAGATCTAGTAGGCCAAACCAAACCAATAATTCGAAGAGACTTGCATGGATATTTTAATCATACACAAAAGATTTCAGAAAATAATCAAATATTGTTCATAGATAATCTTGATCATAAACCCACAGTTCATCGGATCTCGGCAAACACACCACAAAAATATTACATCAAATAGATCTCCTTGAAGATCGAGGAGAACTTTGTATTGAGATCCAAAAACAGAGAAGAAGCCATCTAGCTAATAACTATAGACCCGAAGGACTGTGGTAAACTACTCAAAACTCATTGATGAGGCTATGGCGTTGATATAGAAGCACTCCGTGGTAGATCCCCCCTCCGGCGCAGCTCCGGAACAGGCCCCAAGATGGGATCTCGCGGGAACAAAAGATTGCGGCGGTGGAATTAGGGTTTTCTCGGTTGCCTCGATGTTTTCAGGGTATATGGATATATATAGGAGGAAGAAGGGCATCGGTGGAGCCTGAGGGGGCCCACGAGGGTGGGGGGTGCGCCCTGGACCCTCATGGCCCCCTCCTTCGAACCCTCGCGTGTACTCCTAGTCTTTTGGGTAGATACGGTTCGAAAAATAACTCTCCCGAAGGTTTCATTCCGTTTGGACTCCGTTTGATATCCCTTTTCTGCTAAACTCTGAAATAGGCAAAAACATCAATTTGCATTGGGCCTTGGGTTAGTAGGTTAGTCCCAAAACTAATATAATAATGTATAATAAAACCCATTAAACATCCAAAACAGAATATATAATAGCATGGAACATTCAACAATTATAGATACATCGGAGATGTATCATTTGCCGCCCTCCGCGTCGGCAAAGATCACCCTCTCCGACTCCACGAGCTCCGAGTGCTGCCGGCAGAGCTCTTGCATTTAGGCCTGGTCGGTGGCCTTGGCCTAGAGGCGCTCCCAAGCCTCGTGGTTCTCCTGCGCCATAGCAGAGCTCACAACCCCTAACTCTGTTTAAATGAGGTTGACCAGACATGTGCCGATGGGGAAATTGAGCCTAGCCGCTGCGCCGTGGTAGAGGGCCTGCCAGTGGTCGTACTCCATGGCCGCAAGCTCGGCCATATGGAAGCTACCGAGCCACAAGCGGGTGTGGGTCCCCCGATCTGTAATATCGACGATACACGTCCCCCACTGCCGCTACCGGACCCTGAGGTACGACCTCGTCAGTGGCCGGGTCCGAGGGAGGACGGGGAAGTCCTCGAACCAGTGTAGGGGCGCGGTGGCGGGCGGATCAAGGGACCGGCGAAGGTGGATCGATAAAGAGCCCGTAAAGGATGACGTGGACACCTCGGTGGCCATCTCACCGGCGTCGGGCGAAGAGGCCGCAATAACCTCTTTTTGGCCATTCGCTCCTCGACCTCCCTGGCACATGGGCAGAGGTTGAGGATGGAGGTGGTGGCGATGTCGGCGACCTACTGATGGTTTCGCGGGTTATGTGTGTCTGTGTGAGCGGAGGTTTTTGGGAGTGTGTGGTGTGTGTTGAGCGGAGGTGGGGGGCAAGGTGGTGTTTCAGGAAATACGGCGGCAACTGAAAATTTTACTAGGCGGGAGTAACAAGGCACGGCTACTGAAATTTTTTATCAAGGGCGAGCAGATATTTTTATGATTATGAGGGATGCAGAGGTGGGAGTAAAATGCCAGGGCTACTAAAAATTTGAATCAAGGGATTGAAGCAGATGGAGAGTAAAAGACATCGCACACGATCTGCACATACTAATCATGTGCTATCAAACATTAAAAACTTCCAGGCGGTAGATATTTTTGAAATTACGAAGCAGCATATATTTTCGAGATTGCGAGGGATGCAGCGGCAGGAGTATTTGGGGAGCAAGCTAGTGTGCTTGACACACCGGCTATGGACTGTAGCCAACGCACCTTCCCACATAAGCTATAGGCGTACTATACACCGATGGTGCTCCAAGATATTTTGTACTGCATGTCACACGGTTGGTGATAATAAGCTGTGTGGGATCTACTTGATTTGTCATCTCGATTTGAATTATATAATGGGGTCACAGCAAAAATGGACGGTGTTTGAATTGCTAGAACTTTTATCTGCAGTGAACATGCAACTATATGTGTGTCGTAAAAGAATTGGACATTTTATACATTAAATTGGTTTTCTAGCCATTTCAGGTGCACAATTCAAAATTAAACCACATGCACATGCTTCGGTGCACCAACATGGGTTGTAAAATCTTATACGTGTCCATGGGTTTATGCTTATGTCCCATGCAAGAAATGGGGATGAATTTCGAACACCACGGCACCGTGGCTCTCCGGCAAACATTGACGTACTTGCTTTTGTAATTCTAGTAAATCCAAAAGTCGTCTGAAATTCATGAAACTTGGCATGCTATCATGGAGCGACATCAACATGCCATTGTAATGTTTTTTTCCCATTCGGGGTAGGTTTGGGTATAAGTTTCTCAGAAACCAGAGCTTCTCACAACAAATGTAATGGTGTCAGTAATGAATGTTTCACATTTCTAGACGAAACGATACCCATTGCCTCTTCTTGATTTCAATTTTTTTCTAGTGTTAACATAGAACAATAGAAGTGTTGTGTTAATTTTTGGAAAATTTCGGGGTTCTTTTGGACATTTTTATACATTTATTGAGTTTTCAATGCATTCATGTGCATAATTAAAATTTGAACTACATGAACATGCTCTAATGCATATAAATTATTTGAAAATTCAAATATGCGTCCTTGGTTGCATGCTTAGGTCCCATGCAAGAATTGGGAATGAATGTCAAACACCCTGCCACCGTCACTTGGCCACAAACATTGAGATACCTGGTTTTTAAATTGTAGTAAATCTAAAAATCATATGAAATTCATGAAACTTAACATGCTATCATGGAGCGGCATCAACATGCCGTGGTAAATTTTTTGTCCCATTTAGGGCAGGTTTGGCTATAAGCTTCTCACAAACCAGAGCTTATCACAACAAGCCTGCTGGTTTTGGTAGGGAACGTGCCACCTTTGGGGATGAAACGATATCCGTTGCCTCTTATTGCTTTCAAAAAATTTCTAGTGTCAACATAGAACAACACGAGTGTTGTGTTAAGTTTTGGAATTTTTTTGGGGTTCGTTTGGACATTTTTATACATTAACTATGTCGGGGATGAACCAATCGACACCTATGGGTTCACTGGAATCCCTTCTAAGGTTGATGGGCGCGGGTTGTGCGAAGAGCGGGTCTAGGAGTCAGCACAAGGATCGTTTACCCAGGTTTGGGCCACGAAGATGCGTAATACCCTAGTCCTATTTTGATGTGTAGTTGAGTGTTCTTGAGCTCTTGAACTAGCTACGGTGCGTGCCTAGTCCAAAAGATCCGAATCGTTCTCCAGTATGCCTCGAACCTCCTTTTATAGTCAAAAGGGTTTGCCACAGTGGCACACAGGAGGTGGAAATATATACTGTGTAGAAGCTTATCTCCTGCCATTACGGGACAAGACACATTAAATGCGCTACTTAGGTATCCACTCGCTTTATCGGGGACGGCAACGAGGCCCATCCCGTCCGCCGCCGCTCCGTCTAGCTGCGATGCGCGTCAAGGCCAACGAGGCATGTAGCGCCATGTAGGCTGGCAGGCAGCTGAGATGGCGTGGTGGTAGTGTCTTCACGAAGATCTGCATGCCACCACGCAGGTGCTTGACTAGCTGGATCAAGAACCACGTACTGCCACGTGGGTACTTGCCTGAGCTAGTGGGTCGGCCGCCGAGCTGGGGCGATGATGGGGCGGCAAGAACTTGTCGCGCTTTTGCGTCTGTTCCAAGCAAGGGTCTTGCCGGGGCCTTTGTGAGCGCCCTCGGCAAGAGGCTTGCTGGGGCTTCAGGGGTATCTTCGGCAAGGAGCCTTGCCGGGGCCTCGTGGGCATCCTCGGCAGGAGCCTTGCTGTCGTCTTGTCTTCTGGTTCTCATCTAGGATTCGCAGATCCTTTGCTTTCACAAAGATCTGCATGCCATCACGCAGGTGCTTCCTGAGCCTTGGTTCCAACATTGTTGATGGTGTCGGAGCTCCTAGGCTCAAGGGTGGCTGCAATGGAGGCGTTTGGTGAGTTGCCCCGGCAAGGGTTCTTGCCGAGGTCATGCAGGCCACCCCAGCAAGGGTCTTGTCGGGGGAAGCCTATCTTGTTGCTTGGCCTTCTTGGGCCACTGTCTTGGCGCTGCTCTGGTAGTCTTGTGCTTCGGTTTCCTTCCTCTGCCATGTTATGTGTGGCCACATGCATGGCTCTGACCGCCCGTGCACAAGTAAGGGGTAGAAAGGAGAGCCCCTACTTTTGTACACCGACAGGAGCCCCCTGGCCTGGGCCATACATAAGCGTGACGAGTTGTTGGGCTAGGCCCAGAATGGCATGTGGGTAGTTGGGGCCGGATTCTTTTTACTGTAGTAACTCCTCCGGTGGTTGCGCTTCCCCACGATCTGTGCTGAACGCATGGCTTGGGGTCGTGCATTGGGTGACCGTAGCACGCTTGCGTCACCTCGTGGTTCCAAATAGTAAAGAGGCGGTTCGCGTAATAGAGGAAGTTACGGGGGCGTGGCTCATTTACAAAGTGGACTTGGGTCGCCCCATGATCACGGGGCGCGAAACAGTTGTACGACGTGCCATCTGAATCCCAATCTGCCCTCCACGTGCCCCTCATGCATCAGGGAGGGCAGGCGGCGAACGCAGAGGGTGCGGGCTTAATGCCGGGGCGAGGGCGGGTGCTGCTGATTGGAGCAGCGGGTTGGTCTTGTTTCCTTGCGTCTCCGGTGACTGGATTGGTCAATTCGAGCGGTCGCCTTCAGGCTTGCTTGGTCTTGCCCACCTATAAAGAAGGGGAGAGGGACAGTGCTCCCCCCACTCATCCTCTTCCAGTCCGATCCCTTTCCTTCCCAAGTCATGGCGAGAGAGCATGGCCGTGGCCGTGCCCCTACAGAGGCGACCAGGTCTTCCTCTCGTCAGAGGGCGGCGGCGGTCAAAGAAGAGCCTGACGCCCAAGATGAGGGTCATGCTAGAAGTAGACACGCCGGCCGGGGTCGTGGTCGGCGAGGCGGGCGAGGCAGAGGCGGGCGAGGGCGGGGGAGATCCGCGTCGTTACCATCTCCATCTCCTCCACCGTCTCCTCTTGCCTCACCACGCGGCCATGTCGGGGACACGGCATTGGAGTTCATTCTGCAATTGTGCGAGCTACAGTGCAGTCGCCTTCGTCTTGCTGAAGCATTCGAGAGGGTGTTGGAGGTCGACTGGCCATTGAGGTTGATGCTTCACATGAAGGGGTGTTGCAATGGCGCCATGTGGGCGAACACCAAGTTCCCCGCCCCTCATGTAATGCTTCTCCACCGGGGGTGGAAGACCTTCGTGCATGGCCACTGCTTGATGAAGGGGCACGCCCTCTGCTTCATGTTAGCAGAGAGCGATCTGCTCTCCGTCAAGGTCTTCGGGCGCTCGGAACCCAAGCTAGGGTGCTGTGCGGAGAGATCAACCAATGATGAAAACTCCTCCTCGAGCGACAGCGATGGGGAGGACAGCGACATCACGATGAGGGTAGCAGGCGGGAGGATGATGGGTCCGACTAGGCGTCGGACACACCGTCCCTGGGAGACGCCGGCAACACTATATTCTGCATCGCCAGCTCCTTCAGCTTCTCGGGGTCGCCTCCTTGGGCGGCTGGCGTTGGGAGGCCAGAGAAGATGAAGGAGGTGGGCGGCGGTCATCAAGTCATACTACGCAGGCATCAAATGCCTTCATCGCGTATTGCCGGCCCGCTGCCTCATCCTTCGGCTCTTCTCCCGGCGCCATCATCACCGGCCCTCTTCAGGACGGCCACCGAGATGTTCTCTTGGTGCTTTTTGCTGCTGGTGCTTCGCCTTGGCGCTCCCTTTGCCTTTTTGCCATCTTGTTCCATTTCATGAGGAGAGGGACAAGAAAGGGATTACGGGCACCTTATCTCTTTTCAGTTTTTAAGCCTACGTGCCTTTGTATGATTTAAATCTTGTAACCCCCTTGCTCATGTATGCATTCCGTATGAATTGTACTTTTTTACAACGTATTAATGGAGATAAGGGTGTTTGCCGGGTTTCTTTTGTGCGTGTGCTGGGGCGACACCAAGGAATGAATCCTTGTTACCTTACGATAAACATCGTACCCCGGCAACAGGCCTTGCCGTCTTCCTGCTCTATAGCTCGACCACATTCATGCCCTTCGCGGAAGTAGGAGCAGAGTAGGATTAGGGCCTTCGTCTGCTCCTTTCCCATCGCACTAGTACCGAGTTTTGGTCCAAAATAAAGTTTGTTGGACGAAGGAAAAAAGGGAGCATGATGGTATAAGAGCGAGCGAAGTCTCATACGTTCAAGTTTCATACGGAAGTAAGGAGTGGGGGATGAAAGGCTTATCTGATTTTGTAGCCCCCGACAACCTTGTCTTGCCGTGGTCGGATCCATGGATGTGCAGCCCCGGGCAACCTTAGTTCGCCGGGGTCGGAGCATCGGCCCGTCCTCTTTCTTCCAGACAGCTCAGCAGAAATGTCCATGCATCCTGTGAACAAAAGAGGATGGAAAGGAACAGAGAGACGCACACTCGACCTCTATGCTAGGGGTTAGTCGCCGCCAAGCACTATCAACCCTAACAGAGAAAGAGACTCAACCTAGCATGCATGCTAAAACTTAGGGCATTAGTGCTTCATTTATTTATGCTCAAGGTCTGCGCCAGGCTTTGTACGAAAGGTTACATGCCTTGCCGGTAAGGCTTGTACAAAAGGGTGGTTTGCCAGGGAGCCCGGCAACCGTTCCTTACGGGTAAAACTTGCGAAGATGTTCGATGTTCCAGGAGATGCTCACTGGAATACCATCTTCGGTCTCCAGGTGGACAGCACTAGGCCTGGTGACTCGTATTACTCGATAAGAGCCTTCCCACTTTGGTGTCAACTTGTTGGAATTCTTGGCCGACTGAACGCGCTGAATAACAAGGCCGCCTTCCTCAAAGCTTCGGGCATGAACCTTGCGGTTATGGTAGCGGTGCAAAGCTTGCTGGTAGCATGCTGCTCGCATAGCCGCCCGAAGACGATCTTCCTCGAGGAGCGTTGGGCCATCTTGCCGCAGTTGCTCTAGCTCAAGCTCATCATAAGCGAGCACTCGGGGTGAACCGTATGTGAGTTCCGTGGGGAGAACCGCTTCCGCCCCGTAAACGAGGGAGAAGGGTGTCTGGCCGATGGCTCAATTTGGTGTCGTTCTAATTGACCAAAGAACCGTCAGCAATTCATCAATCCAACACCTTCCGCACTTGTGCAGGCTGTCAAAAGTCCTTGCCCGGAGGCCTCGTAGTACTTCAGCATTTGCCCTCTCTGCCTGGCTGTTGCTTCGAGGATGCGCAACAGAAGCAAAACAGACCTTGCTGCCGAGGTCTTGAATATGCTGCATGAAGGTGCGGCTTGTGAACTGCGTGTCGTTGTCGGTGACGACTCTATTTGGTACACCAAAACGGCATACTAGGCCCTTGAAGAACTTGACGGCTGATTATGCTGTCACCTTTCTCACTGCTTCCACCTCTGGTCACTTTGTGAACTTGTCGATTGCAACGTACAAGTACTCAAAGCCCACGACAGCACGGGGAAAGGGGCCCAGTATGTCGAGCCCTCAGACCAAGAATGGCCAGGAAAGAGGGATTGTTTGGAGAGCTTGAGCTGGTTGATGTAGCTTCTTTGAATGAAACTGACACGCTTCACACTTGGTTACTAGTGTCGTTGCATCCTGGAGGGCAGTGGGCCAGAAGAAACCTTGCCGGAACGCCTTGTCGGCAAGGGCCCTCAACCCTATGTGGGAGCCACATATGCCTCCATGTATCTCTGCCAATAGCTCCAGTCCTTCCTCTCGGGGAATGCAGTTAAATTTCACGCCATTCACCCTTTTTCTGTACAAGACGTCATCGACGAACTGATACATGGCATCCCGACGGGCTACATTCTCCGCTTCTTCCTGCTCCTCAGGAAGCTCCCCTGCTTGGAGAAATCGGACGGTATGTTGTGCCCATGCCGGAGCCTGGGGCTCGATGGAAAGGACTAAAGGCATCTCCTCTGCCATAGGAGCAGCTGTCTCCACGGCCAGGGCTTGATGCCCTGCCCGAGTCTGTTGCCCTATGGCAGGCTCAGCGTCCCCAGCAACATCTTTGTCGGCGGCCCCTGGGAACTCGGTGGGAAAGTAGTTGCCGGGGCATGATTTCCTTTGCTTGTTCTTCTCTGCCGATGGTTCAACGGTTGGTTGAGTTAATCGAAGTACAAAATTACCCGGTTCCACAGGTAGTTTGAGGGTGGCGCACTTTGACAAGTAGTCGACGATGTCGTTCTCCGCTCGGAGAACATGCTCTATTTGTATATCGTCAAAACGCTCCTCCAGCTTCCTCACTGCATCTACGTAGGCCTCCATCAGCGGGCTCTAGTAATCCTTGTTAACTTGCTTGACGACAAGCTGTGAATCACCCCTAACGATGAGCTTCTTGATTCCGAGGTCTGCCGCGATCCTGAGACCGGCAAGCAGTCCCTCATACTCGGCAGTGTTGTTCATTGACATCTCCCTAGGGAAGTGCATCTGGAGCACATACTTGAGGTGTTCTCCGGTGGGCGCAACGAGCAGGACACCAGCACCGATGCCTTGCAGTGAGAAAGCTCCTTCAAAGTACATAATCCAGTCATGACTTGTTTTCTTGCCGGGGAGAGTGCTCTCCTGGATATACTCGTTGGGCATTAAGGTCCATTCTGCAATGAACTCCGCCAAGACTCTACTCTGAATCGTCGAAGTGCTTTCAAACTTCAAACCAAAGCTCGATAGTTCCAAGGCCCATTCCGCAATCCTACCGGTCGCGTCTAGGTTATGCAATATCCGCTGCAACGGGAGGCGGGTGACGACGGTTATTTCATGTGCTTGGAAGTAATGAAGCAGCTTCCTCGAGGCCATAAGGAGGCCGAAGAGCAACTTCTGCACACCGGAGTACCTTGTCCTAGCCCCCTGCAAGAGGGAGCTGACAAAGTAAACCGGGTGCTGCATCATCTTCTTCGTTTGCACTACTTCATTCGGTTGTGTCGCTTCTGCCCCAGTGGCGTCATGTTCTGTCGTTGCTATTACTTCTGCATTGACCTCTCTCTGGGCTACTAGCGCAACACTCACCACTTGATTCGTTACCGCTAGATATAGCAGCAATGGCTCTTGGGGTTTAGGTGTGACCAGTATTGGCGTAGAGGAGAGGTATTTCTTCAAATCTTGTAGTGCTGCTTCGGCTTCTGGGGTCCACTCCATTGGGCCCGCCTTTTTCAAGATTTTGAAAAAGGGAAGGGCACGCTCTGCAGATTTGGAGATGAATCTCCTCATGGCGGCAACGCAGCCAGTAAGCTGACGCACATCCTTGATCCGCCTGGGTGCCTCAATTTGCTCGATAGCCTTGATCTTGTCTGGATTTGCCTCGATCCCATGGTGTGACACGAAGAAACCGAGAAGCTTGCTGGACGGAACACCGAAGACACACTTCTCAGGGTTCAGCTTGCGGTTGATCTTGTGCAAATTCACAAACGTCTCTTCTAAATCCTATATGAGTGTTGACTTGTCCTTGGTTTTGACCACTATGTCATCCATATAGGCTTCCATATTTCTATGTAGCTGAGGCTCAAAACCAGTTTGGACTGCTCTTGCGAATGTTGAGACAACACTCTTCAACCTGAAAGGCATTCGT
This sequence comes from Secale cereale, assembly GCA_902687465.1. Taxonomy (NCBI): domain Eukaryota; kingdom Viridiplantae; phylum Streptophyta; class Magnoliopsida; order Poales; family Poaceae; genus Secale; species Secale cereale. Next base: position 366,969,917 of record LR738715.1, read on the forward strand.
ATGAAACAATACATACCACATGGGGTGATGAATGATGTCTTATCTTCATCCTCTCTCGTTATGAAGATTTGATGGTATCTAGAGTAAGCATCAAGGAATGATAACAGGTCACACCCACCGTGGAGTCTACAATCTGGTCAATGCGCGGCAACAGGAAAGGGTCCTTTGGACATGCCTTATTGATGTTTGTGTAATCAATACAGAGTCTCCACTTCCCATTTGCCTTGCGCACCACCACAGATTGGCCAACCACATTGGATGGAGTACTCCTGTCACCAAGCCTGACGCCTCCAACTTCCTGATTTCCTCTGCGATGAACTCTTGCCATTCCAGAGCTTTCTTCATGACCTTCTGCTTGACGGGCCGCACGTGAGGGCATACAGCAAGATGGTGCTCAATCACCTCCCTGGGAATGCCGGGGATGTTGGATGCTTGCCACGCAAACATGTCGACATTTGCCCGCAGGAAGGTGACGAGCGCGCCTTCCTATTTGCTGTCGAGGGTGGAGCTTATGGTAAAAACCCCTCCCGTGCCATCCTCCTTGATGAACACCTTCTTCGTTTCTAGTGGTGCAGCTCTAGATTTCTTGATCTTGCTAGTGGAGCTCTCTGGCACGTCCTCGACGGGAGCACTACACTCCGAAAAGGTGCGCTTGCCGGAGTGGGTGCGAGAGGTCTTACCGGTCTTCCTCCCTCCCGGGGCTTCAGCGGCAGGAGCAAGTGCCATGGCGGCAGTCGCTGCAACTGCCTCCCGGTAAAGTTGATCAACGCAGATCAACGCATCCTTCTTGTTGGAGGGGACGGTGATGACGGTCATCGGCCCAGGCATCTTTAGTATGTTGTAGGCATAATGTGATGCTGCCATGAAGTTGGCTAACGCTGGGCGGCCGAGTATCCTGTTGTAAGGCAAGGGGATCTCGACAACATAAAAAATAACCCTCTCTTTTCTATAGTTAAACTCACCTCCGAATATCACGGGTAGCATGACTATACCCTTCGGCTGACTCCTTCCCGGTTTGACCCCTTGAAACGTGCCCGTCTCTTCGAGGAATCCATTAGGAATCTACAGCCTTTTGATCACAACGTGCGAGTGTTGGGGAACATAGTATTTTAAAAATTTCCTACGATCACGCAAGATCTATCTACCAGATGCATAGCAAAAAGAGGGGAGAGTGCGTCTACGTACCCTCATAGACCGAAAGCGGAAGCTTCAATTGACGCGGTTGATGTAGTTGAACTTCTTTGCGATTCAACCAATCAAGCACCGAACGTACGACACCTCCGCATTCAGCATAGGTTTAGCTTGATGAAGTCCCACGAGCTCTTGATCCAGTTGAGCTTCACGGGAGAGTTTCATCAGCACGACGGCATGGTGACGGATATCATGAAGTTACCTGCGTAGGGCTTCGCCTAAGCACTGCAACGGTATGACCGAGGTGTGTTTCTGTGGAGGGGGGCACCGCACACGGCTGGAGAGATCAACTTGTGTGTCTACAGGTGCCCCGCTTCCTTCGTATATAAAGGAGCAAGGGGGGAGGCCGGCCAGCCCCTATGGCGCGCCCAGGAGGAGCAATCCTACTAGGAATAGGATTGCAATCCTATTCCTAGTTGGAATCAGCAAGAGGGAGAAGGGGGGAAGGAAGGAGAGGGAGAGGGAGAAGGAAAGGGGCGCCGGCCCCCCCTCCTTCCTTGTCCAATTCGGACCAAGGGGTGGGGGGCACGCGGCCCAGCCCTGGCCTCCCTTCTCTATTTCTCCTATGGCCCATTAAGGCCCATAGCTTCCCCGGGGGTTCCGCTAACCCCCGAGCAGTCTGGCTAATTCCGAAACTTTACGGAACGCTTCCTGTGTCCGAATATAGTCGTCCAATATATCAATCTTTACGTCTCGGACATTCCGAGACTCCTCGTCATGTCCGTGATCTTATTTGGGTCTCCGAACTACCTTCGGTACATCAAAACTCATAAACTTATAATACCGATCGTCATCAAACTTTAAGCGTGCGGACCCTACGGGTTCGAGAACTATGTTGACATGACCGAGACTCATCTCCGGTCAATAACCAATAGCGGAACCTGGATGCTCATATTGGCTCCTACATATTCTACGAAGATCTTTATCGGTCAAACCGCATAACAACATACTTTGTTCCCTTTGTCAACGGTATGTTACTTGCCCGAGATTTGATCGTTGGTATCTCAATACCTATTTCAATCTGGTTACCGACAAGTCTCTTTACTTGTTCTGTAATATATCATCCCGTGACTAACTCATTAGTCATTTGCTTGCAAGGCTTATTATGATGTGTATTACCGATAGGGCCCAGAGATACCTCTCCGACACTCGGAGTGACAAATCCTATTCTTGATCTATGCCAACACCACGAACACCTTTGGAGACACATGTAGAGCATCTTTATGATCACCCAGTTGCATTGTGACGTTTGATAGAACACAAGGTGTTCCTCCGGTATTCCGGAGTTGCATAATCTCATAGTCATAGGAACATGTATAAGTCATGAAGAAAGCAATAGCAGTAAAACTAAATGGTCATAGTGCTAAGCTAACAGATGGGTCTTGTCCATCACATCATTATCCTAATGATGTAATCCCATTGATCAAATGGCAACTCATGTCTATGGCTAGGAAACATAACCATCTTTAATCAATGAGCTAGTGTAGTAGAGGCATACGAGGGACATACTGTTTTGTCTATGTATTCACACATGTACTAACTTTCCAGTTAATACAATTCTAGCATGAATAAAAGACATTTATCATGATATAAGGAAAGACAAATAACATCTTCATTGTTGTCTCTAGGGCATATTTCCTTCAGCGAGATCAAGTTCAGACGGGCCCTACCATCAACCAGCATTTGCCACCTTGAGGTTGCGTATTGTTGGTGAAGCCAAGAATGGCAAACACCTGACCATACTTGTGCGATCAGGGTGATCCTCGGTGTAAAAAATGATAGGTGTGTTGGACCACTTCAGCGGCTTCTGGGCATTGAACGATGGTTCTGCTGCTATGATCTCACGCGCCCACTGCTTGTGTTGTCCGTGAGAGGTGTGCAGAGAGGCACCACTGTCGACGCACATGGCCTCTGTAGCTTTCTGGAACTCTTGCTCGCCGGACTCGTCGTCATCATCATGATTATCGTCTTCTTGCTTCTTGTCGTGGCCTCGGGCGGGCCATTCTTGTTGGTTATCCTTGTCGCCGCGGCCAGGCTGGCCGCCACGCTTCTTGCCGGATCCCTCAGCACCATCTTGGCCCTTCTCCTTTCCCGCCTTTCATATTCGGCTTTCTGCTTCTCTACGAGCTGCACGACTAGCCAGAAGTTCTGAAGGTCATGGCCCTTGGTGCGGTGGATCTTGTAATACTGCTTGTCGGAGCCTCCTGGCTGGTCGGCGGCTGCCAAGGCCCGGTAAGTGACACACCCGACAACTTCTGTGCCAGGGTCGTCTGCCCTGGTCTTCTTGGCAGTGCTGGTAATGCAAGGAGGAGGAGAATGCACCGTGGCTGCAGCGCCTCCGGTCCTTCCACCACTGGCGTGCGGTGGCTCGACAGAGCATCGACCCAAGGGCCCCGCTGGTCGCGGCTCGTCTTTATTGGCTGTGCCAACAAGGCTCCAGATGGTGGCTCTCCACTCATCGAGCTTCTCCGCAGCAGGAGGGAAGTCCAGGAGCAACTGCGCGTGCTAACGCCCCCGCCGATGTGGGCAGCGGTGAAAGCTGCGTGGACCGTGATGCGCTCTGACTTCTAACCATGTTAGAAGGAGATCTATCACGGCCCTGCGGCAGTATGCCATTTTCGCCAGCACCTCGGTGAGCATGTTGGTCTTCTACGTCCCGTGAATGATGCGCAGGGCTCTTTCCGCGGCGGCGCCCAGGGTCACCAGTGTGGCGATGCTGCTCATCGTGCACGACATTGGAGAAGCGCGTTGTGGGTGCCGGCGTGGGCGTCTTGGAAGTCGCCGCGCCGCCCGTACGTGGCACGACGCCGCTCTTGGAGGGCCCCGGGCTGCCTACAGGGGGGCAGGCTCTGCCTTTGGACTTGGCGGCGTGCGGCTCGTTGTCTTGTGTACAAACAATGGCACTTGCCAAGCTTCGGCTGCTAGAGCAACGTGGGTGTTCGTGGGCCGCGCCTCGGCTTCCATCCGCGACCACCCCGTCGCCTGCCTGCACCGGCACGGGCCGTTCGGCTCCAGATGAACAGATCGCCATGATCGTCTTCTTCTTGGGAGCCATGGCGATGAAGAACTGCTAAACTAACCGCTCGACCAGATTTTTACAACTGCGCCCCCTACCTGGCTTGTCAATGATGTCGGGGACGAACCGATCGACACCAATGGGATCACTGGAATTCCTTCTACGATTGACGGACGCGAGGTTGTGCAAAGAGTGGGTGTAGGAGTCAGCACAAGGATCATTTACCCAGGTTCGGGCCGCGAAGATGCGTAATACCCTAGTCCTACTTTGATGTGTATTTGAGTGTTCTTGAGCTCTTGAACTACCTATGGTGTGTGCCTAGTCCAAAAGATCCGAATCCTTCTCCAGTATGCCTCGGGCATCCTTTTATAGTCAAAAGGGGTTGCCATAGTGGCACACATGAGGTGGAAAGGTATACAGTGTAGAAGCTTATCTCCTGCCATTACAGGACAAGACGCACTAAATGTGCTACTTAGGTGTCCACTCGCTTTATCGGGGACGGCAACGAGGCCCGTCCCATCCGCCGCCGCTTTGTCTGGCAGCGACGTGCGTCCAGGTCAACGAGGCATACAGCGCCATGTAGGTTGGCAGGTAGCTGAGATGGTGTGGTGGTAGGGTGTTCACGAAGATCTGCTGCCACCACGCAGGTGCTTGACTAGCTGGATCAGGAACCACGTACTGCCATGTGGGTACTTGCCTGAGCTAATGGGTCGGTCGCTGAGCTCGGGCGATGATGGGGCGGCAAGGGCTTGCCGCGGTCTTGCGTCTGTTCCCGGCAAGGGTCTTGCCGGGGCCATTGTGAGTGCCCTCGGTAAGAGGCTTGCCGGGGCGTTAGGGGTATCTTCGGCAAGGAGCCTTGCCGGGGCCTCGTGGGCATCCCCAGCAAGGAGCCTTGCGGTCGTCTTGTCTTCTAGTTCTCATCTAGTATTTGTAGACCCTTTGCTTTCACAAAGATCTACATGCCATCACATAGGCGCTTCATGAGCCTTGGTTCCAACATTGTTGATGGTGTCTGTGCTCCTAGGCTCAAGGGTGGCTGCAATGGAGGCATTGGGCGAGTTGCCCGCAAGGGTTCTTGCCGGGGTCATGCAGGCTGCCCCGGCAAGAGTCTTGTCGGGGGAAGCCTATCTTGTTGCTTGGCCTTCTTGCACCACTGTCTTGGCGCTGCTCTGGTAGTCTTGTGCTTCGGTTTCCCTCCTCTACCCTGTTAGGTGTGGCCATAGGCGTGGCTCTGACTGCCTGTGCACAAGTATTGTGTGCCATTACTAAGTGGACCAATGCCTCTTCATTACCAACCCGTCAAAGCCTAGAAGTGTTGTGGTGAGGAGAGGCAAAATGAACATCATCAGAATGGATGGAGTCGCCAATGAGAATGACTTCGACAAGTATGGCGACCCGAAGAAGGAAGATGACGACGACGATGAAGTACCATACACCACAAGAAGAAGCAGGACCACCCTACCTAAAGGACGTCCGTTCAAGAGAAGAACTCAAGCGGTTCCGGGGCTCAATTATTCAACCACGAGAAAGAAGGGCAAGAAGGTTGTGAAAAGATAGCTAAGATCGAATCACAACGTGTCGGCTGCGTGTGTGTGTCAGTGGGAAGCTCAATTATTACATGCAACTAAATTATTACATGCATCACTTGATTTCAACCATGTCATCTAATTCTAAATCTTTGCACAATGGTTTTATCACTCCATTTGCATTTTCCTTTTCTTTCATCTCAAATCTTAAATTATTACATGCAACTAAAAATCCAAAAGAAAAAGTTAGTAATGGCGCACCAGGAGAAGGTGCGCCATTGCTATCACGGTGTTTACGGCGCACCCCTAAATTGCGCGCCATTACTAACCCTCACCCCACTAAAATATCCCCTCTCCCTAGATCCCGCACACACACTACCGCCGCCGTCCCCGCCGCCAGGCCCAGCTGCCCCCGTCCCCGGCCGAAATCTCTCCTCCGCCAGCAGATCCAACCGTCCTCGGCACCGCCTGATAACCCTCTACCGTAAGGGATCGAGATAGTCTTCGCGGGTAAGAATAACCAAATTTATTGATTCGACACACGGGGAGCCAAAGAGTATTTATAAGCTTTGACAGTTGAGTTGTCAATTCAACCGCACCTGAAATATACTTACTTGCAACAAAAGATAAGTGGTAACAGTGATATGGTAGTGATGATAGTGATAGTAAAAGTAAACAGCAAAAAGTAAATAGTGAAGGTAAATGGAAAAAGTAGCAACTAGTGACAAGCAGGGTTTAAAACACTGTAGGCTAGGGAGATGGATGGTTGGGCGCTGCATGGATGAGATAGATTCTAACTTGGGGCACGGCACACGGAAAAGTAATGATCATCTAGGCAAATATCAAACATTAGGCATGTATCCCGTAGGTAGTTGTACGTGCTTGCAATAAGAACTTGCACAACATCTTTTGTCCTACCATCCAGCTACGAACGGGGCCAAAAGGAACTTATGGAGATTAAGGTGCTCCTGTCAAAGAGCACCGAAACAAAGCAATGAACTCAATGGATACATGTAATCCTCAAACTACGGACCATCCCCTTTGGTGTCCCAAGCTGTCACTTTTGGGATCGCCGGTTTCGAACCGTAATAGGTGCAAACAACTCATAGATAGGATCACGAACACAAATATATTCATGCAAACACATATGGTTCAGATCTGAGATCATGGCACTCGGGCCCTAAGTGTCAAGCATTAAGAATAACAAGTTGAAGCAAAGATGATAAACACCATAGTAGATGATAGGCAACATGCCCCCAACGATTTGACAACTATTACATGATCTAACTCATCCAATCCCTACCACCCCTTCGCCGACAGCAGGGGAATTACTCACACATGGAGGGAGAAGTCATGGAGGGATGATGGAGTGGTGATGATGATGACGATGGCGACGATCTCCCCTCTCCGGAGGCCAATTCAGCCTCCAGATTAACCCTCCCGAGGAAGAACAGAGGGTGGCGGCGGCTCCGCGACGGAAAACTGCGAAAAGAACTTCTGATCTGGGGTTTTCGCGTCGTGAGTAAAAATACGAGGCAAAGTAGGGCACCAGGGGGTGTGGGCCCCACCCAGGCGACCCCCCGGCGCGGCCCAGGGGGGGGGGGGCGCCCACAGGGCGCCTGGGCACCCCCTGGCCCCCCTTTGGCCCCACTTCTGGCTCCTGGTTCCTTCGGGTGCGTGGATTTTCTGTGATTTTTCGTGGATTTTTCTGAGATACTTAAAAATCCATTTTCCTGCACACAATAAAACCATACAGGCAGCTCTGCTGAAAACAGCGTCATTCCGGGTTAGTTTAGTTCAAATCATGCAAGAATGAGGTCAAAACAATATCAAAAGTGTTTGGAAAAGTAGATACGTTTGAGACGTATCACCGCCAGCCGCGCGGGAAGGGGTTAAGGGGCGAAGCAGAGGAGAAGCCCCCAGTCCCCCATTCGCTAGGGTTGTGGTCGTCGGGCCTCCTCCGGTGGCAAGGTGCTGGGCGAGGAGGAGAAGAATGTCGGGAATGTCTCCTCCAGGCCCGAGTCACCGACACTGGCGCCCCGAGTACCTTCTCCTCAGTATGCCATCGTCATCTGGTCGTGTGGCCGGCAAAGGCTTGTCCACGAAATGGTCGGAATACTATAAGGCTGGGCGAAAGGAGAGAAAGACGGAAAGCCAGGAGCGCGAGGTTAAAGAACTCAAGGCACAAGTGGCGCGGATTCCGGAGATGGTCCAAGAGCAAGTGCGAGACCAAGTGGGAGCGACGATCACCGCCATTATGCCTTCCTTACTTGAGGGGCTGTGGGGGTGGATTGCAGGCGGCCAACAGGGGACGCCCCCGATTCCCAGCTTCACGGGCAGCAACTCGCACAACGCGCCGACATTGGTGTATCCGGCGGAGGCGGCATTGATGTCTCCGGCGTCGGCGCCGGCATTGGAGCTTAATGCACCAGGGTGTGGGAAGAATACGCCGGTCGACACCTCGGCAGCAAGCCGCCCCTCCTTCAATTGCACGCCCGTCATTGGCGGTGCCTCGACATTAGCCGAGCTCGCTGCCATCACGGTAACTAAGCCTCGGCCGATGACTTTATCTCCTTGCCTTTGTCTGGGCATCCCTGACGCCCTACATGTTTTCGCAGGGCGCCGCCAACGTTCCATGCACTCTCCTGCACTTCGTGGATGGCGAGTTGATTGATGTCGCCAAGGCCAAAATCATTGAACCAGGCAACCGCGTGTTCCACGATACTCCGATGCCACCCACCCTCTATAGGGTTCAACTGGTTCGGGTGCTGCGGGGCTGCGACGACTTGTTACCTCCGTATCGACCCCCTGGGGCCGACGAAGATGATGTGATGACCCTCAGCGCCTGCTTAATCAGAAGGGCTAAATTTAATGGGACAAAAGTCCCCTACATCAATCTCGGGAGGAACTGGTTCCTCCTTTGGCCCTTTGTAGTGGATGACCAACTCATCATTATAGGCATTCCTTTGGCAAAATGACACGAGCCTTCATTCAAGGGAGAAGCCTAACCCATTATTTTGAACGACAAAGTCATCATTTATCTCAGAAATTCTATCAATCAAGATCTCAACAGGAACCTTCTTCCTAAGGTTTTCTTTAAAAGCAACATGCTCAGAAGATCGCAAACGCATAAGGTCTTCTTGATTGAACAAGATAGCCTCTATAGGAGGTCGACCGGCATCTACTCCATAATGAGCAAAGATTTCTCTGGCCTCTTTCATGATATATTGAAATTCATGAGCCAATAAGATAGTAGCTGCACGCTTAACGGAAGAATGCTCAATATTGGAGAACTCCAAAAATACTATCTGAATACAAGGATGCATATTGATGAATTGCCTTTCAATTTCTACTATGAGCATAGATACAACATCCGCAAGGCTACTAGTTATGTGAAGAATAGAGCCACCCATAGTGGGCAAAGCACCGGCACAAGTAAATAAGTCTTGAAGAACCCCTTTTCCAATAATATTACCACTACCAACTCGGAACTTCTTAACATGTAAAGTGGTAGCTTCATCAGGGGGGTCAACATGAACGTTGCCCTCGGTATTGCTACCCTTCTCGATAAAATCGTCCCCCATCTCAGACATGAGGGAAAACAAGCAAGCAAGCAAACGATAAACACATGGGAGAAGAAGGGCGAATAAAACAACAAAGGTGAAGTGGGGGAGAGGAAAACGAGAGGTAAATAAATGTAATGCGAAGGATAAGGGTTTGTGATAGGTACTTGGTATATGACTTTTGCGTAAGCCTCCCCGGCAACGGCGCCAGAAATTCTTCTTGCTACCTCTTGAGCTTGCGTTGTATTCTCGCGAAGAGGAAAGGGAGATGCAGCACAATAGCGTAAGTATTTCCCTCTATTTTTGAGAACCAAGGTATCAATCCAGTAGGAGACCACGCGCGAGTCCATCGCACCTGCACAAACAAATAAGAACTTCGCAGCCAACGCTATAAGGGGTTGTCAATCCCTTTACGGTCACTTACGAAAGTGAGATCTGATGGAGATGATAATTATATTTTTGGTATTTTTGGTTTAATAAAACAGCAAATAAAAGCGGTAAAAGTAAAGTAGATGTAGATTGATATGTTGAGAATAGACCCGGGGGCCATAGTTTTCTCTAGTGGCTTCTCTCATGATATCGGTATTCTACGGTGGGTAAACAAATTACTGTCGAGCAATTGATAGAAAAGCGAATAATTATGAGACTATCTAGGCATGATCATTGTATATAGGCATCACGTCCGAGACAAGTAGACCGAAACGATTCTGCATCTACTACTATTACTCCACACATCGACCGCTATCCAGCATGCATCTAGTGTATTGAGTTCATACGAACAGAGTAACGCCTTAAGAAAGATGACATGATGTAGAGGGATAAACTCAAGCAATATGATGAAAACCCCATCTTTTTATCCTCGATGGCAATAATGCAATACGTGCCTTGCTGCCCCTATTGCCACTGGGAAAGGACACTGCAAGATTGAACCCAAAGCCAAGCACTTATCCCATTGCAAGAACTATAGATCTAGTAGGCCAAACCAAACCAATAATTCGAAGAGACTTGCAAGGATATTGTGAGCACACATAAAAAGTTCAGAGAAGAACCAAATATCTTTCATAGATAACATTGATCATAAACTCACAATTCATCGGATCTCGACAAACACACCGCAAAAAGAGATTACATCGAATAGATCTCCTCGAAGACCGAGGAGAACTTTGTATTGAGATCCAGAGAGACAGAAAAAGCCTTATAGATACTAGCTATGGACCCGAAGGTCTATTGTAAACTACTCACAATTCATGGTAGGGCGATGATGATGATGATGAAGGCCTCCGTGACGGATCCCCCTCCCGGAACAGGCTCCAAGATGGGATCTCCACGGGAACAGAAGCTACGGCGGTGGAATTAGGGTTTTCTCTCTACGTATGGAGTTTATGGGGGTACGTAAGTATAGATAGGAAGAAGGAGGGCACCGGGGGCCGTTTGGGCCAGCTTCGAGGCAGGGGGCGCGCCATGTGAAGGGGGCACGCCCCCACCCTCGAGGGCAGGCCTTCCGTCCCCTGACTTGATCCTGAAGTTTCTCGAGTGTGATTTCCTCCAAAAATATCTCTCGCGAAGGTTTCATTCCGTTTGGACTCCGTTTGGTATTCCTTTTCTGCAAAACCCTGAAATAGGCAAAAAACAACAATCTGGACTGGGCCTTTAGGTTAGTAGGTTAGTCCCAAAAATGATATAAAAGTGAATGATAAAGCCCATTAAACATCCAAGACTTCATAAATAATAGCATGGAACAATCAGAAATTATAGATACGTTGGAGACGTATCATACACCACTATGGCGGAGGCGGAAGCTAGATACGCGCGCTATCTAGTGGGAGAGAGGAGGGAGCGGAGGAGGAGCCGGATGAAGATTAGTTTTATCGTGATGATGCTCATCATGACTGCAACCCTCTTCTATGTGATGGTAGTTTAGTTATCGACTTGTAATGTGAAGAAAAACATGGTACTCGCAGTCTCGAGACTTGTAGTGTTCTAACTTTATAAGGTATTTTGAATTCGGAGACTAATATGATGAATTGTATTCAGAGACTAATCTTCGATTGTATTCGATAAATCTGTTGTTTATATGTTGTGCTATTTATATTCTGTGCTATAATGTATTTTGTAACCTGTGCAAATATCAGAAAAGCAAAAAAAATTCCTAATATTCATAGTAGTGGCACACCATATTGCACTTTAGTGGCGCACAGAGATAAACAAAACTGTGGCGCATTATCAGAAAGTGCGCCATTAGTAACCCAGAGCACACGGTACACATGGCTCCTTTGGAGTAACAACAGTGGCGCACTTCGATGCCTAGTAATGGCGCACTTTAGGTGCGCCATTAGTGTCTTGGATAGTAAAGGCGACCAGGTGGTGCGCCATTAGTGTCTGGGATACTAATGGTGCACCAGTGGTGCGCCATTAGTATTTGTTACTAGTGGCGTGGTAATAGTGGCGCACCTATAGTGCGCCATTAATGTCCAAAATAGGTGCGCCACTAAGAGCCTTTCTTCTAGTAGTGAACCCTCTCTCAATGCCCGCATCCTCAACACCGCTCTCAGTCCTCAAAGCTGTGAGTGTATGCAGATGCCGCCGAAGCGCCCCATCGGAGGGACTGGCGACGCCGGGGCTGCTGAATATGGAGACAGAGGTTTCCATCACCACCAACGATGTGGAGAACGATACTGCCAACAAGCGGAGGCAGGTCGAGCAAAAGCCACAATCGACTCCAGCAGGCCTAGACTTCATCAGCAACCTCCCCGATGATATGTTCACACTCATCATATTCCTCCTCCCAATCAAATATGGGGCGAGGACAACCGCCCTTTCCCAGCAATGCCGCCCCTATGGCTCCTCACCCCTGTCGACCTCCTCGACGCCTATGAGCTCTGCCATGGCTACCACAAAAGCTTGCATGCATTCTCCCAGATACTCGGCAGTCACCATGGCCCAATTAGAGGCCTTATCATGGGCAAGTTCCATTCCAATGGCAAGGACCGAGCCAAGCTTAACTAGTGGTTCTGATCCCCTACCATAGATCAGCTAGAGGAGCTCAGTTTAATTCATGAGCATATGCACTCGCTAGCAACGTTCGCGCTCCACTTCACACCGACGCCGCGCCTCGCATAATTCATGAATTGCCACCCCCCTTAAAGACACGCCCGCTATTTTTTTACCATGACTCAAGCACCTCAAGCTCGGCGCCATCTTCATCCCAAAGGATGACATGGAGCGCCTGCTCTGTGGCTGTACTACACTCGAGTTCCTTCGTCTTCAGGTGATGAATTGGTCGAGTACCTTCCACATCACCTCCAGGACTCTCCAGACTATTTATGTGTGTTGTTGGTGCTGCAACGAGAGATCAAAAGAGGCGTACCACAATATGGTCATTGAGGACACACCTTCACTTGAGAGATTACTTGTAGTTGATAAACAATGTCCAACAAGAATCAATGTCATTTCTGCGCCGAAATTGACAGCGGTGGGCTACTCGTCTGTCACATACTACTACTTTAAGGTACAACAGTCGCCTTATACCTCTCCTTGTTGATATCAACATTATTTGTAGTTTTGAAGATGTATGTTCGTCTGTCATCCAGCAAAGCTTCAGCTAAATTTTGTTCATAGTGAAGGTCTTGGCACTAGAATCTGTCGGCCCCAACCTGGACCAAGTTGTCAGTTGCCTGAGATGCTTTCTGTGCGTGAAGCAGTTGAATATCGAGGTGATGTTCCTTTCCTACTAAATATTTACCATAAGGGAGTTCAATTTTTTGCACCTTTTTCCAAGTTTACAATGACAATGTACTACGATTTTTGATGGAATTTTGGAGGATTTTAGGACCTACACCCCCACCCCATAGTGGTTTCTTGATTCATATGGTTACAATCCATAAGCATTTCACCTTTGGATTCATCTGTACTAGTTTTCTTAGGGAAATTTTCATCCAATCCAACCTCTTGTGAAGAAGGCTACATTTTTCTAGATTGTAATCAAATTCCCATGTTAATCATGTCAGATCAAAGATGGCACGTTGGTGCATTTTGCAAATCCTGCAAACCAAATTGGCGTGTAGTACTGTTCAAAACTGCATGTAGGCACTAACACATTCTCTTATTTTGCATATAATAATTGGCCCGGAGGTGGACAATGTTTATAAAGACAATCACATCGAATGCCTGGATCTGCATCTCTCAAATACTACTTTGAACTCCTGCCGAGGGACCTTACCTGAGATTACACTCGCCAGGTTCTTAGTTGCCGGAGCAAGGCTACGGAGGGTAATGAGGTTGAACACGCATTTAATTAGGAAAGATGAATGTTATGTTGACCAAAGCCGACAGGTACTGCAGAATGGAACAAGATCCAAAAAATCTAAACTTCGTATTGAAAGAGCATATGACAGAGTAATTGGAAGTTATTGTGTCAAACCCATACATGACTTTTCAGCGGGTGGTCCCTTTGCAGAAATGATGAGGTTTGCAATGTTTGAATTTGGACATTGTAAAATTTGAACCTTGCGATATTTATGGTATTTGTTATGTAACGTGATTGGATGTTTAATTTGGTATTGCAATCATGTAATGTTACAAGTATATATATGTTGTTATTCTATACACAGAGCATTGATGTTCTGCAGACAGGGCATATCACATCGCACACGGACTCCACTAGGTAACCCGTCAGTGATCAGTTCATCCAGTGCAAACGGTTATATACCAGCAAGCGTTTGTCCACAACAACACACACAGCTTATTCCATCACAAACAACTTGAATGGATCAACTGTATGCCACGTATCGCACACGCAACTCTAATATGATTCATGCTTGATGTCTCCGACATCGCTCGCACAGTTCATCTTATTTGACATGTATCACTGTGTCGGCCTCTGCCCGCGTCCCTTGGTAAGCTCTACTGGCCGTTAGGCGCCGCGGCGTGCTCTGCTCGCGTCGGTCGGCACACTCGGCTTGTGGACAACTTTTCCTTGCATGTTCAACTGCTATATGCATATATATGGTTGCCAGCCATTGAGGCGACCGCGGAGTGCTCTGCTCATGTCCCTCCGTGCGTGCTCTGCCTGCGGTTGGGCCAGCACACGATCATGTTGGGGGACCCATATGCATGTGGTAGTGCCGCGCATGTTGCCATGAGATGCAGTTACGTGCGGCATGATGGAGTTACACACTACAAATTAGAACTGTCAGCAGGGTGTGCCGATATTCTAGGCCGTTCGGCTTCCCCTTTAATTCCCAGGACCATTATAACCTTAGTATCTTCAACCTTTCGATCGCGCCCCACAACACAACAAGAACACCACGGCAACACATAGAGAGGGGATGTCTAGCGGCACTCCAATGGATTTCGATGTTCATAAAGTGGAGATCCACGCGAGGGAGACGGATCTCTCGGTGGTGTACACCATCGACCCAACCATGGTAGACAACTACGTCAACACCGTTGAGCAGTTGCTTGCTCGAGACAAGTATAAGGTGGTCGACATCGAACTCCACTACACCGCTGGTCATCCCAACATAGATCAAAAGGTTGCCGTCGCCCAATTGTGCGTGCGCCATCGTCTCCTCATCTACCACTAGTTCATGGCCACATAGCCTTCCGACCGTTTCACCAGGTTTGTCAACAGCACGGACTACAAGTTTGCTACGGTGGAAACCACCGATGATGTAAAAGCTCTCAGTGTTATGGGATTGGCCCGCAAGAACCTTGTCGAAATCCGTGAGCACTACAGGGTCTGGGGTAGCACGAAGAAGGAATCCTTGGTTGAACTTGCCTCAACCATCATCAACCCATATTACAAAAAGATAAAGCATGATGCCAACAGAACTCGCCCTGTATCCTGACACGGGGCATGGATGTGGCAACTGGATGAACCTCACCTCAGGTTTGTGGCCAAGAGCATGTACAAATGCTACGAGATACACACGCGGATTGTGGACATCAGGAAGTGCCTCGTTACCCAAATCGACGAGGCCGGATCGAGCCACAAACAGAGCAAGCATCACAAGAAGTAGATGATGATCAGATGATCATTTATCCTAGTTAATCATGCATGTAATTAATATATAGTTTACCTTGTTGTGTGGAAATTTCATGTGTGTAGTAGTGTCATGCCAAATATGCGATTATATCTCGTTCATGTGTTAAACTCATGATTGAGGCACAACCGCATTTCGGGCGCATAGCAAGATGGATATCATACATCGTACCATTACATGAATAGAAGGGGGTACAACAAGTCATACAACATCCACATGAATACAATACATCATAGATGAAAACACATGAAAAGCACAATGACATCCATGCTGGTATCCCAGGATGCGGACCAGAACCTATCCCAAGCTCGAAGAAGAAGAAAGAACTCCAACACAAGTAAACATCGCTCTCACGTCAAGTCATCGGAAACCTGTACCTGCAACTGTTGTGGTAGAAACTGTGAGCCACCAGGACTCAGCAATCCCATAACCATGGGTATCAAGACTAGCAACGCTTAATGGGTATGGAGAGGTTAAGTGGTGAGGTTACAGCAACAGCTAAGCATTATATGGTTGCTAACTTACGAGTACAAGAATAAGATGAGCATCTACGCAAAGGGTCGCAAACTAGTAAAGATCGCTAAGTGATCGTGAAATACTTACGAGTCCAGCATAACACCACCATGTTCTTCTCTCAAAGTGAAAAGAGATGGTCATGGTTACTCACACGGTTGGTGTATTTTATTTCGGATCCTCTGTCAAGTTTTCTACAACTGAATATTAACAAATTCCAATCTGCCACATAACCGCAGGCACGGCTTCCGATCAGCAAAGGTAAAACCCTGCAGGGCTTCCCAACTTAGCCCATCACAAGCTCTAACGATCAGCAGAGGTAAAACCTCTTATCTTAGGGAAGACCCGATCAGACTCGGAATCCCGGTGCACAAGACATTTCGACAATGGTAAAACAAATCCAGCAAGACCTCCTAGCGTGCCGACACCCTGATAGTAGCCGCGCGTATCTCGTCACAGGCCACGACTGGATGAACACTCTATATAACTAAAACCAATCCTCGAGTGTCCCCGTGGTTGCGCTGCAAGGGGTTCTAGTTTTGACCAACACTCATGAGGAGCACTGGCCCGGGTTGTAAATTACGTCCTCGGGGTCCGGAGAGTCCCTATGCAAGTTTTAGTTATTAGGCAAATGGTAAAACCAAAGTTGGGCCTTGCATGAGGAGTTTTATTCAAAGTGAACTGTCGAGGGGGTCCCATAAACCCCAACCGTGTTAGGAATACAAACTCAAGGAACATAACACCGGTTTATCGGTTGTTAAGACGGCATGAGTGGAACAAAACACCAAGCAAAAGGCCAAGCCTTCCACCCATTGCCAAGTATATATATGTGCATTAATTAAATTAATTGATATTGTGATATTCGAACATCCTAGTTCCAACATGGAGCAATCTGCATCTTCACCTGCAACTAACAACGCTATAAGAGGGGCTGGGGCAGCGGTAACATAGCCATTCAACGGTTTGCTAGGATGGTGTCAAAGGTTAGAGGTTTCTTGGGAACAATGAGAGGCTGACAACAATAGATAGGCAGCGCGACATATAGCGATAGCATCGAGACAACTAGCATGTCAATGATAGTAAAGAGATCCAAGGTGATTGTCATCTTGCCTAAGATCCCGCAAGGAAGAAGAATGAGTCCATGAAGAAGACGAAGCCACGAAGACGAACCAAGCGTAGTCGAACGAATCCTCACGATCGCAACGAAACAGGAACTAACGAGAAGAAGCAAACAACACGGTAAACACACAACACATAACAAGACATGATGCTCAACCAAGTATGATGCATGACAATCTACATGATGATACTCATGGCAAGAGATGATGCAAACAAGGACATCACAACAAGCAAGTTTAAATGAGGCCGGAAACGACATATAACAATTCTGGTAAGCCTCATATGAAAATTTCGAAATTGGTCCAGATCTGAACACACCTTAAGTTTAATTTGATAAACAGCAAGTTAAGATGCACCGTGATGATCTACACGAAATTCTAGTCAAGTTACATATAAAGTTCATTTAATTCGGAGCTACGGCCTAGATGATATGAGCAAAACAAGTCAAGCATGGTAGTGATGCAAAATGCATTCAAACATCAAGCACAACACTCAAAACATGAATAAAACATGACATGATGCATCTACATGCAAATCCAAGCAAGTTTAATATAGAGCACACTCCAAACGGAGCAATGGATCAACACATACACACGAAACAAGATTAAAGGACAAGCTGTCCACAACAGCAACTAGGCATCTTACAAGCATCAAAACAACATGCTACAAGTATAAGATAAGCTCAAACATGGCATGAACTCAAAGTACATATCACATGCTTCAAGAATCAATGAGGATCAGGTTCCTAGTCAACAAGAGTAATCCAACATGATAAAGGAAACAAGCAACATTATATCACATATTATGACTTAGTGGAAAACAGAGCATATACATGAGGAGAGTTAATATGTTGACATGTTGGAGGCAAGAAATAATTAAGCTACAACACAAGAACATGGTAAGCAAAAGCATGGCATGCTATTAAATAACCTGGAGCTCACATAAAACAACATGGCATATACATAGCATGAACATGTTCCTGGCATTCATCAAAACAAGATGCAAACATGATATAGCAGATTCTCAGACTTAGTGAGAATCTGGGAATGCAAAAACAACATCATGAGGCTCACTTTGGAGGCACATAACAGCAAGCATAGCAATTCTAATAAGCATGTAAATGTCATGAACATTTAGTAGGCATGGAATAGACCAAATAACTCCATTGACACAACTCCATAAGATGCATAGAATAATAGCAACAAGCTTTGCCAGATTGAACATGTTGTTGATAGGCTGACAGATATATGATCAAGCAATTTGAGAGAAAGAAAGAGACAAGCTACAACAACTTATAATTGCAACCAAGGGCATGGATGGAAAGAGCATAACATAGACTTCAAGTCATGATCACAGGTCATCCCAAAACATGCATGGGTATGACTGTAGTATTAAGCTAACATGGCATCACAATATAATAGATTTAGTCTTAGAAAACAACAAACATTGAGTAGGCCACTTTGCAAGCTTGTTGCACTCACCACAAGGCATATCATGAAAAGTGGATTGCACCACAGCAAAGATGACATGCTTATGCTTCTAAAACATGTTGACATGATGCTCAATAAAAAAACCACACAAAAAGATAAGAAAAAGACAAATCAACAAGTTATATCAGTTTTCAGCACTTAACAGGAACTTGCACTTTTGGAATGATGAGTAAGGCAACAAGATGAACAGTAACATGCATGCAAACTATACCATCATGTAGAGCATTCAAAGATGAACATTTTGACATATTATATGCTCGATTTGGACACACATGCACAAAGTTACATACACCACATAATGCACATATGATAATTACAGAAAAAGGACTTAGTCGTTTTTCAGAGAAAACAAAGTGAGCGTAGTTTAGCTAAGTGCGCACAGGGCGAGATTTAGGGGGGCCTCACCTAGTGGGCCTTGGCCCAGGAAGGAGAAGTAGCAGTAGGCCAGGGCACTGAGCAACCGGACGGGTCGGCCCACGCGCGCAGGGGAGGCCCACGAGGCCGGGGCGCTGGGCCAGCAGTCGCGGGTGCGGCCGTCCTCCTCGACGAGGACAGAGCCGGCGGCGGCAGTTGTAGCAAGGGGCTCCGGCGAGCGACTGGGCTTGCAGGAAGCGGGGACGAGGCCGGAATGGGGAAGGTCCGATCCGGCCGGATCTCGGCGCTACGGCAAGGATCCGCAGCGGGATGGCGTGGTGGCCGACGGGGGTCGGCATCGGGATCCATGGCGGCGTGGAGCTTCGGTCCATGGCTCGGCAGCACGGTCCTGGGTCGTCGCGAGGCGGAGCAAGGCACTGGCGGCTCCCTCCAGCGACCATCCGGCGTGGCGATGAGGCCAGACGACAAGGAGGCGGGGTGCAGCGCAACGGGGCAGGAGCGGGGCGAGGGGGAGCCGGGAGGCGGTTCTGCGCAGGCTCGCTCAGGCGTCGCGGGCGGCGGCGGCTAGCAGAGCGGGCTCGGGCGGGCCCGCGATGGGCTTCCCCGGGCCTAGCGCGGTGGGAGGTGAGGGGGTGAGGTGGAAACCGATGGTTGGCTGGAGGCGGCGGAGGAGCTGAGGTGGCGGCGCCCTATTGGCCGGCTCGATGTGGCTGTGCGACGCTGGTCATGTCCGGTCGTTGGTGGACGTGTCCAGCGGCGCGAAGGTGGTGCTAGGGTTTGCACCACAAATTTCGGGGGAAGGGGCATATTTATAGGTAGAGGGAGCTAGGAGAGTCCAAATGAGGTGCGTTTTCACCCACACGATCATGATCCAACGACGGAGAGCATGGAGGTGGCTTAGATGGACTAGTGGGCTGTTATGGAGGGGTGCTGGGCTGCAAAGAAAAGGGGTTTTTCGGTCAATGCGGTTAACCGTTGGGGCATGAAACAACCTCCAAATGGAACGACATTTGATAGGCGGTCTACCAATGATATACCAAGGCCACTCGACAAATCTCGGTGCATTCTGAGAATGTTTTTCTCCCGCAAGCCCAACAAGATTTGAGAGGTGCAACGGGAGCATGTGAGAGTGTTGGATCTCGAAGCGGACAACAGAGAAAAAGATCTGATGCAAGTTTTGAAAACATGAGGATGCAATGCACATGATGACATGGCAAGATGCAACACACAAGGAAATGACATGGCAACAACAGCGAATGACTGGAAGACACCTGGCGCATCGGACTTGGGGTGTCACAACACTCCCCTGCTAACAAGAGATCTCGTCCCGAGATCTTTGGAACGAGACGGAAGAGTAATAGGAAGAACAAGTTCTTCTTGGAAAAAGAGTGAAACCAAGAATCTTGAAAGGTTGAACAACTTGAAAGAAAGAATACAACAGAGATGAACAAGATTGAGAAGCTATTTACAAAAGAGGAAGAAGGAACAATAGGACAATCTTGTAGGTTGAAAGACGAGGAACAAGAGCTAAACGAGCCAAAAGGATATGAAACCACACCGATATAACGAGATAGCCAAGGGACAAGTATGAGAGAATTTGGCCAGCACTCCGGTTGAACATGGAAGGAATTGAACATGAGCTTGAGAAGATGTAATAATACTTGACGAGAGAAAGAACACAATGCCTTCATAATAGCTGAAAGAATAGAATGAAAAAGAACGTAGAAGTGAACAACAACTTCCAGCACAGATGAATTTGAAAAAGGATCTTCAAGAGAAAGGCTTGAACGGAGTTGTTGAGAAAATCAACAACAAAAGAATACGCTTGTTATGGACTTATGTAACCATGTCAAAACTTGAGGTGAAACTTCTACCACTACGAAAGATTGAATAGATGAAGTGAAATAAGAAATGCAAAACTCCACTTTAAAAGAATACAGAGAATTATTTGCATCTCGAGACGCAAAAGAATAATGCTTGAGCCGCTCCGTAGAATTGAACACTTGAAGAATGAATTATATCTTGAAGAACCACCATGAAGAACTCCGGTAACAAAAGGATGATGAGATCGAATTGAAGGGTTAAAAGAATAAGACTAGGGCCTTGTGATGATTTATATAGAGCTCCGACGAGATGGCCGAGAAAAACATGAACTATGGAAAAGAAAAGAAGAAAACACTTGGGATTTGAATTTATTCAACTTGATGAAAAGAAGACGAATTATGTTATGCTTATCCTACATCAATCTAATTGATGAGAATAAAAGGATTTGCATACTACTTATTCTCATTGTAAAAGATTAGAGAGGGATATAGCTTGAACTTGAGAGATTCTTCATGAACCACCGATAGTATTGGAGAGAACGAATGAATTGATATGATAACACATAAAAAGAACTCTTGAACGAATCACCATAAGAATTGAAATCGAGTGATGATAGAGAATAATCCATCGTAAGTAATTGAAATTGAGTGAATACAAGAGAAATAATTGCTGGGAAGAATAAAGCACTTGAGGAAATTTAGATGCAAGAGAACGAAGAGATCGCGAACTGGTTAAAGAATACTTGGATGAAGCACCGAAAAAATATGGAGACGGACAAAGAGGCATCAGTGAAGAATAGTTGGAGGACGAAGTTGAAAACTGAGAATGAAGAAATCTTTTGAAATGATGGCCTTCGAAGGAACACAATGGAAGGAATTCATGAAATACTCCGGATGTGTAACACATTAATTTGTCATGGTCGAAACAATTTGAAGGGAATGCATTAAGCTTGAACAACGAATGGTCGAGAGAATGGACAAGGTTTTGAGGAAACTCTTCTTCTTTCTTCAGATGATGACGAGAAACACCACCCAAAATTGTTGAGATACTCTGGAAGAATGAACGGAGGAAATGTTGAACCAAGCATGGAAATAATTTGAAAGCGATCTTGGAGAAGACATATGACTGATGGAATCCATACTTATGTCACACTTCGAAAAGAATTTGGGAATCACTCCGGAAAATTAGAAGAGTCCGGTAAGATCCAAGACCGGTGGGTTAGGGCCCACTAAAGAAAACCACCATTGTAAGGATTATTCGAAAAAGAAATAATGCACCAGAATGATTGAAAGACTTGAATGAGGTGACAACCACGAATTAAGTGGAATACAAGCGAATCTCTTGAGATGTCTTAGAACTCCAGAACTATTAAATAGTGAGAGGCGAACGAGCAAGAGGAAACATCTGATCCGAGGGAAAAGAATATGATGAACACCGAATACTTGAATTGAATCCACCAGAAAAGAAGAAAAGATGAAGAATGACGAACTAGACGAGAATTCACCAGTTGAAATAATCGAGGAAAGAATGCAAAGGATTCGCATGAGTAGGATGGATACTCGATTAAGGACTCCGACTCCGACAAGAAAAAGGGTGGGAGGGTGGGAAAAGAAAGACCACTTCGGATGGGGAAAAGAAAGAACTGTGGATTGGACTTGCAAGGATGAAGAGGGTCGAATCAACTCAAAGAGAAGTGCGCTAGATGAAAAGAGCTGACATCGCAACGAACGAAAACTAACCGCGTGATCCATAAAAAATTAGGGGTAAGAGATGTAATTCAGAACACCTACATCAAGATTTCCTCACCAGAGCAACGAAGGGGCTGAGGAGTTAAAAGAATTCCTACTCTTTGATATAACTAAACTCCCAAAAAGTTTTATTCTAGACTCGACAACGGCCAAACTACGATCAATCAAGGGGGATCCTATGGTCGGTCGAGGCTCTAGTACCAACTTGTAACGCCCACACGATCGTGATCCAACGACGGAGAGCATGGAGGGGGTTTAGATGGCCTAGTGGGCTGTTATGGAGGGGAGCTGGGCTGCAACGAGAAGTGGGTTTTCGGTCAACGTGGTTAACCATTGGGGCATCAAATGACCTGCAAATGGAACAAAATTTGACAGGCGGTCTACCGGTGATATAACAAGGCCACTCAAAAAATCTCGGCCCATTCTGAGAACGTTTTTCTCCCGCTCATGAAACAAGATTTGAGAGGTGCAACGGGTGCATGTGAGAGTGTCGGTTCCCGAAACGGACAACAGAGAAAAAGATCGGATGCAAGTTTTGAAACCATGAGGATGCAATGCACATGATGACATGGAAAGATGCAACACGCAAGCAAATGACATGGCAACGACAGGGAATAACTGGAAGACACCTGGCGCATCGGACCTGGGGTGTCACAAGTACCCACCTATGTAATTTTGCATGTAATAGTTTACTTTGTGTGTGCAAATGCCATGGTTGTAGTAGCCACCTATGTAAGTGGATTGTTAATTTGGTTATGCAACCATGTCCTTATAAGTGTGTGTGTGTGTGTGTGTGTCTATATATATAT